>OX459104.1:6742126-7416254 GCA_949775045.1 Metridium senile
TTGGAATTCCAGGGCTTAATTCAACTTTGTTGGGAAGATCTTGTAAACATTCACACCTAGTCTCACAATAAGCTAATTGTTCAACATCAGTGCTCTTGCATCTACCAACAATATATATCTCTGGTCTCTCTACCTCTGCTTGCACATCAATCTTCAACCCAGATGACTCAGATACCTCATCAGGAGTTAAGAACAGAGCAGGATCATACACTGCTGACACCATGAACACCATGTGGCCATGATTGGCTACAGTTGAGTGATCATGCCAAACAAGTAAATGTCTTGATCTTTCAAATGCCTTTAACTTTTTTCTCATAGCTGTAAGACCTTCACCATCATTAAATTCACCTAACTCTGTGAGCCTTTTTACTATCTGAAGCCTTGGCATCTCATCATAATAGATGTCTTCATGTTGCCTCATATACATTCTGTGCTTTTCAATCATTTGTTTTCTAATTTCTTCAAGAGGCTGTTTTCTTCCTTCAACCACAAATTCAGTTTTAACTATTTCTCCATCTGTGTTTACTAACAACTTTTCATACTTTCTTGGAACAACAAGCTCACCAACTGTGTACTCTCCCTGCTGTATTTTTAATTTCAGCATTTCATTAAGTTGTGTATTTGTCTGTGGGATTGGTATAGAGATTTCACCTGTAATTAAAAAAGCAACAATTTAGGAGTAGTTCTTTTTTTTTTTTGAAATTATTGCATCATTGTTGTTTGTGAACATGTATTCTTTTTCTTTTTTTGTAAATTGTTTTTACAAAAAAAGTCATGTAGTCTGATAATTATTTCAAAATTTCAAACAATTTATAATTTATTATGAATTTTATTATGAGTTTATTTTGATAATAACAACAATAATTTAGTTATTATATAGCGCCATTTCCATAAATGTCCATATGCGCTTTACAATCTTAAAGTTAAAAATATATATGTACTAGTTAAATATAATTTACAACAATACAATATCATTAATATCATTTTTAAAATACTATTTTAAAACTAAGCTAAGAGGTTTAAAATGTAATATAATATATCTACAGTTACTATTATGTTATATTATATTTTAAACCTCTTAGCTTATAGTTTTTAATAGTATCTTAGGCTTTTTATTAATGATATTGTATTGTTGTAAATTATATTTAACTACTGTAATAATATACATGAAAAAATTACTCGAATTTGATTGGCTTAGAGCAGTGCATGTAACACAGTGCAAAAAAGTGTATCACAGTGCAAATTACAAACAAAGGTTTTGCTTGTGATTGGCTCGTGCAATTTGTACGAAAAACACACTTGTGTGAATTATTCCCAAATTCCACTCGAAACCATATGATTACCTATACTAATTAATTAAATTAAATTAAATACAGTCCTTAATTATTCATAATTGAATTTTAGCTATTTAAATATCAATTAATTTTGACATTCTTAATAATGGAATAATATATCTAATCTGTGATGATACATACCTCCAATTCCACGTAGCTTTTTTCTTCTTATTCTTCTTCCCACAACTTGTTCTCCAACTTTCTTGAACCGATGGATATTCTCACCCTTACTGATAAGGAATTCTTGGGCAATTTGTCCTCCATTCTTTGCAATCTGTCCAGATTTGTTGGTTATTCTATATTTTTTAGCAATACTGGTCCAGTTTACTAATGTACCATCCTCATATGCCTCTACTTCTTTTCTTAAACCCTCCTTGTCCCATGACATTTTATCAAAATTTCCTGCATGGCATCTTTTGCGCCTTTGCTGATTTTCATTGACAATACGTTCTTTAGCTGATTTCTTACTCTCAAATCCAGCACCAACCCTTTCTCTTTGCCTGCCAGCGAAGGACTGTCTGGACCCAAGGCATCTAAAAGCAATTGGAATTTCTATTATTTGTATGTACATAAGTTAATATACCAGTGTTACATATACAATCATGTACAAACATGTATTGTTATACAATACATATAATTATTATATTATATAATTATTCCTTCACTTATTAATAAATAACCATTTATTAACTTAGCCCAAATAACATGCATTTATTAACTTAGCCCAAATAACCATTTATTAACTTAGCCCAAATAACCATCTATTAACTTGGCCTAAATAACCAGTGTTTATGCTAAATCAGACTTAATTAATTGATATTATTTACCTCTCTACAGATGTTTTCATCCACTCTGTTTCAATGTTTTCTTTGTTTTTCCTTAAAATATCTCTTCGTACTGCCTTCTTTTCATTGCTGCTCTGTTTTATTTGCAGATTGGTTTCTGGAACTTGGGCTAAAGCTTCACCAAATGAAAGACCACAGACACTTTCAAATGCTGCATTAATTCTATTATAAAGTTCTTTAGCAGATTCCTTGGCTTTAGTTTTATTTGGGTTCTTTAAAACTCGTCGAGCTGTGGATTCTGTGATTGAGAATGGATTTTGCTTTGCTTTATTCTTTAAAAGTGGTGATTTCACTGGGAAGTAAGCCTGAGTTTTAGCATAGCTGTGATGACATCCTTTGCAATCAAAGAGTGTATGTTCTCTTCTCTTCGAATCTGTAAAGCTTGACCAAACTTCTGGTTGAAATGTATCAAAACATTGCTGCATCTCAGAGTTCTTTCTACTACATTTTCTCCATTTCGTGATGTACATATCTAGAGATTTAACCTTCTTGTTGAATTCATTAAAAGGAATTTCGAAACTGTCTGTGTTGGATGCAAACATATCTTGGAAGAGTAGGTATCTCTCCTTTAGCACTCGAGCGCCATAATTGATACTGCTTTCATTAAACTCTCTTTCTAAGCGTTTTGCTTTTTTCCCTGCATTGATAGCTCCGATTTTTGCAAAGCCACAGCTTTTAGGATCCAGGAATGTACGATACATATTAAATAAACGCGATTATTTTAAGACTATATAGAGATGTTTTAAGAGACGTTCGTATTGCGAAGTTTGCGCCAAAATGTTGAATTTGAGCGCCAAAAATGTTGAAATATGATCGAAGTATTGAGCAACAAAGTATTAAGGGTACGTTTGCAAGGATAAGAGAAAGAAAGAGTCATTTTATGTGTATAATTTCCCCACCATCTACGTCAAATACGAGTCAATTTAAGCATAATATACTATATTTTACGGTTTTTTCGTGAAATAAACAATACATATCAAAGGCAGAAGGGTCGCTTGCATACCTCACGAAGATTACAAAGCTTATTTTATAAATAGAAGTCCATTCTGATCTAGAAAAGAGTGGAAGCTTTCCTTTACTACTCGTCCGCCATCTTTGTTATTATCATTATGCATTGTGGCTTTCTTATTGGTTGAATAGACAGAGTCAATGAAATACCCGCTGTACTTGATAACTTAATCGCGGGCACTCGTGCATGTATTGCTTTGCAATCGGCAGCTCTATCCAAGGAAGAATACACGTCTTGGAGAGTATGAAATTTATAAGAAAAGCTCCATTTTATGTACTCTTTATGTTGTGTAATTATGATACTTTAGTAGTCCAACTTGAAACTGAAGAAATTATCGCGAAGTCTGTATCAAAAGTGACACGGTAACTGAAGAACGTATACGTATTTGCATTTTGTTGTCCTTAATATTGAAATATTCATCATTTCAAGCCATTCTAGTTGGATTCAATTTAGTATCCAGTGCTACAACATATTGAAACTAAAACCAAGCTAATTTGAACATTCAAAACTACTCTTCCCCTTAGTTGAAGTTTATTCCCCGTTTAGCGCCAATTTTAATTAATTTTAAACCTCGTCAATAATAAAAAGCATACAATAGTGATCTCACTGTAATTTAGAATAGCTAAAGAAACATGTTGCAAAGTTTTATGGAATAAAATAGAAGTTTCAAATTTCTACGATTTTTTGTTTTATTTTTTCATAATTTTGTGTAAATGACCCCCGTGACCCAGGCCTTAATATACCTGAGAACCAGACAAACGCAAGGTCAAACTATGAACTCACTCAACAACGTTGCTGTCCAGGTCGGTTCAGGATCGTATTTCGTCCCTATTGCTTATTGGCTCACAGCGCTTGGGCTTGGTTTGAGCTTGTCAGCGCCGAGTAAATAATCCTTTAATCCTATTTAACTTCAACTCGCTTTTTCTCGAAAGCAAGTTTTGACAAAATACTCAAAATCAAATGGTTAACATGCAAAAGTTTTTTAATGAATTTCAGCGAAAATTTGCATGATGACTCCGACACTATTCAGGTATCAAAGTGTGTTGGCATTTGTATGTATTTACATTAATAAGACAGATATGAACCATTCTCTGGAGGATGGGCTAAAAAAAGCATAGGTCTGACTTTGAAATGTAATAAAAACATAACTACTCGTTAAAAAAGAAAATGCCAACACACTTTGAAACTACAATGTGTCTGAAGTAGGATGCCGAAATTTGGTTTTTAATGTACGTTAAAACTACTGCAGGTTAACGTTCCGCGCTAGGACACCACGTTCCTGTTTAATGTCGGATTACATTAAATTGAATCGGTTTTGTCACAAATATGCTCAATATCTGTGCTGTTTGGTCTTTTAGCTTTAACAAAATGTATACTTTGTCGGGATTTGCGTATAAATTGAGCGCGCTATTAGCTTTTTAAAAAAACGTCTCTGTTTTGTCCGGTGTATCCTTAAGTCCTTTATTCCTCCGACGAAGGACTAGGGTCCGAAACGTCAGTAAGTTATCTTTCTTACTTTATACGGTGTATAATTTACTTTTTTATTACAAATGTTTCTTAAGAAACACCGACGCAGTTCACATTAGCTTACTGCTTGTTATTATCCCGTTGGAATTGTATACTAATTTGCATATTAATTACGTTAGCTATGTGTTCTTTTAAGAAGACTCGAGACATATTAGATGATTGTTACATGAATGATATAATTTCTGACGAGGAATTTGTACTTATTTGAAAATTCTTAAAATTGGACTGAGCAGTGTAGCCGGAAGATACACATTGTTTGTGCTATTTTGCAGAATGCATTAACTTGTCTTGATGGAAATCAAACATCAGAGTACTTTGACCTTGAGCCTCCTACTTTATAGGATTACTTTGCATGACAATTATTTGGTTTATTTATGAGGCATTTGTATACATTTAGGGATGAAACACTCGAGAACAACTGTACAATTTTTGAAGTTCATTGTACAACTATATAGATATTTTGAGCACCTGCAGTGATTGTAAATTTAAACAATAAATAAACAATTCTAAAGACAACACAGTTCTATTTGTAAATTTTGTTACAATTATTATTTTTATTATTATTTTCATGTCGCAGAAATATTTTCTTTGCTTGAATGATATTAATAAACAAAAACATTAATAAAAAATCAAAGTTTTTCAGTTAAATCTATACCTTGTTCTCATCTCATTTACCAGTTCATTTGTCCATATGTTTTGCCAGTAAAGTGAGCATAGCTTGACTTTGTACGTTGTGGCAATTGCATCATTTGCATCATTTGACTTTGCTGTTGCTGCTGTGTAGCTAGAACCTGTTCGTACAGCTGTGCCTGTCGTTCTTGCTCCTGAAGTTGGTCGTATTTAACTTCAATATTCATGTTCTTTTTTTTCTTTTATATTTTACTTTACTGTTCCAAAATAAGGTTTAATGTTTTTTGTTTACGAATTTGTGGTTTATTTCGCCCTGCGATGCATTTTAATGCGATTTATTCGGCAGCGAACACACGCTCCCCAATGAAGGAAAATAACACAAGGCTGGCAACTCTGGCGGCTACGGCCACCAATCACACAAAATCAGTTCCGGCTAGCGGGAGGACGTGACAAATTTAGCTGGCGGGGGTAGGGCTGGGTAGCGTATTCATTGACGGTTTGCATTCTTGGGATTCCTAAAGGACGCGAGACTGGACAGATGCCAGTACGAAAGCATAATTTTGATGTTAGAAGCTTGTTTTCGATGCTTTTTATTTGAGCTTTGTATTTCAAACTCTGGCTGAGGTCTGTGTAATTATCGTAAATGTGTGTGGCAGAGTTTGGGGAGAATAGGATTAATTTTTCGGGTAGATTTTGAAGATAATATGAGCATGATTGGTTGCCGTAGCCGCCAGAGTTGCCAGTCTGGGCCGCCAGCCTTGTGTTATTTTCCTTCATTCGGGAGCGTGTGTTCGCTGCCGAATAAATAGCTTTAAAATGCATCGCAGGGTAAAATAAATCACAAGTTCGTAAACAAGAAACATTAAACTTTATTTTGGAACAGTAAAGTAAACTGATCTAAAAGAAAAAAACAGAACATGAATATTGAAGTTAAATATGACCAACTTTGAACGAATTTACCAACGGCTTTTAGCCGTTCCACCACAGGAAGCCCATAACGAACTGAGATGTTGGGGAGCCTGTGGTCTCCGTAAAAACTCAGTAAAAATCAATGAGAAAATCGCACCTCAAATCGAAGCAAAAATATCGCCTTAATGTCAACATAGATGCATAAGTGAATAATATTTCGTCGCGTTACCTATGTTTTGCATTGAAAAACCCCTGTGTCAAATGATCGACAATGATTGCGTGATTCTCGGAAAAGACCTTATCGATCAATCAAACTGACTGCTTCCGGGAATCGATTCAGTTTACAATGCGCTAGTATATTTGTTATTTATCAATTTTTACTTGGTTACCACCAAAAACAATGGATTTGAATAATATTCTACGCAGTGTGGAAGGTAAGTATAGGAAATGCCACCGTTAGAGAAGAATTAATGAAAGAATACCAAGCATATTTGATAAAAGTTGCTGTTCAGCAAAATACCACACGAGTGCGTAGCATGATAACTTAGACAGTATTTCCTTTTAAAAGTCATTTAAATAGAATACGAACTAATTCTGAAGTACTATAATTCCGTATTTCAAACAACAACACATTATATAAAGATCCCAGAAGTGAGCAATTTATTGATTGCACTGTGCAATTACAGCCAAACCTACTGAACCGTTCCTATCGAGGTTGGAAGGCCCGATTTATCTTCCAAACTTGATTTTAAATTTGTTTTGAAATTTGCAAAAATGAATCGCATTTATAAGTTTCAAAAACCGACTCAAATCAAAACATTACTTTAAATGTTTTTTGGACAAGTGAATCTTGCTAAACGTAGTCTGCTTACAGAAATATTGTTATACATATGTACTAAAGTATTCAATTACAATAACTTTATCAGTTATTGACCACAGTTCGTGATTTCCGGACCATTATCGGTTGACGGTTGAAGTCTGCATTTTGAAATTTACAATATTCAATTCAAATCAAATCAAATCAAATCAATTTTATTTCACACATTTACATGATATTTACATAATTAGTAGTATAAAATTAAGTTAAATAGGCTAAAGTATAAATAAAGTTTTAATGAGGTAGTGCCTAAAGACTAAATAAACTGTTAAGTTATCGAGTTAGTCTTTAGTTATGAGGTTCAACTTTATGTTTTGGTGAATAATGAAAGGGAAGGAAGCAGATAACTATCAAAATAATTTACAAATATCAGATATGTTAAAATTTGATTATGTAATTTACATCTTAAGTTGATTGAGTTGGAGTGAGAGTAAGTATTTTTTTTATCTCCTTGGAGAAGGAGATAGCTGATCTCAAAGATCTTATAGTCATACGGACTTTGCCCCAGACTTTAGATGCAATGAATGAGATGGTTTGCTTGCCTGTATTGGTTCTACAAGATGGTATATATAGGTTTTGACGGGAACGGTATCTGGTATTATAACTATGGAAATCACTAGCATACTTAAGAGCGTTCCTCTGAGAATATCGACTATAGGTGTGCAAAATGCCCAGAAACCGAATTTCTCATACTTTGCTCAAAGATAGCCCTCGATGTCCGTATCACAGAAATAATAGTGAAAGTTTGAACAGATTTTTATTTTAGGAGAAATTCGACATTTTAGGCTTGAAGGCTTGATAAGACGATTTCCCAGCATCACACGTACTCCGCGAGAAATACATTTTCGAATTTCGTAACTGTATAGCTCTTTTAAAAGATCGATAAACACTTGTTATTTCAGCAGTAAAATAATTGTTTTTTATTTAGAATTGAAAATTTAATGGAATTTTGAATTTGACCTAAATTTAGTCGATTTTCAATGCCTGAAAATAGCACAAATTGAGGAGTCAAAAAAACAACTTGTTACATGACTTTATGAAATAAAAAAATGTTCCTGTGAAAGAGCATTCTTTTAGCTGTTAGAAAATGTAAAAACATTTTTGGGCTACTAAAACCTCGACATTCTAGAGCTCCTCGAAAAGGCATTGTGGACGCTAAAAATAGCATGTGTCACGGTGACGTGCGTGACATCGTGACACACAAACGTCTGATTAATTATGCTAATAAAAACATTTCAATGGATTTCTGTCACAATTTTAAAGCATTTTAACCCTTTTTATTTCTTTAGAACAATATTTTGTATATATAGACATTTTATATAATTTTTGATACTTTTATTTTAGTATTTTATTTGTTAGGCATTGACAAGTCCTCATTTCGTTTTGAGTAACATTACTAAATTAAGAAACGAAGCAATTCCGTAGAATTGAGGCTTCAAATATACACTACATCTATACTTAAATATGTCTATAGTTAAAATACATTGGTAAAGTTTTTGAATTGAAATGAAATTAAAAGCAGCGCTGTGCTGTAAAAATAATTAGCTAAATATATGTGCATAAATTTAATTGTTCTGCTTCAATGATTTAAGCGTGACCTTTTATTTATAGTATCACTAAAAGTGTGCAGTATTTTGTACTATTTACCACTAAATAGTGTTGATTAAACAATAGAGAGCAAAAGAATAACAAAAAAAACATACCAAAAAAAAACCGCCAAAAAAAGAGAATTGAAGATAAAAGATAAACAATGAACTGAAAAGAACAACAAAAATCAACTATAACTAAGGGACTATGTCCAGAGAAATAAAGAAAATATGAAAATATAATAACGCATAATCGATCAGCAAAGCTTGGTGAATGTCCGCAGGCATAATGCCCTAAAAACAAAGCTAATTTCACCATACCGTAAGTCCTCTAAAAGCCACCCGGGGGCTTTTTATTTCAAGCACGTTAGAGAGGGGGGCGGATAAAGGAGAGGGGGCAGTTAAAGGAGAGGGGGGGGCTTAATAGAGGGGAGGGGCTTATTAATTTGACCGGAAAGTAGATGATGATGATTTTTTAATCAAAATACAGTAAACAATCTGGAATATAAAAACAAGTCATACATCACAAAAAATTGAAGAGTAGACCTAAGAAACTAAAACACATGAGGTTTAAGATCATACAGCTGAAAATAAGGAACAAGATTTTGTTTTTTGTTCCGTCAGTGAACTGACAAGTATTAGATAGAGCATCTACGGTAGAGTGCAAACACTAAAAGTGTGCAATATAAATACTACTAAATACTGCTAAATTATGCAAACTCTTTTGTTCTCTATTGTTTAATCAACACTATTTAGTGGTAAATTACGGTGGCCCATAAATGTCACGGCAAAACTTTATTACTCACGGCAAAACTTTCAGTTACTAACAGCAAAACTTACGAAAACAAAACTGAAGCTGCGGCATTCCTGTGTAAAATTCAAGATGGCGGATGAAGTAGTACCCTGGGTGCCAGAGGAATTATTTTCCCGTGGTACACCGACCGGAAAATAATTCCTCTGGCACCCAGAGTAATGAAGTAGATGATCACGGCTCGAATCTTTGTTTTATAGAGGATACGGGTATGAACATTTTTTCCATATGTTCAGAACGCAACTCAAGATAAACATGGATCTAATTAGCAGTACAAACTTCAATGTAACATTGAGTTCGAATCGCAAAAACTAAGAAACGCTACAATGTCAATTTGTAAAAGCGATGAACTGATAAGCATTGACCTGGGCGTAGTGTGGGACTTAAAAATGTGAAAGAATAACTGAAACATTAAGAAGAAGGATGAAAAAGTAGAAAATATAATTAGATATATAATAAAACGAGTAATGTAAATAGATGAATGAAGTAATGGAAAATGAAAAACAAAAAAATTGGGCATGCATGGTGGAATATAGAATAATGGGAGAAAGAAAGAACCAGTAATAAAAAATATGATAAAAAATATAAATAAAAACGAAGAAGAAATATATGGGTAAATTGGTTAAATAGAATAAAAAATCAAAAAAATTTTTTTTAAAAGACACTCATGAAATAAGCGGGGATGGGAGGGGGAAGAGGAATGGCGAAAATATGACCGAAAAAGGTGAACTATTATTGCTTTAAAAGCATGAAAAACAAGGATGGCAAGGAGGAATATATGAAAAGGAAATGATGTGTGGTAATTAATGATATAAATTTGGTGTAAAAAATATAAAGTAAACAATAAAAAAATAGATATGTAAATAAATGCATGAATAGATGAATAAATAAATGAAATGCCACGAGCAATAAAAGATTTGCCGTGAATAATAAAAGATTTGCCGTGAATAATAAAAGATTTGCCGTAAATAATAAAAGATTTGCCGTGAATAATAAAGGATTTGCCGTGAATAATAAAAGATTTGCCTTGAATAATAAAAGATTTGCCCTGAATAATAAAAGATTTGCCATGAATAATAAAAGATTTGCCGTGACATTTATGGGCCACCGTAGTAAATAGTACAAAGTATTGCACACTTTTAGTGTTTGTACTCTACCAAATCAATTGTGCTATTGATACTATAAATAAAAGGTCACGCTCAAATCATTGAAGCAGAACAATTAAATTTATGCACATATATTTAGCAAATTATTTTACAGCACAGCGCTGCTTTTAATTTCATTTTAATTTAAAAACTTTACCAATGTATATATTTGAAGCCACATTTCTACGGAATTGCTTCGTTATAAATTTTTAAGTAATGTTACTCAAAACGAAATGAGGACTTGTCAATGCCTAACAAATAAAATACTAAAATAAAAGTATCAAAAATTATATAAAATGTCTATATATACAAAATATTGTTCTAAATAAATAAAAAGGGTTAAAATGCTTTAAAATTGTGACAGAAATCCATTGAAATGTTTTTATTAGCATAATTAATCAGACGTTTGTGTGTCACGATGTCACGCACGTCACCGTGACACATGTTATTTTTAGCGTCCACAATGCCTTTTCGAGGAGCTCTAGAATGTTGAGGTTTTAGTAGCCCAAAAATGTTTTTACATTTTCTAAAAGCTAAAAGAATGCTCTTTCACAGGAACATTTTTTTATTTCATAAAGTCATGTAACAAGTTGTTTTTTTGACTCCTCAATTTGTGCTATTTTCAGGCATTGAAAATCGACTAAATTTAGGTCAAATTCAAAATTCCATTAAATTTTCAATTCTAAATAAAAAACAATTATTTTACTGCTGAAATAACAAGTGTTTATCGATCTTTTAAAAGAGCTATACAGTTACGAAATTCAATTTTGTTTACACTTCGAAAATGCATTTATCGCGGCGTACGTGTGATGCCGGGAAATCGCCTTATCAAGCCTTCAAAACTAAAATGTCGAATTTCTCCTAAAATAACAATCTGTTGAAACTTTCACTATTATTTCCGTGATACGGACATCGAGGGCTATCTTTGAGCAAAGTATGAGAAATTCGGTTTCTGGGCATTTTGCACACCTATAGTCGATATTCTTAGAGGAACGCTCTTAAAGAAGCTATCAAATTGATTTGGTAGCTGCTTTAATTGCCACTTGTGGACAAATTTGAGAATGTTCAGGTAAAAGATGTTTTCTACTGTTAATAGTTCTAGCAGGTTAATGAGTAGCCTGCGTCACATCCGGACTTTTTCTCGGTTAAGTCCGTCTGTGAAACAACGCCACAAACCGTGTTCTGGACCCCCAGCTGACTAGCACGGATATAAGAAGCGATTTCTGATTGGCTCTCGCCTTGTTCAATTCTAACACGATTGCTGATTGGTTTGGATATCCTTCTACGCACATGTGACAAAATATATACAAAACAAGCAGCCGTTTGAAGTTATCGAAAATCAATTGAAAACCTTTTGATAAGCTACGAGTTAGTATCCTTTTGCCTGAATGAAAGGAGAGTATCAAAGTCTTTTTGAGCAGAATAATGTTTTTATCGACCTTCCGACACGCTATATCGAAGATCTGTGATATTTTAATGCTGATTAGATGTGAAGAACATCATCCATTGGAAGAGAAACCACGTTTATCGATCGAGCCTGATGCTAAATATTTATTCTCATGGATGAGCGACAAAGTCAATAAACTAACTTAACTTTGAAGGTATTGTTAGATTTATTTCATTGCTTGTGCTGTGAGATAAGCCCAGTAGTTTGTTCGTTTATAGACAAATTGTGTTTTATAATTCTTCAAACAAGCTTGGCATACTTCTTGAGATTTTCTCTCAATAGAAATAAAAGGCCAATCAAATATTGAATTTTCCTTTGCTGCTCGTGATAAATCTGTCTTTTTGAATCATAAACTTTGCAGCAAATTTCGTTCAAACAACTACACATGTCAAAGGTCAAAACCATGTGTAGCATTAAAACTTTGGACTTCGCGCGATCGATGAAATATAGTTATGACAAGCTTTTGACCAATCAGCGAGCATGTTAGAATCGAAGAAGGCATGAGCCAATCAGAAATCGCTTCTTATATCCGTGCTAGTCAGCTGGGGGTCCAGAACACGGTTTGTGGCGTTGTTTCACAGACGGACTTAACCGAGAAAAAGTCCGGATGTGACGCAGGCTAGTTAATGAGTGGTAAGGGACTATCAGTATCTTTACCATAAAGTTTAGCAAAAAATATTAATCTGACAACATGGTTTTGTTTTACCTGGATTTTATCCAAGTGAGTCTTGTAGGCACTACCCCAGGCAATGATGGCATATGTTATGTAGGGATAAATCAAAGTATAATATAATTGTTTCATTAGAGATAATGGTAGATAGTGTCTTAAATTGGAGATGATACCAGTATTTTTTGCAATTTTTGAGGAAATATAAGAAATATGTTGACGCCAGGATAGAGAACTATCAATAAATACACCTAAATACTTGATGTAGTTTTTTTCCTCAAGATTGTGAACAGTATTGTCTTTGCCGATTAATGAGACTTTAATAGTGGATGTTTTTTTCTGGGGTGATTTGATGATCATAAAGTTGTTTTTTAAAAATTTATAGAACGTTTGTTTGTATCACACCATATTTTGACCTTGCTCATTTCTTGATTTACTAATTGATCAAGTTCAGCAATATTGGGTGATGTAGCAAATATATTTGTATCATCAGCAAATATCCTGAAATTCATTAAAACAATACAAGTTATGGAAGATATTGCCATTCTACCAATGAACTAAATCTAAATATTAGACATTTAACGCTTGAAAATGATTATTACTTGCCGTTTATGCAAATTTCACCGAAGTTACTTGACCGTAGCTGTCATAACAATTGCCTAATCAAACCATTGTTGATTCCTCCTGCTACGCGTTGTACTTCAAAGTCAATTGATTTTGCTCTTCGAAACACAAGATCTGTTTATAATAAATCATTGCTGGTAAAGTTAGGATCATGTTGTCGATAATGACATTGACGTATTAGCCATAACCGAAACCTATGGCCAGGAATAACGTTCATTTGAGCCTGCAGTAACGCAGCGGTTTCCACCATGAGAGTATCAAAATGGCGATATGTTGTTATCAAGAAATTGCCTGAAGCAATTAAAGAACCACAAATATAATCTGACTTACTTAAATTCTCGCTAAAAAGGAAATCAACCTATCATGTATTACATGTCCCGAACCTATCTGACTATAACTTGAATTCAGAACAAAAAATCTTACCTTGCCCTTTTGATGATTTTATTACGAAAAAATCGAGTCACATACCGCCATTTCTCTAAGCAAAATTTATATCTTCTTCCTTATTATAAGCTTTGCCCTTTTGCTCGTGAAAGTGATGTTTTACATTTTAGAAGCGTCAATTGTAAATACGTCACGCGCGAGCGACATATTCTGCGTGACTGAGAGTTTGACTACAACTGGCTGCGTAGCGGTTTTAAAATGCTTTTCCACTCGATAATAACCGTTGGTACTTCTAAATATCTGATAAGTCGTAAACAGAAGTTGTTTAGTTTAAGAAGAGTCGAAAAGAAAGAACTCAATCTACATGAATGTATGATCTCACTGCTCTATAGGAAGGATACGAACAGTCTCAAAGCTGACTACATGGGGACGAAGGCAAGAGCGAACGCAACGAAACTGGCCGTAATTGAAATGATGGATGGCTAGATCATATACCAGGCAAGAACAGCTGAAAATGTTCATGTTACTTCTTTCTAATGTTGAATGCGTACTTGATAGACTTGATTGCAATTAATACTTTGTGAGACTAGATTGCCGTTGCTTGTTATAAAAAATGCCGCAAAAATATAGCGTTCTCAGTTATATGTTCAGCAATTGTATGCCGGTTACACTAGGATTTTCTTCGTGTTCTAAAGTATAACTACTATTCAACATGAACTAGTCACTGAAATGATATTTGAACCGTCTATTAACAATTTAAAACCGACTGATTTAGCTTGATTTAGTTTTGCTCTAATGAACCCATCATCTGTACTTTCTAAACAGCACAAAACTTAGCTTGTTACAACAACTATGAGATATATTACTGCTTCATTGGAGCTCAAAAACCATGTTAAAAAACCGTATTAGAGCTCAAAAACCACATTACGTCCAAATTGATATTTTCAAGAATTACGGTTTGATAGTTCCTTCAATATCCTTTGGTGTTAAATTGACTAAAAGAATCGTATTTAATTTAGTTTTGTACAATCGATTTTGATTCTATCTTTGATTCCCGAATCGATGTTTACTTTCTATTTTACACATGGTATCCGCTGGCCTCGATGACTGGCGGAAGTCCGGATTAGTTGGCGATGTGGCTGAGTGATTCTGTTCAGGGTGTCCATGTTACTCGTGAAGTTTGTCCCACTGGCTACCAACTATTCAATGTACCAAGAGGTCGGTGGGGTGGGGGAATCCTATACAAGAATCTGCTTAAGTTTAACAGTCAATCTTCCATCAAGAGAAAATTCACTCGTCTTCAAGTTTAAGGATTGTTATCATATACCGTTCACCTCTCTCAAGCTCTAATCAGTCCATTGTTACTGCGTGATTAATTACTGCGTTTTTGATGAATATCCACTTCTCCTTGAAAATCTTGCAACAGCACCTGGATTGCTTCTACTAGTTGGTGATTTTATTTTTCACGTTGATGATGTAGGCTACACGATTATTCAGATTTTGGATTAGTATTGATATCGATTAAATAACAAATGAAGAAAACTTGAACGACGCTGGCGTAAATCACGTCTAGTTATTGACATACAAATCTACAAAGATCAATGCAAATTAGTAAATTCGCTAATAAGAAGCACAAAGTCCAGATATTACACAAACGTCATAAATGAGAACAAAGAAACCAAAAGATATTATTTAACATTTTAGATAAACTACTCCATCGCAAATGCGAGAACCGCTACCCAACTGCCTCATCTCCAGAGAGACTAGCAAATAAATTTCTTTGTTAACAAAATCGAAACGATACGAAATGATCTAACAATTGAATTGAATTGAATTGAATTTTATTCACATTATAACAATAAAGAAAATACAATATGAATAATTTACATAATTACAAATAGAAATACATATAAATGTAGTAAGTTATGAAAAAGTATAATAAATAGAGTGTGTGTGGTTGTTAAAGTAGTATAAACTTTCGAGTCAACAACCACCCACTGAATAAAGATTAATTATAATAAATGTAGACCAAGAAGGGGTAATAATTTATTAATTCGTGAAATATGTGATTAACAATTAATATTTCATGAAGTAATAATTAAATGTATATACAATCTAGATTTGTGATTGCATCAAATAGATTTTGAAACAGATTCTAAATAACGAGTAGGAGCTCATTTTTTTAATATGTGTTGGGATCTCTTCCCAAATTTTAGAGATAAAGAATTGAAAAGCAAACTTGCCATAGTTAGTATTAACACGAGGACGAACTATATTCCCTCGAGAGGCAAATCTTGTATTATAAGAATGTTGTTCTTCAGCCATTTTTAATATATGAAGAAATACTATAGGAATTGATTCTTTGTTATGAATAATTTGATATGCGAATGTAGCTGCTTTAAATACAAAAATATTTTTAAATACAAGGATATTCAAAAAATTATAAAGGGGAGGTGCATGTTCATATTTGCCAGCAAAAAACATGCTTCTTATGCATTTGTTTTGAATAGTTGTTATTCTTGATAAATTTGATTTATAAGTGCTTCCCCATGATAGGATTCCATATATAAGATATGGATATATTAGTGAGTAATAAATAGAGGATATTACACGGTGGCGCGAAGATATGAATTTTATTTTCGAGTGGTGAAAACAATATTTTTTACAAGTGAGCGTAGCGAACGAGTAAAATGTTGTTTTTACCACGAGAAAATAAAATTAATATCTTCAAGCCACCGTGTAATGTTCTTTTTATTATATGGACAAAGTGAAGCAAACAAAATTAAGAATAAATGTTGAATTTTAATTCAATGTAAAGAAATATTCATTACAAGTGAACGTGCTGAAAGTCGCACAACTGACCCGTTTATAGAGGCCATGTATTCCCTGAATATTCGAAGGTCGTATTCTGTTTTCTTCATTGTGTTTTGGTTCTCATTTTCTTTTGAAAATTTCGCCAAGTCTTCCTCTGAGCTGAGACTTCTACAAATCGAGCCGCCATGTTTAATTCAGCGAACAAGCGACGAGAAATGGGCGGGAAAGTTGTTTTGATTTGACGCGTACGTACATCCGGGACTTTTTGGTACATAACTTTTTCATATCTTCACTAGTGAAAATATGGAAAATACGAGTGTTTTAGTTTCCGGTAAAACACTACTATCCATATAATAAATATCTCTTAAAGTTTTAATATTGACATAATATCTGAGTTTCCTTATGATGTCAATATTTTTTGATACCTTGCTGTGACAACTTTATTTGTTGTTCCCAGTAGTTCAGGTGTTGGTCAATATATACTCCTAAATATTTCACATATTCTTTTTGATCAATATGTGAGATATTGATCTTATCAATTTTTTTCCTAGCAGATTTAAATATGATAAAATTACTACTATTGCTACTGCGCATCCATTTCGCGCATCTCGTTTTTCATCATTTATTTGCGTTTTTTTTTTAATTTATCTAAATAATATTTTAATATGAATCCTTAACTATAACTTAAGAAAGTATTATGTAATGTCATGCAACTTTGGAGGTAAAATGGGACATTTTTCGAAACATGCTCAGATTTTCACTACCTGACATGGTCGCTGTTTTGTCTCAAAACAACAAATTTATAACCTTGTAAAAATGAATAGATAAAATATAATTTTGACGTCTTTAGTCGTAAAACTAATACAAAATAGGTTTTAGGGTTTCTGGAGATGACAAGGAAGGCAAATTTGACAAGTTTCAAGATGTTTAAAATACTAGAACCCAGTCCCGCGCGGACCGTTACCGTGTTTTTTTCACAAAAAATGGATTCGGTCGCTTATAACTCGCCTATTAGTACGGTGACCCCCAATTTTTTTCTTTTTATTCAAGACTGCATTTACTATTCTTACGATTAAGAATAAAAAAAAAATATTCATTGATTGGATTTTCTGAAATTTTCCAAATGCTACAACTCTATACACATGTAGGGTGCGTGATTGGAGTAGAATTGTGCTTCTATGGTTCACTTATACCCATATTTGGAAATGATTCAATGATTTTTATGACAGGAAATGTTAGATAACCCTTGGATCTATCGTTTGATATAATCTTATGCTTTTCCTAGCAGAATATGTTCGCATTCTCTTGACGGCTTTGATTAGGTACTTTTGAGCAAATCACATGTAGATGTAATGTAGATCAGTCTCGCAGCGGTGTTCATTACTCTTTGTAGTTTATTTAGTTGACAATCAGGTAGACCATACAGTAGGGCATTACAATAGTCAACCCGGCTGGTAATAAAAGCATGTACCAGTTGACTTGTGGAATCAATGGACAGATATTTTCTAATTCTTGAGATGTTGTGGAGATGGTAAAAAGCACTGCCACATATCTTGCTTATGTGCGAAGACATGGACAGCTGTGAATCAAACCACGCACCCAGGTTACGTACAGATAAGGTAGGTACAACATCAGTCGAACCAACAGCTATACTATCGATGTTCACTTTGTTAAGCTGTTTCTTGGTGCCGAGAAGAAGCAACTCTGTTTTGTCGTCGTTCAACTTTAACTTGTCTGTCGACATCCACTTCCTTATGTCAGCTAAACAATTGGTCATAGAGTTTAAGGCTAGTTCCATACTGGCAGATGAGTCAGGGCTAAACGATACATATAGCTGAGTATCATCAGCATAGCAGTGCACTTTAGGGAGATGGCGCCTTACAATGGTGAAGAGTTTCCGGGTGTATATAGTAAACAGAACTGGACCCAAACAAGAGCCTTGAGCTATTCCATGTACAAGTGGGAACGAATGAGAGAGTTCATCATTAATGGAGACTTTCCACGACCTGTCTTGTAAATACGACTTGAACCAGGCTAATGCATTGTCCTTGATCCCTAGATCTGACTCCAGTCGGTTAAGGAGGACGTCATGGTTGATGGTGTCGAAAGCAGCACTTAAGTCAAGTAAAATCAGTAGGGTCACATGCTGATTGTTCATGTTAAGTAAGATGTCGTTCTTAACTTTGAGAAGTGCTGTTTCCGTGCTATGATTGGGTTTGTAGGCAGACTGATGCACCGAATGTAAGTGGTATTCATCCATATGTGCCATAAGCTGGTTAACAACAGCCTTTTCAAGCAGTTTTGATACATAGGGTAGATTGCTCACTGGTCGAAAGTTCTTGTATTCAACACTTAGTCCAGGTTTCTTTAATGTTGGAAGTACCAAAGCTTCTTTCCATTCGGGGGCAAATAGTGCAGACGAAAGAGATGAGTTGATCATATCTGTGATCACTGGTGTTAAAACATCACGGAGCTGAAACAGTACAGATGTTGGAAACGGGTCTAATTTGCAAGACTTCTTAGCAGATTTGACCATGAGCTCATTTACATCTTACTAGCAAGTTCGAGACCAATACTAGTAAAATATTTGTTGAATTGTTCAGCTATTTGATTCTTACCAAGATAATCAATGTCATTAATCACTAGCTTATCAGGAAACAATTCAGATTTAGTTTTCCTCTTAACTAGTTGACCTATCAATTTCCATGTTTTCTTTAAATTAGTTTTATGGTTATCAAACTGTTCTGTCCAATATAATTTTTTCTTCTGTTTTATAATGTTATTTAGTAAGTTGGAATAATTTTTGTACTTAACTGACTTTTCAATGTCCTGCGGGTTCATTCTTGAGTTGTGATACATTTTTGTTTGGTTTTAATAGATTGAAGTATTCCCTTGGTTAGCCATGGTTTCTTCAGGACTTTTGTTTTCCTTCTTGATGCTAATTTCATTGAAGCATGTTTGTCTATTACTGTTTGAATGTTATTTACAATATTCATTGCAGAAATATTTAAATTGTTATCATAAGTAGAATGCCAATTGATATTTTGTAGGTCATGCAAGTACCTTTCCTTGTTGAATTTACTATAATCTCTATAGTAAATAATTTTGTCTTTACTCTTACTATCTGGTAAAACACAAAAGATAGATAAATGATCTGTAATATCAAGTGATATAATTCCTGCCCAAAAGTCAAAATTAGGAGAATTTGTATAAATATGGTCGATGAGGGTAGCAGAGTGGTCAGTTATTCTATTAGGTTTAGTTATAAGTGGATAAAAAGAATTACTAAACAACATATTAACATAATTTTCAGTAAGTAGGTGATTCTCATATTTTAAAAGGTCAATATTAAAATCACCTAGTATGTAAATAGTTTGGTTATTACTAAATTGTTTAATTAATTCTTCTAATTGTTGAGTGAATTTCTCAAGGCTGGCATGAGGGTGTCTATAAACACAGCCAATTATTGTACTTCTAGACTTAGAAGTGTCAAATTCAACCCAGCAAGATTAAACTGACTCCATTTGAAGCTTAAGATCAGGTCTATGTTTTGCTTTGAGATGTTTGGATATATATAGAGCAACACCACCTGCCATAGTTGGGGAATTATCTTGATATAAATCATAATGGGGAAGATCAATATTAGAAACAGTCTTGTCATTAAGCCTAGTTTCTGAAATAGCTATTATATCTATTATCCTATCAAATGTAGAAAGATGATCATTCAACTGATCAAAAATTTTGGGTAGGCTTCTTATATTAAAATGAATACTTGATAATGATTTGGTACAGTTTTTTGAATTAAGAAAATAGAAAGAGAAATATTCAGATGATGGCAGTTGAAGCATGTTGTCTAAGTCTTGCTCATCAGATTGATCAGGATTTGGAAGCAAGTTGTAGAAATCAGTATCTGATTTTTCTGTATGATTCATTTGACAGTTAATGTTTTGTTTCTAGTGTGACACTTCAAAGTCTTCAAAGGCTCTCATGGTGGTAAAACTATTTACTGGTGAAGAATCATTCTCTTTTAAGAATATTTTACCATTGGATGTCCATAGGTACTTGAAGTCGTTATCTTTCTTGTATTTGTACGCTTTATTGAATATTTGCTTTCTCATGCTTGTTAAGGATTCATTAATGAATATCTTGGATGGATTAGTTAACGATTTATCTGAGTTAACTGATGGTAATATCTTTGAAGTTTTACCTACCAGGTTTTTTTTTGCTCTGATAAATCCTTTCTTTCATATCGCGGCGAACAAGTTTAGCAATCATTCGGTTTTTCGTTTTCTTCGTATCGGGAAGCCGATGAACTGTTGAGATCTCGTGGTCTTCCAAATTGATATCAATCGAGGAACATAACTCTTTAAACAATTTCCGAGGATTATCTTGTACTGTGGCAGACGCGGAATCCCCCAATTTCAATACAGTCTCGTCTAGAATATTGTTGCATTTCATCCAATTCTTCATCGCGAGAACTCGCTTCTTCTTTTAGCTCAGCCATTAAACTCTCTTGCTTCTTTATTTTGTATTGTAGGGATAAGATGTGACTCTTGGACTCTTGTAGTGATCTCTAACCATTTCATCAAATTTTTGTGAGATAAATTTTTGAGAATTTTCGATCTGAGTATACCGATCTGAGAGTTGGTTGATAGATTGCTTCAGTTGGTCAATCTCTACTTTGATCTCTTGTCTTATTTCACTCCTAATACTAGGTAACAGTTCTTCTTTCCACATCTGTTTCATTGAGTTAATTGTAAGTTGTTTATCTGGTTCTTTAGACATATTTTGGTTTGAGTATACAGTAATCAGTTGAAGTATAAAAAACTAGCGGTGCTAAATCTTTGACCTCCATCTTGGTCGGTGGTCAGCGGTCAAAAGCAGACACAACAGATTACAATCACACCGAAGATGAAGTTGATGTCATTAATGGACTTACAGAGTTCCAAGAGATGCCAGAGGACTAAGTAAGGACTCTAATTAACAACTTGAAGTCCTGTATGCTAGTTCCAATGACTGCTTCTATTTTAAAGAGCTGTATCAACATTTTACCTCCAATATTCACCAAAATTATCAACTAATCTTTAGAGACAGCTACCATGCCTAAGTGTCTAAAAATCTACTAAAGTCCCAAATAGCAACCTGAAGTCCTATGGCGAAAGAGTAGCTGCGCCTAAACTTTGGAATGTACTTCCCGAAAAAGTAAAGATCAGCAATTCAATGAACTAATTTAAAACCAGCATAAATTGATATTAAAATATCAATTTATATACATAGAACAATAGATAACTTCAAATATCAATTTATATACATAGAACAATAGATAACTTTTGATATCAACTTTTTCAATTAACCATTGTAAAGCGCCATTGATCATGAGTTCCCGAAAATGACGCTATAAAAATGTTTATTTATGATGATGATGTTTGCAGATACTGAAAATGTTGTTGAAAACAATGAAACTGCTGAAGCAGACGCAGGGTCTAACATGTACTTACCTCGATTGAAACAAGATGACGTAAAACAGATCGAAGATGGGCTGATCGTAGCCATAGATAAAGGTTTGTAACAATCTTGACGTTTAAGGTGATCGCAATCACCATCACCATCACAATCATTATCACCATCTTTATCATTATCTTCATTATCACTATCACTATCACCATTATCATCATCATGCCACTCTACAATCATGTGCAAAATACCTTGGGACATTCCCCGTTTTTTACATGTTAAAGTTTTGTATAAAATTTTCACGTTTCCCCCTCTCCCCCGTTTCAATGTTGAATTGTGGGAATGTAAAACGCTTTTCATTTGAAAGACCAATCAACATTGCTTAGGGGGGGGGGGGGAGGGGGTTTGTACACGAAAGTGATAAATTTTGCATATATTTTTAAACGCAAACAAAAACGCCCATAAAAAAGTGACAATGTCGACCCAACAATTTTGCACATGATTGTAGTATCCTCATTTCTCTCCCTTTCGTTTTACCTGAATCTGCTCTCATCCATGTTCCTTGATTCCTTGATGCATTCATTATTCCAACCACCTCTTTAGTCTTGACCTCTTTAATGTTCCCGCTCTATGTACGTATTTATTATCAATTAACATTTAATTAATCCATTTACAATAAATGTGTGCGCCCCATGTAAGGGAACCCTGATTCCACAATCCACTAGTACATTGACTTTGGAATCCGAAATCTACCTAGCTTGTTTAAAATTTGGATTCCGGAATCCTTTCCAATCGAATCTGAAATCCAGCCCTCTGGAATCCAGAATCCCGCATCATTCCGGATTTCCTTACATTGCACAAAAATGTTTTTTTTAGATCAAGCTGTAAGCAACTCGCAGTCACAAAGTGGAAACAAGATCAGCTCGTGTGAGCCTCCTGTAAGTAAGAGAAAAACCTTGGAAAAGACAGACAGCCTTATGAATATCAAAGAACGTCCCAAAAAACGTGTTTGTACAAACATCTCAAAAACTTTTTTTGAAGACAATTTATTCGAGGTAGCTAGGGGAAACCCAATCGAATGTCCAGGACACATACGACTCATAGATATATATTTATTTTTGTTATTTTTTTATTCATTCATTCATTCATTCATTTTGTTTTCATTTCTACATCCATCTATCCATCAATGCATTCATTTATCCTTTTTTCGTTCGTTTTCCTTCATTCTATCCTTACTTCCTACCTTTCGTTCTATTATTGATTTAATGTTTGATATTTATTTTAATATATATTTAAGGAGAGAGACCCTGTCTCCAAAAGAGTTTTCAATGGGGCCCTATGTGGCTAAATACAATAATAAGATATCATATATTTATAATCGATAAAGGCATAAAAATATATTTTTATGGAGAATATTTTTATATTTTTATAATCTTTGTCTACCTTCTTTGAGATTAAACGTCAATCAGGAGTGGTAATGAAACCAGCTTTTCCCAAGAAACCCACACCCACTCCAAGAAAAGCTCCAGTTGAAGATGTCGTGAAAAAGATGAAACATCTACCCAAGAAACCCACACCCACTCCAAGAAAAGCTCCAGTTGAAGAGGTAGTGACAAAGATGAAACATCTACCCAAGAAACCTACACCCACTCCAAGAAAAGCTCCAGCTGAAGAGGTAGTGACAAAGATGAAACATCTACCCAAGAAACCCACACCCACTCCAAGAAAAGCTCCAGTTGAAGAGGTCGTGACAAAGATGAAACCAGCTGTACTCAAGAAACCCAAACCCACTCAAAGAGAAGCCCCAGTTGCACAGGACAAATCACATACTGTCAAGAAAACAGGTATCTCACAAAAAAAATAAAGACGCCTTTCTGAGCTTCTTTGAGAACAAACGTCGATCAAACAAACGTTATCAGGAGATAAAATAAAAACATTCACCATAATCAAGCTGAAAGGAATGCTGAAATCATTTTTTCCTCGGTTAAAGTTTGTTAGTTTGTTTGTTTTTCTCCTTGTTTGTTTGCTTCGGTTGTTTGCTTGTTTATGACGTTTTTTGTTTATTTGTTTGTGGGTTGTTTGTGTATTTTACATGTCTGTCGCACTGACTGTGTGTCACGTTTTGTAAAAGCACTTTTGAGACTTAAAAAGTCACACAAGCATATTTATTTTTGAAGATGCTGAAAATGTATCTCAAAAAGAAGTTTTTGGGCTTGATGGTGCTAAGCGTGGTCTAGCATTTAAAGAAATACCTAAAGTACTGACAAAAGACCCTTGTAAATTGCATTTTATGGGATTATCAGAGAAAACTATGAAAGATGCTTTCTTGTCCTACTTAGAATTGGTCAGTGACGAAGACATTTCGAGTGTTCTGTTTGGAAGTAATTTCAATGTGATGGTTACATTTAAAAAGCCACCGGGTAAGTCGATGGATGCGGGTACACTATTAGCAATACTGAAACTTAAACCATTTATGAGTTTCAGCGTGGGAAAATTTAAAAGTTTTTTTTCATAAATTGTTTTAATCATGTAACATTATAAAATTACTTTAAGTCAAGCTATCAAAAAAAAAACATTCTAATCAAAATCTTATGTACCATGCAGCTTTTCTTTCTGTTTCTTTGTTTGTGAATTTGTTTGATTGCCTGCCTGTGTCTGTGTTTTTGTTATAACATATCATATAGTTAGAAATTCTCACGACTTCAGCTTTTAAGTTTAAACTTTGATTGTTGGTTGACTAGGTCTCGTGAACAGGTCCTCCAAAAGGCCTATTATAACTATTGTTAATAAAACGTATCACAACCATTTGTAGATTTGGGAAAAATCCAACAAAGGTGCAGAAGCAGACCCCTAGATGGAAGCCAATTGAAGGTGGAACAAGTCAGCATTTGTGATTGTATTACGGTATCGGGCCTGCGATCTAACACAACACGCGATACTATTCTATATTACTTTGAAAATTCAAGAAAATCTGGCGGTGGAGATGTGAAAAAAGTAGACTATGTTTATGGGGAGACGAACGCACTTGTTTTCTTTGAGCAGCCTTCAGGTAAACGGAACTAATAAAAGTAAATTATTCTAATAAGATGTAAAACATTTATATGATTATCAACATTTATATTGTTTTCAGATGTCGATAAAGTGTTAGCCAATGAACACGTGATAAATGGTGCGACCTTGCAAGTTGTTCCTCACTACCCATTCCTTGGTGTAACATCAGAAGAGCCTGCTGGCAGAGAAAAGAAAGAAAAGAAGCTCAATGCAGATCCACAAGCAATCGCTTTCATTGACAATTTCTTCAAAAAAGAATTTGAAGATCTTTTACAAAGAAATGAAGTGAGGCTTTATCAGAAACAAGGAAAAGATGATGTGGTGCTTGTGTCAAATAATAGCAAGATAGACAAAGCCAAATGGAATGATTCCTGTGAAGTCATTGAGAGGTACATTAACCAGATAACAACACACGAAACAGTGGCATCTTCAGCATCCTGGGAAGAGACAGTTCAACAGGCAAAACAAACCTTTTCCAAAGCTCCAAACAAAATCCATTTGGTGTTTAAAGAAGAAGAGCAACGAATCTTACTCAGAGGAAAAAAACAAGACGTCGATGCTTTAGCAAAACAGCTGGAAAATTTGATTAAAGAAATCGTGAAGAAGATCAAGTATGAAAAAGATAAAATTGGCGAAAAGATAGACCTTACAAATCCACAGCTTGATTTGTTGAATTTCGTAGATGCAATTCAAAAAGTAAAGGTACGACTCAAAGACCTTGAAGTGAGAATTGATAAAAAAGGCTTGGCGATTCATTTGAGGGGAACTGATTCAGTTGTAAAAGAAGGGAACATGTTAATCTGGCAATATCTTTCTAAGATGAAAGAACAAGAGATGGAGCTTTCCAGTTCTGTTGTCAACATTCTCACCTCTGATGAAGGAAATGTGTTTGTTTCCAAACAGTTTAAAGATCAACACATTGAAGCTGTCATAACTAGTTCCGATGATAATGACGGCACAAAGCTGATAATCACTGCTGTAGATCAACTAGACGTTAACAAAGCGATTGACTTCATCAAGAAAACAATAGTCGAAGATAGTGTTCCTCTTACCCCAGATCAAAATTCACTTATCTTGTCGATTGGATGGAAGAAGATGATCAATGAGTTCAAAAAGTACAAGCTGTGCAAAGTGACAACAGTCTCAAAAAGGGTAAGAATTTATGGGATTAAAGAAGAAGTAAATACATATAAAAAACATTTTCTAAAGTTTTTAGAAGAAAACACCATATTTATTGTACCTGTTGAAGTAGACGCAGTCCGTACCAAGTGTATTCATCGATTTAAACAAGATGAAGTCACAAAGATCGAAGATGAATTCAAACAGCACTCAGTGCACATTAACCAAAACAGTAATGGGGAAGGTTTTGCAATCCATGGAACCAAAGAAGGCACTGAGAAAGCCACCAAGAAGGTGTTGCAACTAGTGAGCCAGGTACGAAACGAGTCCATTGAGATCGAGAAACCGGGCATCAAGAAGTTATTCAGTGAAAGCAAAGGCCAAAAACTACTGTCTAATATCGAAAGCGATCATATGTGCATCATTGAGCGACTATCCGATGAAAACAATGTGAACACTGCCGGCGGAAATGCTGCTGTTGCTGCTGCATCTCAAACAGACCAAATTTGCAGCTATGTCACGCCAACGGGAAAGAAAATCACTATTCTAAAAGGTGACCTCACCGAGTTCAAAGTTGACGTCATGGTAAATGTAACCAATAGCCGCTTACAGCATGTTGGGGGACTGGCCGGGGCTATTGTGGTAAAAGGAGGGAAACAAATACAAGATGAATGTGACAACTTCATATCACGACAAAATGAATTGTTGGATGGTGAAGTTTTTGTATCAAGCCCAGGAAAGTTGCCTTGTCAACGTATTGTTCATACTGTAGGACCCAGGTGGAATGATTTGACCAAACAGTACGAAGAACAAAAACGTATCCTAATGCAGACCGTTTTTAATGCTTTAGAGAAAGCAGACAACTTCACAAGTATTGCAATCCCTGCCATAAGGTCCTTTGGTGGCTTTCCTATTGACCTCTGTGCTAAAACCATGCTAGCGAGCGTTTCAGGCTATTTAGAAATAACCGCCCGTGTAAAACTCTCTGAGATTTACATCATTGATATGGACGATTACGTTACTCAAGCATTCTATGAAGAAATGAAATCAAGATTCGGCAAAGAAAACTCGTTCACCGATAGTGTTACAACAGCTGATGTAGGTAATATCCCGAGACGAAGAAGAACAAGTCAAATTCCAGACATCAAAATGAGCATTGTTGTTGGTGATCTTGCAGAAGAAATGGTAAGAATATTGCAATGGAATTCTGAGTAAACAACTTGTTTTCGCCCCATTTAAGGAGGTTGGTATCCTGAATCCATGAATAAATTGACAAATTGAAATCCGGTCTCATGGAATCCGTTTCCCAGCCCTTTGGTATACGGAATCCTGGACAATTACGAATATCCTTACGTGGACAGATAGACAGATTTATTTGCACCTTTGAATCTAAAGATATTTACAAAAATATATATATATATAAATATATATATATTGAATATTAATTATAAACAAATGGTGCGGTATGTTATTAACACAAAATGTTGTTGTATTTTGACTCTTGAACTTAATACAACTGAATGGTTAAATTACACTGTTCACATGCTCTACACCATCTACTGTTGATAACAAAACTAATTAACAATGCTTTCGATCCAATTGTTTGCATCAGACTCATGCGATCGTCAACACCGTCGCCAGTGACCTTGATCTTAGCAAGAATCCATGTGCCAAAGCCCTCAGTAATGCCGCAGGACCACAATTACAGAAAGCATGCGAAGGGAAAGGCCATCTAAAACCAGGCTGCGTGCTCGTAACTGAAGGATACAAGCTGGGTTGTAAGAATGTTTTCCATGTTGTCGCAGGAGATTGGAAAAATGGCAATGGAGAAAAGGTAGCCTGCGTAGCAAGCGCTTCTTTTGGGGGGAACAGGAGAAAGTTGTTTTTTGGTTGTTTTGGGATAGCTGTGTTACAGATATGGCCGCGCGAAACCTTAGATGAGTACAAAACATCAATGTTACAGATATGGCCGCGCGAAACCTAAGACGAGTACAAAACATCAAGTTAGGGGGAGGGGGAGAGGAGGGAAGGAAGCGCTTGCAAACATACCCCTGGTTTTTGAAAAACTGCGTTCGTCCACGAACGCACCAATCAAAATGCTGCATTTCGGTTCTTATGACAGCAGATTGACAGTGAGGTATCAGAGCATTGTTCATCGTGTTCGTTCAATGACACACGATAAATGCCGTCGCCTTTGTTTAGTGAAATGAATTTTGAAGAAGTTTTAACAGACATTTTATCACAATTAAGAATAGTTCTCAAGCCAGAACAGAAAGAAGCATTGAAACAACTTGTTTTCGGGGGAGATCTGTTCGCCGTCCTGCCAACAGGGTTTGGAAAGAGCTTCATCTAATTCTTTAATAGTACTCGTGTTTCCGAACGACCTAGCGAAAAAAATTGCTGCGTTTTATTAAAAGAGGCAGATCCCTTTGGAATCAAGGCTCAATCGATAGCAGAACTAGAAAGTGAGCTAAGCGAGAAAGGACTTGCAGCGGTTTTGCTTCTATTTGGTTCAGCCGAGGGAGTTTTGAGCGATATCTTTCTATCAAATCAAATCAAATCGAAAGCTTTCGTCGTTCCTTGAAAGCCGTGATTATGAACGAATCACACATTATAGAAACTAACTCAATGAATTATCTGTTTATTAGCTAGCTGAGGGAGTTTTGAGCGATATCTTTCTATCAAATCAAATCGAAAGCCTTCTAGGCCGTTCCTTGAAAGCCGTGATTATGGACAATTCACACACTATAGAAACAAACTTAATGAATTCTATCTGTTTATTAACTATTCTTTGTAAATACTATCAACTGTTTATTAAAGATCACAATGTTATCTCCAATTTGATGCTGTCTAAAAGTACCTCCAATTTGCATATCTGTTTGCTTTCAGTTTTAAAACTGTTGATAGACGAGTGCCGAGCAAACGAGACAGCGGCGCCCAGCTGTGAAAGGTCATAGGGGCGTTTTTCAGAATCTCGGGGTTTGTTGGCAAGCGTTTCCTCCGCTCTTCCCCCCTCCCCTTCCCCCACCCTCGTTTTTTTGTACTCGTATTAAGTTTCGCGCGGCCATATCGATAACACAGCTATCCCAAAACAACCAAAAAGCAACTTTCTCCCGTTCCCCCAAAAAGAAACGCTTGCTACGCAGGCTAGAGAAAAGGTAAAACACTTAAATATTTCTTGCGGGGTTTCATGCCTTTTATTTTATTCCATGTTTTATTTTTGTAGTTTTTGCGTGCTTTGATAGTTTCATGCCTGAAAGAAGCAGATAAACAAGGATTCTCAAACATTGCTTTCCCAGCCATTGGGACAGGAAATCTTGGCTTTCCTCGAGATATTGTTGCCAAGGTGTTCTTTGAAGAGGTCATCTCTTTCAAGAAAAAACATCAACAAACGTCTGTTCTTGAAGTTCGTTTTGTGTTGTTTCGCCGAGATCAACCAACAATCGACGCTTTTCAAAAGGAGCAGAAAAACTGGAGTAAGCATTCAAAAGGAAAGCGACAAAGCCAACCGTTCGAAGATTGTCAAAAAGCGTTTATTAATTCAGTAAGTGTCGATCTAGTCCTTGGCGATATAACTAAGGAATCAACAGATGCGATAGTAACACCTTCAAACCAAACACTTGATCTAGCTCAAAGTGGCGACGTAGGAGCGGCTATAGCAAGAGCTGGAGGACCCTCCATACAGAAAGAGTGTGACAAGCTAGGCCCTCAAACTCCAGGATCAGTCGTTTGCACTTGTTCAGGAAATCTTCCTTCACACAAGTTATTCCACCTTAATGCTGCATCATTTGGACTGATTAACTTGGCAGATGTGGTTTTGAAGTGTCTTAAAATGGCAGAGACACAAGGAATAAGTTCAATAGCAATTCCTGCTGTAGGTACCGGAAATGCTAAATTATCACCCCAAGAAACAGCAAAAGCTTTATCGATTGCCGTCGAAAAATTTTGCATGACAAAACCAAAGTCGTTACAACATATTCGTATCGTCGTATTCCAAGAGCACATGCTTGAAGATTTCCATAGAGCTATTGAGGAGTTGGAAAAGACAAAATCGAGCTCTGGAAGCTCAGTGAAATTCAAGTCATGGTTCAAGAGTGTATTCCGTAGACGTGAAGATAAAATGAAGACTCAAGGTCCTACACAATTTGACGTTGGAGATGTTGACGGAGTGGATGTTGGTAAAGCTTCATACAGTCTACATCGCCAAATGTTCCTGAAGGTTAGTATAAGGTCTATGGAGTCAAATATTTCCTAATCAAGTCCCTACATTGTTTTCTTGTATAAACCTCATTCTATAATCGTTTTCGAGTTCGAAATGAAGATCATATTTAACATTTTAATTTAATGGTTTACTATAGTATTATTAAACTGCTTCAACCGCTTCAACCGCACTTTATCCTTTTATGTCACAGAATTGGGTTCTCTTCAGAAGAGGTATTGCGTTTTTCCGCTTATAGTCCACTACACATCGCACAGAATTCTATTGTCTTTTTGGACATTTACTCAAGGCTCGCAAATTATTCAAAATAGGCATAATTCGAATAAATTATCGACATTGATAGTTCTAATTGGTTGTCTGAACGTCTCTCATGAGAATGTCACTGCTAAAGTTTGGAACGGTTGACAAAAGAATAATTTCACTTGTCCGACTTAAGCCGAGTTATTAACGAGAACAAATTAAAGGGAGTAGGATTACTTAATTAGAATTATTACAAATCGCAGCTTAACTTATTACTGATGTGGATGAGGTATGATCGTCCGGGGTAGTGCAGTCTTGAGAAAGACTGATGGTGTTGGTGACTGACGTTTCGACAACCTGAGCGGAAGTCATCTTCAGAGTAAAGAAACGTTTCTTTACTCTGAAGATGACTTCCGCTCAGGTTGTCGAAACGTCAGTCACCAACACCATCAGTCTTTCTCAAGACTGCACTACCCCGGACGATCATACCTCATCCACATCGATTACACCTGGGATCAGACCATTCACTCTTAACTTATTACACCGTATAACTTAAAGTCAGCCGCAAGAGCCTTAGATAATGAGCTCAAATATTCAGCTTCAAAAAGAGAGTCTTATTAAAACGTTTTCTGTAGTAAAGGGTGCAAAATGTTGCTTGGATTACGATGTTAATTTTGCACCCCCTACCTAAGTTTAACCTGTTATTAAAACCCACAAATTACAGTTGGAATATTGGCTCCCCACAAAAATACCGATTTTTGACAAATTTAAGCTCAAAAAAGAGAAGCTTAGGTATTGGCATTACTAATCATTTGATAGTGCAAACGTTTAGTCAACATTTCATTTTAATTTGACTTGCACCCCCTACCTAACTGAGATCACCTTTTAAAAACTTTTAAAATGCATTTTATTACACGAAGTTGACCAATTTTGGCCTGTTTTCTTTGTAAATTACCTCATTAAATACGCTTCGCCTGATTGAACTTCGCGCTCAAACAGCAGAAAAGACCCGGATGTGTCCGGGCATTCTGTGCGATGATTGCTAGTCTCCTCTTCCAATCCAAGGCCAAGACCATAAGTACTCGTCCAACCCCCATTAGACCAACCGCATCCAATCACGCAATTCACTCCAAGTCACACATAGATCGTGAATTATAAATTAAAAAATCATAGAAGCATAGACTGAAGTAGCGATTGTAATGAATAGTATGCATGAGACTTGGCCTTAGGTACCATGCTGGTGCATTCAACATTGGGACCGAGATTGTTGAAATGATATTGAAAGTGTATTGCTTTTATCAAAATCCCATCCTACAGTCTTCACTTCTATGACGTATGCACTATCTATGATGTACGTTTCGAACACGACAAACCTTAAAGTGTATATATACATCATTGATCTGATCATCGGTTGGCTGTTTAATACAGTCGACGGAGTCGACTACAATAATTTCGGTTTTGTGCAGTACGCACAATGTCTTTTTCTGATAGACAACTGTAAGGGTTAATTGATCCCTGGACTTCGAGAGAGAAGGATATCCGCAGTCTCTCACACATAGTTCAAAACCTACAAAACATTTTAGCAGTATTTTTCTGATTATGCAGTAACATGATCGACTAACCACATGATCGTCCAATCACAGCCTAATTTGTTTGCTTATATTCAAATTACATGTAGTTATTCCAAAGTAACGAAATTATTATTATTATTCTCACTAATCATTGATTAGAAATTTACAAATTAAATATTGACTGTGACGCTTGTTTAAACTGCAGTTTTTTTTCCTAATTTACATCAACTCTAACCTCTTTAATCTTGTTAAAACACTCCTGCTTGTTTGTAAATTATTACTAATTACGCTGTGTTTACAGGTGTTTGCTTCCAGTATGTCAAACTTGAAAGAAGCCAATACAGCAATCAAAGAGTTGATAAAAGAGCAAACTAATAGAAAAGTAATTGTCAACCCTGCAATTGAAGGACTCTCACAAACACAAGAAGAACACATTTTAAGACTACAGGAGAAATACTTAACGGAAATTGAGATTCAAAAGCATTTATTTAAAATCATTATTAGTGGTCTTTCAGAGGATGTAGCTGATACAGTAGTTGGTAAGTTTGATTGTTAGAAATTATTATTTAAATTTCCCAGCATAATAGATAAACTTACCAACACTAAAAGGATAAAAGGATAAGTATAACGTTCTCATAAAATCACCCAGGATTAATTTTGATCAGGCTTTATAAGAGCAACCAAGCCTGTGATGTTTCTATTTTTTCTGGGGAACGTTTCTTGCTAGGAAAACCGAACCCAATCACCTCACTTCAAATTGTTTGTGTACGTAATCACAGGGGCGGTTTCAGAACGAATGCACGTAGGGTTACTGATAATTCTAAATGCATCACATTTTAGGTCTTAGCTTATCGTTCATTTTATTGATTTCAAAAGGAAGAATTGCGCACCATTTTGTCAAAATCAACAATTAAGTTTATAAAATAGCTATTAGAAATCACGCATTCTGATTGGTTGAGGCGCGTGCTTTGTGAGAGCACACAGCATGCACGTTTGCATGTTGATAAATTTGTATTTTATAAAAAATACAAATTGTGTTCGGCACACCAATCCTTGAGTGCATTGTAACTTCACACAGCAGGAGCGCGTGTTTTCTATGTCATTGATAATATATGTTAAATAAATGTTCGTTGAATAAACGTTAATGTGTATTTTCAAGCCGTCTACGAGATTCTAAATGAGAAGACTGAAGCAGAACATGAACGCAGATACGCAGAACTCGTCTCGACAACTGTGCAGTGGTACTACGGGGAAAGTGCCGAAAGAGAGCCGTATGATGATATAACCAATGCAAAGATTGAAAAGGCATTTAAAGAAAAGAATGATTCAGTAATGATAACATTGGTTGACGAGAATGATAAAGAAGTGTTGTATACGATTTTATTTGCTACAATGAAGGAAACCAATCTTGACACTGGTGATGAAACTGATGTTCACAGAGAAGAACATGGCAAAGGTACGGCTTTCTCTTTTTTGTTAAGAAATCATTCAATAAGACATGTGATATTTTGAATATTCCAAATGTCTATTTGGCAGGACAACCTTTATAAGATTCGCTGTAATTGCCGCGCATTCCATAAAGTTACACACTGCAGTTGTAAGGTTGACTTATGGTAGGGCAGTTCTTCGAACATCTAATTCATTATTTATTGTGTCTATTAATAAAAATAGCTTCACATGATATATCATTGCAAGCTTAACGTTAGTCTTGCTTCGATGCAAAGGCCCGGCTTCCTGTCAAGATGGCGCTGGGAACTGTGAAGGGGACTATTGCAGTTTTTACACGTAGAGAAACGTGAATGTTTGTCCGGCAATTTTCAAATCTCTGTGAAAATAAGCCTCGGAAATGGAAATATCACTTTAATATTAGTAAAGGTACAACGTTAAAATACACAATTCAAGAGAAATTGCAGTAAATATGACTCAAGTAATTTCTTGAGATTGGTGTGGAAAATTCGTTGGATAGCGTTTTTAACTATAATGATATTTTTTTAGGCATTCAATTACCACACCACTGGGATGCTCAACCAAATGATGCTAATGGAAAAGAAAAAGATATCCTTCTTGTACAACTAGACCCCGCTAAAAACCAACAGGAATACGATGGAGTACTGGCTGCAGCAATGAAGTCGTCAGCCATTAACATTGTGAAAATAGAACGCGTTCAAAATCCTGAGCTTTACCGTGCATATATGGTGAAAAAACAAAAGATGGATGACAAAGATGGCAGCAACGAAAAGAAGCTGTTTCATGGTACAGCTGTTGATACATGTAGCTTGATCAACCATAAGGGTTTTAATAGGAGTTATTGTGGAAAAAATGGTGAGTGTTTTGTACCGTTCAAAAACTTTCAACAAAATATAATGTCTTTTTCAATGTCTATCTCTTCCCCCTAGTGGTACATTTAAGGGATTGAAATCGTCGATTTGGTGCCGCTTAGTGTATGACGAATCAATAAACAGTACCCCCTAAGATCCAGGGAGGGGGTACTCCGGGGAAAAAGTACCGGGGATGCTCGTCGTATCTCTTAGGGGTAAAAATCAGCGATTTGGTATATTTTAGGGTGTCAAATGCAAATTTTTGAAAATTATCATTTTTTAATATCTCTTATGATGTGGAATAAGTAGAGAAGAGCGCATCGATATTCGCTTCTGATACGTATATTAATATTATCAATTGTGGTATCTCTTAGGGGGTAAAATTCATCCTTTTGAAAAGACTTCTGGTATCTTTTAGGAGTATTTGTGAACATTTCCGACGAGCATCCCTGTACTTTTTCTCATGGGATCCCCCACCCCCCGGGCCCTTAGGAGTAAAAATGATATGTTGACACGCCAAAATGGATTAAGACTCTGCAGGTACCGTTTAGAGGTCATTCTTGAAATGTCCCGTGAGCATTTCCTTCCTTCTACATATAGATGTACCACGGGTCTTTGCCATGTTGCGCAAAGTCGACTCTTTTCCTCAAAACAATCCAAGACACAAAGAGTACAACATAGTTTCCTGTATGCTACGGTTTTTGTCATGCATAGTTCTAGTTGGGTAACTATTTGTTTGCTTTTATTTTCATCAGTAAATCTGCTCTTGTGTTCTGCCAATTCCCGGGTACTATATAGCTACATGGACACACCAAATAACTCGTCTATATAATATACACAATAGAATTACAAATTTTATTTTCTCGTATTGAAAACTTTCAAATCTCCACGATACAATTTGAATTTCCGAACGCCAGTCATTTTCTATCAATGAGAACATATATTTCACTGTGTCTTTCTAGCTACCCATTATGGTAAAGGAGTGTACTTTGCCCGAGATGCGTCTTACTCAATGCAGGACAAATATTCCTCTCCTGACCCCAATGGTTATCGTTGTATGTACCTGGCTAGTGTACTGGTTGGGCAGTTTACAGTTGGAAACAGGAACATGATTGCACCTCCACCAAAAGATCCAAACAATGCCACAATTACTTACGACACTACTGTAAACGATGTCAATGACCCGCAACTGTTTGTTGCATATCATGACAACCAAGTAAACCCAGAATATCTGATAACCTTTATGTAAGGTCATCATTAAACATATGCTGATCTTTTTGTGTCAGCAAAAGTTTTCTTTTCTTTTCATTGTTAATTGTATATTTTAGAGAATATATTATAGAGAATATGTCAAGACATTTGATATGAACAAGCCCAGGCTTCAAAAGAAAAGAACAAGGATAAAATGTTCCTGCAAAGAACATCATCATTTTTTTCTGATAACATATTTATCATCAATTTTTACCCTCGACTTTTTACCCTCCACCATCGACATTTTCCCCTCGAGCCTCTACATTTAGATACACTCTATACTCTTTGCGTTAGAGTCGCTGAACGGATCAGCACCGTGACAAATGACTGAATATGGATAGATTGATAGATCGATTAATTTAAAAAAAAAACATTGCAGCCCCAAGGCTAAATTACGCTTAGTTACATAATATAATAATATACAAATTAGGTAATACCTAATAGGCGGAGCTCCCAGTTTAATTTTTTCTTACAACATCAATATGTGCATGTAAATACCACTTATTAGATATTTTCTTGGGTATAATATACGTGCTGATATTTTACGAGTTGCGTACGTTTAATCAGCAAGCAATGAGTAAAATGCCAGCCCGTAATACCCAAGAAAATATCTAATAAGGGATTTATTATACAACTTACTGTTTATTGTAATTTATATAGCATTTTTCATCGAAAAATATAACCATTCGGAGATTCAGCGAGCGGAGAGAGAATCAAAACAAAGCCCTGGAAAAGCCAGTAAAATGTAAGATATTTCTCGCTCTCTTTTTGATTGGCATAATGTCAATGTAGATGACGCCATCATGTAACGCAACGCACGAAAGGAAAGTTTGTCATTTACACGAGGGACGGAGATTTCTCATTGAAAAAAGTCCCATAAAAGCATGTTAATGGACAATTCATGAATGGAAATTGATTTAATGTAAGTAAAAAAATTGTAATAAATTCAACTGCTTTTTCTTAGGTTGGTTATCGTTTTCATTCTATGCACTTTTTCATCTTTTTCTCAAATTTTCAACTGTCACTTCAGTCAATAGTGTTGTTCAGACAAAAAAGTGTTCAGAAATGTTTTTGATGGAAAATACGATTCCCAAACGATAGTGTGAATAGCCTTATTATTATCCCTTTTATTTTTAAGTCATTAAGCTTATTTTGCTTTTGATAACGCCTTGAAAAAGTGCTTTGGCTGAACAGTCGTTTTACGGCCGCTTTTTACCTTCTTTTTATTATTTTCCAAAGTTAGTTAGGATTCCGGATAGAAAAGGTTAAACCTTTTCATTGTATTAGATTTATTAAAAAGTAGTCATGGCAAATCATAAAACAAAACAAAAAGTTATTTTGAAATGGAATTAAACGCCTCAAGAATTATAAGTTCTACCAACACAAGATCGATTTGAAAAGACAAGGATTTTAAAACAAGGTATTTTATTATGAAAAACTTTGTGTAAAACATCATTTTGTTCTGTAAAAAAAACTTTAACGACTTTGAAGTAAAAACTACTAAAAAAGCTCGTTTAGTAAGCATAAAATAGTTAATATTGCTAAATAAACAGAAGTTATTCAACCAATTTTAAATTATGTTTGTATTTCAATTCATCTTTGATGTTTTCCGTTTATGAGGTAAAACTATGACAAATCGAGTTGAAGATTGAACTAATTTAGACTGCAAAACAGTCCCTACGTACTTTTACACGAAAACTACGACGAAACGAGTTGAATATTGAACTAACTTTTGAGTTTTGTCTCTCAAAAACTTGAAACAAATGATAATCTTGAACCATGGATAATAAAAACACTTGAACTTACTTTATCGGTGATTATTTTCTTGAGGTTTTCTTTCTTCAATGACATTGATCATATTTTGACGAATAGATGTAAGCTTATGTACTTGAATTTTGATGGATTAAACATTGTTCATATAGTCCAACTGCCAAGCTTGAAAATCCTTCAATAAACTGTGCCGAGGGAAGCAATTTGAAGACAGTTTTCATAACAAACAAGGTCGCTTCTTTATCAATTTGTTTTGAATTGCTGTAGTCTTTTAATATTCTTCCACGAAGGTATCTACAAATACGTTTTCTTGATCTTTTGGAATCAGTCTTTTGCTTTTCTTTAGTATAATTTCTTCGTTTTTGTGTCCTTCAAGTTTATGTTCTTCTTCGGTCACAACTCTCTTTATGTTCTTCGAAATTCATCTTTCTCCGTTGTTATTTTGAATTAATGAAAGCTCTGCTATTAGCAAGTAGTATTTTGTTGTTGTTTGTTTGCCTTTTTTAAGATAAAAGAAAACTATGCTTTGTTGGTCTAGTGCTATTTGGTGCGCGCGTCACTTTTGTTCCCGCCGAAATGTAACAGCCAATCAGCATCGCGATGGGCGCATAAGTCGGACGTCGGACGTCGGACGTACGCTTGGGATACCTGTGTAAAAACCATCGAAAATAGACTAGATGCATTACCATTTTTTCTTAAGTATGGTGCTCCGCTCGCGCGGGCCTTCGGCCCGCGCGGGAGCTCCGCTATAAAAGTATAAGATAGTAAGAATGTATAAAATAGTAAGAAATAATATACAAATTAGGTAATACCTAATAGCGGAGCTCCCAGTTTAATTTTTTCTTACAACATCAATATGTGCATGTAAATACCACTTATTAGATATTTTCTTGGGTATAATATACGTGCTGATATTTTACGAGTTGCGTACGTTTAATCAGCAAGCAATGAGTAAAATGCCAGCCCGTAATACCCAAGAAAATATCTAATAAGGGATTTATTATACAACTTACTGTTTATTGTAATTTATATAGCATTTTTCATCGAAAAATATAACCATTCGGAGATTCAGCGAGCGGAGAGAGAATCAAAACAAAGCCCTGGAAAAGCCAGTAAAATGTAAGATATTTCTCGCTCTCTTTTTGATTGGCATAATGTCAATGTAGATGACGCCATCATGTAACGCAACGCACGAAAGGAAAGTTTGTCATTTACACGAGGGACGGAGATTTCTCATTGAAAAAAGTCCCATAAAAGCATGTTAATGGACAATTCATGAATGGAAATTGATTTAATGTAAGTAAAAAAATTGTAATAAATTCAACTGCTTTTTCTTAGGTTGGTTATCGTTTTCATTCTATGCACTTTTTCATCTTTTTCTCAAATTTTCAACTGTCACTTCAGTCAATAGTGTCGTTCAGACAAAAAAGTGTTCAGAAATGTTTTTGATGGAAAATACGATTCCCAAACGATAGTGTGAATAGCCTTATTATTATCCCTTTTATTTTTAAGTCATTAAGCTTATTTTGCTTTTGATAACGCCTTGAAAGTGCTTTGGCTGAACAGTCGTTTTACGGCCGCTTTTTACCTTCTTTTATTTTCCAAAGTTAGTTAGAATTCCGGATAGAAAAGGTTAAACCTTTTCATCGTATTAGATTTATTAAAAAGTAGTCATGGCAAATCATAAAACAAAACAAAAAGTTATTTTGAAATGAAATTAAAAGCCTCAAGAATTATAAGTTCTACCAACACAAGATCAATTTGAAAAGACAAGGATTTTAAAACAAGGTATTTTATTATGAAAAACTTTGTGTAAAACATCATTTTGTTCTGTAAAAAAAACTTTAACGACTTTGAAGTAAAAACTACTAAAAAAGCTCGTTTAGTAAGCATAAAATAGTTAATATTCCTAAATAAACAGAAGTTATTCAACCAATTTTAAATTATGTTTATATTTCAATTCATCTTTGATGTTTTCCGTTTATGAGGTAAATCTATGACAAAACGAGTTGAAGATTGAACTAATTTAGGCTGCAAAACAGACCCTACTTTTACACAAAAACTATGACAAATCGAGTTGAAGATTGAACTAATTTAGACTGCAAAACAGTCCTACTTACTTTTACACGAAAACTACGACGAAACGAGTTGAAGATTGAACTAATTTTTGAGTTTTGTCTCTCAAAAACTTGAAACAAATGATAATCTTGAACCATGGATAATAAAAACACTTGAACTTACTTTATCGGTGATTATTTTCTTGAGGTTTTCTTTCTTCAATGACATTGATCATATTTTGACGAATAGATGTAAGCTTATGTACTTGAATTTTGATGGATTAAACATTGTTCATAGTTCAACTGCCAAGCTTGAAAATCCTTCAATAAACTGTGCCGAGAAGCAATTTGAAGACAGTTTTCATAACAAACAAGGTCGCTTCTTTATCAATTTGTTTTGAATTGCTGTAGTCTTTTAATATTCTTCCACGAAGGTATCTACAAATACGTTTTCTTGATCTTTTGGAATCAGTCTTTAGCTTTTCTTTAGTATAATTTCTTCGTTTTTGTGTCCTTCAAGTTTATGTTCTTCTTCGGTCACAACTCTCTTTATGTTCTTCGAAATTCATCTTTCTCCGTTGTTATTTGGAATTAATGAAAGCTCTGCTATTTGCAAGTAGTATTTTGTTGTTGTTTATTTGCCTTTTTTAAGATAAAAGAAAACTTTGCTTTGTTGGTCTAGTGCTATTTGGCGCGCGCGTCACTTTTGTTCCCGCCGAAATGTAACAGCCAATCAACATCGCGATGGGCGCGGACGTCGGACGTCGGACGTCGGACGTACGCTTGGGATACCTGTGTAAAAACCATCAAAAATAGACTCGATGCATTACCATTTTTTCTTAAGTATGGTGCTCCGCTCGCGCGGGCCTTCGGCCCGCGCGGGAGCTCCGCTATGATATCTATGTACATTTAAAAAAAATTAGTATTACTAAATCACTTTGTGTAGGAATTACATGAATTAAAATTTATGAAGCTGAACTGAGTACTTTTTGTTCAAGTTCTAGTGTTGTGAAATGTTCGTGTGTTTCTAAAATTGTAAGGGCACGTGAATTGTTTTGGTAATAGTTTGTTCAATTTATGTCCGGGTTTACATGTGTCATTGCACAACTTGGAAGTGATTACTTCTCGCCTGTCGTGCAAGGATGTTAGGTCTGTTTCCTCCAGAGCTTGGTCATATCCTAAATATGGGTAGATTATTCGTAGTTCTCGTTTCTGACAGGACTCCAAGTCGTTAGATAAGTATTGTGATAGACTATTATGAAATAATGAATATCTTCCGTGAATGCGAAAAATTTTTTAATCTACGCTTAAAATCGTGCACATTATATTCTATTGTATTTTGGGTTGATTTGTGCAAGGAATTTGAAAGCTAGCTAAAATAAAGTCACCTTCTGAAGGTGTGGAAATGTAAACGTCCTAAGTCACTTTTTAGCTAATTTTCAAACATTGCCCGAATCAACCCAAATACACCAAACAACTGAATGCTATTACGCACTAAATAGTTAGTGATTTTTAAATAAACTTATTGCCTACGCCCTGTCATCGTTTTAATATAATATCAATAATAAAATCAATTGAAACCAGCGAGAAAACTAGTATAGGTTGCGAATGTGTTTGATATTAACGATATGTAATTAAATGAAATTTGTAACATCGCAAAAAGATTTATTAAACTTTATTGACGTTTAGAGCTCTAAATATTTAGCAATTGTTTCATATATTTTTGGCAATGGCGATTCACACTGGCGATTTTAGGTGTGATCTTTACAGCGATTTTTTTGCGGCGATCGTGTTTCACGATGTGCAAATTCTGTAGCGTCTTCGTAAAAACTCAGTAAAAATCACTGAGAAAAATCACACCTCAAATCGAAGCAAAAATATCGTCTTAATGTCAAAATAGCGGTTTCATAAGTGGATAATATTTCGTTGCGTTACCTATGTTTTGCATTGAAAAACCACTGTGTCAAACAATCGGCAATGATTGCGTGATTCTCGGAAAAGACCTTATCGATCAATCAAACTAGCTCTGAGTGCTTCCAGGAATCAGTTCAGTTTACTATTCGCTAGTGTATTTGTTGTTTATCAATTTTTGCTTGGTTACCACCAAAAACAATGGACTGGAATAATATACTACGCCATGTGGAAGGTAAGTATAGGAAATAACACCGTTCGAGAATAATAAATGAAACAATACCAAGTATGTTTGATAAAAGTTGCTGTTAGGCAAAATTCTTTGAGTGCGTAGCATAGTATTATTTCCTTTTAAAGTCATTTAATGTACTATAATTCTGTATTTCAAACAACAACACATTATATACACTGCAAAAACGGCTGAGTAGATACAACACAGTAGTAGTAGTAAACCCAACTCATTATAGAGTAAAAGTGAGGTTAAACTCAATATATTGAGTACATTGTACTCAATGGTGCGTCTTCATCTATGTTTACTCTCAATAATGAGTTGGGTTTATTCACTATAAAGTGTTATTCTGAATGCATGGTTAACTCAATATACTGTGTTGTATCTAATCAGTTGTTTTTGCAGTGTAAAGATCCCAGAAGTAAGCAATTTATTGATTGTAGTGTGCAATTAATCAGTTGCAAGGAAAATCAGCCAATATCACAAACAAGATTTCTATTAACCCGTGAAACACTCTTTACAGTAACACTCCTTAATGCATTTGACTATTAAGTATTGATAGGAATAGTCACTTTCTTAAGTTCTAGATATGCGGCAGTATGCAAACATAGATTAATTATTCAATAAATAATTTAATTAATAATTAATTAATTAATTAATTAATTAATTAATTAATTAATTAATTAATAGAATAATTAATTATTTAATGTTTGTATTATATCTATATTGGCCTTATTGAATAAAGGAGCATTTAATTTAATAACACACAACATATTGAAGTATATTAACTGGTACTATTGAGTACTAAATGGTGATATTTTAAACATGTTGAGTATGAAATATCACCATTTAATACTATTCATGCATGTTGCACCCTTTTAATGTTTGTATTGTTGTATTTATATATGATTTTTTAACTGATTGTTTTTTTTTGTGTGTGCAAATAGATGTGTGTTGGTCCTTTGTAAGACTTCTTGAAAACATTTTCGTGTTGATCTTGCCATATATCACAAGTAAGTAGTAAGAATGTATTTATTGCAAGGTATTGAAGCTATTAATCATTTGTTTTCTGTAAACAGATGCGTGTTGGTCCTTCGCAAGACTTCTTGAAAACATTTTCATGTTGGTCTTGCCATATATCACAAGTAAGTAGCAAGAATGTATTTATTCCAGAGGTATTGAAGCGTTTTATCAATTTGTTTTCTGTAAACAGATGCTTGTTGGATTTTCGGAACACTTCTTCAACACATTCTCCAGTTGAGTTTGCAATTTATCGAAGCTTTAATACAGTGGAATTTCAATTACCGTAAGTACACATTTCCTTTTTAAAGCAAAGCGTGTAGTCGCTGTATTGATATGCGGACATCTACATCTACATCTACATTATTTATTTGCAACAATCCATGGATCATATATATATATAACAGCAAATTCCAGTGAACAAAAAGATTATGTAAATTGTGTAAAAAAAAATGATAATGATAATTCAAATAATGTTAAGATTATTTAGCTAAGATTGAAAAACAGTTGTCAACTGCTTCCTAAAATGGAATGTTGACATAACACGAGATTGCAAAATCATGTCAACACTCCAACAAAATGGTTTATTTTCATTTAAGAATATCCAATGGACAAACATATATATTACGTTCCAATAAAAATATACATACTTTGTGGCGATTTGTGGTAGATTTGTATATTTTTGCGTCTCTAGAAAACGCTTGACAAAATTGCGTGACACTCGTATTCGACCTGGTTTTGAATAAAGATGTGCGCTAGATGTCTAAAATCTTGACCCTATTTATGACATTCTAGAGTTACAAATTCCCAACCCTATTCAAGACAGATCGACGTACAAATGTGTTTTTGTTTGTCTGTTATATCTTTTTGTTTTTGTAGATGGTAAAAATGTTGTTAAAAACAATGAAACTGCTGAAGAAGGCGAAGGACGTATCGAAGAGTTACCTGGATTTAATCAAGATGAAATAAAAAAAATCGAAGATGAGCCGAAAGGTTTGTAACGTTCAAATTATCTGATACATTTTAGTCTATGTGTTGTTGTTTTGGTTGTTTACAAGTGTTTGTTTGTTAATTTGTTTGTCTGTCTATAATATTTGTTTGTTTGTCTGTCTATTTTCGTTTGTTTGTTTTCTGTTCGTCTGTCTGATTGTCTGTTTATCCGTCTATGTGTTTGTTTGTTTGTCTATCTGTCTGTCTGTTTGCTTGCTTGTTTGTCTGTTTCTCCGCCGGTCTATGTGTTTGTCTGTTTGTTTATTCGTTCATTCGTTTGTTACATTTGTTTGTTTATTTGTTATGATTGTCTATTTATTTCAATATGTTTTAATAATTATTCTATTTGTTTTTGGTATATTTTTTGGTTTGTTTGTGTCTGTTTTGTTAAAAGAGTGCTAAGACTTAAAAAGCCATGAGAACATTTATATATTTTGGTAGATGCTGAAAATAACATCAAAGAAACTAGTACTGTTGAAATAGACGCAGGGCATGCAAAGGACTTACTTCGATTTAAACAAGATGAAGTACAAAACATCAAAGATGAGCCAAACGTCACCACAGTTAAAGGTTTGTAACACCTTTTAGATACATTTTAATTCAAGTTGTAACACACTTATACATATGCATATTTGAAAAATGAAATCCCCTAACATTATATGGGGTGATGATATGGTTTCATCAAAGGAAATCTATCTGGTAGAAATTAGCTTTGCTGGATTTAGTTTGTGGCACGAGATTTTTTTAATGTCCCCCCTCCCCACACACACACACCACCACCACCACCACCACCACAACTACTCACAGCTTAAAACATCACATGTTCCGTCTCTAAGCATGATATACAAAAATCTCAAGGTTGTTGAAAATCTTTGAAGTCATCTTGTTAAAACTAGGTGTACGAGCGTTTTTGGGAAGGGCCTGGACCCCCGCGTCTGGTCTAAGTATGATTATGTTTCTAAGACTGCCTCTCAATTGAAGCAGAATAGTTAATCTTTATGCCTTCTGCTTGATATTGTAGTTATTAATAGAGTGACCAACAATAAAAAAGAGAGTTTGACTGGTGAAGCCTCGGAGGTGCCCAAAAAGCAAGTTTCAGACCTAATTACCGTATTCCTATTCGAAAGGAATAGGTTTGTAAAGATCTTTTTTTTATTATTAGTCAGTACAAATTTTACACTAAATTCAACTTCATAAACAAAAAAAAAACTGAAAAAAAGAACACGAATTACATTCACATGTTACGTGATTTACAAGGATTGGTCTCTTTGTATGATATTATTAAGTATTGTTATAAATATTATTCAATTATTTGTTTAAATATTTATAACAATACTTAATAATATCATACAAAGAGACCAATCCTTGTAAATCTCGTAACATGTGAATGTAATTCGTGTTCTAGCATACACTTCTGTCCACTCAATGTCCGGATCGTTTGTTTTATTTGTAATTAGAATCTGCGCTGTTGGTTTTTTATATTTATATTTAATTAGTTTTCCATAAACACTTTTTGCTTTGATTTTATCTATGGGTGATCGTACGTTTTCCGCAATTTGAAGTAGGATCTTTGTGTCAATATTATTTTTGCATGGTTCTTTACGAATCTTAGATTTCCACTCCGTTGTGAGTGCTTCAATGATTCCCCTCCAAATTAGATAATCAGGTTTGTAAAGATCTTTTCAAGACAATTAGCTAGTTAGTTAGTTCATTAATTTGTTTGTTTGTTGCGTGCCTGCCTGCGTGCCTGCCTGCCTATTTTATAAGTATGTTATCTCCTAATGACTACTTTATTTATTTTAGTTATAAAAAAAAAACACCTCCCTTCCTCCACATCAATGTTGGTGTGAAATGATTGCGCATTAATAGGTCAACTACATAAGAACCAAACAATGACTCCTTCCTCAAAATTTGGTATACCAAATCCTTTCCAATAGAATTCGAAGCCCCCCTTTTTATCCGGTCCCATGCAATCTGGAATCAAGCCCTATGCAATCCGGAATCCAGCACTATAGAATCCGGAATCCGGAATCATTTCGGGTTCCCTTACATTCTGATAATTTTTTTTTTGTAGATCAAGCTGTAAGCAACTCGCAGTCACAAAGTGGAAGCAAGACCAGCTCGTGTAAGCCTCCTGTAAGTGGGAGAAAAACCTCCAAATCGGTTCGGCATGATATGGTAGTTACTAATAGAGTGGCCAACAATAAAAAAGACATTTTGACTGGTCAAGCCTCGGAGGTGCCCAAAAAGCAAGTTTCAGACCTGTGCGGCCCAATCCTATTCAAAAAGCCGCAAGAAGCCACAGGTAAAGGTTTGTGCCGCATTGTCAATTCCATACAGGACGGTCACTCATAAAGGAATGGTCGATAATTAGCGTGCGTATATCCAGTTCTGGAAGCACGATGGTAGCGTGAGAGTCGCACGAGGCTTTAGCCGAACTGGATATACGCACGCTAATTATCGACCATTTCTTTTATAACATAGGCCCTTTTTTCAGTAAAATAATACAATGTTATTAACCGAGCGGGAGGTCTGTACAGGAGAATCTCGGGTGAAGTCGGAAAGAACAGACCGAACGCAATGAGAACCCGACCAAGGTCAAGATTCTCCTGTACAGACCGACCAAGCTCAGTTATTAAGATTTTTATTATATGACCACAATTATTTTCGATAAAAAAGTAATATTGTTTTAATTTAATTAACGACGCGCGTACGTTGCTTTCAAATGGCTTCCCGGTAGTTTTACTGAAAAAGAGCGGGTTGTCAGAAACCGGTTTTCATTCATCATGCCTGTGACGGCTGCTTCGACAAACCTACAGTGATTTTAATGCCAAAATATTGAAATTATGGCAGCTTTCTTCATCATTCCAAATCAAAGATCGTTTAAAGACAAAGGATTTTGTTTATACCTCAACATCAGAGAAAGTCAAGAAACAAAAAACAAGTTTTACAAAGGATTTTATCTGACACAAACTGACGTGAGCCACAATGGATGTTGAAACGAGTTGAAATTCGTCTTGTGGACGTTTGCATCGAGCAAAAGAGCCTTTGAAAGCTCTTATTTTTCGATAAACAATAATAAGAACTTTAAACGAAATCACCGTCAACTGTTGAAGGAATTAATCTATCTGTGTCGTACTTAATGAAGAAGATGAAAGACATGAATGCATGATGATCGCTGACAGAACTTTGAATCGAGAAAAAACGGCCTTTTCCAAGATTTTTCAACCTTTTGTATGCAGACAAAGAAAGACAAGAACACTTCCTGACTTCAAAAACGTTGTTAACTTTGTAGAAAAACTTATCGTGAATTTTACAGCTTTTTAAAAGTAACTGAAAAGCAACGATATCTCTCAGCAAAAGATAGCTCAACTCACCGCCATGTTGTTTACAAGGAAAGATAAAAACTAAAACTATTGTTTTCAACTATTATCGAGGTATGTGAACGAGCTTTATATTCTTTAGAGAATTAAAATAATACCCTTTTTTGTATTCTCTCTGGAGTTTTTGCAATCTGATTTGATTTTCTCAACTTTTGCTTATTAAAATGTATGTAAAAACAACCAATGCTCGCCACCTATTTTCAAATTTTTGTAGGTTTTGGTCGACCTTTCTCGAAGTTTTACGCCTTTTTCCTCCACTGGCTCAACATTTTCTTCAAATATGTCGAAAGCAAAACCGGAAAGTCGTTGCTGTCGTCCAATGCGGCCATTTTAATTTGTTTTTGTCGCAAAAAAAGTAAAAATTTGCAATAGCGAACTTGAAAGCCTCACATTAAATTTCTATGGGATATCTCTATGGGATATCCATTTATTGTAAATAAAAAATAAGCCAATCAGAGCGCGCGATTCTACTTGCATATGTTAAAATACTGTATCTATTGCATATATTACATATCAGGTGCCCAAAGAGGCCTCAAATTGGTCGGTCATATTATTGATAATCATGGTTTGGTCGAGACAAAGATGAAACCAGCTTCATCCATGGACATCATACCTTTTTCAACAGAAGCTCCTGTTACAGAGGAGAAATTGCGTACTGTCAACATAACAGGTATCTCAGTTAAAACAACTAAAGACGCCTTGCTAAACTTCTTTGAGAACAAACGTCGATCAGGAGGAGGAGAAATAGAAGACATTCAATATAATCAGGATGAAGGAATTGCTGAAATCACCTTTTATTCCACTAAAGGTTGGTAGTGTTATATTTGTTAGGTTGTTAACTAGTATGTTAGTAAAGAGGCAGCATGATCGAATTCAGAGAGCCGGTCTCTCTAATATTTATGTAATATCATGATAGCCTCGGCATCTACTTAAACTTCCCTATGGATGAATAGTCATGAAGTATATTCAGTCTAAAAATCCCTCATGAATAAAATCATAAACAATGGTCCCTCATATAACAATCACCGGCAACATTCTTGGATCGCATCGACCCAGTTCTGGAATTCCTCAAACAAAGGCACTACACACTGTTCCAAACTCTATAGTTAACGCTTGTGAGATTAATTTAGTAACTATGCACATGCGTTGACTACATACTAGTAAAGTATGCAAACAAGCTAATGACTACATGGTGGTACAGTCCGGCATTGTCTCCTTTAACAAAGGCAACTATTCCTTAAAGTATGCCCAAAATCAACAGCTTTGTAAAATATCGTTCTAGCGTCTCATAAAGCACGCATATTAACCAATCAGTCAAAATGCGCACGAGCTCAAATTTCCGTCATTTCTGGCCATGATATTCAAAAAGACTATTTCTCAATTAATATTTTAAAATATTGTTTCACACCGTAAACGTTACGTTATATTAGCACATTTGTTTTTGTAGATGCAGAAAATGTATGTCAAACAGATGGTCTGGAGCTTGATGGTGCTAAGCTTGCTACATCGCTTAAAGAAATACTGCCAAAGGATCCGTATAAACTGCATATAATGGGACTGTCAGAGAAAACTACGAAAGATGGTCTCCTTTCTTACATAGAGGTGGTCAGTGGCGCAGGAGTAAAGACCATGCTGTTTGGAAGTGATTACAATGTGATGGTTACGTTTGAAAAGCCACCGGGTAAGGCAGAGTATTTGGTCTTTTAAGGACGGGGCCTACTATTGCACTGCGCAGGCTACTGCGCACCTACATAAAATTCCATTTTAACGCGCTATCTTACCTCAAAAGATGACATAATACAAATAAAAAACCATCTAACGATGGTAGACGCGACGGTAGCGTTTTTTTATAAAAACAGTCCCACAATGCACTTATGATGACGAATTTCTTTACTTAGTAGGGAGGGAACCGGAAAACTGATGATCTTCGGCGGCAAAGTTTACCACGCGATAACTTTTTAAAACGTCCGGTAACCCCAATTTTGGTAACCCCAATTTTTTTACAACTGCAATTATTAAGAACATGTTAAACAATGGTTTTGATGTAAAATTTCGAAAAAGCAACTGATTTTTGAATGGAAAATAGACAAATATTAGAATTTTCTGAACCTCGTTAAATACAAGACGCGATGCTAAAAAAATCATATTTCAATACTAGCTTTTGAAAATACGTTAAAAATATATATATTCCTATTAGAAAATTACTTGTTGATTCTTTACCGCTACCAAAGATATGTTCCAATGAAAATCCTTTGAAAGACATATTTATTTGTCGATACCGGTAAAATCGTGACGTCAGCCATATTTAAGACTCATTATTTCTCTTAACTGCCCGGTGACCCCACCTTTTCTAGCCAGATTTGAAGAACCCTCTAAAGGGTTAAAATAACTCACATAGTTATTTGAAGAAGACATTACTTTTTAATTAATAGGCCCCGTCCTTAAAACATTTTTTTCTGCTTGGGAAACATGTTGTCTCTAATGTGACACTCTAATTCTTAGACTATTTTAAAAAATTATTTTCAGGGAATGCCAAAATCCAGCATACTTGCACACTGCAAAAACGGCTGAGTAGATACACCTCACTATATTGAGTAAATCATGCATTCAGGATGACACTTTATAATGAGTTATAGTCAAACAAGCTCACGCGTTGACCCCTAGAGTCGATTAATGATTTGAATGTTTGATTGTCGTTTTCATTTTTCAGTTGAATTTTGCATCGTCGAAAACGAAGAGTGCAAAATTTAAATCAAATTTAAATTAAATATTTGAATTTTGATTGGTTAATGATTAACACAGGAAGACCAAGAAAGCTTGGCGGCTAGGAATCTTTTCTGTGTTTACGTGCCAGGAAGGCATTTATCGAATACTATTCGACAATATATCGTTTAACTAAGCAATAGTTGTTTATCTAACAAAGATATTTGATTCCTTCAATCGACAATATCTAACTGGGAGTCTAGAAGACACTTGAAGAAGAAAATACAAGGAGTTTACTAACGATAACATTCGTCAAGTGATTGAAATTGAAGCTCAAAAACTCCAGCGTTCATGGTCATGAAATTTGACATAGACTTCTTCTCCAAGGTTTTTACCCACCTTTGTTTTATCTGATTTATTTTATCAAATCACAACTCGAATTTCGACCTGATTCTTTGTTTAAATATTGCAATATTCGGTTAATCCCATTCGCACAGATAAAACGAATAATCGACGAATGATTTGATTAATCCACTCTAGGGGTGAAAGCGTGAGCTTGTTTGACTGTAACCCAACTCATTATTAAGAGTAAACATTATAAATGTAGACGGCTATTGAGTACAATGTACTAACTATATTGAGTTTAACTTCACTTTTACTCACTATAGAGTTGGGTTAACTCACTTAGAGTTGGATTTACTCACTATAAAGTGCCATCTGAATGCATGATTAACTCAATATAGCGAGGTGTATCTACTCAGCCGTTTTTGCAGTGCAGCCTTGAATTGTAAGGGAGTCAAGTATGCTAAGGGCAGAAGAGTTCTTACATAGTTTCATTAATTTGTTTGTTGCTTTGTAATATAACTCATGTTTCAACAATAATCCCCTTCATAGTTCCCTGAGCCATGTTGATAGGTAGCCGGGCCTTTGCGTCGAAGCGGGACGAACGTTGAGCCTGAAATAATAGAAACACTTGAATAATTGTTCCGCGAAATGTGAAAAGGTCTTTCTCATAGAAAGCTTAACGTTCGTATCGCTTCCATGCAAATTAAAGGCATATTATCATTGCCTATTTTGGCATTATATTCAATTAAGGTAAAGAGTAAACCTTTGTGGGGTCTCGCGGGATGTCTCCGTAAAAAAATCATTTGAGCGCTGGATTAGATTTTATTTCAAAGAATTATAGATCATTTTAAAGCATTATAACCACAGCATATGATTGTGTAATTTGTTTTTAAGAAAAAATTATGTATATAGCGTTTTGTGTCTCTAAAACTGTGTCAGACTTTGTTGAATAACGTAAACAGCATTGTTTTTGATCTACAGAAAAAAGTTTTAAATTTCATAAAAATAATCAAATCATCATCTTCAACTCTAGATTGTATCTAAACTAAGTAAAATATTGACAAAGCCTGACACGGTTTTAGAATAACATGTGTACTGATTGACATTAAGCAGAAAATTTGACAAGACAATTAAATGTTATGCAGATCAATTTGCTCAAACACAGAGGGTCGTTTTGAGTTAAAAAAAATCAAAACTTTTTATACATAAACTATTCTTAAAAACAAACTACACAGACATATTTTATAGTTATTGTGCTTTTAAATGATATATAATACTTTTCAATGACATCTAATTCGGCGCTATTATGATTTTTTTTACGGAGACACCCCGCGAAGGTTTACTGGAACTTTTAGGCATTAACATTTTGACTTTTTGATTGACAAAGTGCCTGTTAAAAACATTGGTTCCTTATCCAAGTACCAACACAGTCTAGTTACATTACCGTCTAAGTTAAACAATTTCAAGAAGAAGGAGCCGAAACCTTGTTACTAACAGTTCTCATAATCATTTGCAGACTTGGAAAAAATCCATAAAAGGTGCAGAATGAGACCTCTTGATGGAAATCACTTGCAGGTGAAACAAGTCAGCATTTCTGATTGTATTACGGTGTCGGGCCTGGATTCTAACACAACACGCGATACTATTCTATACTACTTTGAAAACCCAAGCAAATCTGGCGGTGGAGATGTGAAAAATGTACAATATGTCAATGGGGAGACAAAAGCAGTCGTTTTCTTTGAGGATCCTTTAGGTAATCGTAGCTAATTAAATATGCATTCTTTTAATAACTGAGCTGTACGAGTATCAATATTTATATTAATTTCAGTTGTTGACCGAGTGGTAACCCATGAACATGCACACGTGATAAATGGTAAAACCTTACAAGTTCTTCCTCATTACCCATTCCTTGGTGTAACATCAGATGAGCCTGGCGGAGGGAAAAAAGAAACGAAGCTTAAGGTAGATCCACAAGCGATTCCTTTTATTAACAAATTCTTTCAACACGAGTTTGAAATTCTCTTACAAAGCAATGAAGTGCAGCTGAACCAGGAAGAAGGAAAAGGCCAAGTTGTACTTGTGTCAATTAATAACAAGATGGACAGAGTCAAATGGGATAGTTCCTGTGAAGTCATTGAGAAGTACATTAACCAGATAACTACTCGCGAAGTAGAAGTGTCTTCAGCAGCCTGGGAAGAGACCATTCAACATACTAAACACAAAATATCCAAGGCTCTAGACAAAATCCATATTGTGTTTAAAGATGAGCAACGGATCCTACTTAAAGGAAAACAACAAGACGTTGATGAATTAGCAAAACAGCTGGAAGATTCGAGTCAAGAAATCAACAAGAAGATCAAGTATGAAAAAGATAAGATTACCGAAAAAATAGACCTTACAAAGCCCCAGCTTGATCTGTTGAATTTCGTGGATGCAATTGAAAAACTAAAAGTACGACTCAAAGACCTCGAAGTGAGAATTGATAAACAAGACATGGCAATTCATTTCAGGGGACCTGATGCAGTTGTAAAAGAAGGGAACAAGTTAATCTGGCAATATATTTCTGAGATGAAAGACCAAGAGATAGAGCTTCCCAGATCTGTTGTCAGCATTCTCACTTCTGATGCAGGAAATGTGTTTGTTTCCAAACATCTTAAGGATCAACACATTGAAGCTGTCATAAGTAGTTCAGATGGTAAAGATGACACAAGGCAGCTGTTAGTCACTGCTGTAGATCGCAAAGACGTTAAAAAAGCGATTGACTTCATCAAAAAAACAACGGGTGAAGCTAGTGTCCCTCTTACCCCACATCAGAAGTCACTTATCTTGTCCATTGAAGGGACGAAGCTGATCAGTGACCTCGAAGAGTGCAGGTTGCTTAAAGTGACAACAGATCCAGGCTCAAAATGTGTAAGACTTTATGGGATTAAAGAAGAAGTAAATATATCAAAAATACAGGTTCTAAATTTTCTCAAAGAAAATACCATAATCAGTGTAACTGTTGAAGCAGACGCAGTCCATACCAAGTATTTACTTCGATTTAAACAAGATGAAGTCACAAAGATCGAAGATAAATTCAAACAACACTCAGTATATATTACCCAAAACAGTAATGGGGAAGGTTTTAAAATCAGTGGAACCAAAGAAGGCACTGAGAAAGCCACCAAGAAAGTGTTGCAACTAGTGAACCAGATAAAAGACAAATCCATTGAGATCGAAAAACCGAGCATCAAGAAGTTATTTAGTGTCAGCAAAGGCCAACTACTACTGTCAAATATCGAAGTAGACCATACGTGCATCATTGAGCAGTGCTCATCATTTGATGAAAATAATATGAACACTGCATTCTCTAAATCTCTCACAGATAGTGTCACAACAGCTGATGTAGGTAATATCCCGAGACGAAAACGAGCAAGGGTTGACAAATATGACCAGCCTTTCTTAAAGGCCATTCCAGGTGCACACAATAAAGCTACAACAACAGACATAAAAATAACCATTATTAAAGATGATCTTGCAAAAGAAAAGGTAAGGTTTTATTACAATATTTATTTATTTATTTATTTTTTTTGGATGTTTTTGATGGCTGTGTACAATGTAATGTGATCATGATATGATTGCATGATAAAAACGGAGAAGAAATTATAATTATTATATAACAAAACTATCTCAATTTTGTACAGTTTTTGGAAAATTGTCAATTCGAAATGGAAAAAGAGATTGGAATTTGTGCGTTCAATTTTCCAGCGTAATTTCTTTAAAGTTTGTTGAAATCCTCATTAAATATTCTTGTATTAAGTAACATTATTAGAATTTCATAAAATGAAATAAATTATTCTGTGACATTGTTGTGAATTTGTGAATTGCTTCATCACTCACTCATAGTGATGACATTATTACTTTTCAACAAAATACTTCAGTTTGTGTTTATTCAAAAAGATTACAAAATCGATATGATTATATGGTAATAGAACTTTGTGTCGTGCAATCTTGGTCTGAAATCATACTTGTGACTAACAAATTGCACTCCCGCTGTGCGGTCGTGCAATTTTGTAATCACTCGTATTATTTCAGACCAAATTGCACTCCACTCAGTTCTATTACCATTATTAACAATGCTAATGTATGCAACAGACTCATGCCATTGTCAACACCGTCGCCAGTGACCTTGATCTTAGCAAGAATCCTTGTGCCAAAGCCCTCAGTAATGCCGCAGGACCACAATTACAGCAAGAATGTAAAGGAAAAGGACATCTAAAACCAGGTGACGTGTTCGTTACTGAAGGATACGATTTAGGTTGCAAGAATGTTTTCCATGTTGTCGCAGGAGATTGGAAAAATGGAAATGGCGAAAAGGTAAATTATTTAAGTATTTCAATTGCCGTTATTGATTTCTTGCGGGGTTTCGTGCCTTTTATTTTAGTTTATGTTTTATTTTTCAGGTTTTGCGTGATTTGATAGTTTCATGCCTGAAGGAAGCAGATAAAAGAGGGTTTTCAAGCATTGCTTTCCCAGCCATTGGGACAGGAAATCTTGGCTTTCCTCGAGATGTTGTTGCCAAGGTGTTCTTTGAAGAGGTCAACTCTTTCAAGAAAAACCATCCAAAAACGTCTGTTCTTGAAGTTCGTTTTGTGTTGTTTCGCCGAGATCAACCAACCATCGACGCTTTTCAAAAGGAGCAAAAAAACTGGGATAAGCCATCAAATGGAAAAGGAGAAAACAAACCTTTCCAAGATTGGAAAAAGTATTTTATTGGTTCAGTTCGAATCGACTTAATTTCAGGCGATATTACTACAGAATCAACTATTGCGATAGCAACACCTTCAAACCAAGCACTTGTTATAGCTCGTGGTGGCGGCGTAGGAGCAGCAATAGCAAGGGCTGGAGGACCTTCCATACAGAAAGAGTGTGACAAGCTAGGCCCTCAAACTCCAGGATCAGTCGTTTGCACTTCTGCAGGTACGCTACCTTCACAGAAATTATTCCATCTTAATGCTGCATCATTTAGCCCAAGTGACACGACAGATGTGGTTTTGAAGTGTCTTAAAATGGCAGAGTCACAAAAAATCGGCTCAATAGCAATCCCTGCTGTAGGTACTGGAAATGCTAAAATATCACCGAAAGAAGCAGCTAAAGCTTTATTGATAGCCGTCGAAAACTTCTGCAAGACCAAGCCGACATCATTACAACATATTCGTATCGTCGTATTCCAAGAACACATGCTTCAAGACTTCCATAGAGCCATTGAGGAGTTGGAAAAGACAAAGCTGAGCTCTGGAAGCTCAGTGAAGTTCTCATCATGGTTAAAGAGGGCAGACAAATGTGAAGATAAAGTGAAGGCTCTAGGTTTCTCACATTTTGACGAAGTAGATGTTGATGGAATGGCTGTAGGTAAAAGTTCCTCCAGTACACATCAAATGTACCTTAAGGTGAGTACAAAGTCTATAGAGTCAGTGTTTTTGCAAACAAACCCCTACGTTTTTTTACTTGTATCGTAAGTCAAAGAAGGTCATCGAAGTATAGAACGAGGTAGTGGATGGGATTTAAATAAATAATATGCATGAAACTTGTCCTGGTACATTCAACATGGAGACCGAGATTGTTGAAGTGGTATCCACCACTTTAGTGTCCACTTCACTTATAGTGTCCACTATGTTATGTTTTCAGGTGTTTGCTTCCAGTGAGTCAAACTTGAAAGAAGCCGATACAGCAATCAAAGAGTTGATAAAAGAGCAATCTAAAAGAAAAACAATTGTTAAACCTGCAATCGAAGGTCTCTCACAAACTCAAGAACAACGAATTTTAAGACTACAAGAAAAATACTTCACTGAGATTGAGATTCATAAACGTTCAGCTAAAATCATCATTAGTGGTCTTTCAGAGGATTTAACTGATACAGTAGCTGGTAAGTTTGATTGTTAGAAATGATTATATATCTCAATTTGTATTGTATAAAAGAAATAGAAAACTTGTTTTTATGAAGTTATAAAGCACTTGGGAATTGGCAGAGCTCTCTTCGCATCGTGCTTCTCTTGTTTGCTCGGAATACCAATCCCCGCGTGCTTTATAACTGCACACAGCACACGCGCGTGTTTTCTATTTCTTTAATAATAAATATTAATGATGTTGAATAAACGTTAGTGTTTTCGTTTCAGCCATCTACGAGATTCTAGATGAAAAGACTGAAGCAGAACATGAACGCAGAATCGCGGAACTTGTCTCCACAACTGTGCAGTGGCACTATGATCTAGGTAATGTATTTGCGACCAGGCCTACATACGAATACACCAAAGTTGTTAGCCTTTTGTTTGCATTTTTGTAATTCTGTATTGTATAAAAATATGAATAAAACGAAGGGAAAACCCCCAGCTCGCTGTTCATTCACCCATAAAAACAGTATGTGTCGAAGGTATTTCAATATATTGAAAGAAGAAAATAAACAACGGATTAAGAATACAATGTGCATGTGAAACTTCTTTGCACGGGAATTTAGTCGAGCTCCTTTCACTGATTGTCAGGCATCCAAAACTTGTCAGAGCTGCAGAGCTAGCTGGCATCACTTGCTCTTCTAGAAGAAACGAGAACTAAGGAAAACAATTTAGAATGGCTTTCTTGAGATATCTTGAACGACGATTTAATGAACGTTTGAAGTCTTGAATTTGACCGTCGATCGTCCCTAATGGCTTTAGAACCTATGTAAAACCCGCACTAACCAATTATCATTCCGAGGGAGGGGAGCCTCGACGTATTAAAAAACGTTTATTTGATGCTTTACATTTTCAAGAATTATTTTATTTTATTGACGATAATTGTTATATCATGTTGTAAATATTGTTGTATATTAATTTTTTAAAGTTTTTTTAGTTTCGATTTTTATGACCGAAAAAAATCAGTCGTACCCTACTCTACTTTTTTCCTGTCATGGGTTATGCTAAAAACTTAAGCTTGTTAGCTTCGCGCTGATTGGCTAGCTATACATTTTCTTGTATCATCTAGATGAAAATGGCGAAAGAGATGCTTATGATGATATGACCAATGCAAAGATTGAAAAAGCATTTAAAGAGAAGAAAGATTCAGTAATGATAACATTGGTTGACGAGAATAATAAAGAAGTGGAGTACAAGATTGTATTTGCTACAATGAAAGAAATCAATCTTGACACTGGTAATGAAACTCATGTTCACAGAGAAGAACCTGTCAAAGGTACAGTTTTCTCTTTTTTTTGGAAGGAATCATTTAATAAGACATGTAATATTTGGAATATTCGAAATAATTTAATTACCGTGCATTCCATGAAGTTACACGGAGCTGTAAGTTGGAAATGGTATGGCAGTTCTTCGATCATATTGTTTGTCATGACGTTTGTCGTTTCGATGCAAAGGCCCGGCTACCTTTCAAGATGGCGCTGGAAACTGCCAAGGGGACTATTGCCCTTAAAAAAAAAACACGTAGAGACACGTGAACAATTGTCCGGCAATGTTTGAAAGCTCTGTGAAAAGAAGCCTCATGCAGAAATGGAAATATCACTTTAAGGTCACAGTCAACCTCCGCCGGGTGTCTCCGTAAAAAAAATCATTAATGCGCCGGATTATATTAGATGTTATTATAAAGTACTATACATCATTTTAAAATGATTATACTTTAAAATGATATATAATTCTTTGAACTTATTTCTAATCCAAATGATTTTCTTTTACGGAGACACACCCACGAGACCCCGCGAAGGTTAACTGTAACCTTAACATTAGTAAAAGTACAACGCTAAAATACACAATACAAGAGAAATTGCAGTAAATATGATTCAATTAGTAGTTTTTTAAGATAGGTGTGGAACATTCGTTGGATAGTGTTTTTAACTATAGTGATGTTTTTAGGCATTCCATTACCACACCACTGGGATGCTCAACCAAACGATGCTAATGGCATAGAAAAAGATTTCCATCTTGTACAACTGGACCCCGCTAAAAACCAACATGAATACGATGGAGTACTGGCCGCAATAAGCAATTCGTCAGCCATTAACATTGTGAAAATTGAACGTGTTCAAAATCCCGAGCTTTACAGTTATTATATGCATAAAAAGCAAAAGATGGATGACAAAGATGGCAGTAACGAAAAGAAGCTGTTTCATGGTACAGCTGTTGATACATGCAGCTTGATCAACCATAAGGGTTTTAATAGGAGCTATTGTGGAAAAAATGGTGAGTGTTTTGAACAGGCCATTCAAAAATGTTCAACAAAATATAATCCGCTTTTCAATGTCTATCTTTTCCCCCCGATGGTACATTTTAGGAATTGCAATCGTCGATTTGGTTCCGCTTAGGGTCCAAAACTCCAATATTCACAACTTCAGAGAAATTTGGTGCCGCTTTTTTGTGACAAAAAAAACGATACCCCTTCAGGGGTAAAAATAATCTGTTGAGACGCCAGCTTTGATAAGACTCTGCAAGGTGCCGTTTAGCACGGGGGGGGGGGGGGGGGTGCGTGTTGGGGGGGATACTCCCTTTGTTCAAGTGGTAGGGATGATCGGCGTACCTTTTAGGGTAAAAATATTTAGGGTTGTGGCTCAAAAATCAGTTACATAACATGATTTCGTACCTGTAAGGGTCATTTTTACGCTGTTTTGTTGCATTGTTGGGGTAGAAATCGACAAGCCTTTATCAGTTATTTTTTACCTTTTAGGGGTCGTTTTTAAAACCTCCGCTGATCACCCCTACCACTTTGACAAAGGGAGTACTCCCCCCCTCCCCTCCCCCCCCCCCCCCCCCCCCCCCCCCCATACATAGCGGTGTACCTACAGAACAATCAAAGACATAAAGAGTACAACATAGTGTTGTGCATGTTACTCCTTGTGTCATGCACTGTTCTGCAGGTTGGGAAACTATTCTTTGTGCTTTTATTTTTATCAGTAAAACCGCTATTGTATTCTGCCAATTCCCGTGTACTTTATAGCTGCATGTACACACCAAGCGCACTCGTTTATGTAATAATCAGAATTACTCGGCCACTTGGAGATACGAAATGTATTTTCACGTATTGAGAACTTCTCTTTCAAATCTCCACGATAAGATTTGAATTTGCGAGCGCTCGTCATTTCCTATTAATGAGAAGATATATTGTACCGTTTCTTTCTAGCTACCTTGTATGGTAAAGGCGTCTACTTTGCCCGGGATGCGTCTTACTCAATGCAGGATAAATATTCCCCTCCTGACTCCAATGGTAATCGTTGTATGTACCTGGCTAGTGTGCTGGTTGGGCAGTTTACAGTTGGAAACCAGAACATGATTGAACCTCCACCAAAGGATCCAAACAATCCCACAATTACTTACGACACTACTGTAAACAATGTCAGTAACCCACAAGTGTTTGTTGCATATCATGACATTCAAGTATACCCAGAATATTTGATCACCTTTAAATAAGATTATCACTAAACATAAACTGAAATAAACACCTGAATATTTGATCACCTTTAATATAAGTAAGATTATCACTAAGCATATACTGAAATAAACACCTGAATATTTGATCATCTTCAGATAAGATTATCACCAACTGATATACTGAAATAAATACCTGCATATTTGATTACCTTTAAATAAGATTATCACTAAGCATATACTGAAATAAACACCTGAATATTTGATCACCTTTAAGTAAGATTATCACTAAACATATATACTGAAATAAACACGCGAATATTTGATTACCTTTAAATAAGATTATCACTAAACATATACTGAAATTTACACCAGAATATTTGATTACCTTTAAATAAGATTATCACTAAGCATATACTGAAATAAACACCTGAATATTTGATTACCTTTAAATAAGATTATCACCAAACATATACTGAAATAAACACCCGAATATTGGATCACCTTTAAATAAGTTTATCACTAAACATATACTGAAATAAACACCTTAATATTTGATTACCTTTAAATAGGATTATCATAAAACTTAAACTGCAATAAACACATGTACAGTAAATCAGAATGTTAGATCACCTTTAACTAATAGTTATACACTAAGAATGGAGGCTATGTTCTAGCCGTTGTTTCACGAAAAAACGTTTTTATTTGTCATTGCCACAAAACTCATCTGATTTTAATACAAATTAGTTTATTGATAGATCTCGGGATGCTGCTGTTCCTAAAGTTTTAATTTTGACTTAGGGGCGGTCACGTGACCAGTTAAGGTGGATAAAGGATTTCGTTTTTCATTTGAAAATGCGGTCGCGAGTTTGAATAGGTAAAACAAACTTAGACAAAGTCACCAAAGTCACTCACCAAAGTCTCCACAGAACTGTGCTTGGAGTGTTTGGTTATCACTTACTGGTAGGGAGATATAAGGGGATTTTATGCAAAAAAATATGGTCACGTGACCTGTTTTACAAAATATCTCCCTAACAGTAAGTGATAACCAAACTTCCCAAGCACAGTTCTGTAGAGACTTGGTGGGAAGTACTTTTAATGTATAAGTTTGTTTTACCTATTCAAACTCGCGACCGCATTTTCAAATGAAAAACGAAATCCCTTATCCATCTAAACTGGTCACGTGACCGCCCCTAATTCAAAATTAAAACTTTAGGAACAGCAGCAGCCCGAGATCTATCAATATACCAATTTTTATCAAAATCAGATGAGTTTTGTGGCAATGACAAATACAAACGTTTTTTCATGAGACACTGGCTAGAACCAGGCCTGAACATACTTGAGATAGGCCATATATGTCCCGCGGGCTGACAAAATTGCCCCAGGGGTACTCCTCTTGTCCAACTGGTAGGGGTGATCGGCGTAGGTTCTGAAAACGACCTCTAAAAGGTATGCACAGATTTAAATAACTGTTAAAACCTTGTTGATTTCAACTCCTAAAAGGTTACTTTCAGCAACATAGCATAGTAAAAATGACCCTTAAAGGTACGGATTCATGTTACATAACTGCTTTTAAGCCAGAACCCTAAAAGGCCCCTAAAAGGTACGCACAGGAAATATTTTCAACCCTAAAAGGCACGCCGATCACCCATACCACAAAGGGAGACTAATCAGAATGGGTGTTTACTAATAGTAATTTTATAAACATGTTCATTGATAGGAATTAATAATCAATAAATAGTTTAAATATAAAACACATTAACTCTTGATTTTTTGTTCCTTGCGCGAAGATACGGCGCATGTGCACCTGACCAACATGTCTGATCGTCAGGATTGGGACTCCAGGAGTGCGAGTCGATTATTGCGGCTGTGGCTGAAATGAGTGAATGAGTAAGTGAAGACTCACTTACTCACTCACTTGGTTACTTACCAGCATGCATTGCGTTGTTTATTTTGATTTGAGTGTTATAATTTATTCGCATGAGTAGGTCGTATTACGAACAAATAAATATAACACAACACTGTAGCTAGTTAAATCCTTCAGAGGGAACTAGCAAATCAGCGCGAAGTGTACATGCACAACTTGTTAGCGTACCTAACCCCGAGGGGAAAATATTAGTGCGTTAATGCTCGCCTGACAGGGATAGGGAGTTTTTTTATAATTTTGTAATCCACCGAAAACCGCATAAAATGTGGAAAAAATCTATAAATACTTTACACCTAAAAGAAATGAGGCTGATTTATAAGTTTTAAAAGTTTAAAGCATAATAATCTTAAAACTTGAGGCTCAAAAGCGGATTTGATAAAATGTACAATTTTTGTACAACGCTGGCTTAATTTGCTAACTCTTTGTATTAGTCGTTCCTTGGAAGGACGTTGTTGAAGCGAACGTTTTCATCACAATAGCGACCTTAAGATACAACTGGACGGCGCCTTGAGGACGGCTACCGGAAGTAAAACGTTGGAATTAATTAAGTCCTTCATTCCTCCGACGAAGGACTAGGGTCCAAAACGTCAGTAAGTTACCTTTCTTACTTTATACGGTGTGTAATTTACTTTTTTATCACAAATGTTTCTTAAGAAACACTGACTCAGTTCACATGCATTAGCTTACTGCTTGTTATTATCCCGTTGGAATTTTATACTAATTTGCATATTAATTACGTTAGCTATGTGTTCTTTTAAGAAGACTCGAGACATATTAGTGGATTGTTACATGAATGATATAATTTCTGACGAGGAATTTGTACTTATTTAAAAATTCTTAAAATTTGACTGAGCAGTGTAGGGAAGATACACATTGTTTGTGCTATTTTGCAGAATGCATTAACTTGTCTTTATGGAAATCAAACATCAGAGTACTTTGACCTTGAGCCTCCTACTTTTCAGGATTACTTTGCATGACAATTATTTGGTTTATTTATGAGTCATTTGTATACATTTAGGGATGAAACACTCGAGAACAACTGTACAATTTTTGAAGTTCATTGTACAACTATATAGATATTTTGAGCACCTGCAGTGATTGTAAATTGAACAATAAATAAACAATTCGAAAGACAACACATTTCTATTTGTAAATTTTATTACAATTATTATTGTTATTATTATTTCCATGTTGCACAAATATTTTCTTTGCTTGAATGATATTAATAAACAAAAACATTAATAAAAAATCAAAGTTTTTCAGTTAAATCTATACCCTGTTCTCATCTCATTTAGCACTTCATTTGCCATATGTTTTGCCAGTAAAGTGAGCATAGCTTGACTTTGTTGTTGCATCATTTGCATCATTTGACTTTGCTGTTGCTGCTGTGTAGCTACAATCATTGTCAAAAGTAGTTGGCACGATTTTAGTATTTTATCTCATAGTGACTACTAGTCTTCATTTATTTTAAGTATAAAAAACTTCCCCCCCCCCCCCCTCTTCCCCCCACATCAATGTTGGTGTGAAATAATAGCGCATTGACAGGTCAACCACACAAGCGCCAAACAATGACTCCCTCCTCAACATTGCGAAGGGGGGTGGGGGGAGAAGTAGAATTTCAGCAGTGCTAAAATTACTTTATCACATTCGTGCCAACACTTTTGGCAATGATTGTAGAACCTGTTCGTACAGCTGTGCCTGTCGTTCTTGCTCCTGAAGTTTGCGTTTCCTCTCTTCTTGTCTATACTCAAGCTCCATTTCCGTTTTCTCACGTAGAAAATCAATGGTATCCTTTCCACCCCTTCTTGCTTTTTTGGGTTTTGCATCACAATCTTCTTTGTCGGCTACCAGTGCTTTCCTCTTATTTGTTTCTCCCAACCTTTCACAGGCCTTCTTTCTGATATCTTCTGCATTCACCCTATATCCTCCTCTACTTTTTTGTTAGCGAAGCATTCTAACTCTTGCTGCGACTCGGCGGCTTCACATTTATCATAGATTTCTTCCATCGCTATGTCCATGCAACTCTGAATCTTTGAGAGGAGGTTTTTAAACCTCTTACTTAACAAATACAAGGCAATATAATATAAAAGTGCTCACTCGTGGACTGTCTCGTTACGTGGAACACAAGAGTTCTGCATGCGTTAAGTAGTATATAAAAAACGAGCAGCAGTGTTTTATCGAGGATAAGCGCAGCGAGGGTTTTTGATACTTGATAAAACACGTGCTGCGAGTATTTTTATATAGCTTAAAAAACTCCAACACTTCAAAACTAAATTATAAAAGTTTCTTGAAGAAAAGTCCAATTTGGAGACAAACTTTATTTGCAAGGTACACTGCGCATTCTCATATATCACACCACGCACCACTAAGCACCACATTTGGCATCCCACATTTGAGAAAGGTCGTGTATAATATAGTAGGAGTTTGATAGCATTGTTTCGGATGATGCCTATAGTAAAGGTCAATGATGAGAGATTAAAACTGAGACCTTTACAAGTGTCATAGGTACATAAAGACACACGTACCTTTATCATAAAGACATATGTGTTTTTAGTAGTGTTTACAACATGAGCGGCCGTGTTGTATCGCCGATACAAAACGGACGCGAATGTTGTAAACTACTTAAAAAATGTCTAGGTTAGTTCTTTGATATTTTACCTAAATTTTCAAGATTAAAATAAATTTTGCCGTAAAATTACCAGTTAAAACGTATGCAAATCAGGATATGCAACACTAGTGTTGTATCAGATTTACAACACTCGTCATGGTCATGGTTTCTTTTGAAAATGTCTCATTAATTATTCATGAATTTTTTAATATAATGTACCATGCAGTGTTTTATGGGGTATAAAGGTCATGCATATGACCAAATTGGAATGCCCCGATTTGACTAATAGCTCATGAATTATTAATGAGTTTTTAAGCCTATCTGTAATTTCTTGCCACTTTGAACCTGAAAGGATCACTAGCTAGGACTTCTCTTGCGAGCAGCACATCGTGGTTCTCAGACTATTCCATTGAAGATCTAGAAAACATGAAAAGTTGATACATCAGTAAAAGTAAAGCATCTCCATTTTATTTTTTCAAACTCCTGCAATTAGTAGAACTGTTAAACAATATAACAATACGTTATTTGACACGTTTGTTTATAGAATAAAACTTACCCGCTTCGCGAAGATTTATTCGTTGTGCCAGCAGAATTTGACATGCTCAAACTTTAACGGTTTTATACGCTAAATAAAAAAATAAAAATAAACTTTATGGAATGAGAAGCTTAAAACACAATTTATACAAGTTGCAAATGCAAATATTCAGAGGAAAATTCCAATTATCGAAGAAATAAAAGCATTTTAAACTCACGTTTTCCAGAGAACACCACTTCGCACCTTATGACCACCACGAGGGCGAGTCTTCACCAACTCGAAACATAAACCTAACCAAACAATAGCGGTGCTCTCTAACTGGGGCCAATAAAAACGCAGCTTTCTACTGGTGAAGTCCAACCCCACCACGATAGCTTGTCCACGTGCGAAGGACGGCAAGGTGATATGCAAATTAGTATAAAATTCCAACGGGATAATATCTAGCGGTAAGCTAATGTGAACCGCGTCGGTGTTTCTAAAGAAACATTTGTAATAAAAGAAGTTAAGCACCGTATAAAGTAGGAAAGGTAACTTACTGATGTTTGGACCCTAGTCCTTCGTCGGAGGAATGAAGGACTTAATTCCAACGTTTTACTTCCGGTAGCCGTCCTCAAGGCGCCGTCCAGTTGTATCTTAAGGTCGCTAATATATACTAGAACGCATTGTAGCATGGAAAATCATTTGAGTTAGAATATGATGATGAAATAATTTGTTATAACAGGTTATAAAAGTCACTGCAGTTTCTTGTGTTTTAATCTTTAGAATAAATGACTGATTGTAGATGATCGAATTAATTTATTGTATGACACATAATATTGACTTTGCTAGCCTCTTTGTATCTATTACCAGCGATTAAGGCCAGAGCAAACGCACGCAACATTGTTGGCCAACATTGTTGCGATACGGTTTGTTGAACACGAGAACAAAAGAAATGTTGGATGAGTTTCATCAAACATCATCCAACAGGGTGTTTAAACGGGCCCAACATGTTGGAGCAACCATGTTGGTCCAACAGTGTTGCGTGCGTTTGCACGGGCCTTTACGCACTACTGAACAGCTAGTTAGTCATTTTCCTTTAATAGACGACTGACGGAAAATTAATCACTCTAGTAGTAGAATAGTAATAATGGTAATTGCTGCCGCGCGAAGCGAGCCTGAGCGAGCGAGCAAGGCAGCAGATCTAATCCGTAGAGGAGCAAAATTCTCGATTTTGCTTTTAACCACAATGCCTCATTCTATTAACCACAATGCCTCATTCTATTATTTCTAGACTGAGATCGACTCTTTGTTGTTTGGGGTCGGTTTAGTAACACCATCTTTAGTAAACAGTAAAGATTGAGAAATCGTTAAAACAAGAGTTTTCGAATCTGACACTCGCTTAGTTTCATCTCTTCTCGTCTCTTAAACTGATTAGTAGCGTGCAACGTTACAATAGACGGTTGCAGTCCAGATCCGATTACAGCTTATGTAAACGTGACCCGTAAACCGATCCCAAACAACAGGGAGTCGATCTCAAAACACAGAAAACCCATTTAAAGAGCAAAGTAAACTTTCTAAAGAAAAAATAAGGCACAATCAAATATATCTGAACTGACACAGATTTAGTTATTTCATAATTAACTTTCAATATAATCCTTTTTCTTCATTTATACATTAAAACAACTTTGTTACTGTTCCAGTTTTCAAGATGATGATACCATGTAATGTTCAATTCTTGATCAAACCAGTTTACAAATTCGATCAGTTTGTAATATTTTCACGAAACAGTACCACATATCTGAATAGTCATTGGTTATAAGTATACTCACTCTGTTTTCCACTCTACACTTAAATTTAAAAAAAATACTTATCTCAAAAATTTCCTCACCCTAACTTCCATTCATCTTCATTTAATAATTATCAACAAATTAGAAAATCAACATTCCGCCAATTCGCCATTCTATATTTACAATATACTTGTTGCATGCGCTATGAGGCAGCAATGCACTACCTATTAGGTACGCTAGTAATAGTGGTAGTAGAGTACAAACACTAAACGTGTGCAACATAAATACTACTAAATACTGCTAAATTATGCAAATTCTTTTGTTCTCTATTGTTTAATCAACACTGTTTAGTGGTAAATAGTACAAAGTATTGCACACTTTTAGTGTTTTTACTCTAGTAGAAGTAGTGGTATTAGTACTATAGTATTTGTACAGTTGACTCTCTCGTAAGCGACCACCCTTGGACCAAAAGAAAGTGGTCGCTTACAGTCGCTTACGAGAACCTTGCCACAGGAAGGCCAAACCACGAGAATCCTAACAAATGAAGCCCAAACCTTGCGTAACCATGCGTAATGTGTAACACGTTCGGACCATGTCAAAAATTGTCAATAAATTTCAAAATCACTGTATATTAAGCTTTTTTTGGCATATTTTCTCCGCCATGGTATATCGAACGATGTTTTAGGTATTGTTTTCCAAAGCTAGTCAGCGGTTTAATGTCTCTCGATGGTGGCTTTGGAGAGAGAAAAAACAATGAAAAAGTACAAAACTTGAACCCTAAAGGTGGTCACGATCGCTTACGAGAGTGGTCGCTTACGAGAGAGATGTATTACAGAGTTTATATGAGAAACAAAACGGGAAATTGAAAGAGTGGTCGCTTACGGTAGATGGTCGCTTACGAGAGTGGTCGTTAGGAGAGAGTCAACTATATAGAGTCAACTGAGTCAATATTGATAGATCTCGGTGATCGATAATATCTTTGATTTCAACAAATTTTTCCTGTTTTCTTAATATAGAATAATTGCTACAATTAGCACAATGTTTAAAATTCCTGACGCAGCTTGACCATTTCCGAATGATTGTTACGAACGATTAAGAATTGAAGTTGATCACGAAAGCAAATATGTTTTGTTCGTCAAAACAAGTTGTTCGTAATTTAATGAGATGCTCCATTATTCTGACACCATGTCATGTATTGTACTGTGTACAAGTATTAAATAGAGAAACTACACAACAAGTTCTGTAAGTGCGAACTGTGTCTTTGTTGAAGTAATAATTCTTACACGAGGTATCTAGTCACGTGATGCATAAATTAGCATACATTAACATACATTACATCTCCCTTCTTTTAGGAATAAAGTTAATGTTTCAAATAACTTAATATATAGTTTTGAATACAACGTTTTAACAATACTTATGTCTATGAAGTGTTACATGTGATAGTCTTTAAACCATGCTGGTTGTCCTCTGATTCTTGATGATCTTCTGAGTGTAGGATCAGGTTCACTGCTTCCATCATCATGTGGTAAGGGTAGCATTTGAGTTGGTCTGTCAATGTTGATTTCAGGTCCAACTTCATTAGGTAGGTCTGGTATTGGTCCAGTTATCTCAGGTAGGTCTTCACTAGTCTTTATGAGATGTCGTCTATTTCGGCGATATGCCTGACCATTGGGTGTGGTCACAATGAATGATCTTGGGGTTTGTGCTTTGGCTGTAACTATTGCGGGAATCCATTTCTTGTTTCTTTCGATGCGTACAGTGTCATTCTCGTTAAGAACTGGAAGTTTCTTTGCTTGCTTGTCATAGAAGAATTTCTGTCTTTCTTGACAATTTCTTAACTGATCATGTGCATCTGTAACAATCGTTGGATACAATAATTTGGGCGAGATCAGAATGTTCGTTCTTGCAACTCGCCCATTAACAGTTGTGTTGGTGTGTAATCCATACTTGTTACTGGTGTGTTTCTGTATTCAAGAAGTCCTAAATATGGGTCATTTGATTTCTTTAGGATCCTCTTTACAGTTTGGACTGCCTTTTCACTCAACCCATTTGACTGAGGATAGGTCGGGCTAGATGTGGTGAGTTTGAATTGCCATTCGTTGGCAAAGTTCCTAAACTCTGTGCTGTTATATGGCATATTATCAGACACAAGTTCCTCTGGAATGCCATGTCGGGCAAACATTGATTTCATATGTGTGATAATAGTTGATGCTGTTTTGTCTTTGATAAGACTTGTCTCAATGTACTTAGAGTAGTAATCAACAACAAGTAAATATGATTTACCTTGATACTCGAAGATATCTGATGCAATTCTTTGCCATGGTCGGTCAGGTATCGGGTGCTGCAACAGGGGTTCCTTGTGATTCCTTCTCCCGTAGGTGTTGCACATGTCACATTTGGCTATTAGCTGCTCAATTTCATTTGACATACCTGGCCAAAACAGTACTTGCCTTGCTCTGGCTTTTGTTTTTGCAATGCCAAAGTGTCCCTGATGTACTAACTTTAGCATTTCCGCTCTTGAAATCTTAGGGATAACAATGCATTCGTCTTTGAATATCATGCCATCCGCTTCATGTAGATTGTTTCGCACACTCCAGTATGGGCGTGCTATAACGGGTGTTTGCTTTACATGTGCTGGCCATCCTTCTCTGATGAGCCTGCTAATCTGTTGTAGTGTTATGTCATCCTTAGTTTGTTGTCTTAGCTGTGCTAGTCGTTCATCTGATGCATGTACATTCTTTACAAAGCTGTGTACCATTACTTCTATATCTTCATTGAGGTCGTTGTCACTGTCTGTAGACTTAAGTGGGGATCTTGATAATGTATCAGCAATGTACAGGTACTTTCCTGGAACGTAAGTGACTACTGGTTGATATTTCTGTAAACGTAAGAGTAATCGTTGAACTCTTGGTGGAGTCATTGAAAGAGGTTTCTTTACAATGGATTCTAGTGGTTTATGGTCGCTGTGCACTGTTATGTGTTTGCCATATGTGAACTGGCTGAATCGTTCGCATCCAAACACTATAGCAAGGAGTTCCTTTTCTATTTGAGCATAGTTTTGCTCGGCCTGTGTAAGTGAACGAGATGCGTATATCACTGGGTGTCCTTCTTGTAAAAGACATGCACCTAAGCTGTTCTTAGAGGCGTCAACTTGTAGTGTGATGTCTTTGTTGACATCGTAAAACCGTAGTACTGGACTACTTGAGAGGATTTGCTTGACTTTGTCAAGGGCGTTGTCATGATTGGGTAACCATGACCATTCTATATCTTGTCGGAGTAGGGCTCGTAGTGGAGCGAGTACTTCAGAAACATTGGGAATATACTGTGAAAGATAATTAACCATTCCAAGCAATCTTTGCAGGTCTTCTTTACAGGTTGGCTTTGCAATATCAGTGATAGCTTGAATCTTTGCTGGGTCTGGTTGGAAACCATCTGAGGTTATGATGTGGCCCAGGTATTTAACTTGTGAGGTTCTGAGTTGAACTTTATCTTTGTTAAACTTGATGTTTCTCTCTCTTGCTCTTTCTAACACTCGCTTAAGGGCTTCGTCGTGTTCTTCTAATGCTCTTCCTGATATTATGATGTCGTCGTAGACTGCTAATGCTCCTTGTACGTCAGAGAAGTGCTCATCTACCATCCTTTGGGCTACAACTGATGCACAACATACACCAAAGGGCAGGCGGTGGAACTTGTAGCGACCATAGGGGGTGTTGTATGTACATAATAAGGAAGATTCTCCGTCGAGCTTCTTGTGCCAGTAGCAGTTGCTCATGTTAATGACTGTGAATATTTTCTTGCCGCTTAAGTTGCTAGATATGGCTTCGATTGTTGGAGAACTGTAGTATTCTCTCTTGATAGCTTTATTTAGATCCTTTGGATCTAAACAAAGTCTCAACGATCCATCTTTCTTTTCTACAATGACGAGGCTATTCACCCAGTCTGTAGGCTTCTCAACTTTGCTTACCACGCCTGAACTTTCAAGGTTGTCAAGTGTTTCTTTTAACTTTGGAAGTAGGCTTAGAGGAATTTTTCTTGAAGCGTGAATCACAGGTGTGACGGTTTCCTTTAATTCAATGTGATATTCACCATCGACTAGACCTAGTCCAGTGAATACATCTGAGTAGCTGTCAAGAATGTCGTGATCTTTGTTGATTTCATGTAAATTATTGAAGGAGATTAACTTCAATTCCTGTAGTGTAGGTAGGCCAATGATAGGTTTGATACCAGGTTTATTCACGATGTAAAAATCAGCTTTGACTTTGTTTTCTTTGTGGTTGATTTCCATTTTACATTTGCTTTTAATTGGAATATTTCCACCTCCATACGCGGTTAATTTGGCTGATGTTGAAGTGATCTGTGTTGAGTTGTCAAGTTCCTTGATTTTGTTTAGAGAAATGACATTGCACTGTGCACCAGTGTCGACTTTGAACTGAATGTCAGTCCCGTTTATCTTGAGATTTACAAACAATTCATTAGAGTTTTCAGAGTTCTCATCTTGGATTTCTCCAATGAATAAAGTCTCATCTTGTGTCACCGTGTGTATTTTTGATGAATCTTTCGTGAAGCAACAATTTGCGAAGTGGTTTTTGCCTTGGCATTTGAAACACGTTTTGCCGTATGCTGGGCACTTATTGACTTCGTGTTTTGTTGCACATCGCTTGCATGGCTTTGTCGTTGGTTTTTGATCTTGTCGATCAGCTTTAATTCGTGGCTTTGTTGTACTAGTAGTACTTGAGGGGTTTGATTTTTTGAAGGATTTACTATTGGATTTGCTGATTGCAAATGCTTCTAGCTGACTTTCGTTTAGACTTTTAGCGTGTGTTTTGCTCGTCTCCGCCGCTCGCATGAATTCAATCGCTTTATCCATTGTTAACTTCGTATCTATGAGAAATCTTTCTCTCAACTCTCTGTTGTCGATTCCACAGACGATCCTGTCTTTGATGAGTGAGTTTTTTAGCTCATCAAACTCACATGTTTTCAACTTATTGACAAGATCAACGAGAAACGAGTCAAACGGTCGGCCACCTTGGACACATGTGTTGAATTTGTATCTCTCGAATGTGAGATTTTTCCTCCAGGCGCAGTGCTCCTCGAATTTCTGAATGAGATGATCGATTTTGTTAGATTGTGCTTCTGTGAAGACGAAAGTATTGTATACTTCAATGGCATCTTGGCCTATGGTGTGTAAAAATATCGCACATTGCGTTGCTTCGGGTTTTTTGTCTGCTCCGCTAGCAACGACATAGAGTCTCCATCGTTGAATCCATCGACGCCAGTTTTCTGACACATTGCCTTCGAGACTAAGAGGTCCAATGAGATGCTCCATTATTCTGACACCATGTCATGTATTGTACTGTGTACAAGTATTAAATAGAGAAACTACACAACAAGTTCTGTAAGTGCGAACTGTGTCTTTGTTGAAGTAATAATTCTTACACGAGGTATCTAGTCACGTGATGCATAAATTAGCATACATTAACATACATTACAAAAATAAGAGTTTTTCAACTTTAACAACAGGTATAAATAATGTTTTATAATCTTATTTTTTTTAATTTAAATTTTTTAATTTTGTATAATCGTATGTTTTTCTTTGACTCCATGTGAAGCCATTTGGAGCAGTAATGAGCGAGTATTGAACAAATGTCTCTTTCCGCGAACAGGCGGAATGAGGTTGCGGACAGTCGCCGAAGGGGAGGAGGGTGGGTCGAAACACCTATCTAGCCGCGTTGGCGAAATCGTCTAAAAGCCCTGAATTATGGTGCGAGGAGGTTTAAATACCTCTAAAAAGCCCGTGGCGATGATGCACGACACAGAATGAAGGTGTTTTAACAAGATCTAGGTAGTGAAAATAGTACTCCATTTTCACACCGATTGTCTCCGCTCAAAGCTAGGCAAGGTTAAGTTATGGGAGAAAAGAGATCAGACCTACGCTTTATTCGCTTCGATTACTCGTTACAGCAACCAAATACCCACAAAATACCTTAACATGGTGAATAAGGTATATTCTCCCCAAAACTCAAACAAGAGAGGGAAAAAGGAAGGCACGCTGCTGCCTGTTTCCCTATGACACCATGTCGATCGAGGGGGTTGGCCCGACCCAGCTAAGGGGGGATTACCCATCCAATCACACCAGACCAACTGCAAGTGACATGAATGTAGATGGTAGATGCAAAAATTCGAAAAATCTGCGCAGGATCGAGATCTAGCAACAAAGCGAAGAAGGGTCCCCCCAACCGAGCTGGACTAGGAACCCGCCCGGAGGCAGGTTGTAGGGTGCAGTTTAGATAACCCTCCCGGTCACAACTGGGCGGAAGGATGGATGTACGATAAAGATGATAAGATAATATATATATATATATATATATATATATATATATATATATATATATATATATATATATATATATATATATATATATATATATATATATATATATATATATATATATATATATATATATATATATATATATATATATATATATATATATATATATATATATAATAAATGGGAAGAAAAACAAAACAAAATTGCAGCGCAGAGAAAAAAAATAAATAAATAAACAACCAATATGCAGAACCACGGCCCCTTGCCGACCCACGGCTGCTTCTTTTATACCGACCAATGGCTACTTCAATTCTTTTTGCCGACTCACGGCCCCTTGCCGACCCACGGCTACTTAATTCTTTTTGCCGACCCACGGCTACTTCAATTCTTTTTGCCGACCCCTACGGCCCCTTGCCGACCCACGGCTACTTCAATTCTTTTTGCCGACCCACGGCCCCTTGCCGACCCACGGCTACTTAAATTCTTCTTGCCGACCCACTGCTACTTCTATTCTTTTTGCCGACCCACAGCCCCTTGCCGACCCACGGCTACTTATTTTATGCCGACCCACGGCTACTTATTTTATGCGCCACTAAATTAACTAAAACAATAGGAGGCTAAAATTAAACCCTAACAAAACAAATATAACACTGTTCCTATTCGACCTACGGCTAAATGCTACGAAGCATACACCCGGCTGCTAAATTAACCAAAAGAAGACGAGGCTAAAACATTGCTAATTATGGAATGTGGAATATTTCATTTGTAAATACTATTATTGCTAATTATGCAAACATGACTAAGCAAGCATAATGAACCAAAATTAGGCGGACAGAACGGTTATATAAAAAACGACTAAACTAAGAAACAAAATGTAGAATGTACCTAAACAAACGACGGCTAGATATAGGGAATGAAGAGCGAAGGAAATTACCACGTTGAGCTGGTTTTCTCCGTCAGTTTCGGCTACTTCAGCTTACTCAGGTTCTAGAGTTCTCACTGCTCAGCGTTTGCATTGGGTTGGTCTAGAAAGGCGGCCAGCTCTAGCACAGTAGACACAGCTAGGTTCTTGAGGTTCATGGAAGGAGTAACTCTGCTTCGGCGACGTTGGAATACAGCAAGAGAAACGACCTATCCAGCCGCGTTGGCGAAATCGTCTAAAAGCCCTGAATTATGGTGCGAGGAGGTTTAAATACCTCTAAAAAGCCAGTGGCGATGATGCACGACACAGAATATGAAGGTGTTTTAACAAGATCTAGGTTATTTGCATAACGCTTGCCTGTATTTCGCCGAGTTTTATGTAGTGGAAATAATGTCAAAAATTCGTCAAAAGTTTGTGTAAGTGATTATGATACGGTGAGTCGCACAGTAAAAGTACTAGCTAGTCTTTGAATATGATCTTTAAATTATTTTGATATGGCTCCTAGCGAGTCATATTACTATTTATCAATATGTTTTTATTGAAGCAATAAACGAGCAACTTCGGTGGTTTATCGGCGAAAGAAACCACGTGGGATGTTGGGAGAACACGAAAAAAGGCCTAAGAAAAATCATGAGCATATGGGTGCACATCCTCGTCTTCTTCTTCTTCTTCTTCTTCTTCTTCTTCTCCTTCTTCTTCTTCTTCTTCTTCTTCTTCTTCTCCTTCTTCTTCTCTTCTTCTTCTTGTTCTCCTTCTTGTTCTTCTTGTTCTTGTTCTTCTTGTTCTTGTTCTCGTTCTTGTTCTTGTTCTTGTTCTTGTTGTTCTTGTTGTTCTTGTTGTTCTTGTTGTTGTTGTTGTTCTTCTTCTTCTTCTTCTTCTTCTTCTTTGTCTTCTCCTTCTTCTTCTTCTTCTTCTTCTTCTTCTTCTTTGTCTTCTCCTTCTTCTTCTTCTTCTTTGTCTTATTATTAATAATTTATTATTTTATTATTATTATATGGCTGGCCGGTCCGAAGAAAAAAGAAAAAAATCTGATTGGTTCTCCGAGCGGTCGGAATCCTGCAGTCCGGACCGATATTTTGGCCCGGTCGGACCGCTCAGGACTTGCACTTTTTTATCTTAGTTTTTCGGTTGTTATTTTGTTATTTTTCTTTTTACTGTAGCATTTTCGTTTGATGCAGGGAACAAAAGAACAACAGAATTTAAGATCACAGTATAGACTTTTCTAGAGAAAAGCTAGAAGAAATATCTGTTACTAAACTTCAAACATCTTACGAGAAATGGCCATCTTGAAAGGAAAAATAAATAATAGCCGAAAAAGTACAGTAAAAAAATATAAAAAGGAATAGACATACTAGTGTGTCAAACATTTTTCTGCCTGAAATGAGAAAAACATAGCATACCTTAAAATTATCGAGAGCCGAACCTTTTTCTTTGTCAAAGGAAGAAAAATGATAACACTCGTCCAGTATATCCCACTTTATTACAGAAAAAGCATACAGAAGGACTGAAATATCCATGTTTCCAACACTAACATTCTTAAACGAGATGAGTTTAAGTCGTCTGAAGAGTTTTCATGCATAGAAATCAACTTTATCTAAATATATCAACGAAGCGGGAACTAGCTTGTCTTCGGTCGAGTCGCTCGCCATGAACGCTTCGGCAATCAATCACACCGGTCTGTTTTTAATATTTGAAGTCATGAATCAAGCCAATCCAATCCTTTTAATAGGCATCAAGCTGTTTTCCATGGAGTCAAGCTCAAAAAATAGACGCTCAATGAGCGCATGTGGCTACTGAATAGTGTGTCTGAATAGAAATCGAAGGCAAAAGTAAATATAATTACTAGTTTATAGCCCTTCCATCGTAATGTTTTGTAAAGAGACGTCCAATGAGCGAATGTGCAGTGCATAGTGCATTAAATTATTGGTATTTTGGAAATGTAAATATTATGCTAGAAATGATGTGGTATGCTATGGTGGTTCTACAGTCGCACACAGATTACATATATTGACAGTGCAGTGCAATTTGTTGGAACAAATGGAATTAGTCTTTGAAGCAGAAGCAAGAGTAGTGCAATCATATGAGGGAATTGTATGGAAAAGGTTTCCAAGAACCGTAATGTTTATTCGACTGCTTTTTTATGGAATAGAGTTAAATTAACTGAAAATACAAGAGAGATAGATCAAGTCTTTTAATTAATTCCTTTCCCACGAAATTACAAAAGTCAAGACCTGAACTTGGCGGTGTTTACATAGACCTGATGAATAAAAAAGAAATAATTAATTAATCAACATTTCCGTTTACAAAAGATGAAGCAGAGAAATAAATAGCTGAAGTTTTGAATTTTGAAAAGTTAGTCCTTTAACCCTTTGATGCCAGCCTTTGCAATTTATGGTTCGATATCGAACCATGACTTCAAAAATTCTAGCTCTCTCGCTTTGAAAGTCATGGCTCTGAAATGTAATTATCTGTGTTGCCTGGTAAGTTCTACAACATCTGACACTAAATTGATCATCTGAGATCCGAATTTGTAAAATATAGAGTCCTTTGTGTTAAGGTGAACGATAAAATGTGCGTTTTTGCGAAATAGAACAACCACGGTAAACGTCATTTTTCATCTCTGATTTGAATGCAAATAATATCATTTAAAAATCAAACCACGGCATTCTCAGAATACATCAGCCCCAGTTCTTTTGATTTCTTAACTTTTTATGATCAAACATCTTCTACGAGTGGCACAGCAGCCCTTTTTATTTAGCCTACTAACACAAAACTCGTTTCTCCATTTAATAACGAAAAGCATTGTGGGTAATTATGCAAATTTTCGACAGACAGCACATGGCCCAGACCTCAATTCTTTATGGATTTTTTATAAGTGCCCAGTCACCCGCTCCAACCAGACAAAAATTGCAACGATTGCCATCTTTTCAAGGCGAAACTCACTAAAATTGCCTTGGTTGGTTCTGGTATCTACCGCAAGACGACCAGGAAAGCGATTTTACTCCAACGACGCCATTGTCAATGGACATAACGACTGGCGCTATTTTCTTTGTAAAATCGTCTTCCACCTTTGAATTCGTCCAAAAGTGCGTCTCCACCACCTAGACAAACTTAATGATGCATGACTAGGGGCTCTTGTAGTAGAAAATGACTGAAAAAAGCACTTATAAACTGGATTTTAGCTCAATTCAGGGTCAAATTGTTGACTCGGAATTGAACGAGCTAAAATCCGCAAGGCGTTCCTGGAAACCTTGAGCCATCGGTAGTACGAAACAGCAACAGTTCCCCTAACAACGCCTTATTTGGAATTGAAATCGAATTTTAAGCTTTTCGCATCAAAAATAGTCAAAAATCCAATAATTTTCGCTGGCATCAGAGGGTTACTTACCGAAAATCGAAGAAACTGTACTTGTGATCTTGAAGTCCCACAACTTCAGGTTTGTCAAAGGTTCCACAGATCACGATCAATTGCAAGCATGAGGTATTATCGATTGACATTTGTTTTCCTTCGTGAAGGAATCGAAAAAACGAATGCGAGCTAGTCGATGACTATTGGTTACAAAGTTAATCGAATAGATATTGATTGGCTTCGAAGGAGGCTTCGTGGACGCTTCGTGTGGAGTTACGGGTATATACTTCGTGTGGTCTCATATCAATCACTTATAGTTGACAAAACGAATAAAACGACTACATGGACATTCAGCAATGAAGTATATACCTATTCTTACTTACACGACTCGATGACATAGTGGCTACGCATTCCCAGAATGCAGTAGCCACAAAAATGTATGGTAAACTTACAGTTTGTGCAGATATGGATAATTCAATGAAAGCACATGGCCGCCAACTACTAGACAACCACTTCGCAAACAACGACCAATAGTGAGCGATGAAGAAGATGATATAGTTTGTCACTTCTCAGGTCTTTTGCTAATCTCCTCCTTGATCGAATATTGTCTTTTCATACGAGTTATTTTGTAAGCAGACTCCATATTTTATCTTTTTACAATAACTTGTATTTACTTGTGAACTTCACTGAAAATCCTTCTGAAAATAATATTTCTGAACATTGACAGCTCATGTCAAAGTTTAAGCCAATCAAATTTAGCAACTCAAACTGGGGAACCAATCAGATTGCGAATTTCAAATTGTTTTTCACGTGTGTGACAGATAAGTGTCTCTTTGATGTAAACAAACGATCGTCAACATGTTTTCAGACTGTATACAAAAGCCTTTAATAATATCACGATTATGTTTTTTAAATTTCTAGCTGGTCGGCTATATAATAAATAAGTTTTGACCGAGCTTGTTCGGTCCGGATAGGAGGATATTTGGTCTCGTTCTTTTCTTCTTCTTCTTTTTCTTCTTCTTCTTCTTCTTCTTCTTCTTCTTCTTCTTCTTCTTCTTCTTCTTCTTCTTCTTCTTCTTCTTCTTCTTCTTCTTCTTCTTCTTCTTCTTCTTCTTCTTCTTCTTCTTCTTTGTCTTATTATTAATAATTTATTATTTTATTATTTTTATCATCATCATCATCATCATCATCATCATCATCATCATCATTAGTAGTAGTAGTAGGAGCAGCAGCAGCAGCAGTAGTAGTAGTAGTAGTAGTAGTAGTAGTAGTATCAAAGCTATCAAAGCTAAGCTATTTTAAGATCCCTAGGGACATTGTTGACTGTCTTATTGCTGCCAAGCGAACGAGCGCCGGCACCTTACCTAATTTGGAACTCAATTTCGAAGAGGATCCCTGTGGATTCAACAACCAAACAAACCGGTTTAAACAAGTTTTATGCCAAAAGTGTCCGAAACTTATTTATCGTTATTTGTTATTGTGAAATCATGTAAAACTGTAAAATATAGATCAGTTCTTCGGTTAAACTCTTCATTAAACTATTTTAAAAGGCAATCAGATCATTCTGTTAGCTCTTCACTCAGTAGAATTGCTGATAAACTGGTTCAAACCTGTTTTAACCTGTTTAAGCATCACATGTACTTTTCGCACACAACCTAGCTCTTTGAGTGATCAATTTTTGTAAAAAAAACGAAAGCTCGACAAAAATCTAATAAAATTGAAAGGTTGAAGTAACTTACAGTTATCATCAATCGAAAACCAACCTACAAACAACTCTTTGATTTTATTTGTTTGTACGTACTTTGTTTGATTCTATTTCATGGTTCAACTGCATTTGCTCTAGAATATACATAAAATGCTACTATTGATTTATATTTCTATATATTTATGTTTGAGATTTATATTATTATATATTTATATTTGAGAGTTACACCTACTTGCAATAAGGTTGTCATACAAAAATACAACATTTGTCATAAAGAAAATAGAAATTTTGTGATTTAGTGCGAAAGGAATTAATTAAAAAACAAGACGGGGTTCAGCTTGAGTGATCTTCTTTTGTTTTTTAATCTATATATTTCACAATAAACCACAAATGTTCTATTTTCTTTATGACAATGTTCTATTTTCGTATGACAATATTATTGCAAGTAGGTGTATAATGGTCTATATTGTTTGTTACAGTTAGATTCACATATAAGGATACCGTAGCTATAAATTTAGCTAAAGTTGTATCAAGTTCTTGTTATTACATACATTCTTTATTATTACTAAAATCTTATCAAAAAATCTAGTTCTAGTTTTCTTTGACATCTATTTTATTTATCTTTAATCAAATCAAGCTAGGAATAAAATACAAACATTTATATAACAATTTTCATTATGAAGCATTGCAACTAATACTTATAAATATTCCATTTCATGGTTCAATTGTAGTACTATATTGCAAACAAAATTTAGAAATATTGGCAGCACTTACATAAGCTTTGCTTAACACTAGTTTATATTGATAATCACTCGTTTATTCTTTATTTTCATTTCGTTCTTGAAAATGACGCTCGAGGCGTCGAAACGTCGAATCGCTCTTATAATAATATTTATATTGAAAACATTAAATAGCGCTGCGCGCCCATGACGTCACATAAATTGCTCCCCATGGCGAGATCGGACATTCAAACCAGAACTAGTATACTTTTACAGTAATTTATATGGAAACTTCAAGTAGTTTCGGTCGTAGTAAAATAGTTATTTTAACTGAAGAAGAAAACGTTCCTGGCTCAAAATTTACCAATAATGCAGACGAATACACTGTTGATCAACTGAAGCAAGCGGTGGCTCAAGTGTAGAGGCCTAAAACAGAGCGGTAAACTGGGTGAATTGCTCACACGTGTCAAGGGTTGTTTAGTCTGCTGTAAATGGCTAAAGGCTAAAACTGACAAAGATCAACTACCAGTAAATGGAAGTTTATTTCGGGGGCAATCAGTGCTTGTACCGCCTGAGAAAGGCTAGAGAGTATTCCCTTCATATGATATTCCAAATCTATTCAACTATGTACGAATAGCAAACTAAAGTTCGCGTACAGGAGTCTTTAGGGACCTTAAGCATCGACGACGCGGACGTCAGAATATGACGCCAACATCGACCGGAAGTAATATTTTGCATATTAATGAGATGTTGCCATTGGATACGCACGTCAGCGATGTTTTCATTCCCGTGCCCGACGTCGTTTTGATGATTTTGCCGTAAACGATAAAACTTCAATAAAAAACACTATTTTTAGCGAGTGAAGACCTGCTATAATCAACAGGAAATTGGTAAGCGTTTCTTTAAAGTGTATTCGTTTGATATATTTACATTTTTGAAAAGATTTTGAGGTTGAAACGATAAAAAATGAACTTTTGCTGAGATTGTGCATATAATTAAAAAGTTACTTTTCTCGTAGCTTGACGAATTAATTATTAGCACTCAATTAATATGCCAAAACTTCACAAGCAGCATGAGTTTACCAAGAAATTCAGAACCAACAAGGTTAGTACAGTATTAATTAAATGGATGTCACATTATTTAATTCCATATCTATCTTGTAAATTGTCAAAAAAGTACGAGATTTATTAAACGAGATGCCGTAAATTGCAATGTTAACATGTAAACAGAAATGGTTCACGTTAGCTTTATATAGCATTAAAAGCTGAAAATATGATTAAACTTATTTCAATTTTATGTTTTAGTACCCCTGTTAAAAGAGTACCAATGGTGTGGACAGAGGAACACGATAAATACCTATGTCGGGAGATCATTACTATTGATCCCTTCGATACAAAAAAGGGAACCGTACAGCGAAGTGCGAAATGGTCTGAAATAGCAAGCGCACTGTCTGCCATTACAGTAATGGATTTTTAAGTTGATAAAAGGTAATGACAATAATGATAATATTGAAGATTTATTCTAATGATATTTTGATAATATTGATGAGAATTTTGATATTTTAGTTTTAGGGAAATTTTCAACATTTTCATGTTACCTTATAACTCTATATAAATAAGAATTTTAATAAGAATTAATGATATGCTTTTAATCTAAATTATTCTATTAATATTTGAATATTGATAATAATAATAATAATAATAATAATAATAATAATAATAATAATAATAATAATAATAATAATAATAATAATAATATTAATAATAATAATAATTATAATAATTATAATAATAACAATAAAATTAATAATAATAATAACAATATTATTGATAAAAATAATAATAATAATAATAATAATAATAATAATAATAACAATAATATTAATAATAATAATAATAATAACAATAATATTAATAATAACAATAATATTAATAATAAAAATAAATTTGTTTATTTAAGATCTGTCAGAGACCGCTTTAACTTGCTGGCAGAAAGGTTCAAGAGGAAAATGAAGGCGGAGGAAAAGGCTAGTGGCATTGATTGTGTGATGAGCGAAGTGGAGCAAGCACTAGAGTTGATTACAGAGAAGGAGACCAGCTCTGATGAAACAGCAACAGAGGAATCAGCAGCAAAGACCAGTAAAGTAGCAGCTGATAGAGCAAAGGCAGAGGAGATGAGGAAAAGAGCCATGGAATCAATGAGTAAGTGACAATACTCCAGTTTCGAGTTCTTCATTGCTCAGTCTTATAGCCTCGATAGCATGTGATATATTCTTTTGTATGTTATACAGTCCGTGGTAAGGAAAGGAATGCAAGCATCAACAATAGAAATACCTCTAATTGAGGCTTACTTGTTTGCTAATTAATCATAGAGCAGCAATAACACCCTAGGTATATTTCTATTCTTTGTTGATGCTTGCATTCTCTTCCTTACCACAAACTGTATAATTTACATACAAAAGAATATTCACACGCTATCAAGGCTGCAATGAGGAACTTGAAACTGGAGTAATGCCTAAATGCATATTTCAGATGGGCATGGGTGAATTAATTATTAGCTATGAATCAGAGATTATGTAATTGATATGATGAATAAAGATTGCTTGATTATTATATCCCTCTTCAACATATAATTACAATTATACATGCTACCAACATATGACAATTAAATGATATTGAATTAATTTTAAAGGTGTTACAAAAAAGAGAGATCAAAGTGGAAGTGGTAACAAAGAGGACGGGGCTATACCAATGAAGAAAAGGAGGTCATCCGGAGGAGAAACTATAGAATTCCTGAGAGAAAAACATGAAGCAAACAAGAAACTGGCTGAAGAAAAAATGCATTTAAAGACAAAGCAGTTAGAAACTGATGCCAGAAAACACCAGGATATGCTATAAATGATTCAACATCAGCAACAAACACAGATGCAGCAATTCCAAATTATGCAGCAACAGCAGCAGCAACAACAGCAACAGCAACAACAATGTCAACAGCAACAGATGGCATTAATGATGGCATTTTTAGAAAAATTGTCAAAATAAGAAGTTTAATGTCAAAGTATTTCATAAAAATATGCAGAATATACAAATCAGAATAAATTATGTTTATTGTTATCTGCATGTAAATTTTACTGATACCTTGAAATTGAGATTATGATAAATACATTGTTTTGAACAAAGAAAACTTAGCTTGTGAAAAGTCTTTAAGGTACTTTCATGCATTTGAAGTTGAATGTCAATTAAATAATCTTTGTTATCATTTATGATCACTTTGTTTTCATTGACTTATATTGTGTGTGAACAGCCTAGCTTGAATGAAGGCTCAGCAAATGGAAAATATTAATAAATTATATTATATTCATTTATTTATAAACTTTACTGAGGACCATATTTAATATTTGGTGATAATTTATGTACACTACATGGTCCTCTACAAAAGGTCAATAAAAAAAATATTTTGAAATATATAATTATATGCTTATAACTTGTAATATTTATCAATTCATACAATATGTATACATCTGACAAACAACTGATTCTTTTGAAATTGACAAAATATTTATAAAATATATTCAAATATGACACATTTCAAATATGATTGAGCCAATATATATATGACATAGCAATTGCATTAGTTTTAAAAATTCTTGTTTAGTACAGTTCATTATTCATGGATTCCATGGATTCCAATATAAATTTCTCAACTGGTCTAGTTTTTTTTTTTTGGAAGACCAAACACATGGGTATATTTTGATGTCACATATGAGGCCTAGTTAGAAATGTATCTATGGCTAGTAAAAACTTGTATAAAAAATTAACCTTCAAGCTGATAATACTTTAAACTCTTAATTTGTATTTTGATTTATTCCTTTTTCACTAAATCACTGTTTAGTTCTTAATTCTCATTGTAACAACTTTCTTGCAATTAGGCAAATATGCCATGTATTTCATGTTTAACAAATTATATATTACACATATATTTATGAAAAGTATTGTTGGATTGTTGGAGGTTCAATGTCAAAGTATTGGGAAGTAATATTTGAATATAGACATGTTAGTGCATTGCGTAGGATAGCACAAACTACATACATTTTCCCAATTGCACTAAGACCAATCTTCAAATTCTTTTTGAAGTCTAAGAATTTAAAATAGTTTATAATGTCTCCAAATAGCCACTCGACAGAAACACGGACAGCACTCATGGATGTATTAAATTGGTCCATCTGTGGAGTAAGAATGGCATTTCTAAATGGTGCTTGAAGGTGTATGCGCAAAGGATAAGCCAGATCTCCATAGATACAGAGAGGATTGCCAGCTGGGCTGAAGGCATTTTGTTGCAGTTGGTGCAAAAGGCCTGACAATGCAAGCATCCCAGAGTCATGCATCTTTCCCTCTACAAAAAAAGATATAAATATTAAAGATTTTTAAAAACATTTTAGTTGAACTGTTTATCTCATGATGAACAAATTAATTAAAAACTCCTTTTCTTTTCAAATACTTCAATTATAATATTATAATAATTTTACAATAAATATCAATATAAGTGCGAGTCGACGTTTCAACACATCAAGCGTCATTTGCAAGGCAGAAAAAATATTATAACAGAGTGAGTATATGAATATAAATTAACATATTAATCACTTTAATTTTATAAATATAAAATGTAAAACTTTCAGTCAAATCTGCAATTTTATTGTACAAATAAATTAACAATCCTTGCATTTTGATTAAGTGTCTTACCTACTGGGCCGAAGAGCTGTCCAATGAGCCCATTTGGCAATGCCACAGATTGGAACTTCAGTGCATGCACCCTTTTGTGGCCATTGTACACCATTCGCTGAAACTCTCCAGGTCTACAGATAGTCCGCACTGTGCCGTCGATGAAACCAAAACAATTATCCAAGGCAGCACCTTTTGCATAAACTGCGTTTGAGTACTGTTCTAATAAAACGGGGTTTAGTAGGTTTTGATTCCATCCAGTAATACGATGGCCATGGTTGTCGTAGATCCAATCGATAACCGTGTTTGTTGTCATGCTGATGACAGGCACTGCTTTGCCAAACCTTGGTATGATATCGCTGTATCGACAAGGGTAAGCAAAGCGACGAAGAAGCATGCATAAGCCCTCAACACCGTCAGAAACACTTCTCTGTTCACATACAAAAGCATCAGGTATATCGAGAGATTCAGCTAATGTATAGATGTCGTGTTTTTCAAATCTGAATTCAGCTTTGCACTCAGCTTCGTCCATTAGATCCAAGTCAAACTTATTGTAATTTTGGTACGGAAATTCTGGATTTTTCGACTTGTTTAAGTTATATAGTAGAAGAAACTCGTCTTCCTCTATTTGACCATCTACTAAACTGTCCATTAAAGCCATTCTTGTTTGTTTGAATGAAGCCATGAGTAAAATTATGGTAAAAAACGTTCAAGAACGACACGACGTCGGATGCTTAACGAAAAAATCGCCGTGACAGCCGTGACGCGTACGTCACAAATGTTTATATCGCACCAGTCTCACGCGGTCATGTTTTGACGTTCGCGTCGTCGATGCTTAAGGTCCCTTTTGAATCGCTTTGCCGTACTTCGTCGAAATGATCAATAAATTTTAGTTCTTCAAACTCAGTCCGAAACAAATATCTCTTTTTCATGTTTTCTTATTGTATACAATACTATTAAAGTTGTAATTAATGTCATCGAAGTCCTAATATTAAGTGCGTGACCAGTTTACAGTCGTGTACGATCGAGTTGAACAAAATTCTAAGTGTCCCGAAATGAGTCGTTTGCCTACTATGTACAGACTCATAGAATCACTCTTAATCAGTTTAACATAGCTTACGATAATCGCTTACTCCATCTAAAAAAGTATATCGTATCTTCATTACTGAAATAATACAGAACCACTGTGAAAATCTAAATAAAAAGTTCGTGTACGGGTGACTTAGGAATAGCCACTGCGGCAAAAAAACGTTTTCCCCCTCTGCTTGCAGCTTTTAAGTGCCTGATGAAGCTTCTAGGGATACCTGGAATAACTATTGCACGTTCCCCTAACAGTAGCGTTTGGTTGTGACCATTTTAAAGTCATAATATTGAAAAAAGTTGTCGATTTGGTTGCTAAACACATACTTTGCTTTGTAATATCTCACTGTGTTTGTCCGACCCATGCGATTCATAAGCCGATTAAATCTATTTTTAGTATGGGCGCGCAGCGTAATATTAAGATTATTATTAAAAAAAAAAACATTTAAAGAGAAAGTCACATAAAAAAAAAAACAATATTAAGTAAGCAACAATAATAATATCTCTCGAACACGACCGTACGGTGGCCCATATACGCAATGCTTGAATATATATTTTTGGGCACAAGTATGTTATACATGAATAAAATGTTACTTCTTAGTGCACAAATATATATATTTTAACTTTTGTGCACTGAGAAAATATATTCGTGTATTGTGAGTCTTAACTTTTGTGTATTGAGAAAATACATTCGTGTATTGTGAGTCTTAACTTTTGTGTATTGAGAAAATATATTCGTGTACTGTGAGTAACGTTTGTGTATTGAGAAATATGTTTATGCGTATAAAAATATATTTCATTTAATAAATATATATTTGTGCACTAAGAAGTAATATTTTAATTAATCATTTATAACATACTTGTGCCCAAAAATATATATTCAAGCATTGCGTATATGGGCCACCGTACAATCGTGATCGATAATATCTTTGATTTCAACAAATTTTCCTGTTTTCTTAAATATAGAATAATTGCTACAATTAGCACAATGACTCAGCTTGACCATTTCCGAGTCATTGTTACGAACGATTAAGAATTGAAGTTGATCACGAAAGCAAATAATATGTTTTGCTAGTCAAAACAAGTAGTTCCTAATGATTGTAAATGTTATGATTATGAAACAACAATATTGATAGCTCTTGATGACGATCGTGATCGATAATATCTTTCAATTCAACAAATTTTCCTTAAAATTAATATTTAATAATATTTAATAATACTAACAAATTATTACATTATATAATATAATATTTAATATTGATATTTAAAGTAGTTCGTAATTATAATTACGAACTACTTTAAATATCAATATTAAAGAATTCTGAATATTATTCAGGTGGTAAAAAAACTGTAGTGTTTGTCAACATCCGTTGAACATAACTTCTAAAGAAGCCGCTTCTCGCCTCAGAAAACTTATCAATAACACTCTTCTGACGTCACTAACTTTACGGAAATGCATTGTTTGCCTAGCCCATAAATAAGGCTCCAGAAAATAAGAAATATTGCAACTACATGAGATTGAGAATTGCAGGAATAAGACAAGAACCGCAAAGAAAGGTAAGTAGTCCAAACGTTTTGCTAATTTTTTGAGCATTTGATGTCACATAATATTCATATGTGAACGTTTAAGCAAATTATGTACTGGCATGAATATATTAATAAGTACTTGTTTTTTTACTCGGGCATCAGTGTACGGAAAAGCCCGAGTCTAAAAATGCAAACGGCTCTTTTTTTTTCGTCGTCGTCGTCGTCGTCTTGGTCCTCAAATTGGAGGATCAGTTCCCAGGCGTTCATCACGTCTCATTTGAAGCGCGAGTGATCGCGCAGATGGCATCTAGTTCTATTACAAATGTCGATCTGGAAGTTATAATATAGCAATAGATAACTATGTTTTACCTAAGAATACTCGGCTCATTCGTCACAGCTCTGCACTTGATGCACTAATATCTAAATGTCGAACAAAACTCTTTCAAGTAAGCTATTTTGATCGCATGCCTAAAGTTTGGAATAATTATTTCCCAGTCTGTTCGTTGTTACTTCTTTTAACCTGTTTAAATCTTTACTAATCAAGCATTAGAGTACAAACACTAAAAGTGTGCAATAGTTTGTACTATTTACCACTAAATAGTGTTGATTAAACAATAGAGAACAAAGGAATTTGCATAATTTAGCATTTTTTATTGGTATTTATGTTGCACACTTTTAGTGTTTGTACTCTACTATGCTGCTTTAACTAACACCTGCAATACCGATAAACCTGGAAATCCGTTTGTGTTATTGTTGCTCCTAGGAAGGGAACTCGGGCCACTAGCTTATCACTGATTTTAGTCAGTACTGTGTTACCCTCATGAAATAATAAAGTCGTTATTTTATTCTACTAGAAATTGGATATATAGTGAGAGAGTGTTGTCTTAGCGCGAGATGTTTATTTGAAAAAGGGTTAATGTGAACGGATCAAATTGTTTAACCTTAATATACATATATTGATCTATCAAAGTGTGCCTGCGATTTGTCTTTTGCATGGCGCTTCGTTAATTTTTTATTGATTTTTTAAGTTCAACCTACATATTTTTCAGTGCATTCTTTAGTAAATGGCTAATATCCGACGAAAAAAAACGAAAGAGAACAAACGCAGGCACACTTTGAATATACAGCTTTATTATATCCATTTTGATATCACCAAGCAATCCTGTACTCTGATTGGCTCTCAGCAGCTATGATATGAGCATGAATCCACCTTTTCTTACTAAAATTTCATATAGATCACGTGGTATAAATGTCGCTTTGTGATTGGTTCAAACGAAAGTTAGGACAACTCTACTTGGTTTGGAAGTCGCTCATATAGAGAAATTTGTAAAGTTCGGATTGTCTCGTTATTAAAATGGTTAAATATTGCTCTGTTAGGAAGCACATATATACAAATCTAAACAAATATTTAGTAGAGACCAGTTAAGCTATCATATGAATGAAGAAGTAAGGACTTTACACGTGAAATTCGGCAATGGATCGACGTCAATGGATCAGTTCAGATACAATGCAACGACGAAGGAAAAAAACAAACTGAAGATGTTGTTTTATGAAAGTTAAACCGACAAAAAATCCTCTCAAAAGCCGACTGTTGGCTGCAAATCATCTTTAGGTATGTTTGTTTCTTTTAAATGGTGTCAGTCAAACTAAGTTTTGAAGAAACGGCTAAAAAATTACAAATCTATTTTAGTCAAGTTTTCGCTTATAATTTCAATCAAAAACGCCAAAGATGAGTAAAAATTTCAAACTTTTAACTTCTACTTTCTATAGGAAGAAGAAATACACTGAAACTAGTACTGCAATGAACATGTTCAAAGCTGCAAGTTTTCCAATGAATCACAAACCATTAGCTATAACATTAGTTTTACTTATTATTATTATGTTTGTTTTTTAATTTAGTGAGTTTAGGTTGAAGCTTGCAAACTACCCGTGAAATTGAAAATATAGCTCATTAATACCTATTTTGAAATTGTCTGGCTGTTAAGTTTATGTTCCACAACTCTAGAACAGTAACTTGATTATTAAAAATGTTATCTTTGATTGCCGTTCAAGCCGTGAAAACAGCGACTATAATAACACTAAGCAAGCGAATCGAAGCGAAAGAAAATGATCGCTTTTCCCGCCGAGTTTCAGGATAAAAATTGCTCTTTTTTCAGTAAAGCAAAACTCGTGTATTAGCAAGTTAATCATTTGCTTTTAAACTCTTTGAAGTTAAAATTACTTGCTTTGGTCGATTTATCTTTGTAATGCTCGGAAAATATTGAGAAAACCTACCAAAAGTTATCAAGTGGGTGGTATTCAGCTTTCTGTAGCTGAATCCATTGACGTCGATCCATTGCCGAATTTCACGTGTAAAGTCCTTACTTCTTCATTGATAGCTTTAGTCTCTATCTATTGTTTAGATTTGTATATATGTGCTTCCTAACAGAGCAATATTTAACCATTTTAATAACGAGACAATCCGAACTTTACAAATTTCTCCATATGAGCGACTTCGAAACCAATGTAGAGTTGTCCTAACTTTCGTTTGAACCAATCACAAAGCGACATTTATACCACGTGATCTTAGTAAGAAAAGGTGGATTGCATCATTTTTTGAATTTATTGCACCATTTGTAAAAACCGGATCGGGGACGGGGACGCGGGTCAGTACGATCCGAAAAACCCGGCTATTTTATAAATAAATACTCTAAGTTTATCTCAGATTTAGAGTTTACTTAGTTTGTATAGGTAATTACGGTGCAATTTAGCTCTGTGAAAGACAAATGAGTGCAAATTAACCCAAATTGAAGAAAAGAAGAGACAACAACACTCAAAACAACTGAAATATCGTCAATGCATACCGTACTAAATCATTTTATTTTCTTCTTGAAAAACAATCATTACACTTATCTTAATATCAAGGACAACAAAAAATATTAGTTTATAACATATAAAGCTTTCTTTAGTACAAAAGACGTCAAAAACTTGAGGTAAAAACAAAGTTTGAAAAGTTGTACTTTGCCGTTTCTGCTGAAAAAACGATGATTTACTCCACTTTATTAAAGCATTTTACTCGAAATTGAACAATGACACCACTATCAATTAAACAAAATATTACCTTTTGCTGGTTAATGCTGATTTCATCTTGAAAGTGTAGTGAATTTTATCGTGGTCGACGGCTGAGAAAGGCGACATCATTATCGATGGAAAATCTTCTCAAAATGGTTATTTGCAATCTTGAAACTCCACACATACAAACTCTTAGTCCCATTCTTCAATGAGGAAGCTTTTGTTATTCGTAGTAAGCATTTTTTGATAGTTTTTGAACAGTTTTTTCTCTGTTTTTGGCCATATGTCCACCATCTTGGATTTTTGTCACGAATTTTCAGTTGTGAAGAAAACTCTATTCTGATTGGTTGAAAAAACATTTCTATTGTTTCTTAGCCAATCAGCATCGTGTTATCACTGCACTGAATTATGTCGGGTTTAACATAGTTTTTGCACTGAATTACCTCTAAATGCACAGAAAATCGAGTAATTTTTTCATGTTTTTTATTAGATATCAAAATGGGTATAATAAAGTGATAATTGAACTTCGTGTCGTGCAATTTTGGTCTGATATCAAACTTGCAATTACAAATCACACTCCCGCTACGCGGTCGTGTGATTTTGTAATCGCGCGTTTGATATCAGACCAAATTGCACTCCACTTAGTTCAATTACCATTATATGTTTGAGTCATAATGCCGACTTTTGCTTTAATTCGTCAAAAAAACCTCTGCAAATAAAGGTCAATAAACCTAAAAAAGCTGTATATTTTATTATTTTATCAAATGCTACTACTGAGAAATTCGTAGTTTTGTTTTATTAGGATTAAAAGATTAATTGTTTATTGGATGTTGACAAGTTTAAACTCTGAATACAAAAACCTTTGTAGTGTGTCTGTAAAACCAGGAACGTGCCCGGAACACCCGGAACACCCCGGAACACCCCGGAACACCCCCGGGACACCCCCGGGACACCCCGGAACACCCCAGAAAAGTTAATATTTATAAAATTAAAAAATTTAAAAGGGGAAAAGGGGAAAAAAGAAAAAAAAAGAAATAAAAAAAGAAATAAAAATAAGTAAAAATAAGTAAAAAAAACCCCGTAGTTTTGCAGAATAAATATCTTTACAGCTCCGCACATTTTCACGTAACTATTGTATCTCATAATTAGGTCTATTGTTATATGCCGTTTTCGACGTCGTTGCCGTAGTGGTTACTTAAACTCCCTACTATTGTACTTATCCCGCGTTCATTAGCTAACGGTCTTAAAATACGGTCGTATTCACAATTTATTTTTTTTCGGTCCGGTATCCTGTGATTCACGCGCTGTGATTGGCTAGCGAGCGGGCCAGTTTTTCACGATCTGCCCGGTCCACGGTATCCTGTTCGTTGGTACCATTTCTTCCCAGCGATATTAATTTTTGAAAAATCTTCTTTAATATATAGGTAATTGTTGATTATGGTAATTTATCGAACAAAATAGTAGGAGATCTAGAATTCTGAATTGACCAAAACACTAACAGAATGGACAGAATGTGATAACCGACTGAGAGAAAATTAAAAGCTACATGGCGAGCGTTGGTTGTTTTTGCAAACATAAGCAAAGTTGAGAAAATCAAATCAATATTGCAAAAACTCACGAGAGAATACACGAGAATACACAAAAGGTTGTGATAATACACCAGGTTTTTTTTTAATTTTCTAAAGAATATAAAGCTCGTTCACATACCTCGATAAAAGTTGAAAAATATACTTGTAGTTTTTATCTTTCCTTGCATTGAAACAACACGGCGGTGAATTGAGCTATCTTTCTTGATGAGATATGTCTTTGCTTTTCAGTCACTTTTAAAATGCTATAAATTCACGAGAAGTTTATGTACAAAGTCTACAACGTTTTCGAAGTAAGGAAGTGTTCTTGTCTTTCTTTTTCTGCACACAAAAGGATAAACAATCTTGAAAAAGGTCGATTTGCTTGATTCAAAGTCCTGTCAGCGATCCTAATGCTTTCAACTTTCATCTTCTTCATAAATTACGACACAGACAAATTAATTCCTTCAACAGTTGTCGGTGACTTCGACTAAATTTCTTATTTCTTGTCATTTATCGAAAAATAAGCTTCAGTAGGCTTTTTTCTTGATGCAAACGTCCACAAGAACGACGAATTTCAACTCGTTTCAACATCCATCTTGGTTCACTCAGTGTTCGTGTCAGCTAAAATCCTTTGTAAAACTTGTTTTTTGTTTCTTGACTTTCTTTGATGTTGAGATATAAACAAAACCCTTTCTCTTTAAACGATATTTGATTTGGAATGATGGAGAAAGCTGCAGTAATTTAAAATATTTTAGAATTAAAATTTCTGTAAGTTTGTCGAGGCGCCGTCACACTGAATGAAAACCGGTTTCTGACAACCCGCTCTTTTTCAGTAAAACTACTGGGAAGCCATTTGAAAGCAACGCGCGTCGTACAAATATCAAAAACATTAATGGAGAGAGAATAAAATAAATAAATAAGTTATTTACCGGCTAGAGGTCGGTCCGTATAGTGAAAAACTGCCCTCGGTCTTGGATGTACGGAACTCGGCGGACCTCGGTCCGTACATCCAAGACCTCGGGCAGTTTTTCACTATACGGACCTCCCAGCCGGTAAATAACATATATGTATTTCGTCGAAAATGACATTTCACTGGACTGAAAACAAATAAGAGTTGTTTGTACACTTTATTGTAGTGACTTTATTTATTGTGTACATTTTATTGTAGTGTCTTACGCAGTAAGTAACCATCTTAACTGAACATATTTCTATTGAATCTGAAAAAAGCGGCAAGTGTCAAGAAAGAAAGATTATTATATTCGTTTACAACTTTACATACTTGATTTTTTTTTAAAATTGTAAATATACTAATTGTATATTTTTGGACCAATCGAAACCGTTTTCTTTCACTGATAATGAGGGCACGAGCATATACTTATATTATTATATTTAATTTTATATTTTATATTTTATGGTAATTTCAGTTCATTGTAATTAATATTATGTTATTGTTTATAAACCTATAAACCTCTTGTTCACGATCTTTGCTTGTAATGCAAGCACATCTAATCATGCGCAACATAAGCACGACATACTGAATCAGGATAATTTATTTTAGTTATAATTTAATTTATGTTGTTATATTTGATATTGTTCTTGTTTGAAATCTTTAATTTGAAATCTTGGAATGAATAAATATGAATAATTAAAGTAAATATCAAAAACTATCAAATTCAAATTTTTTTTTCTTTTTCTTTCTTTTTCTTCTCTTTTCTTTCTTTTTTAATTTTATAAATATTAACTTTTCTGGGGTGTTCCGGGGGTGTTCCGGGGGTATTCCGGGGTATTCCGGGGTATTCCGGGGTGTTCCGGGGTGTTCCGGGGTGTTCCGGGTGTTCCGGGTGTTCCGGGCACGTTCCGGGTTTTACAGACACCCACCTTTGTATGTTGTTGTAGTTTAGTTTGGTTTTAGCCGGGTGTCTGTAAAACCTGGAACGTTTTACAGACACCCGTTTTAGCCGTACTCTGTTCAGTTTGTTTTCGCTGTAATACCATGTGGTCGTGACCTCAAAGATAACAAATTTTGTCAGCTCCTGTCAATATTCCAACGCTATCATTAGTCTATCAAAATGCTTTTTCTTTGAAAATCTTCTTTGCAAAAAATATTTTTGAACTAAATTTGTTATATAAGGTTGTGGATCTCAATCTGTTTTTTGATTTAGTTTGTTTTTTAAAAAAAGTGTACTTTGAGGTGAATTGTGACCTGTATATCATTAAACTCAATATATTGAGTACATTGTACTCAATGGCACATCTACATTAATGTTTACTCTTAATAATGAGTTGGGCTTACACACTTTAAAGCGTCATCCTGAATGCATGATCATCTCAATATACTGAGTTGTATCTATACTCAGCCGTTTTTGCAGTGTGAATTAAATCTCGTGCGACATCATGATGTAAAAAAAGAAAGATTCCATGAAACCTCCAATACGTGTATGGATAGTTTTGATATGTCTATAGATACTATATTTTATAGTGTTGAATGAAATATAAAACGGATTACATATTACTCCAATTATTCGCCATTCATTCTGCTTTTCTAGCAACGTTCTTACTAAGTATAATTACACCAAAATGAGCTTATAGCGGAGCTCCGCGCGGGCCGAAGGCCCGCGCAAGCGGAATGAGAATTTAGAATTTTATTATAATATTTACATGGCAGTGTAACTGAATTGCGTAAATTTACAATACTAAAATTAACTAATTATAATTAAATGTAAAATATATATTTGTATTAAATTGTATGATATAAAATGCATGTATATATTGCTAACTAATATTATAAAAATTATGTATATATGTATGTAAAATTTAAAAAATTGTACTCATAGATGGTATAAAAGTTTTCTTAAATCTGTCAGTATGTACAACAGGCAATTTAAAGGTACGTTGGTTTCTTAGGTTGTATTTGCAACTGTGTTTCGGTGGCAGTAAATTACTTAGCTTATGGCTAGAATCACAAATTATATCGTTAAATAATTTCTTGCAAAGATCCTTGTGGTGTTGCTCAAGAGTATTGAGATTGGAAATACCAAGGGCCAACTTATAAGCTAATTGTGGATGAATAATTGATATTGCTCTTTTCTGTATTCTTTCTAGATCATTAATTAAGTATTTAGGTAGAGAGCAATGAAAGGCTTGTACTGCGTAATCAATAGCAGATCTAATACAAGTTGTGTAAAATAATACTAGGTCAGTTGTTGGTACCCTTGCTCTTTTTAGTTGGACAAGAAAGTAAAGCTTTTTGGATGCTTTCCTGACAATTTCATCTACATGCAAATTCCAACTAAGGTTACTACTTATAGTTAAACCTAGTAATTTGGCATTATCTACAACATTGATGGGGCTATTATTCACCATAACTGGATTGAGATCGTGTTGCTGTTTTGCGAAGGAAATCCTAAGTTCCTTGCATTTATCATTATTAAGCTGGAACTTATTGCTAGATGACCAAGCAACTATTCTGTCAACAGTGGATTGTATACCACCCTGTTCACCCTTCGGAATGGTTTCTGAAACAGTTGTGTCATCGACAAACTTCCATATATGTGAATCGTCTACCTTCAGGTCATTAATCATAATCAGAAATAACCAGGGACCTAATTTCGTACCCTGCGGGACGCCTGAAGGGACCGGACCCCATTCCGAAAGGCAACTGTTAGCTAGTTTGACCCTTTGATACCTATTTGACAAAAAATCTATAATCCAATTAATAGCACTAACTGCAAGATCTAAGGACTTAAGTTTACCTACTAGGATACTGTGATCTATCAAATCAAAAGCTTTACGATAGTCAAAAATTAAAGTTCTTATTGTTGCTCCATTACCATCAGTTCAAGAGCACCATACTTAAGAAAAAATGGTAACCCATCGAGTTGATTTTTCATCGACCGACACGTAGGATCGCGGGCGCGCACGTCCGTACAACGTGCCCATCGCGATACTGATTGGCTGTTACATTTCGTCGGGAAAGTGATGCGCGCACGCACGGAATAGCAGCGCCCGAAAGCAGGTTTTTTTTATCGACAAAAAAGTCAAACAAACAACAAAATACAATATTTAAAATATCAACTGAGAAAGATGAACATAGAAGAAAACAAAAATAGTTTTGGCCGAAGAAGAAAATAAACTCAGGCCGGATACAAAAATGAAGAAATTTAACAGTAGAAATAAAAGAAAACGACTGAAAGGCCAAGAAAACGTGTCTGCAGATAAAACTTCTTGGAATTCGAAGAATAAAGACTACCAAAGCAGAAAATAAACTTCAAGGAGACAAACATGAAAAAGTTTATCTCAAGAAAAGGAAAAGACTGAAAGGCCAAGAACACTTGTCTGTAGATAAAACTTCGTAGAAGAATAAAGACTACAGCAAAGTAAAAGAATTGAAAATGAAGCGACTTTATTCGGTAATGAATAAGCTTACTATCTTCAAAATGCTTCCTTCAGTACAGTTTATTTATGGATTTTCAAGCTTGGCAGTTTAACTATGATCCATGCTTAATTCATCAAAACTGATTCAAGTACATACATGTATTCGTCAAAATATTATCGATGTCATCCAGAAGAAGAAAACCTCAGGAAAATAATCACCGATAAAGTAAGTTCAACGAATTATTTTTTCAAGTCAGTTTTTTGAAAGAAAAATTGTTTGATAACGAGCGTGAAAAACAAAAACACCTAAAAACTTGAAATAATTAAGCTTCAAATCGATCCTTTGTTGGTTGATACTTAAGGTCTTTAATTCCACTTCAAAAGAACGTTCAGGTCGTTTGTGTTTTGTTTGAATTTTGAAGACTTGCAATGACTACTTTTTTTAATATTAAATCTAATGCGATGAAAAGTTTTTTTTTTATAAAGAAATGTTCTAGAATTCCGTTTTTTCCTTTTAATACATAGTTATCATCCTATTTAGTACTTATTCAAGTAACGTTTTTGTCAATATCTTGATTTTTCTCAGCGTTTTGTCTTGTGTTTGAAGCGAATTTGCCAGGTGAAGGTGCCTTGGCATTCGCAAACACGCGACACAAAGTCATGCTGTCACGAATTTTTGTGCGATTTCTACTCAAAAAGTAAAATCTAAAAATTCATATCTTTCAAAAACGCGTGAATAATACCCCTAATTTTGTTTCTCTAGAAAAGTTATAGTGATATCGAAGTTTTTTAATTGGTTCATATTTTAAAAACAAATAGTTTGGGTTGGATTTTTAGTCAATAATTCATCATGCACATAAGTATAAAATACCTTTTTCATAATTTGAGCATAAAATTATTAAAAAATATAGTACTTTGTATGCGTGATAAATAAGGTTTTTGAATTTTTATCGAAAATATATATATCGCAGATTATTATTTGCTCAGAAAGTAAATTATTCCGTTCCACCTATATCTATGATTTTGTAGTTGTCTTTTGCGGTTACGTAACTAAAATAATTACAGTTCAGATTGGGCATGGGCATGGCCTATGCACAAAAACTATTTTCATGCACATATTGATGTTGTAGGAACAATTTAAACTGGAGCTCCGCTATTAGGTATTACCTAATTTGTATATTATTTGTTGTTTGTAAGACCTTGTGATATAATGACTCACTCGGTCAGCACTTAATCTTGCTCGAAAAATTGAACTGTGAGCTCCGCTTTTAGGCAGTGCCTAAATATATGTTTTAGTCCGAGACTAAAAACGTTATCCATAAAACATACACAGGATTTTTAATATATTGTGCTTTTCATGCATTTCAGATTAGAAATGGAAGCAGCAGCTCTTGCAAAGGCCTTAGAGGTTGGAGACAGAGGTAAGTCAGTGAAAATAAAAACACTAAATATAAAATTGTTGTCAGTATCAGAGACTAATACGAAATAGATGATCCGACTATGTATACAAATGAATTCAGAACAAATCTGTGTCCAGATGGGAATCGAACCCACCACCTTCCGTTAATACTCTAGTCGGATGCTCTAACTACTGAGCTACTGTGATTCTAATGGCGAGCAAGGTCATAAAAGTGGGTAAAGTGACAAACGTATTGTATATGCTACAGTCGCATAATGTCAAACTATAACTATGGTCAAACGGAATAAATGAACAACATGATCAATGATGGTAGATGCGTAAGGTAAAATAGAATAAGAAATAGATGATTTTTCCATACAAATTGTGGCAGAAAGCAATCTAGAAGCTTCTATAGAGCAATATTTACATGTAAACGAAAAATAAATATTGGTAATCGCAAGCGATCAGTTATACCAAATGAGCAATAAAAAATCAAACTTGATTTGTCCCTCATACTAGCTAGGTTTGTACATTTATAATAGCCTCCTTCGCAGACATCTCCTTTGGGACCTCAGGAATCCCAATTATCGCAGGAATCCCAATATACGTTCTGGAGAATAAATATATAGCCTGCGGTGGACGCTGTATTTATCAGATGTGTAAAAATCATAATAGAATAGAGACGAGATGAGAGCGAATCATTAAAAAGTGTCAAATTCGCTAAAGTTGTAGCTACCTTTTAAGGTAGATTTTAAAACATCTAGTCACGTTTTTCACTATTATTCATGTTTTCAGTTTTGGATAATGTATCGGAGTACCACTTTGAAAACAAGGCACTTTATGCTGTTTGGAATGACTGGAAATCAAGAGATCAAAGGGCAAGAATCGAAAAGACTTACAACAATGGTCGTTTCTCCAGGGAGAAGCGCACTTTAGGTTAGTTACTCATTTGAAGATTTGAGTGTCTCGCAATTCAAGATCATCATCAGGTTATAATTAACATATATATGCGGACAAACGGTTCTGTGTGGAGCTACACTGCAAAAACGGCTGAGTAGATACAACACAGTATATTGCGTTAATCATGCATTCAAGATGACACTTTATAGTGAGTAAACACAACTCTATAGTGAGTAAACCAACTCATTATTGAGTAAAAGTGAGGTTAAACTCAATATATTGAGTACATTGTACTCAATGGTGCATCTTCATCAATGTTTACTCTCAATAATGAGTTCAGGTTTACTCACTATAGAGTGTTATCCTGAATGCATGGTTAAAGCAATATACTGTGTTGTATCTACTCAGCCGTTTTTGCAGTGTAGGTCCGTTTAGGGGAAACTCTTTTCATTTAAAATAACTAGTGAATCAAGCTGAAGAAACAATTAAGGTTACAGTCAACCTTCGCGGGGTGTCTCCGTAACAAAATCATTAGAGCGCCGGATTAGATGTTATTGCAAAGTATTATACATCATTGTAAAGCTCAATAACTATAAAATATGTCTGTGTAATTTGTTTTTAAGAAATATTAATGTATAAAAAGTTTTGAATTTTTAAACTCAAAATGACCGTCTGTGTTTGAGCGAATTGATCTATATAACGTTTAATTGTCTTGTCAACTTTTCTGCTTAATATCAATCAATACACATGTGTCTCTAAAACTGTTTCAGGCTTTGTCAATATTTTACTTAGTTTAGATATAATTTAGAGTTGAAGATGATGATTCGATTATTTTTGTGAAATTTGAAACTTTTTGCTGTAGATCAAAAACTATGCTTTTATTCAACAAAACCTGACACAGTTTTAGAGACACATGTGTACTAATTGACATTAAGCAGAAAAGTTTACAATAGAATTAAAGGTTATGTAGATCAATTCGCTCAAACACATACGGTCGTTTTGAGTTTAAAAAATCAAAACTCTTTATATATAAATATTTCTAAAAAAAAAACAAATTACACATGCATATTCTGTGGTTATAATGCTTTAAAATGATATATAATTCTTTGACATAATTTCTAATCCACCGCTCAAATGATTTTTTTTACGAAGACACCCCACGAGGCCCGCGAAGGTTGACTGTAACCTTAAACAAAATACCTAAACAAAAACTACCGGTCAAAACTAAAACACAACAACGTGAACCAATTTCAAAAAATTATCTGTTTAATATCACATCTATAAAACATTAATACTCGATTTCGATTAGCTGACGAACTGTGAATTTTTTCTTAATACCGTGCAATTAATTAATTGCACACTTCTGGGAACTTTGCTGCTTTCAAATTGATTCTTTGCCTGCACTTTTATTCTCAGAAACTTGTATTTTTTATAGATATGATATTAATACGAAATAACACCTATATGTTCTCGAAGAATTAATGAAAAATACCGCTTGTATTTGATGAAAGTGAATTAATTCATTTTCATCAAATGCGCACGGTATTTTTTTATTAATTCTTCTCGAACGGTGTAATTTCCTATACAAATAAAGTTGGAAATGGCCTAAAAATCGCCTGTTGGTTTTGGTTTTGAGAGAGAGAAAAATCATTTTTCGATTTTTTAGACGCAAAACTACAAAAATAGAAGTCTTTCTTGGCGGCAACTAAAGGCTTATTTTCTAAAAATTTTCTATGGGTGATACCTCCATCCTAATGCTATTATAGGACAATAAATTCGTTTGATTTGAATTAAAGCGTAATAAAATATATATTAAGTAGGTGTGAAGTAGGTGGCATTAAAATGACTAAAAGTCGATGTAGTTTTCATGACTCAAAGATGTCATTGATTTCTTCTGAAAGCTCTATGTTTATGTTAACTTTTAGTGTGTTAACGATTCTGTTCCTTGTTTGTCCATTGCTTCTATGAGTAAGAGAGCAAAATACTTGTATAGAAAAAAAGCTTACCATGAAACAAATACAGTATATATCTAGTATTGGCTTTCTTGATTTCATCGCGAGATTCGACCCAATAACTGCAAGGTACTATTTCAGAGACGCTGCGGGCGTATATGCGATAAGGGCTATTCCAAAATTGTTATAAATGTACCGAAAGAACTAAAGTGGGTTTTCATATTAAATAATAAAAATAATAATAATAATTGAATGTTTATTCTATGGCGCATTTCTAATCTCAATGCGCCTGTAATATCAGTGTTATTTTCCATCTAATAACCTACTTCTGACCATGCATGTTTCAATGCTTAACTTTTCTCAGGGTTCGTCAATGGAAGATGGTACTGTTGCTTCAAGCAAGCTGCTCTCAAGTCTAAAGGACAACCCCTTGATAACTAAGCCTGACTAAAAGTGCTTTGGTGGTGCTTTAGGCAGCTTTTGTATCGATCGACATATTCATTTGTAGTTGTAGTTATTGCTGTTAATTTTTACGGCTGTTTATTGTGATTCTCATTTTTATAACACTACTAAAATTAGCCATCATAATTTTTCATCCTTTTTTCGAATTCAGTATTTCAATTCAACATAAGCTCAGCGCCAAATAAAACTCAAATTAAAAGTTTTTTTAATGTATGCACCCTCTCCCCCACCCCTCCCCCTCCAGGAAATTATCCACTGTCACACCTACTAGCACAACTAGGCTTTGGATGTTGAGCTGTTGCTGTTAAAAAAATGTGAATATACATATTACTGTATGGCTTATAAATATCTAAAATGCAATTTCGTATAATAATAATAAAAAAACATTTTAACTGCCCATTCCAATGTGCAGCACAAAACTTAGTATGTTCTTGTTGTTAAACTCCCCTTCAGAAGCATTCTTCCTACAAACGTGCTGCGCGTGTAATGAAATGACACAATGGTAGATTTGGTGCGCGTGTAATGAAATATCACAATGGTAGATTGGGTGTGCGTGTAGTGAAATGTCACAATGGTAGATTGGGTGCGCGTAGAATGAAATGTCACAATGGTAGATTGGGTGTGCGTGTAATGAAATGTCACAATGGTAGATTGGGTGCGCGTGTAATGAAATGTCAAAATTGTAGATTGGGTGCTCGTGTAGTGAAATGTCACAATGGTAGATTGGGTGCGCGTGTAATGAAATGTCACAATGGTAGATTGGGTGCGCGTGTAATGAAATGTCACAATGGTAGATTAGGTGCGTGTAGTTAACAAATAATTAAGGTTCAGCCGTGGTTTATACTCTGATAACCGCACGCTTGGCAATTTGAACACACGAGAAAATGTTAAGAAGCACGAGCTGAAAGCGAGTGCTTCTGGACATTTTTAAGTGTGTTCAAATGCCAAGCGTGCGGTTATCAGAGTATAAACCAAGGCTGAACCTTAATTATTTATTTTATTATATAAATTTCGATTAAAAATTGTTCAAAAATCGTTCAAAAAAGTCTGTTTGATTTCGAAAACTTACGACCGTGGTTTATACTCTCATAAACCACGCTTGTTTGGCCAATCAGAGCGCGCGTTAGAATCAATCTATATAATAATATAAAATATCACAATGGAAAATTACGATCTAGTGTCACGACTTAGTAAAACATACATCATGGCCGTCGCCACCTGGCACGGAAAGCGTGCTGCTGCGTTTCTTCTGATTTCTGTGCCAGGCGGCGACGGCCATGTATGTTTTACTAAGTCGTGACACTAGATCGTAATAGCCAATCAGAAGTCAGGATTCACTCAACTTAGAGCAAAGAGATTTGTTGCGTGACAAGTTGTGTTCGCAGGTAGTAAAACGCGCAACATCGCTTTTCAAACTGTTTCGCATCAATCCTGCGAGACGAGTTGTAAGTTTTTGTTACTCGTATTACCGTACCCTCACACACGCACCCAATCTACTATTCTCACTGATCATCTACTCCCAAGGGAGATGGTTAATGATATGCAAGACTATATACACAATGCATTTGGTGTTAGCTCATTCTTAGTTGCCCAAACTAGCGAGACAAACAACATCAAACCGGATAGTAGGATGAAAGGGGCAGATGGATGTTAAGGGGAATAATCCTGTGGTGTTGAGAAAGAAAGTCCACTCGAGTGTTTTTCCCCCACCCTCCCGCCCACTTTTTCGTACTTATATTGCCTCGGGGAATAATCCTGTGGTGTTGAGAAAGAAAGTCTACTCGAGTATTTTCCCCACCCTCCCGCCCACTTTTTCCTACTTATATTGACACGGCACTTTGTCCCTCCGGATCTATTTCCATTGTTTAGCCTAGAACAATGGAGTCCTATTGTTCCCATATCTTAATCATCGACCGAGGGACAATGGCCAGTGAGAATGTATTACTATTGTGACATTTCATTCCACGATAAGGATAATAATTGAACGTGTCAGGTATTTATGCAAGTACGTTGTTGCACAATGATGTCCAGTGTGTATCGGCCTATACCGATGATGCAGCAATTTTGCCTGGGTTGATTTTTTTTTGGGGGTGGGGGGGGGGGGGGGGGGGGGGGGGGTTACGGTTCTGGTTCTTACGGTTCTGGCTTAAAAGCAGTTATGTACCATGAATCCGTACCTTTAAGGGTACTTTTTACTCTGCTTTGTTGCTAAAAGTACTCTTGAAGAACAAGAACATCGCACATCCGTACCTTTAAGGGGTTAAAATCAGCAAGGTTTTAACAGTTATATTAATCTGTGCGTACCTTTTAGGGGTCGTTGTCAAAACCTCCCCCTATAAGACCTACCACTTGGACAAAGGGAGTACTCCCCCGGGCAATTTTGTCAGCCCACCAAACATATATGGCTTATAGCCTCCATTCTCGGTATGTAACTCTTACTTAAAGGTGAACTAATATTCGATTACTATGTACATGTGTTTATTTCAATTTAAGTTTGATGGTAATATTAAATAAAGGTTATCACATATTATGGGTATACTTGGTTGTCATGATATGCAACAAACATATTTGGGTTACTGACATTGTTTACAGTAGTGTCGTAAGTAATCATGCATGGATTGTATAGATGTTTTGGTGGAGGTGCAATCATTTTATGGTTTCCAACTGTAAACTGCCCAACCAGTACACTAGCAAGGTACATACAACGATAACCTGCATTCCGGTCAAGAGGATAATAGGTGCCCTGCATTGAGTAAGACACATCTCGGGCAAAGTAGACGCCTTTGCCATATAAGGTTGCTAGAAAGACAGTAAAATAATCATAGTACTCCTTTATACTTTACATACATATTGTACATATTGTGCACACGAAGACAGAGCAGAATAATCTGTTCATTCGTGTGTTGGAAGGTATATAGTATAATAAAAAAGAAACAGCTCGTTCCCAGGGCCCTCTCCCTTCGCTTTTGGGTGGAGCAAAGGGAGAGGGCCCTGGGAACGAGTTTGATCCAGCACCGAATCTGACATTACAAGGGAGAGCCTACATAGCACTCAGTTGATGTAATGTATGCACAAAATCTATTGTATTCTATTGTCGTTCTATCTATTGTATTACGTGTGATGCATTGTATTTTTATGAATACATTACATCAACTGCTTGCTACGTAGGCTCTCCCGACATTACAAGGACTCAATGAAAAACGATGGAATGTACGACTTTTATCGCTTTTTCCCCAAAATATATATAAAAATACAATAGTATAAACTAATGTTAGCTTTAAAATATAACAAAGGTTATGTACACGAAACTTCAAGCTTATATATTCAGGGAATTTCTTATAAATCGACTTCAAACATTGTAATTCGAAATTCCTAATGTTTACAATGGCAAATTTACCGCTGTGAAAATTTTGCCACTAATGCGTAGTCGTTTGTCCGCTGTGTTATGACAGAATAGATGAGCCAGGTGTGCAAAACTATACATTAGTGTCTTTGGCTTTATTTGTATAGTAAGGATAATACTGACTTGAGGAACATCAAAAGGTAAACATTGGCAAACAGGAAAATGGAAATTGTATATCACAATTATAAATATCGGGTTATATATTTATTAATTTATAATTCGGATGGTGATTACCCCTTGCTTAGGTAAGACCATTTATTTATTTATTAATTTATAATTCCGATGTTGATTACCCCATGCTTAGGTAAGACCATTTATTGATTTATTGATTTATAATTCGGATGGTGATTACCCCCATGCTTAGGTAAGACCATTTATTGATTTATTTATTTATCATTCGGATGGTGATTACCCCATGCTTAGGTAAGACCATTTATTGATTGATTTATTTATAATTCGGATGGTGATTACCCCATGCTTAGGTAAGACCATTGTTTAATTTATTAATTTATAATTCGGATGGTGATTACCCCATGCTTATATAGGTAAGACCATTTATTGATTTATTAATTTATAATTCGGATGGTGATTACCCCATGCTTAGGTAAAACCATTTATTGATTTATTAATTTATAATTCGGATGGTGATTACCCCATGCTTAGGTAAGACCATTTATTGATTTATTAATTTATAATTCGGATGGTGATTACCCCATGCTTAGGTAAGACCATTTATTGATTTATAATTCGGATCGATGATGATGATGATCGTAATAATAGTAATTTTTAATGCTATTGGTGATGATGACAATGACAATGATTTATCTAGTACTATTATCTGTATAACCTAATTAACATAAATTAATTAAAGAAGTTAATTTAGTACACGATAACTGAAATTACCATAAGAATAAATTTGAAATTTTGGTCAAAAAAGCTTGTGAGACAGAAACGAGAAAATTTACAGTCAATATTACAATAATTATAGATAAATTACCGTAAATATAGATAACTTACAATAAATATAGATAAATTACAGTAAATATAGATAAATTACAGTAAATATAGATAAATTACAATAGATATACATGATTTAGTTGTAGTACGGTAAGAAAGAAAGAAAAAGTTACAATAAATATAAGGAAGAAATATAAATTGAATGATAATAAGGAAATATATTGGTGCAATAGTAAATTCAAGGAAAAACATGAAACTAGAGAAGGAAACTTAAGTCTATTAGTCTATTGTATGAATCTATTATTGAGTTTTTCAAGTCATCTTTGAATTAATTAAAAATGCTGGGGGCACTTTTGATTCTTTCATTAACTGAGTTCCATGATTTAACACACCGTGTTGATGATATCACACTTGAAATTAATAACATAAACTACACAGAGTGCAAACATCAAAAGCGTGCAATATAAATAGTACTAAATATGAATATATTTTGCTAATTCTATAGTAAAAACGTCTGCCTAAAATTAAGTTGTTTTCTATCCAAAGATAATTATTGAAGCAACATATATACGATCATAGTTGAAATTAATATAACAAAAACTACACAGATTACAAACATTAAAAGCGTGAAACATAAATAGTACTAAACAGATATATTTTTTGCTAATTCTATAGTAAAAACTGAACTTCTGCCAAAAAATACGTTGTTTTCTATCCAATGATAATTATTGAAGCAACACATAGAGTAGACGCACTATATCCGTGACATAAATTAGTACTAATTAGTACTATTTCATAAAATAATTCTTTGTTTTCTATTGTTTTATTATCACTATTTAGTACTAAAAATTAGTATTTGTTTCACGGATTAAGTGCGTCTACTCTACGATCATAGTTGAAATTCAGTATCATAAACTACACAGAGTATAAACACTACAGGCGTGCAACATAAATAATACTAAATAGATATATTTTTTCCTAATTCTATAGTAAAAACTTCTGCCTAAAATTGTTTTCTATTAAATGATAATTATTGAAATAACATGTACGTGTCTTTTATTCAGTGAGAATAATAATAATAGCCACACTTGAAAGCCAGAGCCTGTGACGAAAAAAAAACCTACTTAATTATTCAAGAAAAGAGTCTATTCAAAATCCCGCTTACTCTGATTGGATATCGAACAGATGTTTTTCAAAGGATATGCTCACATAGGCATAATATTGAATGTGAAACCAAAAGAACACGGAGTCACTTGGTCAAAAGATTACAAGAGATAGACCGAACAAGAACATGAGTTCTTTTCGAACTCTCGTAGTTTTACTCTCCGTTCTCGCTGCTACGGCGAAGGAGGAAACTTCTTCGGAATGTAAGGATAGCAACCCGGTTTACGACTTTGGATTGAGGGACCTTCGTGGTAAGAAAAACAGCTGGAAGGAATACGAAAACAAGATTCTATTAGTGACAAACGTCGCCACTTACTGACAGTACACGAAGATTGACTATCCTCAACTGAATGCAATTTTAAAGGGTCAAGACGGTTCCCAGCCATGTAGCTTTGACGTCTTGGGGTTCCCTTCAAACCAATTTGGTTTACAAGAACCGGGTAGCACTCCTGAAGAAATTTTGAACGGTTTAAAGTACGTACGGCCAGGAAACGGCTACGTTCCCTCGTTCAAGTTATTTAAGAAGGGAGACGTGAATGGCGAGAAAGAGAATCCACTATTCACTCATTTAAAGGTTGGTTTTAAAGATTATTTACGTACATTTTTGTCTCAATCTATGACTCAAAAGCAGTTTAAATACGCACTAGTAATCTTTATTATAATTAATATATAACACACAATCGAAATATTACAGAAAAGAAAAGAATTTTCGTATACAACGAAGGAAAAGGGCTTAAACCTAATTTATTTGGCCGTCTGAAGCGCGTGAAAATTGAAACAAAAACAAAAAAATAGCTGAAGCGAATAGAGGTGATTGAAGCTTTTCAAAACAAAAGCTCAACTTAGTTTGTTTAAAATATCACAAATTTAGTTTACAAATTAATGTCAGATTTAGGCAAAGAGATAATTATATGTCGAAAAGAGTTTTTTTTTGTTTTTTTTGCAGCATGCTTAGTAATTAACACAGTAAAAGCAAAAGTATTTCCCGCTTGTATTTTTGTTAAATTTTGACATTTATAACCCACAGCGTTTTTCGAATTTAGAAAATAAGTTATCATCTGTATTTATCAATGTAAAGAGGCAAAGAGACAACTATTTAATTTCGACAGGATGTTTTTGCAGCATGCTTAGCAACAAAGGGAAAGCAAAAGAATTTTCCGCATGCGTTTTTTATTAATTTTGACATTTAATCCCGCAGTGTTTTACTCCTGTAAACAGTAATGCACAGCTTTTAAAGGAATATTATTCATTTAGCGAATTATATATTTTAAATCAAATTTAAGTTCGAAAGTTGAAAGAATTTTCAGTATAATGTATTTTATAGTAGTAAAGTCAACGTTCTCTGGATGTATGAGTTTAATGGATGAGCTTTCGGCTCTATTTTCAAAAGTATAATAATGTATATTTTTAATGGTATATCATTCATTTAGCGAATTATATATTTAAAATCAACTTTAGTTTTCCTTTTTTGAATTTTTGGCTATTTCAATTTTCCACGAAGAAAGTCGAAATGGTAACCAAGTGAAAGGCGAAGAATTTTCACTTTTTGTTGAATAATTTTCATGCAAAACTGATGATGTATTCGAAAACAAACATGTGAATTCATATTTAATGTAGAGAATTCAATATTTTTAATTTACTTCAACTTTGATTTGCTACTTTTGAGTATATCCGTCGTCTGAACAACGTCACAACTTTCTAGTAATTCCCTTCGGAAAGCTCTTGGCCAGCTCTCGGCCGATATTTGAATTTCGGAAAACACAGGAACCCCAATCAACGGCAAATTTAACAAACGAGACTTGGATCAAGTCTAATAGACCTATTTGTAAAATGTTGTCTAAGTTTTATAAGGCAATAAGTCATTTCTACACGGAAGTGAATATATAACGAAGAGACGAACACTAATGAGACTAATTTTGAACCTGGCTTTTATACTGCAACAAGCGTCAAGCCAAGACCGCTATTAATGATGGTTTTACGCTGGTAATGTATTAAAATCCGACTTGTTTTTAGAATAATTCGAACTTATAACAAAATTAATGTGAGTATCAGTTCACGTGCTTGTTGTTTTATTACAATAGTTACAATTTTGTTGAAAACAAGTGTAATTGCAATACATTAAATTACCAGCATAAGACCAGTGTTAACAGAAGAAATTAAATATATTTCCAACTTAAATGGAAACATTTCAAAATACTAGTAGATTCATGTTTTAGGATATTAATGTCAAAGTCGGAGACTAGGAGTCTGACCATGATTGTCATAAATGTCACACTACCATTTAGGAAGGCAGAATGGTTTAATTAATCGTTCTATCTCCGTGCGGAACTCATGTTTCAATTCAAACTTGTTGTTATGTTTATTCAGACGATTCATGGTCGACCTTCTAGTCAAAAGAAACTTTCTCATTACTTAAATATAGTTTAGGAAAATATAAGGATTGGCTGCCCACAATTACATGACTATCCCCACAACGATTATTCAGCATACCCCTAGAAGTTAAACATAGTTTTAAAGACGATTTCACATTAGCACCTGTCCCTTATTAAAGTCATGTCATTGCAGTTGGCCAATCAGAATATTAGTTCTAGTTGTCAGAGCTAAAGGCTCATGTTACCTCGATATAAATATAACCAAGCCTTAGCATGTAAAATTGTAGGAATTAGTAGCCTCGACTACTAAGTAAGTGAGTCCAAACAGCAACAATAAAGATCCGATACCAGCCTACCTATAAAGCTAGTCATCCCTACTAACACCAGCTTCTTTTCGGCCTTGGCTTGATGATTGATCAATATAGATAATGATATAGTTGGTCTGGCAAAACGATATATAACTACTAGAGGAGATACGTAAATTGTACGCTCCGGGCAATGGGCTCCTGATATAAAAAAAAATCATAAAATACTATCAATATTAAATTCTCATTTATTATTTTTCTCAAAACAGCGTCACTGTCCTCTGCCAGGGGGTATAATCTCATCCAATAAGGCCTCGATCACGTGGTCTCCCGTTAGGAACGATGACGTCAAATGGAACTTCGAGAAGTTTCTAATAGACCATAGTGGCAAGGTACAAAAACGGTTCCTGTCTTCAGTAAACCCCATGAAGCTAGTCGCTGACATCCAAAGATTGCAGGCTCAATGTCGAGCCAGTTTACGACAATCAGACTATGATTATGAGTAGATATTATAAAGAGAACATGGGCGACCAATCATAGACCATTTGCATGATGACGTCATCAGTACCAGAATGCTTTGCGAATTTTCTTTCTTCAGATTTTGTATTCCCTTTTGAGAATATTAGAATGATCATATACATACATACACCTATTTCAATTAACGTTGTCCATCTGGAATGGTTGATCTGAGACCGATAGGAATTGTGGGAGCTTGTTAAACTGCAAATGTGTTGTTTTAATCACACTTGAATGGTGCTGAATTATGGATAATAGTATTTCAGAAGTAAACATTTTTATTCGAGCATGATTATAATAGTGTATTTGCAGTTTAAGGAGTTCCCACAATTCCTATCGGTCTCAGATCAACCATTCCAGATGGACAACGTTATTTGAAATAGGTGTATACATGCATACGAACAGTGGGGTAGACGATTTCAGTAACATTACAAAATGACTGGTTTCCAATAATTTTGGTTGGCTATAGTTTTTAAATAATAATAAAGTGGGCAAAGCATTCTGGTACTGGTAGGCTATAGTTTTTAAATAATAATAAAGTGGGCAAAGCATTCTGGTACTGGTAGTATATGACGCTATAATGCAAACGGCTAATATTGGAGTCGACTCGATGTACGTAGATCTCACATTTATGCTTGATGACTAATGGGCTTCCTGTGTTAAAAACAATCTCAATTCCAGGGCTTTGAGGTCGAAAGAGCTGCAAAGTCCTGGGATCAAGATTTGTTTAATGCACACAAACGAAATAGAAAAACACAACAATAATTAATATTATATTATTTAAGCATGCACAAATTGGGGCACTTAAAGCTAAATTATTTCCTAAAATTCAAACTATCAATCTCTTTCCCAGGGTTTATTTTACTCGCACCACCTTATTTTGTCGAGCGTGCAAAGAGAGCAGTATGGGCTCTGGAAACGAGATTATTAAATTAGAAAAGACCGGACAAGGTTGTTTTTTTTTGTCCGGCACAGTTAACCTTGGAGCCCATGAGTTCCTATTTCACATATTGTTGTCGTACATGTTGTAATTTCCTTAATGATTATAAGGATACTATATGGTAATCTCATATATATCAGGATTGACGAGATTATGACGAGTTTTTCAGAAACTGTACCAACAGTAGAAAGACTTCGATACGGGATGAGGCTTGATTGGTCTTAATTGCATTCAGCCAATCATAGTTGAAGCCCAAACTTGTTTTTCCTGCTATATAAACCGGTTATACAAACCTTTTTTTGTGAGAAATTTACAGCAATGATGGAAGTGACATACGTGAATAAATGACAGCATTCAAATATAGCTAAAAATGACTGTCTTCTTTTCAGTTTATTCTTACACTCGCTCCCCAGTTCTTGCAGTAAAGACTTTTCTCAAAAAGGCTAATCATATGAGCCCCTCCCAGGGTAACCTGAGTATCAGGCTCTAGGGGAGGGGGAAGGAGAGAAAGAAGGGAGAGAGGGAAGAAAAGGAGAGCCTGACACGAAACGCGATTTAAGCCATTCCGCCCCCTCGCTTGACCCACAGCATGATATTACATAGCAGCCAATCAAAATCGCTTCCAGTTGTCATGTCGTCATGTCAAAACACGACCAGCAATGTCGCTAATGAAACAGCAATGTTATGAATTTAAACACGGCTTTAATGCAAATATTTACAGGATAAAATAATCTCATGCTAGTTATAAAACTGAAGGCTGAAATATTAAATCTACAAGCTTAACTTTACACTGAAATATATATACTCAGAATCAGGCAGAAGGCTGAATTTAATACACAAACAAATCAAGTACTAGAACATTTACGTCTTGAAGACTTCCCGACTTCAAAGCCTGACTCTATTTGTGCGATAACCATCGTTCTGCGCTACCGAAGACAATCTCTAGCTCCTCGATGTTGGTTACTCCCAGGGGAGTTGGTGGGAAGGGGGGGGGGGGGGGGGGGCTGAGGGGGAGGGGGTGTATGCTCCCATGTTCCTTTGATCTTTTTGCATTTTTCCCCTTGTTCCTCATAATTAGCAAAATAACTGTTTCCCTGAAATGTTATACCTTATGTTCCCATGATCCCCCAAAACTATTGTTTTATCGTATTTTGTTCCCTTGTTCAATTCCCTGAAAATAATTTAATGTTCCTTAAAATATATGTGCTTGTTCCCTTGCTCCCTAAAAACCCTAGGCTAGGGGCTCTCATATGAAAATCCAAAGCAAGCCTCACTTTGACTTGATAAAACAAAAGCACCATGAGTCCGGAGGCTGAGGCGAGGCTTGCTTGCTTGGTATTTACCAAATGATTAACTGCTTCAATCTGCTGCAGACATATATATACACTTGTTCTTTCATTTGTCAAATCGTTCCATCCATTATTTCATCAATGGCCGCCGGTCGTTCGTTGTTTGTTAATCGCTTGTTCCTCCATTCATTCATTCATTCATCTATTCATATGGCTATTCTTTTATTCATTCATTCATTCATTCGTATATTTTTTATTTATTCATTTATTCATCCATTCAATCATTTATTGATCAATTAATTAATTCATTCATTCATTCATTTTATTCTTTTTTCTCTTTAATTTATTTATTCATTTATTTATTTATTTATTCTTTCGTCTATTCTTTTATCCATTCATTTTTTCATTCATTTATTTATTCATTCATCCATTCATTCATTTACTGGTAGATCTTCATCGATCAAAACATTTTGATTCGGTGTGTTTACGGAGATACATTTCTTTACAACTTTCTTCCCTGTTCTGTCTTTTAATTTTTTTTAATGGGCTACCTGTGTGCTTCTGTTATACATTGGGCTACCTGTGGTATTTTTTAACCGTGAAGGCCTAAGGCATCATCTACGCCCGCATTTTTATTTTTTTCGGTCAGCGTTTATCACCACGTGCATGAAGAAGACAACATGGTTTTGAAGAAAGTTGACAACAGGATTCGTATTTTGATTGAAAATGGCGTACAAACGAAACACAGATCATTGTTTGTTGTTGTCGGAGATAAAGGGAAAGACCAGGTAGGTTTTGGGCGCCATTTATGCAGAAATTATGCTGTAGTTTGACGAATGCAGGTGCCTTGATTCCAGTCGCGATTTATCGAATTAGCGAACAAATTATCTGTGAAGTTTATATTTGTGAACGATTACAGAGCAAAGTCGTCAACCGAGGCCATTAAACAAAACAATCACGATCGGGAGTATGAACAATAGATTCTCTATAAAACTTTGATTTTTTTTGCGTAAAATGTTTACAAATATTTTCATTTTATCATGTGAACAAAATCCCGGCGTAACCAATCATCGGAAATTCAATCGATAAATCGATATCATTCGATATTATTACTAAATTGATATCGATTGGCATCGGTCAATCGATCACCAATCGATAATCACAAAAAAAGTCTCCAATCGATGGGTATCGACTGGTCAAACTAGTACTGTATTTGATGACACAATTTGATGATCTGCATGATCTATGTCAACACAAGCTGTCAGAATCATGCTATCGTGAAATGTAATTGTTACATGACTTGGCTACGGTGAAGCATGAGGCAGTGAAGGAGAAATGGATCATTCAAAATCTTGCTGCGTCAAACAGTCCACAGAAATGACTCAAATGTTAAAGTGCTTATGAAGTCAAAAATGGGACATATTTTGTTGAATTCTAGACATCGTGAGATTTAAAATGGTATATGTATAAGCCTGATCGGGCAAATCCGTGACGTTTTGGGTTTCCTGTGCCAGGTAGACCGCGAATTTAGAGACTAGGTCGAAAGCCGATCTGACCAGCTTGATAAGCGTACGAGAATACGAGCTACGAGCTAGCGTACAGTCAGTTCGAGCTTTATACGAAATAATTAAACTGATCTATTAGGGTATTACGGTGTTTACGTAAATCAAACACACTCCAATAATGGTAATTAACCATAAACTAATGTATTAGTGTGATAATAAGTTTGAAAAATGTTAGTTTTTGCCGATATTATTGCCGACAAGCAATCAGTTTTGAAAGCGCTTTACAACATCGGTTGTAATAAACCTGTCGGGCTGAAACACAACTGACAACACTTCGATTCAAATCACGTAATAAAACACATGTTATTCTGTGTATGATCAAACCTAAACACTCCAATAATGATAATTCAAAATTAACTAATGTATTAGTGTTATAATAAGTTTGAAAAATGTAAGTTTTTCTGTTGTAATAAACCCGTCGGGCTGAAACACAACTGACAACACTTCGATTCAAATCACGTAATAAAACACATGTTATTCTGTGTATGATCAAACCTAAACACTCCAATAATGATAATTCAAAATTACCTAATGTATTAGTGTTATAATAAGTTTGAAAAATGTAAGTTTTTCTGCCAAGTTACGAAAGTGCTTACTAGAGCGCAAAGCCCAAAAGTGTGACTGCAGATAATTTATTCACATTCTTTTGACATGTTTGTCTGTAGCTGCATTGAATTCAAATGGACTTCATTCTAGCTCTTTTAACCTCAAAATTCATCTGAAGATTGGCATTATTCCTGTCTTGTGATTCACAGTGAGAAATGCTGACATTTAATCTAGAGGAGTTGATTGAAAAGATGTAGAGAAAGTATGAATAAATTATCGCCGGTCATACTTTTGGGCTTTGCGCTGTAATATCGAACATTAGTATCATGGCGAATTTATTGTCGAATTACGGTCGTTTCGAGCTTTCTCCTTGATTACATAGTCTGTTCCTTCCACGTTATAATTCTTGTCGAATGAACCTTGCGGGAAATGTTGACAACAAACGAGACTAGATATACTTTTCAACTTCTCTTGAAGTAAAGTTGTCAAAATGAATCCTCAGTTGACACTTCAATGCAGTAACTTGTGTCGTCACTTCCGGTAACTCGCTCCAGACCGAAAAATCCCGGCTAGGGCGTGGTCACAACGATGTTTAAAGATCGATAAAATATTCCCAATTGCTTCAAATTGAATTCTGACAACGGGAATCGATTAACTAAGATGTCTAGAATTGAGGGAAATATGTCCCATTTTTGACTTCATAAGCACTTTAACATCGAAGCAGAACTGAAATCTGGAATGGAAATGCCAGAAAGAGAAATAGTGAAAACCCTAATTTCTCGATATGATTCCAGCACTTAGTAGAGGAAATGTACGAGCTCTATACAAATAAGCGTGTATGTATTTCGTTCCATCTCTGCCTTGAACTTTAAAGAAAGACACACCTCATGATACTACCCATGCCAATCCAAAACGTTTGACGCGGAGGCTTAAAATTCGCTTGTCTATACTTGCACTCATATTTAGAATATAGCACATAATTTTTTGGCTTATCATCGTCGTCATAAAGATTGTTTATCAGATTTTTATATGTTCATGTTTGTACAATGAAATTAATTGTATTGCCAAAGAACATTGAAACAGTTGATTATACAGTATATATTGTAAACAAATAAAAAAACAATACCAATTAGGTTATCGATAATTGCTATTGGAAATCGATAACAATCGATAATCACACAGTTCTTCTTCATCGATTGGTCATCGATTTTAGATATCAATCAATAAATTGATATCGATTGGTATCGATTGACTATCGATTGATATCGATTATCGGTTTATCGACTGGTTACGCCAGGACAAAATACACCAAGATTGAATAAGAAACATCTTAGCCTGAAAATTAACTCCATATGTTTTTGTTTGATCTCGAAAATATTCCTTTTAAAATATTTGTTTGTAATGGGTAGCTGTGGTAAAATACTCAGTAGCTGCATCGTAATTCATTAGTCATTAGGAATTTCTTATTTGTGCACAGGGAGCCCGGCTTTATCATATGTATTTTCTGTAGAAATTTTACTGCTTTAATATATGCATTTTCCTTAAAAAATTTACTTTGCTCTTTATACAGGTAGTAAACTTTCTAAAGAAAATACATATGATAAAGCCAGGCTCCCTGTGATTTGTGTATAAAGTCAATGTCATTAAGATCAATTGTCCGCCATAAAAAAGAAACAAAACACACTAAAAGAAGTGGCGCTTGACACTATATAAAGTTGCTCTAAATGCTTGATACCTAATATTAATTGTGAACATAGGTTTCATAATTAGATTTCAACTGCTGGAAACAAATAAACAAAGAGTCATGTGCCACTTGTTATAGTGTCCACTTTACATGCCTGTATATACCTATTTCAATTAACGTTGTCCATCTGGAATGGTTGATCTGGGACCGATAGGAATTGTGGGAGTTCATTAAATTTCAAATACATTGTTTTAATCACACTTGAATGGTGCTGAATTACAGATAACAGTATTTCAGAAGTAAACATTAATATTCAAGCGTGGTTATAATAGTGCATTTGAAGTTTAACGAGCTCCCACAATTCCTATCGGTCTCAGATCAACCATTCCAGATGGACAAGGTTAATTGAAATAGGTGTATAGCTTCACAAACGTTGTTGTGTTCAAAAATATACACATGCATTGAACACTGCAACGTTTGCTTTCCCTACCCCCCGTGGGCTGTCTTTGTCCATCACCAATTATTTTCTTTCCCTACCCCAATTGGCTTGTCTTTCTCCATCACATATATAAATTACTGTTTGGTAATCAATTAATATCTACTTTCCCTACCCCCCTTTTCTTTGCTTTCTCCATCACATATAAATTACTGTTTGGTAATCAATTATCTACTTTCCCTACCCCCCTTGGCTTGTCTTTCTCCATCACATATAAATTACTGTTTGGTAATCAATTATCTACTTTCCCTACCCCCCTTGGCTTGTCTTTCTCCATCACATATAAATTACTATTTGGTAATCAATCATCTACTTTCCCTACTCCCTCCCCCCCCCCCCCCATCCCCCCCCCCCCCCCTTCAAGTTGTAATTCTCCATCACATTTCAATTACTATTTGGTAATCAATTCTCTACTTCCCCTTCCCCCCTCAGGTTGTCATTCTCCATCATATGTTGTCCAAGGCGACAGTCAAAGCACGCCCTACAGTGTTGTGGTGTTACAAGAAAGAGCTAGGCTTCAGTAGGTATGTGTGATATATCTTAACATAAGTGGCAGATCCAGAATGATTTCAAAGGGAATGAAGGTTAACTCAAAAAGCCTCGTGTTGTTTTCATATCTTATTGTTGTTCTATATTATTTTTCAACTCTAAAGGGGAGTATGTGTAGTTTGATGTATGATTATCAGCAAGAGATGAACACTCAATATTGCTGTACAGAGTCTAGCCTGAGTATCAGGCCCTCTGGGGAGGGGAGGGGGAGAAGGACTGGAGGAGGGCCTGGTTCGGCGTCCATAATATGGCCAAAACGCTGATTGGACAAGAGAACAAAAGAGTGTCAACCGAAAGTAACACAGTTGTGCTGTATGATAAATTTTCCATCTTGAAGTCTTTCACGTGTGGGTTTCGAAACTATTTTAGAGTGTATTTATATTCAAATGAATATCCTAGTAAAGGAAGAAGAGTTTAAAATAGCTTTTCGGAATGCATTAAACTTTTTCCCGGGCATACATCCAAAGAAAGAACAGATCGAGTGCCTCAAAAGCTTGGTTATTGATCAAAAGACGTTCTTGGCGTCCTCCCGGCTGGATACGGAAACAGTTTTATTATTATTTTACTATTATTATTTTACAAATATGCTTTTTCTTGTCAATCCTATTTTGGTATGTAGTGACATTCGTTATAATTTTCTGCTGTTTGAAGTGAAAGCGAATGTGTTTTGGTAAATATTCCGCTAGGTTAATAGTGAGTCTCGGCCTTGCTAGCGAATGTATTTCGCTGATCGTTAAAATCTTCTGCTGTTTGAAGTGAAAGCGAATCCATGTGTTTTGACATATGACCTCCACAATCCCCAAAATATAGTGAACATTGGCTGATATTTATTGTCATGCGTCACGAATTCCATGGGGGCGGAACGGCTTTCGATATACGTTTGTGTCAGGCTCTCCTTTCCTTCCTTACCCCCCTCCCCTCCTCTCCCCAGTCCCCCTCCCCCCTCCCCTCCCAGAGAGCCTGATACTCAGGCTATACAGAGTCTGTCTTGAAGTACTCTGTGAACAGAGCCACCTTTCTCCCCAGCTGAAAAGCAAGAGAAAAATGGCTCTGCCGACTCCCAATAATTACCCTGTTGAGCATGTGTGAGGGTGACGTAATATGACGTAGGTCAAATGTCAACGGAAATTCACAAATGCTGGTGACATAGGCGGGAAAAAAATGGTTTTAAACCAGTTCACTTGATGGGTAACACATAATTTTTACATCCAGAAGTTTAGATATAATTATTAGGAGTCAGCAGAGCCATTTTTCTCTCGCTTTTCAACGGGGGAGAAAGGTGGCTCTGTTCGCAGAGTAGTCTTGAATTGGATAATTTTAAGTTACACCTAATTGCAAGAACGTTGTCCTGACTTTTGTTATGTAGTGGCAAAGGAATTAATTAATAGACAAAAGAAGATCACTCAAGCTGAACTCTTTCTTTTGTTATTCCTTTTTTATTAGATTGCTAATCTTCTTTTTTCATGTGACAACATTCTTGCAATTAGGTGTAATTATTTTTTATTAAACGGTAAGGTTAAGAATGTTTTTTCGGTTCTTGTAGTCACAGAAAGAAACGAATGAAACAACTACAAAAGAAAATCAAAAGCGGCACTCTTGACGTCAAGAATGATGACCCATTTGAGCTGTTTGTCTCGGCTACAAACATCCGCTATTGTTACTACAATGAAACACACAAAATACTTGGCAACACATATGGGATGTGTGTACTTCAGGTAAGAAAGGAAAAAAGTGACCGTATGGCTCTCACTGCTGTGATCCAGGTTTGAGTCCCGGATCGATCATGGATTATATGTGAGTTGAATTTGTTTGATGTGTTGTTCTCTCTCATGCCATGAGGGTTTTTCTCCGGGTTATCAGGTTTTTCTTCTTCACAATAATCAATCAATGATGTAGTGGTTTGCTGCATGGCTCTCAAAAAAGTGACTGTATGGCTGTCACCGCTGTGATCTAGGTTTGAATCCCTGCTCAGGATGGATCAGTGTATGAGTTGAGTTTGTTTGATGTGTTCTTAGAACTATCCACAAGGGTTTTTCTTAGCGGTATCTGGTTTTCCCCCAACTGCTAAATGCACAAGTGAGCAGAGTTGTGTGCTAAAATATTCAATTTAGGCTTGCTAAGTGTGAGTCTCCTCATTTAGTAGGACACATGTGTCTGGCTTGGAGATTTGAGAAGTAAATCTGGCTGAAAAATTATAAGTGAGTTTTATAAAATTATCCTTTATGTTGAAGGACTTTGAGGCCATAACTCCTAACCTTTTGGCACGGACCATTGAAACTGTTGAAGGTGGAGGGATTGTGGTTATTCTATTGAGAACGGTGTCGTCATTGAAGAAACTTTACGCAATGTCTATGGTAAGATGACAGAAGAAGTATATAACCATTATAACTGGTTATCACTGTCCTATCATCACCTTATTATTTCTATAATCATTGTCATCATTATTACTATCACCATCATTATTACTGTCATTATCATCATTATCATCACCACCATTATTGCTATCATCACTTTCATCATTATTACTATCATTATCATCATCATTATCATCATCATCATCATTTTTATCATCATCATCATCATTATTACTATCATCATCATTATTTCTATAATCATTATCATCATTATCATCATCACCATCATTTTTACTATCATCATCATCATCATCATTATTACTATCATCGTTATTACTGTCATTATCATCATCATCATCATCATTACCATTATTGCTATCATCACTTTGAATTCATCATTATTACTATCATCATCATCATCATCATTTTTACTATCATTATCATCATTACTATCATCATCATCATCATCATCATCATCATTACTATAACCATCATCCTTATTACTATTATCATCACCATCAATATTATTATTGTTATTCAAATAGTGTTATAATTCATGTTAATGTAGGATGTACATGCTAGATACAGAACAGAAGCACATCAAGATGTTGTTGGACGATTTAACGAAAGGTCAGAAAAAGCATATTTTTGTAAAGTAAGGTTTTTGAAACAACAAAAAAGATAATCAATGTGCAATCTGTGTTGTGTTGTGTCAAAAAACTGTGGATCGTGATGATATTGGTGATCAATGATTATGTTGAAAACACTTGTAACAATTATGATGATGCTGATATGATGTAGATGATGATGATGAGGTTGATTATGATGATGATGTAGATGATGCTGACAAGGTTGATTATGATGTAGATGATGCTGATGAGGTTGATTATGATGATGATGTAGATGATGAGGTTGATTATGATGATGTAGACGATGATGATGAGGTTAATTATGATGAGGTTGATTATGATGATGAGGTTGATTATGATGTAGATGATGATGATGAGGTTGATGATGATGTAGATGATGATGATGATGATGAGGTTGATTATGATGTAGATGATGATGATGAGGTTGATTATGATGATGATGTAGATGATGAGGTTGATTATGATGTAGATGATGCTGATGAGGTTGATTATGATGGTGATGTAGATGATGAGGTTGATTATGATGATGTAGATGATGATGAGGTTAATTATGATGTAGATGATGATGATGAGGTTGATTATGATGTAGATGATGATGATGAGGTTGATTATGATGTACATGTAGATGATGATGATGAGGTTGATTATGATGTAGATGATGATGATGAGGTTGATTATGATGTAGATGATGATGAGGTTGATTATGATGTAGATGATGATGATGAGGTTGATTATGATGTAGATGATGAGGTTGATTATGATGATGATGTAGATGATGAGGTTGATTATGATGTACATAATGATGATGAGGTTAATTATGATGTAGATGATGATGATGAGGTTGATTATGATGATGATGATGATGATGAGGTTGATTATGGTTATGATGATGAGGTTGATTATGAAGTAGATGATGATGATGAGGTTGATTATGCAGATGTAGATGATGATGATGAGGTTGATTATGATGTAGATGATGATGATGAGGTTGATTATGATGTAGATGATGATGTGGTTGATTATGATGATGATGATGTAGATGATGAGGTTGATTATGATGATGATACAAATTGATGTTGTTGATGATGTGCTCTCAGTCTGCTGCAATTTGTTTGTTGTACAGCACCTACAATCTCAGACATAAATAGTTGAAACTTGCTGTAAATGCTTGATACTATCCATTTCACAACCATTTTCTCCCCTCCCTCCCTCCCTCCCTCCCCCACCCCTGAACAATGTTGATATTGAAACACCTTCAGGGAACACGACATTGCATTGTGGGGAGGGGGGTTATCAAAATATAATTGTTCGAGTGATATTTAGCAACGAAAATGCAAAAAAATGCTTAAGTTTTCAAATATGTCAAAATATGTGTCAACATTTATGTCCAAGATTGTAGAACAGAAATGGATAGGCACTACAAAATAGTATATCAATTATATATGATAAGTATAATTGATGATGATGGTAGCAATTCTTGTAAAATTTGATATTGATCAGAATTGAAATTTTTAAGGGTGATAAATGTAAGAGATAATGTTTATGATGGTGATGTTGACGTTCTTGATCAATCCTTTAGGTTTATGCTGTCCATGACATCATGCAAAAAGTGTTTAGTGATTGACGACCAGCTGAACCTCCTCCCTCTATCATCACACATGCTGAATATCTCTGCTTTACCTCCCAAATCAAAGGTACACACAAAGTCAAGAATGTTTACTTTTTAGCACAATTCAATTTATTCATCAACTCTCCCCAAAGGGCTTTTCAGAATTAATTTTCATCTGGTAATATAAAAGTAAATAATACTCCAGTTTAATGTAACCTACCACCGCTGTACAATTTGACAAAAGGTGCATTTGCACAGGGATAATCTCATGTTATCTATCACAGCTGATAAATTCAAATGTGTTTTCTATTGTTTGACGGTAGTATTTTTACCATGCTTGGCTTAGAATTTGTGAATATTTCTTACAACAAATTGAGGCCTAGCCTGTGCAAATGTGCCTGTAGTCAAATAGAACAGCGTCAGTAATGTGCTGTGAAAATGTAAAATTTATGGCGAAAAAGATAACATGCATCTTCTGTGGTAAGAAAAAACATAGTTTATTGATGTATTGATCAAAATTTGCGAAAATAATGAGCCATTAATTTATGCGCTTTTTTCAAGATTATGCACTGTCGCATCGGCGCTTAATTTAATTTCGGGAGCCCTGTAGAGTGAACATTCCACGTGACTTTGGGCTTCCTGTGTTCGTTCGCAAAGCATCATGGGGCTTATACGCGACATGAGAGATAGATAGATTGGCTAAAAGGTAAACCTAGAGTCGGGCATCCTGGGAGCCCTGATTCTATCATAAAATTAGAATTGTTTAATTAGCCTTCTGTGTTGATTTTATGGAAACTAGAGTATTAACCAATATACACCTAATCCAAAAAACGTTGTCGGGTCAGCCGCACAGTGCTCGCGCCAAGACCGTGAAGGAAAACACAGTGAATATTTTGATGAGAGTGATAAAACAAGAAAATAAAAGTAAGCACAACACTATTTCATTGAAAAAAGTACCACTGACACTAGAGTGTGAACATGCAAATAAATTAATTACTGATTAGATATAACCAATATCTTTCACAGTCTTGGTGCGAGGACTGTGCGGCGGACCAGACAACGTTTTTTGGATTAGGTGTATACAAAATAAGTGACTGATTGGTATTGGATATACAATGGAGAGTCAAAGACAATAAGCCATTGTAGATCTTATTCAGATCGGACACTATCATACTTATGAAACTCAAATTCAAGTTAAATCTTCCTCTGCCAATGCTTCCCTGGGCCACACTAACCACTAGCTCATAGAAGGCACCACCTGGCGCCAAGCTATTCTGTCCTTTGCTGTTACTCCCAGTTAGTTGGGTCAATTCTGAAGTTCTTTGGATAGTTTCTTTAACATATCTCTGCTTTCCCTACAGGAATTATGAAATTGTAAAGAAGCAGTGGGCACTACTGTGCTATCTATCTGTCTTTTCTCTTTTCCAATTTTCAATTTTGTTGTTTGTTTTTAGGAAGAGTCATTGACAGCCAATGAAGTAGAAGTAAAACACTTAAAGGAATCTCTTCAGGACACACAACCTGTTGGTACTCTAGTCAACTGCTGCAAGACACTGGATCAGGTAGGTTGCATTTATTTATTGATTCATTGATTGTTTTTTCATCCATTCATTCATCCATTCATTTGTTCATTCATTCATTTATTCATCCATTCATCCATTCATTTATTCATCCATTCATTCATTCATTCATTCATTCACCCATTCATCCATCCATCTATTTATTTATTTAGTCCTTCATTCATTCATCCATTCATTCATTCATTCAATCATTTTGCAAACTGCTCATTCATCCAGTAACTTTTTCTGACAAGTATTTTAGTACGTCTTTAATTGTATTACAAAAACCTGAACAGACATCCAATCATTATTATTCAGATTATTATCATTGGATAATTTTTAGTAATAGTAATACTAATAGTAGTTTTCTGGATCAATATTATATTATAAGATATCACGACTCCATTTAAACTGCAGCTCTTTAAATTTGCTTTCCCTGCATAAATATCAAAATATGATAAATAAAAATATATGTCTGTTATAATCATCTTAAATGACCTGCAGGCCAAGGCTTTACTCAAGTTCATAGAAGCAATATCAGAGAAAACACTAAGAACTACAGTATCACTGACAGCAGCCCGTGGCAGAGGGAAGTCAGCTGCACTAGGACTTGCACTTGCTTCAGCTGTAGCATTTGGGTAAGCAATGTTGATTGTTGTACAATGAGACACTTCTATATTACTTCAAGAACGATGCACAGCCGTGCCATTTAGGGGTGGAAACTGACAAGGCTTAAACAGTCCAGTTAATTTATTTGTGCCAAAACCAGGAGATTACAAGTCTTAGCCAGCTGGAGACTAGCAGGTTTTGCCTTAAATCTTGAGACTCCCGGCTGAGCTGGGAGAGTTGTCATGTATGCTGTCCACATGTCAATTTAAAAATCATTGCTTTTTCTTTCCAGGTATTCCAATATGTTTGTCACGTCACCAAGTCCTGAGAATCTCCACACTTTATTTGAGTTTGTTTTTAAAGGTTTTGATGCTCTGGACTATCAGGTAAATAAGGGTAATTCAAAATTATGCATTTAAAACTTGATTAACTGCTAGTTAGATACATTTCACTCCAATTACGTCTTTAGAGAACTAGTTGAATAGCAAGATATCGACATTGTCACTCAAATTGTGTCCTTCAAAATATTGATACAACTCACACTAGTTCAACAGCTAGTTATTGTACATTTTTTACTTTAATTACAAGTTCCCTCAATTATAAAACATTGTCGCAGTCCACACTAGCTCAACCGCTAGCTATCATACATTTTTACTTCAATCATTTCCTTAGAAACACTGGTGCAGTCCACACTAGCTCAACCGCTAGCTATCATACATTTTTACTTCAATCATTTCCTTAGAAACACTGGTGCAGTCCACACTAGCTCAACCGCTAGCTATCATACATTTTTACTTCAATCATTTCCTTAGAAACACTGGCGCAGTCCACACTAGTTAAACAGCTAGTTATGATACATTTTTACTCCAATTGTTTCCATAGAAATACTGACACAGCCCACTCTAGTTTAACATCTAGTTATTGACATTTTTACTACTTACAATTGATTCCTTACCAAAATTAGTACAGCGCATACAAGTTTAACTTGCTTAGAAACACTGATGCCTGCATTATGTCTGTAGAGTCCCAAGGCTTCACACGGTTGTTTTACAGCTAGTTATCTTAATTTATAGTTTGTGATCTGATGATTTGTTTGTTATTTTCAGGAGCACATTGACTATGAACTGGTTCAGTCTACAAACCCTGAGTTTAACAAAGCTGTGGTTCGTGTAAATATTTATAGAGAACACAGACAGACCATACAAGTAAGATGATGATAATGATGATTATTGTGGTAATGATGATATTAAATATCAATAATTAACCATTGTTTTACGTCAATTTGTTTTACCCAGTCTCCCTAGCCAGTGGCTAATGTTTAAGTATTTGACACACTCACACTCACTACCTTTCATGGAATATTTAAGCACACATCACTGCTCTCATGTTAATTTTTGCGCTGGGAGGAGACCCAGAACAACCCTTGTGGCATCAGAGAGAACAACACATCAAACAAACTCTATTCAATTGTCGCCTGAGCTGGAATTGAACACTGGTCACATTGGTCACATCGCTCTCACCCCTAGGCCACCCATGCCACCCAGAAAATGATGGTGATGATGATGATGATTGTCAAAATAATGAACATGATAATGATAGTGATGATAGTGATCATGATCATAATGATGATGATGTAACTCAGGGCTCAAAAAAGCAAATGTCAGGCCAAATTTAAGGTTTGGCAGGCAAAAATCATTATGAACTGCCAAATGGAATTCAAAATTGCTGTCAAAATTTACCAGAAGTCATATTTCAATGTTCCTTTATCTGGAAATGGCAGGCCAGATTTTGTTCCTATTTCAAGCCCTGTGTAAGTCAACTTTGCATTTCTCTTCTCTTCCTATCTCTCAAGAAACATCTACACATGTATATTTATAGCCATATTAATAACAACAAAATATATTTAAATTTGAATGTTTCTTTCAGTATATTCATCCATCAGATGCACAAAAGCTAGGCCAAGCTGAGTTAGTTTGTATCGATGAAGCAGCAGCAATACCACTGCCAATAGTGAAGAGCCTTCTTGGTCCATACCTTGTCTTTATGTCGTCTACTATTAATGGGTATGCAATGATGATGATTGTTATGATGATGGTGATGATACTGACTATAATAATGATACTGATGATGATGCTGATGATAATGATGCTGATGATAATGGTGCTGATGATAATGGTGCCAATGATAATGATGCTGATGAAAATGATGATAATGATGCTGATGATAATGATGTTGATGATGATGATAATGATGATAATGATGATGATGATGATGATGATGATAATAATGATACTGATGATGATGCTGATGATAATGGTGCTGATGATGATGATGGCTGGTGATGATGATGGTGATGTTTCTGATGATAATAATGATGCTGATGAAAATGCTGATAATGATGCTGATGATAATGATAATGATGATCATGATGATAATAATGATGGTGATGATGTTGAATGATGATAATGATGATGATGACAGTGGTGATGATGATGATGATGCTGATAGTAATAAACATTGATGGTGAAAATGGTACGAGTAATGACAATCATTGTGGTGATAATGACTATGATGATAATAATGATGGTGTAAAATAAACAGCTTTGCAAGCCTTGAACTCTGCTTGATAAACTTGAATCACTGTAATATTTTTGTCTATTCAAATTACCAAGGAACAGGACAATCACTGCTTGATTGTTCTTGATCAATTCTTTATTACATATATCCACCAAAATCTTACTTAAATTACTGTAATATTTTTATCTATTCAAATTACCAAGGAACAGGACAATCACTGCTTGATTGTTCTTGATCGATTCTTTATTACATATATCCACCAAAATCTTCTTAAATTACTGTAATATTTTTGTCTATTCAAATTACCAAGGAACAGGACAATCACTGCTTGATTGTTCTTGATCGATTCTTTATTACATATATCCACCAAAATCTTCTTAAATTACTGTAATATTTTTGTCTATTCAAATTACCAAGGAACAGGACAATCACTGCTTGATTGTTCTTGATCGATTCTTTATTACATATATCCACCAAAATCTTACTTAAATTACTGTAATATTTTTGTCTATTCCAGTTATGAAGGGACAGGCAGATCACTGTCCTTGAAGCTCCTCAACCAACTACGTCAACAGAGTGTCCAAACAGGAACAATGGCAACAAAATCAGACACATCCACCACCCCCATGGGAAGGATTTTGCATGAAGTCACTCTAAATGAATCCATTCGTTATGCACCTTATGATGATGTTGAGAAATGGCTGAATGGTCTTTTGTGTTTAGATGCTACCATAGCAACTAATATCACTGGGGGGTGTCCTGTCCCTGACAAATGTGATTTGTATCCTTGAAAATGTTGAACAATAACTATTTGTTACTAACTTTGTTTATTCCTTCCTCCCTATAAAAATAAAAAAATAAATCACTTTTTTTAACGTCTCAATGTATTTGGCCAGTGGCTAATTGGGGAGACTCAGACACACACTCACTACCTCTACGTTAATTATTTTTCACACAACGCAGCTCACATGTTAATTTTTGTGGAGGGAGGAAAACCGTTTAACCCGGAGAAAAATCCTCGTGGCATAGGAGAGAACAACACATCAAACAAACTCAACTCACATATTATCCATGCCCGAGCCAGGACTCGAACCTGGACCACAGCGGTGAGAGGCTTCCTTCCTTCTCTTTTTTGTCTCTACCTCCTATCCTTTATTCTTTCTTTTCACCGGCCATTCCCAACTGCTCTCTACTTCTCTTCATTTCTTCCTTTTTCCTTCTTTCCCATCCTTCTTTTCACCCATTCTCCCCTCCTCTCTTGCTCCTTTCTCCTTCACTTCCTTACATTTTTTCTTCCTTCCACCAATTCTCCCTTTTTGCTCTTCTCTCCTTGCTTTTCCTTTCTTTGCCCCCTTTCTTTTCCATCATTGCTTGATTTGTATTTTGCTAGCTATCTGCCTTCTCTGTATCATTATGTTGTGTTGTTCCTTTACTGGTATTCCCAAGATATTACGTAAATAGAGATACTCTCTTCTCATATCATAAAGCTTCAGAAGTGTTTCTACAGAGACTGATGGCTTTATATGTTGCATCTCATTATAAGGTAAACATCTGTTTAAATAATAGAGGGTAATCGGAATCTATTGTAAGGGTAGAGGGATATATTTTGTGTGTTTGTAGGTGATTTGTGATATGAGCTCATATGTGGTCTAATACACGAATAGATTGATATAGTGTAATGGTAAACCCAGTTTAACATAACTCATCAGGGGCTAAGATGTTAAACTGTTGTCATTATGGTAGATGACAAACGTGTTTCATACTCCAAGGCCTTAGAGCTTAACATTTTAAAAATAAAAACATGTTATAACTTACACAGGGAGCCCGGCTTTTGGTTGCTTTAACGCAAGGTAAAAAATCGCTTAGCTTTTTTGGGATTCCTGTGGTGTTTAGGAGATTAGCGCTACATATCGTGACCTTTGAAAACAGTTTACTTAATCTATGAAATCCGACCTCAGCAATGGGACAGTCGTTGGCGTGTAATCAGATCCGGTGGTAATTAAATTCGAATTTAGTAACGCACTCTCTACTCTATGCAAGTGCGTTACTACCGGGATTCCCTAAGAAAACAGATAGGGGTGCTCGACGAACATTTTAGGGTCGAAAATGAGACTCTTGCGTACCTTTTAGGGCCTCGAAGTGGCACCGTACCTTTTGGGGTCAGTTTTTCGAACTTCAGATTAAATACATATTGAAAAGTTTTTTTTTCGATATGGTTGTACCTTTTAGGGTCTGAAATCAGTATCTGAGTTAATTTATGTGTACCTTTTAGGGTCATTTTCAAAACCGGCTTGTCGATCACCCCTATCCATTTTTTAAGGGAGCCCCTCCCCCCAAATACTTTTGGCTTTGGCTGTCAAATCGTTTGGTCCTAGTGTTATCACGGATATTTGTAGATTGAAGCTCTTCCATAATATTTCTTCTGATCGGTTGGGTTGAAACCTTAGTGCGGTTTTTGACTTTCTGCGAACTCAGACATTCAACGGCTTGTTGTGAAATACGTTTTTAGCTGCTGTTAATCAAAACTAATAAGTCGGTACCTTTAAAATCCTTGATTGACGGCAGTGAAATACATATTTTACAACAAGCTTTTGGAATGTCTGAGTTCGTAGATATATTGCATCTCATTATAAGGTAAAGACATTTAACATTGCATTCAACATGCTCTAACTTATCAGCTTGTTGTGAAATATGTTTTCAGTCAAAACTAATTAGTCGGTACCTTTTAAATGCTTGATTGACGGCAGCAAAATACATATTTTACAACAAGCCGTTGGAATGTCTGAGTTCATGGAAAGTCGAAAAGTGCAGTAATAGATTCTCATACCTCTTTATACAACTATTTCAAAAAACGTTGTCAGAAGGAGATCTGCAATCTGCAATCTGAGACCGAAATGAATTGTGGGTTATGGCAGTTTTTTCTCATAGCGTGTAGTTTCTGGCTTCAGATATGGCAACGGTTAATATCAATCTGAAGGTGCTAAGCACAAAAAAACAGGGCCAGGCCTGGTATTTGCAGTGTGCAATGTTCCTGAATTCATTTCGGTCAGATTGCAGTTTCAGATCTCCTTCTGACAACGTTTTTTTAAATAGTTTTTAATAGTTTTTAATAGTTTTTTTAAATAGCTGGTGTATGTCAATCTTATCAATGGATTGTTTTCCAGAATACACCTAACGACCTTCAGCTTCTCTCTGATGCACCAGCCCATCACATATTCTGCCTTCTCGGTCCTGTTGATCCAGCAATGAAGACATTGCCAGAGGTTTACTGTGTACTACAGGTTGGTCTATTTGTAATCGTTGTAATTGTCCTATTTCATTATGACGTCACATCAAAACGTGCTATTGTTCTAACGCTAAGGATCATGGTCGCCAGTGGGGCACAGATTCATAACAACAATTCAAGAATACACGATAAAATTGCATTTACAAGACGGATAGGAAAGAAATGACAACAAAATGCCATAAATATGAAAGTGTAAACATAGACACATAACATACATAAAAATTAGATAATTTGAAGCTCAATTTTCAAAGAGAAAGAAGATTTAGTTAAAATTACCATTGTTTTCGGCAATTCTATCCCCAACTAAAACACATTGTGACGTCATAATGAAATAGGGCAATTGTTATGATCAATTTCATTAATAGACTGCAAAATAGTCCCTACTTTTAAACGAAAACTCCAAGGAAACAAGTTGAAGTTCGATCCAACGAAATTCTGTTCTCTCGTGGCCAGAATTTCGTCCTCTGATTTTTTGCTTAAAAGTAGGGACTGTTTTGCAGTCTATTTTATTAGTAATCATCATAATCATCATTATCATCGTCATTATCATCATCATCACAATCATCACTACTATAATCATCATCATCATTATGACCATCATCATAATCATCATTAATATCATCATCATTATCATCATCATTATAATCATCATCACCATCATCACTACTATAATCATCATCATCATCATCTTTATCATCACCATCATCATCACCAGCATCACTACTATTATTATCATCATTATCATCATCATTATAATCATCATCACCATCATCACTACTATAATCATCATCATCATCATCTTTATCATCACCATCATCATCACCATCATCACTACTATAATGATCATCATCATCACCATCATCATCACCATCATCATCACTTTCATCACTACTATAATCATCATCATTATGACCATCATCATAATCATCGCCATCATTATAGTCATCATCTACATCATCAATAACACCATCATCATTACCATCATCATTATCATGATAACCAGCATAATCACAATCTCATCATTATTATCATCACTATAATCATATATAATCATGATCATCGTTGAATTATAAACTGCCCCCCTAGGTTGCCCTGGAAGGAGAAATCTCCAAAGCCACCATTATGAATAGCCTATCAAGTGGTAAACGAGCTGCAGGTGACCTTATTCCATGGACAGTCTCACAACAGGTACAGTAGCACCTCAACACAGCGATCAATAACCACGCATGCGCAAATCTGACTCTATAAAATGGAGTAGAAGACTTTCATCTCGCCACAGCGGTCTTGAAAACAACCACGCATGCACAAATTTGACGCTATAAAATTTTGTAGACGACTTTCATCTCGTCCAACACAGCGGTCAAACAACCACGCATGCGCAAATCTGACTCTATAAAATGGAGTAGACGACTTTCATCTCGTCCACAGCGGTCAAACGACCACACATGCGCGATAAAACAAGTAAAAATGATCCAGATGTGATCCTAGTCCGATGTGTTAACCGCTACACCATAAGGACCAACCACGCTGGATACGCAGCTGGACAATGTAGTATAGGGCAAATGTGGGGGTCCCAGGGCGATATTAATCTCTTAGGTAAATTTGAACACTGTAAATGAACAGGCAGATTAATATCGCCCTGGGATTATTTCAAGAGAAATCACTCCATGGTAATATATAATTAGAAAATATTATGCTAATATTTGTTAATGACATTTTCATACTATTTTTAGTTCAATGATCATGAATTTGGAAGTCTGTCTGGAGCAAGAATAGTACGGATAGCAACTCACCCAGAGTTCCAAGGGGTATGTGTGTACTATAGATCGTTTTTACATGAACCTCATACTCTTATTTCAATGAGGTTGACAGAGCTACCAGGAAACTGCAGTAGCATGACCGAATTTTTCGAAAGGGACTTTGGGTATTTCATCACGATAATGCTAATCTTGATGGAAATTATGATAATGATTATGATAATTGTAATTAATTATGTATTAATGATGAAGATATGATGATGGAAGTGCTAATCTATACTGAAACGTTTATCACAAGTTTGTTGGCAAAATATTCACAAATTCCAAGCAATGCTCGAAAAAATGATACCAATAGTACGCTCATCAAATATAAGAAGTGAAAAGGACAAGACAAGAAGGTCAACCTATGAAGACTCTTTTAAAAGCTGTATATTACAGCAGTTCTCAGTCACACGTGCACCGCTCGCATAAAAAGCACCGCTATAAAACGTGAAGTTGGTGGACATCAATCAAACTGTGTTTACAAGACGCATGGTGTTTTTTCTTCAGTCGGGTTGCGAAACATGTTTAAATCTGGAAGCTGAATTCCCACAATAACCTCTTCGTCGGATTCAGAAATGTTTCGCAACGCGACTGAAGTAAAAACACCATGCGTCTCGTAAACACAGTTTGATTGACGTCCACCAACTTTACGTTTTATAGCGGTGTTTTTTATGCGAGCGTAGCACGTGTGACTGAGAACTGCTGTAACGATTGAACAATCATGACCCAGTCAAATACTGAAAGCCTGTTTCAGGCGAAAGGAAAACAGTTGAATTAATAATGGTTGAACGTAAATCAAGTAGAATGACAGCTAAATGTCTCTCAAGGAAGGACGGGCGAACAATTGATTGATTGAATAGAAAACAAATTTGAATTTACTTAAATTGAGGTTGTACAAATGCACATTTTGTCAAAAAGTCCCCTTCACAGTTCCCTGCGCCACCTTGAATGGTTGCCAGGACTTAGCATTCGCTGTTATCACGGGCCGCCATATTGGTTGAAACAATAGGTTTTGAATCCCTTGGTTCCCCTGGACCTCGCTTTCATGCGTTTCAGAACGTTCCAAACAAAGGTTTTCGCTCTCATGGGAATAAACATCGCCGTTGTGTGATAAAGGCCCATTGAGACGTACGTTGCACTTGCAATGATATATACACGTGAATAATTTCCCTAAGGTGTTAAAAGGTCTCCATCGCTTCTACGCAAAGGCCCGACTATCTTTTAAGATGGTGCAGGGAACTGTGAAGGGGACTATTATCCCGCGGTGCTTGATAATATGAAACTGTGGTGGTTTACTGACAGGAAATATCATTATTGCAAAAGCTCCTTACGTTAATCTTTCATATTATGAGAGACGTGGTGGCCTAGTGGTGAGCGTGTCGGACTCCGGGCCTAATGGTCTGGGTTTGACTCCTGGCCCGGGCGATTACGTTGTGTCCTTAATTAGGCAAGATACTTTACTCTCTATGTGCCTCGTATTCTCGGATAAGGACGTAAAGCCGCAGGTCCCGTCTGCCTTCACTCTGACTATGTTACAAGGTGGACGTAAAAGAACCACTGAGGACGTAAACAAATCTCTGGCCGTGACCACCCTCAGTGACTGCCTCACTCTCATACAAGCGCATTTGAATATGTACATACATATTTGCGCTATATGAATATTAAATTATATATTATTATTATTATAATATTCATTTGTAGATGGGATATGGACGCCGTGCCTTGAACCAGCTTATCCAATACTATGAAGGCAAGATTCCAAGTCTGACTGAGAATAATGGAGAGAACAATAGCAAGATAACCACTTTGAATGACGATGAGGTAATTACAATTTGTATAGGAAATCGCACGATCTTGAGTACAATTCATAATTAATAGGTACTTATGATGTTTTGAAAGTTTTCAAAATTGGACAAGACTTTTAGGCGAGTCCAATTGGATAACTTTCGAAACATCACGAGTATCTATTAATGATCAATTTTACGAGAAGATCGTGCGATTTTTTATTTATAATATACTGAAAAACTAATTGGTACTCTGCAGAGTACAATTTACGATTTAATTGTATTCCTCTCGTCCAATCACAATCGAGTTATTTTGTACAGTGTATTATAAATCCCATTCTCGTACCCAGACTCTTCTCAGCTCTCTAACAAAAGGTCGTAGGCTCTGGGAAACCCTAGCCTCCTCCGCATGCAACTCTTGACTCTGGGCTTCCTTTGTTGACTCTGGGCTTCCTGTGGCGGAAAAAATTCCTCTCCGGTTCGCATGATAAAGGAAACCCAGCAGGGGACAAAGGAAACCCAGCAGGGTTGCATGCGGAGGAGGCTAGGGAAACCCTATAATTTCAAGTGATCTGATTGGCTGAGCGGTATAACAATAGCAATGGTTGATTAGATATATATACAGGTAGCCCAAGCTCACTATTTATACGAGAATATAAGGCGACTTTTATTATATTAAGTATATATATATATAATCTAAAGACGTAAACTCATATTTTTCTATATACATATATATATATATATATATATATATATATATATACAGCGATTTGCAAAAACTTTGACTCATTTGTACATATATAAATATATATCAAAATAATATAAGAAATTATGGGATATGATCCCTGATATTTTTTTCAGATAGGCCAAGTCATAGGCAACTCGAAAAAAATATCAGTTATCATATCCCATAATTTCTTATATTATTTTGATATATATTTATATATGTACAAATAAGTCAAAGTTTTTGCAAATCAGTTTTTGCATATAATTTTTGCAATATTTATATATATATTTAAAGATATATAATTATCTTAATTTTTTTTTTCTTGAGACTTGTAACGATCTTTTATTCGTCTGAAGATCGCCGCGAAGGCCGAAAGCTTAGGAGAAGTTTTTAAAAATTAAAAGGTTGAGGACCAACAAATACTTTTATGAATTTTAGAAATTGTTTATTGTAATGTCGGTTGCAGATAAGCGATAAACTCGTTAAGTAGAGTTTCTGCCCGTAAAATGGGTTAAGGATATACAGGACACAATCGGGACGTTATTTAAAAAAAAGCTCCTAATGCGTTTAGTTTACATCAACTTCCCTACAAAGTATACATTTCCTAAAAGCTTAAATGATAAAGATTACATATTTAGTTGAAGTTTTAAATAAAAGTCATTAGTTTGGAGAAATCGGGCATATAGTGAGAGAGTATTGTATTAGCGCGAGATGTTTATTTGCAGAAGTGTTAATGTGAACGGATCAAATTTTTGGACCTTATTATTGTACATATATTGATCTATCAAAGTGTGCCTGCGATTTGTCTTTTGGCGCTTCATTATTTTTTAATTGATTTTTTTAAGTTCAACCTACATATTTTTCAGTGCATTCTTTAGTAAATAACCCCTAAAAGGTACGCACAGATACAAATAAATCAGAGTAAAAATGACCCTTACAACTGATTTTTGAGCAAAAACTCTAAAAGGACCCTAAAAGGTACGCACAGGAAATATTTTGGTGCTGCAGCTGAAAAGGCTCAATCACTTAATCTTCTTTGTGATCATTTTTGGTAATCTGAAAACAGTCCAGCATTTTACCTTAATTGATCACGTCCACTTTCGATTTTTTCCACGGATCTATTTAATGATAATATTTTGATTTCTTTGGGTGGAAACCATTCTTATGTATATAAAAAGACAATAGTTAATGAAAAATGTTTTGGTGGGTTATCGTTGAATCTTAACTGGCCCAAATGTTTTCACAGCTTAAAATAGTCAGCGTTTTTAGATTCTTTTAAACGCTTTCTGTAAGTTTTGGCGCAAAAAAAATAATAACCCTTTTTATTAACAATATTTGACCTAACGACATTTTTCTCGGCGAACGGATGATATGAAGGGAAAATGACTTTGAAAATCGCTCATTCATCTATCATTTCGTGAGATCTTAATCGGGATACGTGAACATTTTGCTGATTTCTGGACAGGAAGATATTTAATCTATGGTGCTGAGGAGATTTTGAAGGCAAAGGAAGGGTTAACATGGTTTTCTAGACCATCGAAGACAAGTGATTCATATTTCTCGAGTGACCAGCCTTTCCATATTTAAGTACAGGTGGGCGAAAATTAAAAGAAATGCTCTAAAACGGTCAACAACCACCCAGAATGACATCAAATAGATTTAACAACGGCACAGGACTGAAATATGTTGAATTTTATTTCAAAACATGTACCGAAAAAAACGTTGGATGAATAAACTTTTTGATGTGCAGAAATCGTTTTTGATGTACAAAAACCTTGTTGATGTACAGAAAACCTTTTTGATGTACAGAAAACCTTTTTGATGCACCCCGGGACTGATCCATTGTTTTGGTGCTGCAGCTGAAAAGGCCCAATCACTTAATCTTTTTTGTGATCATTTTTGGTAATCTGAAAACAGTCCAGCATTTTACCTTAATTGATCACGTCCACTCTCGATTTTTTCCACGGATCTATTTAATGATAATATTTTGATTTCTTTGGGTGGAAACCATTCTTATGTATATAAAAAGACAATAATTAATGAACAAAGTTTTGGTGGGTTATCGTTGAATCTTAACTGGCCCAAATGTTTTCACAGCTTAAAATAGTCAGCGTTTTTAGATTCTTTTAAACGCTTTCTGTAAGTTTTGGCGCAAAAAAAATAATAACCCTTTTTATTAACAATATTTGACCTAACGACATTTTTCTCGGCGAACGGATGATCTGAAGGAAAACTGACTTTGAAAATCGCTCAGTCATCTATGATTTCGTGAGATCTTAATCGGGATACGTGAACATTTTGCTGATTTCTGGACAGGAAGATATTTAATCTATGGTGCTGAGGAGATTTTGAAGGCAAAGGAAGGGTTAACATGGTTTTCTAGACCATCGAAGACAAGTGATTCATATTTATTGAGTGACCAGCCTTTCCATATTTAAGTACAGGTGGGCGAAAATTAAAAGAAATGCTCTAAAACGGTCAAAAACCACCCAGAATGACATCAAATAGATAGGAAGGGGAAGGATTAACATGATTTTCTAGACATTTTGATGAATAAACTTTTTGATGCCGTTTAAAACAATTTTTGATGCACAGAAATTATTTTCGATGTACAAAAACCTTTTTGATGTTTAAAAAGCTTTTAGATGTACAGAAAACCTTTTTGATGTACAGACAACCTTTTTGATGTACGTACAGAAAACCTTTTTGATGTACAGAAAACCTTTTTGATGTACAGAAACCTTTTTGATGTACAGAAACCTTTTTGATGTACAGAAAAGCTTTTTGATGTACAGAAAACCTTTTTGTTGTACAGAAAACCTTTTTGTTGTACAGAAAACCTTTTGATGTACAGAAAACCTTTTTGATGTACAGAAAACCTTTTTGAAGTACAGAAAACCTTTTTGATGTACAGAAAACCTTTTTGATGTACGTACAGAAAACCTTTTTGATGTACAGAAAACCTTTTTGATGTACAGAAAACCTTTTTGATGTACAGAAAACCTTTTTGATGTACAGAAAACCTTTTTGATGTACAGAAAACCTTTTTGATGTACAGAAAACCTTTTTGATGTACAGAAAACCTTTTTGATGTACAGAAAACCTGTTTGATGTACAGAAAACTTTTTTGTTGTACAGAAAACCTTTTTGATGTACAATAAACCTTTTGATGTACAGAAAACCTTTTTGATGTACAGAAAACCTTTTTGATGTACAGAAAACCTTTTTGATGTACAGAAAACCTTTTTGATGTACGTACAGAAAACCTTTTTGATGTACAGAAAACCTTTTTGATGCTTAAAAAACTCCGGGGGTAAACTAACTGGTATGTTCGTCGTTTCTCTCAGGGGTTAAAATCAGTGATATTTTAGGGTCTTAAATTTGAGCAAATCAGCACTTAATGGTATCTTTTAAAAAGGAACTAGCCCATCTCATAATAATAGTAGTAATTTTGTGGTATCTCTTAGGGGTTAAAATTTGCCAAGCCACGCCCTTTAAAATAGAAAGTTCAGATCGCTGTAGCGTTTTTTGTGTCATATGGGTGAATCCAAACTGGAAACGATCACTGAATTCGTGTGAACGCAAACATTTCTCTGCTGTTTAGCACGACCGGATTCGTGTGAACATGGCCTAATAGCACATATAACAATGCTAGGTTACTAAACTAATTCCTTCTTTATGGCAAATTTAAGAATAGTCAGCGTTTTTAGATTTTTTTTTTATTTTTTTTTTTAACGCTTTCTGTAAGTTTTGGCGCAAAAATTAACCCTTTTTATAAACAATTATTGACCTAACGACATTTTTCACTGCGAACGGACGGTCTGAAGGAAAAAGTTCGTTGAAGATCGTTCAATATCTATGATTTTGTGAGGTCTGACTGGGGATCCGTGAAAATTTTGCTAATTTCTGGACAGAAGGATCATAATCTATGGTGTTGAAGGGATTTTGAAAGCAAAGGGAGGATTAAACATGATTTTCTAGGCCATCGAAGACAAGTGATCCATATCTCGAGTGACCAGCATTACCATATTAAAGTACAGGTGGGCAAACATTAAAACAAATGCTCTAAAACGGTCAACAACCACCCAGAATGACATCAAATAGATTTTACAACAGCACAGGACTGAAATATGTTGAAATATATTTCAAAACATGAGAAAAAAAAAACATTTTGATAAATAAACTTTTTGATGCCGTTTAAAACAATTTTTCATGCACAGAAATTATTTTCGATGTACAAAAACCTTTTTGATGTTTAATAAGCTTTTAGATGTACAGAAAACTTTTTTGATGTACAAATTAAAACCTATTTGATGGACAGAAAACCTTTTTGACGTACCGAAAACCTTTTTGATGTACAGAAAACCTTTTTCATGTACAGAAAACCTTTTTCATGTACAGAAAACCTTTTTGATGTACAGAAAACCTTTTTGATGTATAGAAAACCTTTTTGATGTATAGAAAACCTTTTTGATGTACAGGAAACCTTTTTGATGTACAGAAAACCTTTTTGATGTACAGAAAACCTTTTTGATGTACAGAAAACCTTTTTGATGTATAGAAAACCGTTTTGATATACAATAAACCTTTTTGATGTACAGAAAACCTTTTTGATGTATAGAAAACCTTTTTGATGTACAATAAACCTTTTTGATGTACAGAAAACCTTTTTGATGTACAGAAAACCTTTTTGATGTACAGAAAACCTTTTTGATGCACCCCGGGACTGATCCATTGTTTTGGTGCTGCAGCTGAAAAGGCCCAATCACTTAATCTTTTTTGTGATCATTTTTGGTAATCTGAAAACAGTCCAGCATTTTACCTTAATTGATCACGTCCACTCTCGATTTTTTCCACGGATCTATTTAATGATAATATTTTGATTTCTTTGGGTGGAAACCATTCTTATGTATATAAAAAGACAATAATTAATGAACAAAGTTTTGGTGGGTTATCGTTGAATCTTAACTGGCCCAAATGTTTTCACAGCTTAAAATAGTCAGCGTTTTTAGATTCTTTTAAACGCTTTCTGTAAGTTTTGGCGCAAAAAAAATAATAACCCTTTTTATTAACAATATTTGACCTAACGACATTTTTCTCGGCGAACGGATGATCTGAAGGAAAACTGACTTTGAAAATCGCTCAGTCATCTATGATTTCGTGAGATCTTAATCGGGATACGTGAACATTTTGCTGATTTCTGGACAGGAAGATATTTAATCTATGGTGCTGAGGAGATTTTGAAGGCAAAGGAAGGGTTAACATGGTTTTCTAGACCATCGAAGACAAGTGATTCATATTTATTGAGTGACCAGCCTTTCCATATTTAAGTACAGGTGGGCGAAAATTAAAAGAAATGCTCTAAAACGGTCAAAAACCACCCAGAATGACATCAAATAGATAGGAAGGGGAAGGATTAACATGATTTTCTAGACATTTTGATGAATAAACTTTTTGATGCCGTTTAAAACAATTTTTGATGCACAGAAATTATTTTCGATGTACAAAAACCTTTTTGATGTTTAAAAAGCTTTTAGATGTACAGAAAACCTTTTTGATGTACAGACAACCTTTTTGATGTACGTACAGAAAACCTTTTTGATGTACAGAAAACCTTTTTGATGTACAGAAACCTTTTTGATGTACAGAAACCTTTTTGATGTACAGAAAAGCTTTTTGATGTACAGAAAACCTTTTTGTTGTACAGAAAACCTTTTTGTTGTACAGAAAACCTTTTGATGTACAGAAAACATTTTTGATGTACAGAAAACCTTTTTGAAGTACAGAAAACCTTTTTGATGTACAGAAAACCTTTTTGATGTACGTACAGAAAACCTTTTTGATGTACAGAAAACCTTTTTGATGTACAGAAAACCTTTTTGATGTACAGAAAATCTTTTTGATGTACAAAAACCTTTTTGATGTACAGAAAACCTTTTTGATGTACAATAAACCTTTTTGATGTACGGAAAACCTTTTTGATGTACAGAAAACCTTTTTCATGTACAGAAAACCTTTTTGATGTACAGAAAACCTTTTTGATGTACAGAAAACCTTTTTGATGTACAAAAACCTTTTTGATGTACAGAAAACCTTTTTGACGTACCGAAAATCTTTTTGATGTCCAGAAAAGCTAGCCTTTGTGATGTACAGAAAACCTTTTTGATGTACAGAAAACCTTTTTGATGTACAGAAAACCTTTTTGATGTACAGAAAATATTTTTGATGTACAGAAAATATTTTTGATGTACAGAAAACCTTTTTGATGCTTAAAAAACTCCGGGGGTATAGGGGTTAAAATCAGTGATTTTTTAGGGTCTTAAATTTGAGCAAATCAGCACTTAATGGTATCTTTTAAAAAGGAAAAAGGAACTAGCCCATCTCATAATAATAGTAGTAATTTTGTGGTATCTCTTAGGGGTTAAAATTTGCCAAGCCACGCCCTTTAAAATAGAAAGTTCAGATCGCTGTAGCGTTTTTTGTGTCATATGGGTAAATCCAAACTGGAAACGATCACTGAATTCGTGTGGACGCAAATCTTTCTCTGCTGTTTAGCACGACCGGATTCGTGTGGACATGGCCTAATAGCACATATAACAATGCTAGCTTACTAAACTAATTCCTTCTTTATGGCAAATTTAAGAATAGTCAGCGTTTTTTTTTTTAAACGCTTTCTGTAAGTTTTTGCGCAAAAATTAACCCTTTTTATTAACAATTATTGACCTAACGAAATTTTTTCACGACGAACGGACGATCTGAAGGAAAAAGTTCGTTGAATATCTATGATTTCGTGAGGTCTGACTGGGGATCCGTGAAAATTTTGCTAATTTCTTGACAGAAGGATCATTAATCTATGGTGTTGAAGGGATTTGGAAGGCAAAGGAAGGATTAAACCTTATTTTCTAGACCATCGAAGACAAGTGATCCATATCTCGAGTGACCAGCATTACCATATTAAAGTACAGGTGGGCAAACATTAAAACAAATGCTCTAAAACGGTCAACAACTACCCAGAATGACATCAAATAGATTGTTCAACAGCACAGGACTGAAATATGTTGAAATATATTTCAAAACATGAAAAAAAAAAACATTTTGATGAATAAACTTTTTGATGCCGTTTAAAACAATTTTTGATGCACAGAAATCCTTTTCGATGTACAAAATCCGTTTGGATGTTTAAAAAGCTTTTAGATGTACAGAAAACGTTTTTGATGTACAGAAAACCTTTTTGATGTACAGAAAACCTTTTTGATGTACAGAAAACCTTTTTGATGTACAGAAAACCTTTTTGATGTACAGAAAACCTTTTTGATGTACAGAAAACCTTTTTGATGTACAATAAACCTTTTTGATGTACAGAAAACCTTTTTGATGTACAGAAAACCTTTTTGATGTACAGAAAACCTTTTTGATGTACAGAAAACCTTTTTGATGTACAGAAAACCTTTTTGATGTACAGAAAACCTTTTTGATGTACAGAAAACCTTTTTGATGTACAGAAAACCTTTTTGATGTACAGAAAACCTTTTTGATGTACAAAAAACCTTTTTGATGTACAGAAAACCTTTTTGACGTACCGAAAACCTTTTTGATGTACAAAAAACCTTTTTGATGTACAGAAAACCTTTTTGATGTACGTACAGAAAACCTTTTTGATGTACGTACAGAAAACCTTTTTGATGTACAGACAACCTTTTTGACGTACAGAAAACCTTTTAGATGCTTAAAAGACTCCGGGGGTAAAGTAACTGGTATGTTCATCGTTTCTCTCAGGGGTAAAAATAAATTTTTTAGGGCCTTAAATTTGAGCAAATCAGCACTTAATGGTATCTTTTAAAAAGGAAAAAGGAACTAGCCCATCTCATAATAATAGTAGTAATTTTGTGGTATCTCTTAGGGGTTAAAATTTGCCAAGCCACGCCCTTCAACATAGAAAGTTCAGATCGCTGTAGCGTTTTTTGTGTCATATTGGTGAATCCAAACTGGAAACGATCACTGAATTCGTGTGGACGCAAATCTTTCTCTGCTGTTTAGCACGACCGGATTCGTGTGGACATGGCCTAATAGCACATAAAACAAATGCTAGCTAACTAAACTAATTTCTTCTTTATGTCAAATTTAAGAATAGGCACGCAAGCTTGCATGTCCAGAGCGTCAATTGATTGTTTATTTTTTTTATTTTATTTAAAACAAAACAAAAAACTACTAGTTAGTGCCCAAGCGAATCTTAACTTTCATGGTTTAAAACACCCCTTGCTCTTCTCAAAGATCGGTCAATTTTTAAATACTCCGTTCACTTGCCTCAATATAGAGGTCATTCAAGATCAGCATGTCAGAAAACACGACTGGTACGCCATGGTCTTTTCACGTCAACTGTCCCAAGTCGTACATTCGTTGGGGATCTGTCTTAACGATGTTATTTATTACATTATTTGTGAACGGTTCCGTCATTTTCTTATTGGTTCGCAAACAACGTCCTTTCTCAGTTGGTAACATACTGATTCTTCATTTGACTTTATCTGACTGTTTGCTTCCCTTAACGGCAATTCCTTACTATTTGAGTATGTTAGCTAGAAGTCCATTGGCCGGCATTTATTTTTGTCTGATGAGTGCTTTTTTCAACCGATTTTCACACTGTTCTTCGATATATCTGATAACCATAGTGTCAGCTTGTCGCTGTTTTAGTATTTTAAAACCGTTTCACTACCGTAACCACATTATACCGTCCAGAGTCAACAAGATATGCCTTGGTGCTTGGTGTTTGTCTTTGGTTTTCGCGTTATCGCCTTTCTTGGGTTTGGGAGAGTACGAGGTCATCCATGGCAAGTGTTTGTGTACTGTTGATGCTCACAAGTATCCCTACAACTGGTTCGTGCTTTTTACCTTATTCTTTGTTCTACCAACGGTGATAAATACTCTGATGTTTGTAGGCACAGCAAAGTATTTTATGACTCGAAAGAAAGTGGGAACAACATGGAGTCAGAAGAAAGCTAAACCCGATAGTTTTCTCTCGACATTGTTTTCTAGGAGAGAAAGGAATGATGGTGTTAGTGGCGTTTTTAAATGCGAAGCACAAGACGAATTATGTCATACAAGTGAAACAGCGAGCATTCAAGACACTGATAAAAAGACCCAAAAAGATCCCCAACAAGCGTCGAAAAATGGAAATAAAGTTAACAAAGATTTGCCACATTTACCTCAACCGAAGTCCCAACCGTCAGAACAATCGATCAGCAATGAAATTGTAGTCGAAGTTCACAACAACATTAACAACAGCAATATGGAGAATATTGAAAAACATGATAGAAAAAAGATAATTTACGTTAACCCAGCCAATCAACCAGAAAATCCCAACAACCTTCAAAGCGTATCTCAATCTACGTCTCAAAGACCAATTAAAATAACGCTCCAAACTGAAACTCACTTACAATTCATTGATGAACGTGAAAGCAGCGTAACAGAAAACAGTAATGGTATGAACGAAGGTCATGGTACGCTAGAAAAGCATCCAAAGAACAGCAATGATAAAAAGAAGGTGTGCAAAGAACAACTCTTGTTGAACAAAACGCCACCAAAAGACTTCAAATTGCTGATAGTGGTATTGATATTTGCTTCGTTTATCTTGTTATGCGGTCCTAACTTCATTTTGAAAACGTTTTATGCCATAAGCCCTGCCTCTGTATCTGATAGGGCTATAAATAATGGGCTTACACTTTCTGCGCTGAACTCGTTCATGAATCCATTTTTGTATGGTTTACTGAATCAGGAAATACGAAGTAATCTCAAGAACCTATTGTGCTTTTACTGAACAAGTACTGTAACTGTAACACAACTGCATACTTGTTCAAAAGTTTGGATACTGCGAAGTTATGTCCGTGGTAGCGTCTATTCATCGCTGTTCTAAGCGCTGTAATACAAAACTACAAAACTATTTAAAACTTATATTGAAAGAATATTATACATTGAACGCTGATATCGATTTAAATAAATGACTTTTAATCGACATAAGAGAAGATATAGTTCTAATCGATTGAGGCAGAGAGTTTCAAAGTTCAGGCGCTGAAACAGAAGGATCGATGACCATATCATGTATATATTATATATAACCATGACTATAGTAACATTCTAATGACAGTTGGTCTATACATTAAACGCTGATTTAAATATATGAGTTTTAAGCTGACTTTTAAACGACATTAAAGAAGATATAGTTCTAATCGATTGAGGTAGAGAGTTTCAAAGTTCAGGCGCTGAAACAGAAGGATCGATGACCATATCATGTATATATTATATATAACCATGACTATAGTAACGCTGATGACAATTGGTCTATACATTAAACGCTGATTTAAATATATGAGTTTTAAGCTGACTTTTAAACGACATTAAAGAAGATATAGTTCTAATCGATTGAGGTAGAGAGTCCCGAAGTTCCGGCGCTGAAACAGAGAAGGATCGATGACCATATCATGTATATATTATAAATGGAAACTAGCGAGTAAACTAGTATAGGCTGCGTCGGTGTTTGATATCAATGATAGGTAATATAATGAAATTTGTAACACCATAAAAAATGTTGACTTAACTTTACTGACGTTTCGACGTATATATGATATATAACTATGACATAGTAACACTAATGACAATTCATCTATATATTAAACGCTGATTTAAATGACTTTTGAACGACATAAGAGAAGATATAGTTCTAATCGATTGAGGTAGAGAGTCCCAAAGTTCAGGCGCTGAAACAGAAGGATCGATGGCCATATATAATAATTTACAGTGAAGATACTCGAACCGTGAACACTTGACTTTTTTCATGTTATTATATTCTGAGCCTTCTACTGCTTCAAAACCTCTAAAAATGAAGCAGTGAGTTCAAATACACTAAGTGTTCATAATAAATTATATTTCTAATCTATTCGCTCATTGGAAGTGGGTTAAAAAAGTAACAAAAAACTCAAAGTGTTCACGGTTTGAGTGTCTTTACTGTTGTTGACATATCTATGTTGTAAATATATAATGTTGTAGTTTTACTTGTCTTAGTTGGGAATAAAAAAACACATTGGGTATGTTTTGTGTCTTTGTATGTCTTAGTTAATCAAAGTATCTTGGTTTGTTACGTAAAAAAAGTCTTCCTCAACAATTATAAACTATAGTGTACAAGAAGTTTAACTTGTTTATCAGCTAATATTCTATGATGGTCGTCGCGAAGTTTAGCTCTGACTAGAATGTTCTCAAGCACATTACCTTTATATCTTAGTTAATCAAAGTATCTTGGTTTGTTACGGTAAAACTGTCTTTCTCAGCAATAATAAACTATAATGTTAGCTGCTTTGTCAGTTTAGCTGCTTTGTCAGCTAATATCATATGATGATCGTCATGCTATTTAGTTCTGACTAAAATATCCTCAAGCACTTGACCTTTCTATATTTAAAGACACTATTTGTTGGTCTGTAAAGATTACCTTTGAAATATTTAGTTTTTTGAATTAGCTACGAGAGTCTAGGTGAAATATCGGATTGTTGTCATGTAATACCTCGTCAGTTTGCTTTGTAGAAGTGCCCGGTTTTCTGTACATCAAAAAGGTTCTTTGTACATCGAAAAGGTTTTCTGTACATCAAAAAGGTTTTCTGTACATCAAAAAGGTTTTCTGTACATCAAAAAGGTTTTCTGTACCTCAAAAAGGTTTTCTGTACATCAAAAAGGTTTTCTGTACATCGAAAAGGTTTTTTGTACGTCAAAGGTTTTCAGTACATCAAAAAGGTTTTTAGTACATCAAAAAGGTTTTCTGTACCATAAAAAGAATGTCCAATTGAATATCCTACTTAAAAAATAACTTATAATAGAAATATAAAATACTAAACAAAAAATACTAACGAATGCAAAAAATACTGTAAAAAAGAAAAACTATTGAAAAGGTTAAACATTATTATTAAAATATTTGCTAATGATATATAAATGGTTAAGCCTGGTTCACGCTAGCGACATAAGCATAAACATAAGCAACATACGGAGTCTCAGTTGGGCTTTGCTCATTAGCCGTACTTGTCTTTTCTCATACCTAGTCGAGAAATGCCTCACTGAGTCTGCGTACCCTACTCACTATTCTCTTCATGACCAGAACTAGGAATATTGGAGCGATAACTCAACGGGCGACAAATAGTAATATTTTGAACTAAAGAATATAGCATTTGATAACAAATGTATTTCTAATTCTGTTCTAGAAAAACATTATAGCGTTAAAATGCGGCGCTTATTCGGGGGCGGCGCTTATTCGGGGGCGGCGCTTATTCGAGTATATACGGTATGTTGCTTATGTTTATGTCACTAGTGTGAACTACGCTTTATAGAGGCAAATACAAGTGAAACCCTGCCTTACGGCCACCCGCTTAATACGGCCAACCCCGTTATTGCGGCCAGTTTTTCAGGTCCCGACGAAATGAATGCCCATACATTTTCTATAAAATTTACCTGCTTAATGCGGCCACCCCGTTAACACGGCCACTTTGGGCTGTTCCTTCGTTGGCCGGACTAACGGGGTTTCACTGTAATTTACTAACGTTGGATATATACATCAGTATTTGAAAAGAACTCAAACTCTACAATTTCTTGTTAGGACGTTGATCTTTTAGAAGAATCCATCAGTCCTCGTGCCAATCTCCCTCCTTTGCTGCTGAAGCTGAACGAGCGACGGGCCGAGAGACTGGACTACGTTGGTGTATCATATGGACTCACGTCTAACTTACTAAGGTAATATTTATCATCATTCTTCATCTTAAAAAACATCTTTGAAACAAGACCCTTAACGAGAAAGTTTGTCAAGCAAACACTGTTACTGTGGTTCCCAGTCACACGTGACCAACTAGACCTTCAAACACGAAATAAAAATAGAGTTTTGGTGGACGTCAATCATCTGTATTTCCAGAGCAACACATACTAAAATCTCCGTTGCAAATAAGCGATAAATTTGCTACTCTACTATTGATAAATATTGATAACAGTTATTACATTTTGTTAATACTGAAAGAGCTACCCTGTTTAAATTTAGGAATCTATCTATCTTAAATATATGAATACATCAATGAATAGATCAATGATATAAGTGCAGGAATGAATGAATTAATGAATAGTTCAATTGATAAAGAATGAATAAATAAATCAATGATATTGGAGCAGGAATGGATGAATTAATGAATAGTTCAATTGATAAAGAATGAATGAATAAATCAATGATATTGGAGCAGGAATTAATGAATAGTTCAATTGATAAAGAATGAATGAATAAATCAATGATATTGGAGCAGGAATGAATGAATAGTTAGGGTTAGTGCGTGACTGATAACAGTTATTACATTTTGTAAATACTGAAAGAGCAACTCTGTTTAAATCAAGGAATCTATCTATCTCCTCCGAGTTTCTGCTCGTAAAAATGATTAAATCATTTCCAAACTCTCTGAAATCTAGGTCAGTGAATACTTAGAAGAAAAAGGTTAGGCAAAAAGACAAATAGAAGCTTCCATTCTATCAAAATTAAATCTAATTTACATAAATTCTTCGTATAGAGTACAAACACTAAAAGTGTGCAACATAAATACCACTAAATACTGCTAATTCTATTGTTCTCTATTGTTTAATCAACACTATTTAGTGCTAAATAGTGCAAAGTATTGCACACTTTTAGTGTTTGTACTCTAATTAATTTATCGCTGATCGGTAACGGACAAGTTTGTCTGTGTTGCCTTGGAAATACAGTTGATTGACGTCTACCAAATCTCTATTTTTTGCCTATGTTTGAAGGTCTAGTTGTCCAAGTGTGGATGGGAACCGCAGTAATGTTTAGAATACAGTCATTTGAGAAAACGTTGTCGCCGACCGGCTCCACGACTACGCGACTAGCCCAAGCGGGAGTATGTGTAAAAATCACAAAAGCATTAACTTTTTAGCACGCGCTAAAGAATATGCTGAAATATGTAGCGAGTACATGAATGAATGTGTGCCTTCGCGTTCTTTGCAAAGAAATAAACCGTTGTATAGAGCGTGGAGATATCGACAAGTAAATAGCTACTTCTTCAGTTTTCATGCAGAGGATTCGTGTTATCCAAATCAATCGCGAGCGTAAATCTAATATAAGCAAGGCACTAAGAGCTCAAGATGTTGATAATATATGCAAGTAACTGCTTCAGTGATTTCTACCCATACTCCTTTTAAGTCTAGTCGCGAAGCCGTCCGGCGACAACCTTTTTAAAATGACTGTATTTCAAATCTGTTGCAAATTGCATTTGGCGTTTTCAAGAACTCATCTCACGCACCACCAAACTTTTATTTGTGTACGCGCGCGATGACCGTTAGAGAATCCCCGTGCGCCATCGTTCTAGAATTCCACTGCGCAAGCTCAACCGTTTCTTGCATTCCATACATTCCTGAAATTCGTTAAATTCTTGTGTGTACGCGAGCGATGACCGTTAGAAATGCTGCTTGCGCCATTGTTCCAGAATTCCTCTTTACGCGAGCTGAAACATTTCTCGCATTCTTAAAATTCCTTGCATTCTTTGTACGCGCGCAGATCCGAACCATAGAGTTGACGGTTTGGATTCAAACTAAGCCATTGCGCGCGCTTTTCCAAATACAATTTCCTCTCGTGTGTTGACAGATTTAATTCCGAAATCGTTTGTCTTTTAGAAACAGGAAAAAAGTAGAAGTATGCTTTCTGAAACATGAAAACAATATAAACCAATGTCAAGGAAACATTGTTTCGATGCCTCACGGAAACCTGCATTGTTTTCTGACATAGTCAAGAATATCAAAATCAAAATAAGCGCGCAGCAACACGAAAAAAAGGAGAAGCATGCTTTCTGAAGAATGAAAACAACATAAACTAATATCAAGGGAACATTATTTCGATGACTCACGGAAACTTGCATTGTTTTCTGACATAGTCAAGAATATCAAAATCAAAATAAGCGCGCAGCAACACGAAAAAAAGGAGAAGCATGCTTTTTGAAGAATGAAAACAACATAAACTAATATCAAGGGAACATTATTTCGATGACTCACGGAAACTCGCGTTATCTTCCTATATTTATACCATTTTAATCAAATTGTAAGGACATCGAGAAATAATGGGATGCACTAGAAATCAATTAGTATTACTATTATTGTTTTCTAACATAGTCAAGTAATATTGACTGACATGATACCTTGAGTGTAAATGAAAAATTCGTGTCCATTTACACTTGAATACATATATCTTATTAGACAGTTTGATGTGTAATATGGCTGGATATTTTACGAGTGAAACGCTGTATTTTGACGAGCCTCCGGGCGAGTCAAAATGCAAGTTAACGAGTAAAATATTCAGCCATATTACACATTAAACTGTTTAATAAGTTATTTATTATCCAATCGAAAGGTTTTTGTTCTTTTATAATGCAAAATATTGTTTTACTTGAGAGCTAGATAGACAAGTAAAAATATGGCTGGATATTTTTACTCGATCCAGTCCTACTCCTGCGATATTTTTACTCGTCTATGACTAGTTGGATAATCATTTGTGATATATTCCGAGTGACAAACACCAGCTATGTCTAATATTGTCTGTCTTGTAGGTTTTGGAAAAGAAGTGGTTTTGTTCCTGTGTATTTGCGGCAAACACCGGTAAGAACTGACCACATCACGCCCTGCATGAAGGCTCGTTTACACTAGTGACATATCATAAGCAACATACGCAGAATCAGTTGGGCCGTGCTCACAAATTGATGCGTGTAACAGCTTTGTCCTCGATTTTTCGCGCAACACCTACCCATGCCAGAATGAAGTTCGGACATCGATCTGATGTCATGACCGCGCGGCTTGGAAGCTAGGGACGGTGTTGCCATTACAGAAATCGCGAAAACTTGTCCTGTGTAACATGTTGAATTCGTAGGAATATTGTACGAAAAACAACTCGTGTTACATGTATTAGAAAATGTCAACCCGTATCGCGAAAAATCGTCGCTGAAAGTCGTCGCGTGTAACATTAGCTTAAAGGCTCGTTTCCACTGAGTGGCGATTTCAGTGACTAGTTTTATCGCATTTTGCAACTTCTGCATGCATGCACAAATAAAATTGTTATTACAGTTATGAAAGTGTGTTTGAACAATGGATATAACTATGAAAACATTGTGCAAAATGTTATCTTTAGTGCAACTCCCTGCGATTTTATGTTGCCGTGAAATAATATATGCTTTACAGTTTGACCACAGCCTGTGGAATTTCAGTTTCAAGTGCTTCAATAGACCTCTTTTCCTTTCTTGTTTGTTGTCACATTTCAGATCACGTTATGCTACCCTTTGGAATTGTTTCTTTCACATATAAATGATATAACACGTTCATCATAAAAGAACAATTCTCAAGGGAATGACACTTGGTCTGAAATGGGCAATTTGCATACGGAGGTAAAGAGTTCTATTAGCTTTAATTGATTGCTTATCTGTAGATCAATTCCTTAAATTACCGCTAGCTGTAGTCAAATTCTAAAGAATATATTACACGCTATCGAGGCTGAGGTTGATCGACGAGAACTGTGAAAGAGACTTCTCTATTTTCTCCGAATATTTTTTTCTGGCTCCCTGTGTTATTAAATACTGAGAGAGGTCTGGTGCTTTTTTTGCAGAATGATTTGACTGGCGAACACTCTTGTATCATGTTACGCATGCTCAATGAAACCGATGTGAACACGAGTGAGGACTGGTTACGAGCATACTGGCAAGGTTAGTGTACACCAATTTTAAAAAGGTTGTCTAAGGACCCGGGCAAACGGCTTCAACATCCGTTCGATTTTGTTGAATGGCAATGTTTAAACGCTTTTAAACTCTTTCAACATTGTTGAAACGTGTTGAATCGGTATTGAATTGATCTTTAAAGAGTTTAAAAGCCTTTAAACTTTGCCATTCAACAAAATCGAGCGGATGTTGAAGCAAATGTTGAAGCCGTTTGCCCTGGACCTAAGGCGATAGGCCATTCCAAGTCGGAATCGATTTGCTGCATTCCTTATTACCGTCCAGAAAATGGAATGTATTTTTGAGGTATTTGATAAATACACTAAAGTCGACGAAATATCCAAACTGAACACCGGTACTTTCCGTCTTGGAATGACCTGCGTTACCACGTAATACGATACGATTCGACTTAATACGATATTCATACGACATGATACGACTTGATACGATATTCATACAATAAGATACTACTTGATACGATATTCATACGATATGATACGACTTGATGCGATATTCATACGACATTATACTACAATATTCATACTACTTGATTAAATATTCATACGACATGGTACGACTTGATACGATACTCATTCGATATAACACTACTTGGTGTGATATTCATTCGACTTGATACGATATTCATTCGATATAATACGACTTGATACGATATTCATACGATATGACACGATATTCATACGATATAATACGACTTGGTACGATATTCATTCGATATAATACGACTTGATACGATATTCATTCGATATAATACGACTTCATACGATATTCATACGATATGATGCGACTTGACACGATATTCATACGATGTAATACGACTTGACACGATATTCATTCGATATAGTACGACTTGGTGCGATATTCATACGACTTGATACGATATTCATTCGATATAATACGACTTGGAACGATATTCATACGACATGATACGACTTGACACGACTATTTAATACTTGAATATGATGCTATGCAGTTTCTTTCTATGTGAAGCTATTCAGTAGGATACGACCTAGTGACGTATTTTTTATTCAATTTTTCATAGATTTTCGACGTCGGTTCCTGTCCCTGCTGGCCTATCAGTTTCACTCGTTCCATCCTTCCTTGTCTCTTAGTGTCCTACAACAGAAAACAATGAAGACAGCCAAACAAGGTAGGGAACGGCCATAGTTACATGTAATATACGAGCTTTGAATCAACCGAATCAAAATATGGCGCCCTGCTATTGTTCTTGAATAGAATAAAATAGTATTAAAAATTCTGAAATTTAGAATTTAGAATTCTGAAATAGAATAGGATAGAATCTTTATTTTCTCTTTGTATAGAATAATTACATTATACATTTTACATCTTTTTTTTTTCTCTTCTTTTTTCTGACTAGCCTCGTGTGTATAAGAGGCTGGCCAGTCAAGAACAATAGTTATTCAAAATGATCACCATATTTCGACTTGGTGTATAAGCTCATTCATATATCCATCCATTCATCCATTCATTCATCCATCCATCCAATATTTCATTCATCCATTTATATTTATCCATCCATTCATTTATATTTATTTAGCCATCCTTTCATCCATCCATCCATCCATCCATTCATCCATTCATTCATCTATTCATTCATCAATCCATCCATCCATTCATCCATGCATTCCTCCATTTATATTTATTCATCCATTCATCCATCCATCCATTCATTTATATTTATTTAGCCATCGTTTCATCCATTCATTCATCCGTCCATCCATTCATATCCATTTATATTTATCCATTCATCCATTTATATTCCATTTAACAATTGTTTGTAGGCATAACCAAATCTGAATTAGAATACGCAGTGACAAAGTACGACATCAAAAGACTGGATTTATACTCCAGAAACATGGTGGACCACCACTTGATAACTGACCTGCTACCTGAGAGTAAGTATACAGCTGTTTATAAAAGGTTGAAATGTTGAATACTGAACGGCTGAATAGAGCATTCCAAGACCGAAATGCATTGTTGACAACACAATTGTAGAGTGATCATTTTACTTAGTTTTAGTTCATATTTATTTTTTGTATTATTATTATTATTATTATTATTATTATTATTATTATTATTAAATTAAATGGACGATTTGTCTGTCCTCTATTGTTGGCAATAGTTATTCTCCACTATGCTCAGATTTCCCCCCGGTTTTTTCCCTCCTCTAAACAATTGTTTGATGTGTTGTTCTTTCACATGACACAAGGGTTTTTTGATATAATGTGAATACTCATTTTCAGCTGCAAGACTTTTCTTTATGGATAAGTTGGACTTCTCTTTGTCTGCTATTCAGTCAGTAAGTAATGATGGTCTTTTGTTATCATCATCGTCGTCATCATTGTTATCATCATCGTTATCATGATCATTGTTATTTTTATCATTGTTATCACCATCGATATCATCATTGTTATCATCATCATTGTTACCATCATCATTGTTATCATCATCATTGTTATCATGATCATTGTTATCATGATCATTGTTATCATCATTGTTATCACCATCATTGTTATCATCATTATTGTTATCATCATCGTTATCACCACCATCAACAACAACAGCATCATCGTCAAAAGCATCATCATCATCATCATCACCATCATCATCATCAACAACAACCCCGTCATCATCATAATCATCCTAAGTACTAATAACTATGATAACCTGTATTTTCTCTCAGGCCATTCTACTTGGTGTAGGCCTGCAGCACAAAACTTTTGACGACTTAGAGGTATGTACACTGTAGATCTTTGCTGGCATTACCATTATCGTAATAATCATCATCACCATATCTACTGCGATCATCATCACCACTACTACCATAATCATCTCCATTGCCATCATTATTTTCATCATCACCATCATTATCATCATCATCATCAACTTAACCATATCTATCACTATCATCACGATCATTACCATCATCATCTCCATTGCCGTCATCTCTAATACCATCAATATTGTCATCATCTCCATCATAAACATCATCACCATCATTATCATCATCACCATAGTTATCATCATCACCATAGTTATTATCATCATCACCATAGTTTTCATTATCATCATCAGTAATCTTCATCACCACCATCATACACATCATCATCTCTATCTTCATCATCAACACCACCACCATCATCATCATCATCTTCATGACCAACATAATTAAAATCACCATTTCCATTATCATCATCTTTAATACCATCATCAACAACACCATCATCTTCATCACCACCATCATAAACATCATCATCTCTCTCATCAACACTACCATCATCATCATCTTCATGACCAACATAATTAAAATCACCATTTCCATTACAATCATCTTTAATACCATCATCAACAACACCATCATCATCTTCTTCTTCATTACCATCACCATCAACATCATCAACATCATTATCATCAACACCATCATCACCATCATCAACACCATCATCATCATCAACACCATCATCATCAACACCATCATCACCAACACCATCATCACCATCATCATCTTTACAATCAATGTATATGTCATGTTGTTATTATTGTTGTCTTCAGAAAGAGCTAGAGCTCCCTGCCAGTCAGTTGCTTGGTCTTTTTAACCGACTCACCCGTAAAGTCGTTCAGGTAATTCAAATTCCAGTTTTTTAAACAGTGCGGACACTCCAACCGGGACCACTTAGACAAGACCTTCCAATCAAATTACGATATTTGTACAATGGGTTTATTCTGACCAATCGTTACTTTATACATTTTGGCGCAATCGTTACTGTTTACATCATCAGCTACCTCATTGGCTCATTGATTGGAATATCGCAATCTGATTGGTTAATTGCAGGTTTTGTCTAAGTGTTGGAGTGTCCGCACTATAATAATCGAGCTGGATGGTTTTGTCAGGATTGAAAAGCACGAGGCGTAGTCGACCTTGACAGGCTTTCATAGCGGCAAACACGATGTTTTATCGAGCTGATTTGTGTTTTGTTTTTCTGTAGTGTTTTAATAAAGTACTCGAGGAAGCCATGGAGAATGAGATTGTTAAACAGAAAGAAGTAACGATGGAACCATTAGCCAAGTCATTGAACCAAGATCTTGTAAGAACTACTGCTTATAGTTTGTTGGTTGTCGTTGTTATGTTAATAAAATTGTTGTTGTTGTTGTTGTTGTTGTTATGTTGTCATGGTGGAAATACGCTTGTGTTGTTGTCGCTGCTGTAGTTTTACTGTTGTCCAATTATTTTACTGTTGTTGTTTCCTGTTAATAATATAGTTGTTTTTGTTGTTGTTATGTTGTCATTGTGGAAATACGCTTGTGTTGTTGTGGTTGTTGTTGCTGCTGTTGTTTTACTGTCCAATTATTTTACTGTTGTTGTTGCCTGTTAATAAAAAAGAAAATTGTTTTTTGTTTTTAATCAATCGTTTCTTAGTACGTATAGGTATCGACATTTGGATGCATATGGTTTAGGACAAATTGTCCATCTTGTTGTTTTGCTGTTATTGTTGTCGTCGTGTCGTTAATGTTTTCGTTGTGTCATTGGTGTTGTTTCGCTTTTGTCATTGTGGTTGTTCTGTTATCATTGTTGTTGTTATTCTGTTGTTGTTGTTTTCATCTTACGTGTTATTGTCGTTGTCTTTTTTTTTATTTTTATTATTGTTTGTGCTTGTACTGCTGTGTTGTTGCTGCAGCAGTTTGTTGTCATAAATCATACTATCATTTTTCTATGTTATAAGTTTCCTATGTTATAACTGTAAATGTTTTTTTAGGACGAAGCAGCGAAAGAGATGGAAGCAAAACAAAAGAAAGAATTGGAACAGCTCAAAGCTTTAGATCTTGACCAGTAGGTTTTCAGTATTTATGTCTTACCTACCTCCTCGTTTCTTTCCTTGATCCTCTAACCTTGTGTGTCTGTTTGCTTGTTTGTCTGTTTGTTTGCTTGTTTGTCTGTTGGTTTGCTTGTTTGTCTGTTGGTTTGCTTGTTTGTCTGGTTGGTTGCTTGCTTGCTTGCTTGCTTGCTTGCTTGCTTGCTTGCTTGCTTGCTTGCTTGCTTGCTTGCTTGCTTGCTTGCTTGCTTGCTTGCTTGCTTGCTTGCTTGCTTGCTTGCTTGCTTGCTTGCTTGCTTGCTTGCTTGCTTGCTTGCTTGCTTGCTTGCTTGCTTGCTTGCTTGCTTGCTTCCTTGCTTCCTTGCTTCCTTGCTTGCTTGCTTGCTTGCTTGCTTGCTTGCTTGCTTGCTTGCTTGCTTGCTTGCTTGCTTGCTTGCTTGCTTGCTTGCTTGCTTGCTTGCTTGCTTGCTTGCTTGCTTGCTTGCTTGCTTGCTTGCTTGCTTGCTTGCTTGCTTGCTTGCTTGCTTGCTTGCTTGCTTGCTTGCTTGCTTGCTTGCTTCCTTGCTTCCTTGCTTCCTTGCTTCCTTGCTTCCTTGCTTCCTTGCTTCCTTGTTTGTCTGTTTGTTTTCTTGATTGTCTATTGGTCTGCTTGTTTGCTTGCTTCCTTGCTTGCTTGCTTCCTTGCTTGCTTATTTGTCTGTTTGTTTTCTTGATTGTCTATTGGTCTGCTTGTTTGCTTGCTTCCTTGTTTGTCTGTTTGTTTTCTTGATTGTCTATTGGTCTGTTTGTTTGCTTGCTTGCGCTTGTTTCTTCGTGCTTGTTTGCTTGATTTTCAACATTCTTTGATTTTCAACATTCTAAAACTCCTTGCCTTGTTAACTTTTTTATTGTCTTTTCTTATTTCTTTTTTTCTATTTTTATTTTAAATTCTGTTTGGTAATTTGTGAATTGTTGTCATACTTAGATACGCCATATCCGGTAAAGAGGACGAGTGGAGCACGGCACTAGGATCTAAAGGAAAGCAACAATCAATTGTCAGCATACCAAGCAGTAAAAGAAAGTCCAAGGTATATACGACTAGTTTATAAAGGTTGATAAAGGTCATTGTAAGACTAAGTAAAGTGATGGTCGTGAAAACAGACAATTGTTCTCTTCAAGAACATGGAAGTTATTTAGATGCGTATGTGGGTCTGATCCGCGGTTATATGATGTGTGTATAATTATGATCGTCGCGGAGAAATAAGCAATTTATAACCCATGACCTTTGCAGTACCGGTACTGCAAAGGTCATGGGTTCAAATCCCGTTGAAGTCCCGAATTTTTTCGGGCCTCTATAATTGCTTATTTCTCCGCGACGATCATAATTATACACACATGGAAGTTATTGTTGCGATATTATGGACATCTAAAATTTTGACGAAGAATTAAAGTTATGATTGTTGTTGTTATTTTTAGGGAACACAAGAGGAGCCAAAGTCGAGCAAGAAAGCAAAGAAATCTAAGAAACACAAGAAATAAGGATGAGATGTCTTCACGATAGGAAATTACTTTGCCCTCATTTTAACGGAATCTATTTTTTTCTCTTTTGTTCTTCAGTTTGACGCGTGTACCATTTATTTTCCCGCTCTTTTCGGTTCTTACACTTTGACGCGTGTACCATTTATTTTCCCGCTCTTTTCGGTTCTTACACTTTGACGCGTGTCCCATTTATTTTCCCGCTCTTTTCGGTTCTTCCAGTTTGACGCGTGTACCATTTATTTTCCCGCCCTTTTCGGTTCTTCCAGTTTGACGCGTGTACCATTTATTTTCCCGCTCTTTTCGGTTCTTACACTTTGACGCGTGTTCCATATATTTTCCCGCACTTTTCGGTTCTTACACTTTGACGCGTGTACCATTTATTTTCCCGCTCTTTTCGGTTGGTAGGCGCGCTCTCCATTTATTTTACAAACCAACCAACAACAACAAAAAAACGAACATGCTAATTAACACACTCAAACAAACAAAGTAAACAAGCCAAACAAGCCAAACAAATGGACAAATAAACATACCAACAAAAAGTACAAGAAAAGGGCAATTCGCAGCATCAAATCGAAACATCGTTTAGGATTAGTCATTTTTAAAAAAACAGAGTATCTCCAAACAATTGTCCTAAGCCTAACCAAACAATAGCGGTACTGCAGTATTAGGAGGCCTACCAAAACACAATTCCCGCAATAAAAGCAAACTCACTTTAAACTACCAGCCAAACAGCAGTAAAGCTTGATGTATTTTTTACCACTATACTTATGAATAAACTTTTATTTTTTCTGCAAAAATAAAATTGATAAATACAAGTGAAAAATGTGTTAAAGTTTTTGGGGTTGTGCCTCGATTAGGGAGAAAGACGGGAATGGTGGGTAAGTTGTAAATGGGAAAATGTATATATATTTTTAAACGTTGCGTGATCAATGCGTTAGTGCGCTATAGCTTTCCATTCAATCAAAAAAAATTGCAGAAATTGCTCTGGGCAATTAGTGGATTTAGCGCTATATAAATAAATCTGTTATTATTATTTAATAATTAATCGTAACTCCAACTAGACTAACTTGCGTCACATCCGGAGATGATAAAGAAACATCCGGATATGACGCAGTCTACGCCAAATGAAAATAAAAAAAATCGGCGACTTTGTTCGTCCTGTTTTCAAGACGATTTCTCTGTCATAAGACGATCTGTCAGTCTTCTAGTGGCTTTTATTATCACCATCAATATTATAATTATCGTCGAAATCAAGCGATTCATTATTATTTTATCCTTGATGCAAATCCATCACTTCCCGTTCACCACAGGGAGCCCAGCAACCATTTACAATTACCTGTTGAAACCGGTTTAGCTTTGTTGTGACGCATGCAGTTAATACCATTGGAAGACGAAAAAAGGTTTATTGTCAATTCTCCGCCATTTTTAAACACAAACCAAAGAAATTTACTTCGCTTTGAAGGTATGTTTTCAATCCACTACAACAGCTATGTATTTGATAATTATTTTAATTCTAAATGTTGTTCTACAGTTTTTGTTTTGCTCTGTTCAAAAGCACATGTTAGCTCGTTCAAAGCCATTTTATTTTGCTTGTGCACGAAAGCCGCTTTGCTGTTTGAATTTTTCGAAGCTTAATTTTCACATTTAGATATAATTTTCTGTGATAAATTGTGTATTTTCTAAAAGCAAGAACTTAAAAATATCGATATCTTTGCTCTTTTCGGTAAAAATTCTTATTATTATTCGTATTCAAGTATAAAGCTAGATAATCTAATTTAGGAAATGTGAATCCCCACATCGATTTTGTTGTTCAGTTGATAAGTTATTCAGGGGATAGAGTGTAAATAGTACATCCGTGAAACATCACCATTAAATGGGATATTACTTGAGATATATAATATAGCACAGATATTGATTTCAGGCCGGTCTGCAGTTTAAGGATGGTTTTCACTACATGTTACTAGGCATAAGCACAAGCATAAGCACAAGCACAAGCAAAAGATAGTTTCTTCTATTTTGACATAAGCAGACATAAGCATAAGAAAAACAAACATGTTCGTTTTCTTGTGTTTAGCTTATACTTATGCCTAGTGAAAACCAGCCTTAAAAGCGTACATGCTTTTACTTTGCTTATTGTTTGTACATATGTTACATCCTATTTCAGATCACGTGATGCTACCCTTGGGAGTTGATTCTTTCACATGTAAATAATATAACATGTTCATCATAAAAAGGGGGTCGTAAGGGTTTGCGATATTTGAGTCATTTTTGTTGCGGTATACGTTTATTCTTATTTTAACATGCGGTATTCAAATAATATGCAGTGTGCGGTATTCATACATTTTAGACCTTGGTTAGAAAAAACTAGAAAACTAGATTTGGTCGAGAAATACGTTTTAATAATCGTCTACTCTACTGACAGATATCCTCTTAAAGGTCAGGGATACATTACAAGCATATTATTTTTTCATAAAAACTTAGTTTTTAATTTAAAAATACTATTTTTGAATTTTCGTTGCAGTATAGATATTTTGATAAATTTTGTTGCGGTATTCAGTATTTGCCCATTTTTGTGTGCGGTATTGCGGTATCCAGACACCCCTTACGCCTCCCTCATAAAAGAACAATTCTCAAGGGAATGTCATGTGGTCTGAAATGGGCAATTTGAGGTAAAGAAGTCTATATGGACCACATACATGCATGCATATCTTACAGCATAACTTGCCTTACCGTGGCCACCCAATTAAAGTTTTGTACTGTACGTTAGCTTAGCATTCAAACGTTTCTATTTTCAAATTATTTGCTACACCTTTTCAAATTTAAACATCCTGGGAGGTTTTTCAGACACTTATAAACTTCACTCTTGTTTTGGCTTTGAACATTTCAAAGTGTTTACCATTTGACACTTGGCGTGTCTTTTATTAAGGTCAAATTCTCGCTTTCTGATTGGTTAACTTGTACAAAACTTTAATTAGTTGGCCACAGTAAGGTGTGTCGCTATGTAATGATTCATAATAAAGAGTATAAATATTTATACATTTATTGGCATGCAGAGATTTTCAACACAAGAAAAATAAAATTTATAACTACAAGCGATTCAAAATTCTGCTTATTGTCATGTGACTCTTAACACCTCTCTTGTGTTCAGACAATCTCAAAGTGCTTTAAAACTGCAAACAGCACATGCATGCCCATTTTCTATTTATTTAATATTAAATAGTTATTATTATATTTCTATATAGGTACCGCTCAACAGTCAAGTATCTTGAAACCACTAGACACCAACTAGAAAGAGATTACAATGTCCACTTACAAGAGCAAGTCCCATTTTCACACCCCCATTTTCTATTTTTTTAATATGAATATTAAATAGTTATTATTATTCTATCGAGGTGCCGCTCGATAACAGTCACCAAATATCTTGAACCCACTAGGCATCAACTAGAAAGAGATAACAATGTCACTTACAAGAGCAAGTCGCACCATTGCCTGTGCATGTGCATCGTGTGGTAATCATACCGTCAGAGCTATAGCCTCTTCATTTGTAGCACATAAAAAAGTTACTCCTGAACAGGCTGGTTTTCAAGGTAATATCAGGATTCATTATTACAATGGTACCTCTATTAAGCGGTCACCCTTGGGACTTTTCAAAGTGGCCGCTTAATAGAGGTTGGCCGTTAAGTTAAACTACTGTGCGACTCACTGTACCATAGTCACTTACCAAAACTTTTGATGAATTGTTGAGACATTATTTCCACATTTTTCTATCTCAATGAGCCGAAACGTTAATGTCCATGGATAGTACTGTAGAAGGTCAGGATGACGACGTTAATGCATACGTACGGTTCAAAAATTTCCCAAATTGAATTTCCCAAGTGGCCGCTTAATAAAGGTTGGCCGCTGAAGAGAGGTATAGAATAGGTATAGGTTGAATAGATTGGGGATGTTTTATTGTGGCCGCCTAATAGAGGATGACCACTTAATAGAGGTATACCACTATATTATTCATACTTTGATGTGTTTTTTTTTTCCTTTAGGGCTGTTCTCAGGTTATTTCTACAGCGATAAACATGGCTTTGGCTATGACAGGGATGGTAGTTTAGTCATCGTCACACCACATGCAACTACTTTCACTAAAGGTATATACTTACTATGAAAATCACTAGAGTGGTTAAATGTACGTTGAAAATTTGGCCTTGGGGGTGTGTCTTTTTGTACCACATGACCAATTTTGAGCAAAATGATTGGACGGAAGCGATCACATGGTACAAAAAAAATTGGTCACGTGGACGAAATGTTTTGGGCATGATTACCAGTCTACTGATTTCCATAGTAGTTAAATCTTTGGAATACAAATTGACTTTTTCCAAAAGGTTTTGAATAGACCTCTTTACCTTCCTTGTTTGTTGTCCCATTTCAGATCATGTGATTCTACCCTTGGAAATTGTTTCTTTCACATGTAAATGATATTAATAACACATTCATCATAAAAGAATAATTCTCAAGGGAATGACATTTGGTCTGAAATGGGCAATTTGCATACAGAGATAAATAGGTCTATTTATGCATGCAATACACATAAAGCAATTTGTTCCTGTGACCTAAAGTGTTGCAGCAACTTGCCTCCTAGTGAAAAACCAGTCTTAACAAGTTTAGATATCATTTTCTTTAATGTCATGTACTATTGTAACATTTAGTTCCTACTGGAAGTGCATGCGACGTGGAAACAAGCACGTTGCTAGAAGCAGCCAAGCAATCATACATCAACAGAGAACCAACCAACGATTTTAGAGTCCCTCTGTCAGATAGCTTGTCAGATGATGAGACGGAGTACTTTCTCAATGCTGCTAAGGAATCGTATAATAACATAGACGGTGGCAACAAAAAGGATTAAATATTGTTGAGATACAGTGTGGACACTTGAACTATGAACACTTAGAACAGGTTCCTATCTAAAATATGTACTTTCCCATATAAATCTGTACTTATGCAAATTTTGTTGGTGTGTGCTAAACTCACAGATCAACCAATCAGAGAAGTTCACTTCAGAAATAATATACTCTGATTGGTTGATCTGTGTGTTTAGCACACATCAACATAATTTGCACAAGTACAGATTTAAATAGGAAATTACAGATTTAAATAGGAACCTGTTTTAGGTTTTTTGTCAAGTTATTATTTTCTGAATCTTTTACTGCTTCAAACCTCTAAAAGTGAACCACTGCAGTTCACCAAGTTTTCAAGATAAATCATATTTCTAATTAATCTACTTGCTCAAAGGATGTGGGTTAAAAACAGGAACAAACAACTAGGTGTTCACGGTTCAAGTATCCTCACTGTAAATATAAATGAATTATAATACATTGGTAGAGTGGTTTTTATTAACCTGTGAGTAAACAGCACATGAATTATGATATTGGTGATCATGTTGATGATGAGAATGAATGTGATGATGATGGTATTGATGATGATGATGATATTGATGACAATCAATATGATGATGATGATGGTACTGATGATGTTGGCATTGATGATGAAGACAATGATGGTGACATTGATGATTAATGTGATGATGATGATGATTAATGTGATGATGATGATGATTAATGATTAATGTGATGATGATTAATGTGATGATGATTAATGTGATGATGATTAATGTGATGATGATGATTAATGTGATGATGATGATTAATGTGATGATGATGATTAATGTGATGATGATGATGATTAATGTGATAATGATTAATGTGATGATGATTAATGTGATGATGATGATTAATGTGATGATGATTAATGTGATGATGATGATGATTAATGTGATGATGATGATGATTAATGTGATGATGATGATGATTAATGTGATGATGATGATTAATGTGATGATGATGATGATTAATGTGATGATGATGATGATTAATGTGATGATGATGATTAATGTGATGATGATGATGATTAATGTGATGATGAAGAAATTGAATGTGATGATGATGATTAATGTGATGATGATGATGAAGATTAATGTGATGATGATGATGAAGAAGCTGAATGTGATGATGATGATGATGGTATACTGATAATGGTGATATTGTTAGTGACGTTGATGATTATGATTAATGTAATGAAGGTGATGGTGATGGTGATGACAATGATTTTATTATTTTATACATGGTGATGATCATTGTGTTGTTGGCTATCAGTGGTACTAATGATGACAGTACAAATAATATGTATTCCGCCGTATAATATAAACCACTCTATGTTGAATTGCATGTATAACAAATTGTACATTTGTTCATTTTTTCTGAACATATAAATGTGTTTTAATTTTATAATTATAACATAATATTCTTTGAACTAAACCTACTAGTTATCACAGGTCAAAATCATTGAGACTATGTGTGCTGGCTGTTTGAAATAATAACTGGGTATATATACACTTTAAACACATTTTTTATTTTTTTTCCAACAAAATACTTTTCCATTGAATTAAAGTAAATCAAAGCTACACAGTTCCCCATTTTTTACTGAGAATTTTCTGTGAATATTAAGTAATGATGTGTGTAAGAAGTAAGCAACTCTCAAATGTTCTGTGGCAATAGCAACCTCCCCACATAAGAATGTCTTAGTTTTCAAACTGAAAGTATACCAGCCTATAGGTAACACATTTTAAAAATTAAAATGTGCAAAAACTCTGTTTTGGAACAAAGTTTCTCTTGTACTAAAAGGTCTCATCCAATCATAAACATAAAGTTTTGAAAATATGGCAGATTTTCATGTTTTAACCAATGAGATGGACGGATTAGACATTACACAATTAGCACCTTTCTGCATTCATTGCCATTTGCCTGCCTCGTTCTTACACATATCATTACTAATTAAATAGACCGAAGAATGTCACCATGCAAATGGTCTATTTGCTCATATTTATCTGTATATATATATTTTTTTTTTCTTTTTCTTTTCTTTTTTTTTCAAAGGTCTCCAAAACACTGTATTGTATTATATCATATTATTCATATTTTAACATAGATTTAATATAATTTAACTTTTCACTTGGTTTGACTTCGCTTTATTTGCTAATAATCTAAAGGTTTTTATTGCAAATTAAACAAACTTAGACTTCACTGTGAATTAGCTTGTAAAAGTCTTAATTTCCATTGGGTTTTTTATAGGCAATATGATCAAATTTGTAACACCATATAAATTGTTAATTTAGCTGATGTTTCAAGCTTTAGTTCTTAGTCTTCCAGGGCTCTTTTTCCCCAACAAAGGGCTAAAGCTCAAAACGTCAGTAAAGTTATCAATTTTGTATCTTCTTATAAATTTAATTCATTCAGTTATCAAGGTTAATTATAATCATTTAATTATAATTATTATGCCATTTACCTTGAGGTAGAGTAAACGCACTTAATACATGAAACAAAAATAGTACAAAATAGGTGCTAAATTATGCTAATTCCTTTGTTCACTATTGTCTCATCAACACTTTTTAGCAGTAATTAGTAATATTTGTTTCACGGATTTAGTATGTCTACTCATAACACTTTGATTGCAATCAGACTATTCTTTTTTTGTTTATTTAAACCCTTTTTTCTCTCTCACTCTGTGCTCTTCAAGAGCCTATGGCTCATGATCATCGAGGAAGATTACACTACTATAATTAATCATTTACACTATTTCGGAGTACAAAACCAGCAAAAAGCGAAGAAAAAGAAACAAAACAATAGCTGTTATTACAGTTATATGCAAATGATTTCAAACAATGGATTCAAATCGAGGCTTTCGGGCAAACCTATTGTTTTCGCCTCAAAGCCTCGACTTAATTCAACCCATTGTTCAAAATCATTTGCATATAACTGTAATAACAGCTATTCTTATTGCGAACAATACACAGAGCGGTGGGTACAAAATCAAAAAGAGGACATAATAAACAATACTCCAGTGTCACATTATCTTAAAGCACTGCATGTTCTATATGACAAAACTGACAGCCTAATCCTTGCATGATTTGTTGTAAAAATATTCACAAATTTTAACTGGCTATTAGGACAGGGAAAATATATACTACAATAGAAAACAAATTTAAATTTACTCCGAATCGATTTTATCCCTGTGCAAATGCGCCTTTTATGAATTATCAAATATTGTACGGCAGTGCTAGATAACAAGAAAATGGAGTATGTATTCAGCAATGTACAAAATGCAAAAAGGATGAACTTATAGTAAAGACATAATGCATAGAGTGCTCACACTATTTCCATGAAATAGAATCTAAATAGTTCCTACATATTAGTTTTTATTTAGTGACTATTAGTCACTATCACTCAACTGGAACAGCTTTAGTAACAATAGACCACAAGACACAAGGGAAATCAAATACTCAAAACCATAGAAAGTTACTAGTTAAAACTTTATTCATTGTGTATTGTTACTAAAGCTGTTCCAGTTGAGTGATAGTGACTAATAGTCACTAAATAAAAACTATTAGTTAGTAACTATTTAGATTTTATTTCATGGACATAGTGTAAGCACTCTACAAATCTGATTTAGCCTGTGTTCACAAATGTAATGTAATGTGGTACTTATATAGCGCATTTCACATTTGTCTCAATGCGCTTTACAATTGTACACAATTGTACACAAATCTTCTATTCTTGTATAAACTGATGCATCAAAGTGTCGGTAATAGTATGTAGCACTTGCATAAAGCATGGCAGTACCCTTTCGCAGTATTACAAGTTGCTATAAGGCTGCTTGAGCCGCAGCTTCACCTGTTGTGTACAATTGTACACAAATCTTCTATTCTTGTATTAACTGATGCATCAAAGTGTCGGTAATAGTATGTAGCACTTGCATAAAGCATGGCAGTACCCTTTCGCAGTATTACAAGTTGCTAAGGCTGCTTGAGACGCAGCTCCGCCTGTTGAATTGGTAATCGCTCCAACACATGCTAACCATGAAGTATTGCAACTTGAGACACAATAAGCAGCCACGACTGGACCTCCGTCGACTGGGTTCACAAGAAGAATGCTCAATATCACCATGGTAACTAGTTTTTCCTCAAAGGCCATTCTTATGCACAGTTCTGTGAGATGAAAAAGGAGGGGGGAAATGAATGCCTATGTATGACATGCATTATAAACTAATACTACCAACTTGTTGACTGATACAGTCGAAACAGAAAGTTCTACATATTTGAGGCATATAATAAACCTATATAAAATATCCAACTTTTTAAAATTTCAAAATTTGCACTCCCACAGCAAATTAACAACGCGACGCACCTTACCGTGGCCACCTATTTAAAGTTTTGTACAAGATAACCAATCAGAAAGAGAAGACAAGAGTGAAGTTTATAGGTGTCTGAAAAACCACCCAGAATGTTTAAGTTTTTTATTTTTGTAGCAAATAATTTGAAAAGAGAAATTTTTGAACGCTAAGCTCACTTGTACTTTAATTGGGTGGCCACGGGAAGGCGTGTTATGCTGTAAAATACACCTATTTCAATTAACGTTGTCCCTCTGGAATGGTTGATCTGAGACCGATAGGTATTGTGGGAGTTCATTAAATTTCAAATATATTGTTTTAATCACACTTGAATGGTGCTGAATTACAGATAACAGTATTTCAGAAGTAAACATTAATATTCAAGCGTGATTATAATAGTGCATTTGCAGTTTAATGAGCTCCCACAATTCCTATCGGTCTCAGATCAACCATTCCAGATGGACAACGTTTATTGAAATAGGTGTATACTGAGATACTCTCAGCCACTCTGAGAATCCAATAATTTCAGTTTTTGTATGTACATGTCCTTTAGTTTTCACAACCTCGTTCCCAGTGCTTTCTCCTTTGTTGTGACCGACCTGCATGCTGCACAATCAGGGCAAAAATCCTTTCAGCGATATATGAGGTTGATGTATAGTGACAAAATCGCCAAACCTGCATGCATAGACCGATCGATTTGTACTGGCTAGTCTCCTCGTGTGGTGTTCGCATTGGAACACAATTATATATATATATAGTTTTCACATGTACGAGAGGCTAGCCAGTGAAGAACAAGGTCATGCAATAGCTGTTATTACAGTTATATATGCAAATGATTTTGAACAATAAGTTGAAGTCGAGGCTTTCGGGAGAAAACAATAGGTTCGCCCGAAAGCCTCGATTTGAATCCATTGTTTGAAATCATTTGCACTGATATAACTGTAATAACAGCTATTAATTAGTTGCCATATTTCGACCTGGCTTTTAAAGGCCCGGTACATTTTTGATACGCATTTTTGTTTACACCAAATAATAAAAAATATGTAAGTTAAATGAAAATTAAAGCCATTATAAATAATCAATTGTGCTTACGAACAATACCTTTTTTATTTGTTATAACGCAGTTTTAAATAATGTATTTGCATATTGAATTTAATTTACTTGTACCTGATGATGGTTTCATGATGAGACCAAAACGTCGTGACTTTATAATTCCTTTATCTTTCATTATTAATCAATATTTCAATCATTATTGTATAATATACAGAAGGCGGAATATCCTAATTTGTACAAAAAGCTTCGAGTTAATTGAGTATTTAAAATTTGGATAACTCACGACTACTAAATATTAATAACTAAAATTCAAAGATTATTGATGAAATAATTGAATAACGAACGTTCTCTGAATTGGACTCGACTGTCGTTTTTCTGCTGACTGGCAAATGGCTTTAGAATGTAACACAAATCAAGCTAGCTATTCCATTGAACATTTCCAACAAATAACAATTACCTTGCTGTTAAAGGTTCCTTCCAAGTTGAAACAGAGAATGTAGCTTGTTCGATGTCCACAGCACAGTGTCTTTACTGAGTGTTTTTCACATGCGAAGTCAATTTTACATTTCTAGCATTTAAGCTGCTTCCACGAAACGGGGAATTTTCCCTACATAGGTCATTATCAATTGTCCATATATGGCGCGAAAGGTCATATCGGGAAAACGTCCTGTGTGTTTATAGTAATGCAACAAATGGCATGCAACTCTTGTCACGCAGTGTTTGTCATGCAACATCACAACGCGTGACAACTGATAATTCAAAGATTGCTTGCTTGGTAGAATATAAACTTTTATTACACCTTACGGCTAGATTATAGAATACCCCGTCACTTATTTACATAATAATAGAATCTATTGTGATATTTGGTCGTTCTCAAAGAGTGCCGCTACTTGAATTTCTATAGTGACGGGGTATTCTATAATCGCTCCCACCTTACAAATAATCCTCCAATCACATCTCCGTATTTTAGTCACGTGACGATCCATTGTTTTGCGATATTGGACAGCAACCTATTGGACTGCAACATTTTAATTGTTTACTCGAAATATTTTGAAAGCATGATTTGTTCGAATTCGGTACAACCTCGTTCCCAGGGCCCTCGCCCCACCCAAAAGCGAAGGGAGAGGGCCCTGGGAACGAGGTTGAATTGGTATAATAAAAAACACCTATAGCTATAGCAGGGGCGGATCCAGGGGCGGGTGCAGAGGGCTCAGACAATCATCAAGTTCGAAAATATTTTTTCTTAAGTTATTTATATATTACGTCATTTCCTTATGGTGCATCCCCCCACTCCTCACTCCCCCCCCCCCCCCCCCCCCCCTGAAAAAAATTCCTGGATCCGCCCCTGGCTATAGCGTTTTTCCTCGTCCATTATGGCAGATATTTAAGTCTCGATTTTAGTATTAGGTCGACCTGTGGTCTCGCCAAATATTGCATTCTCGACTTAAATATTCTACCATTGGTCTCGGATGAATCCAATAATTGTAAAACAATAAACTGAATTATAAAGAAAGTCAGCTTTTGTAACAAAAATATGCAATAAATGCAATAACTGAAATGCAATCAATGACGTCATTAACATTGTCCACCACATAAATTTGATCTAAATGCTCGATACTAGGATTAATTGTGATATGACTGACACTTCCGGTTCAAAAGCCCCATATCCCAATAACTCGAGGATCTTAGTAACTAGACATACACATCTGGGGCCGGCTGTACGAAGGGTGAATAGCGCTATTCACCGGTTAAATCCTTATCCACCGGATAAAATCTATAAAAAACCTATGCAGTGGATAACTTTTATCCGCGGATAACTTTATCCACCCTTCGTACAACCGGTCCCAGATTTAGCCTGTTCGCAGTTGCTGCCCCAAAGATATGGAACAGCCTTCCTCAATATATCAAGGACAACAATAATATAAATAGCTTTAAGACTAATTTAAAAACTTTTTTATTTAAGACTGCCTTTTTATGAACTTTTCATAAAAGCGCGATTAAAGCGCTCTAGAAATTATTAAAATTATTATATAAATTATTATTTCGCCCTGCAGACTTTATAATATAACTGTACACACATATAGGCACAGAGATATAATGACAATTGCTCACTGATAACGGTTGTTCTAAATCTTTGATATCTTGTTGAACTTGCTCCTAAATGGAATATTTTAAGTATATTTTTGATATAATTTTGTTTGTTCCTAATTTGTTCAAAAAGCCTTAATCTTGGATAGTTTAGGAATACTTATTTTAATAAGTATTCCTAAACTATCTAAAATATCTAAAATACAAAGATTATTGATGAAATAATCGAATAACGAAAGCTCTCTGAATTAGATTCGACTGTCCGTTTTTCTGCTGACTGGCAAAGGGCTTTAATGTGCTCACAAATCAAGCTATTCCATTGAACATTTCTAACTAATATATAATAATTACCTTGCTGTTAAAAGTTCCTTCCAAGTTGAAAACAGAGAGAATGAGGCTTGTTCGATGTCCACAACACAGTGCCTATTAATACTGAGTGATTTTCACATGCGAAGTAAATTTTACATTTCTTGCACTTTAATAGACGACTTTCATAAATGGCCGCCATTAATTATCATAATTTTTAAAATTTATGTTTTAAGAAAAAGGAATCATAAGATAGACATTCACCATAACAAAAACTTGTGAAAGTTTGAGTAAAAACGATTAAATTTGCAAGAAGCTATAAGAGTTTGAAAAATGAGAAAAACACCAAAACGAGGCATCAAATGCTTCAGCAGAAAATTACATACAAATCTCTGCATTATTCATAGGGCATGGCTTCTTTGCATTTTATTTTAGCCAGAACATCAAAACCTTCCAAATATGCCTATTTCAGGTAGTTTTTACATATGACAGTGCTAAAATATCAAAATATCTGTTTTCTTGAAAAAATATTTTCTGGTACATATTATGGTATTTATGAAAGTGGTATATAGCTGATTCCACGAATCGGGGAATTTCCCTACATAAGTCAATATCAATTGTCCATATATGGCGCGAAAGGTCATATCGGGAAAACGTCCGATCCTGTGTTTATATTAACGCAATACATGTCATGCAACTTGTGTCACGCAGTGTTTTTAATGTCACGCGCGACAAATTTTTCGAGATTGGTGGTATTAGTGGTTTATTGGTGGTTTATTAGTGGTTTATTGATGGTTTATTAGTGGTTTATTAGTGGTTTATTAGTGGTTTATTGATGGTTTATTAGTGGTTTATTAGTGGTATATTAGTGGTTTATTAGTGGTTTATTAGTGGTTTATTAGTGGTTTATTAGTGGTTTATTGATGGTTTATTGGTGGTTTATTAGTGGTTTATTAGTGGTTTATTGGTGGTTTATTGGTGGTTTATATTAGTGGTTTATTAGTGGTTTATTGGTGGTTTATTGGTGGTTTATTAGTGGTTTATTAGTGGTTTATTAGTGGTTTATTAGTTGTTTATTAGTGGTTTATTAGTGGTTTATTAGTAGTTTATTAGTGGTTATTAGTGGTTTATTGGTGGTTTATTAGTGGTTTATTGGTGGTTTATTGGTGGTTTATTGGTGGTTTATTGGTGGTTTATTAGTGGTTTATTAGTGGTTTATTAGTGGTTTATTAGTGGTTTATTAGTGGTTTATTAGTGGTTTATTAGTGGTTTATTAGTGGTTTATTGGAGGTTTATTGGTGTTTTATTAGCTTTATTAGTATACACTAGTTATAATAAACTGAATTATATATCAGTCAGCTCTTGTAGAACAACTAGACGCTCTTCTAGCTTGTACTCGATGGGCTAGTTACATATATCCATAGAAGCAAATTCAGGGGGGGTCGACTTTTTTTTGAAAATTTAAAATAAGCCACAAGCTTAATGGAATGGTTGAGTTTAATAATGTCTGTGAACGTTTCATAGGATATTTACATTGAGATTCGAGATGTTTCTGATTGGTTGAATCACAAAAATCGCACATATGGCCGCGTGAAATATAAGAAAAAGTGTGATCCCGATTTGTTCGGGTTATTTGAATAACGTACCATGCTCGTTATTTTTCATGCAATGTTATTTGTCTTTTTGTGTTTATCAAAGTTCTTCTAAGGAAATTAAGGCATTTCGAAAGCATCTCTTAAGTCTGTTGTTAAGGCTCTGAAGATGTCCATCATCTCCTGGTCAGTATAAAGACGTTTGAAAATATACAAAACGTCTATGTCTGTAATGAATGTCTCTACTTTTATCCTATTCTCCAGTACGGTAAATCGTGCTCTATCTAAAAGGTTTTTAGCTTTGTTGTAATTGTTAACCACAGTGCGATATCTTGCAAATGCAAAAAATGATATTGCCGAAGTGGCAACAAGGCCAATTGTGCTTGGTTTGGACAGCGTAAACTGTGTAGTAGACAAGCTCGATGCTAATACAATTGCTGCAGATCCTACTCCAACTACTCCACTCAGACTTGCACAACTATTAGCACCCTCCCGTTCTTCCACACAGTGTTGACCTTGCTTTAAAATCTCGTCGTAAATCTTTTCGAGATCGAATTTGACACTTTCTAACATTGGTCGAAGCTGCATGACGACTTCGTCAACGAAGTTGACTGCGTCTTCAGAAGCATTTTGTCTGGAGCTGAAGTGTCTTTCAATGAATTTGAAAATTGAACTGATTTTAGGGCGGATGATACGGTTTAGTTGTACTCTCTCCAATTTCGCTTCTGCATATTCTAAATGTTTTGCTGCATCTATGGCGTAGTGATTCAATCTGGCGACCTCGGCTGTAAATAGAAGTGAGTAACACTGACTGAGATTCCAATCCATATTCTCAGACAACGCATTAAGATGTTCCCAAAGTACTGGTGCGAAAGGCCTGATTATATCTTCGCTCGAGATGAGGATCAGCTCTAGTAATTCGTTCATTATAGTTTCGTCCGACATGTTGCAATATCTTCTATTACAAGACGATTTGACGAGCAAAGGTTTGAAGCTGTTTAGGGCGTTGTGATACTTTGGTCTGCAGTTTATAACACAATGTCAACTGGACTCGGATCAGGACTCTCATTTACAGGCATATTCATTTTCGGTTTAATTTTGATTGGCACAAAAATCATATCCGGTTTTGTATCATCCAATCAATTGCCTATCGACAGTGAGTAAACTATTGATCGATAACGTGGTAACAATTGAGTAGGAATATATTTTTAGTGTTATATTTCAACAATGACAAACATCAAAGGTACCGTCTTCCTAGTTTTGATTGACGGCAACAAGGACACAACTTCTCAACATACATGCGTCACAATGTCTAAAGGCTCAGGCAAACTCTAAAAATTATGTAATCTACAAGCTTATTATTATTATCATTATTATTATTCTTTTATCTTAAAAGCTACATTTGAACACATGCAGGCTAGAGTAACACAAAAGTTTCCAAATCAAACTTTTCACTTTTCTGAATGTTTTTAGAAAACTTCAATCAATCTATGACGCATGTTATGAAAAACATGATTGACTCATAAAGCAATTTAATGAATCAGAGTCATCCAGAGTAAAGATGTAGGGAGTATAGTTTTAAATTGGGCCAGTTTAAAAACTAGATGGATATAACTGGATATCACTATTGAATTTACAGCTGATTCAGCATGACATGAAAAAAGTTTGAATAGTTAGGAATCAAATTGACTCATATTGACACACACAAAAATTGTTTTGTTTCTTTCATGCTGATGTTGACTTTTTGTATTATATTGATAAGATTCAAAATATTATTATGAACATTAATATTTATCATATGTAGACTGCGTAAGTCTTTCAAGAAAACTATCGATTGTATTCTAGTAAATAATCACCGTGGTCTAGAAAACACCTGAATTACAAGAATGTCATCATATAAAATAAGAAGTAAGAAATAATTATTTTGCTAAAATAATGTAATAATATTTCACCATTTTGAAGAAATAAAAATGCATTTCTTTAGCCTTTCTTGTCGGTTTCCACTTCAAAATAGTATAATAGGTAGGCGGGTGATTGCATTTCGAGAAAGATGCGCTGTCACTCAGCAAAACAAAGCTCTTTTAACAAGTGCAAACAGCTGCAGCACAAAATTATAGATCAACAACTTGTGCGAGTGTTTTAACAACACACCAAGAAACGGATGAAAGCACAAACCATATATAGGAGAGACAGAGACAAATGGCTTTTTCCATGGCTATTACGGATTTTGCTTGCAAAGGAAAAAGATTATTCGAACAATGCAACGAATTTAGAAAAACAGCACCACAGTTATCTGAATTTTTCGATAATTTAGCAGCAAGAAAGATATCTGTAAGCCAATACTGTTACAACTTTCTTGGTTATATCCTAGTAAGTGTAGTCATTCTTGAAGAAGCAGCTCAACGTACTTTCAAAGCTGAGAAAATATTGAACAAACTACAAACCAATCAAGCGAAAGAAAACATTGAAAACAAAATAAAAGAGATTCTGGAGATATTGGAAGACATTCATTGTGAAGCCAAGAGAGATACGACGAACACAAATAGCATAACAGATTTCCAAACAATCCAACAGAAATTCCCAATTCCAAACTCTAAATTTCAGACAAATCCAGATGACATCAAAGAGAAGAGTTTCCCACCCGTGGAAAAGAACATCCGAAGTTTGTTCAACGAATTAAAAACGGAGCAAGGTAAACTGTACGATGATATCATGGATCAAATCATTTCCATCATAGAGAAAAAGGAAAATGCAAGGTTCTTGCAAGGACTAGGAGAACTCGCAATCGTTGTTGGCTTGGGAACTGGTCTTGCTGTCAAAAACCTAGATTTTTCCGCTTTAACTACTAAAGATGTTATCTGCGTTGGCGTCGGCGTTGCGGCCTGTTTAGGCTTAGTTGCTTGGAAAAAATGTAATGATGACCTCACTAACAATAACGAAGAGACGATAGCCGGGTTGAGAGCAGCCAGGAGACAAGTTTTAGAAGCAAACATCATAGTGGAGACATTTCTCACAGAGCTTGAGCTGCTTGAAATCAAAGGAGGATACAGTGAAAATGATCTCAACTGAATCATACAAACAATGTACGGATATAAACATTTTGCACCAGAATCCGTATCTCTTTTAGTTTAAAAAAAAAAAAAAACATTTAAGCAATTTCAATTCAACTTTTTATACATGCGACTTTTCTATGGTTATGCATATGGGTATATTTATTGTACGAATTTGTCTACGACAAAGGATTCACAAATATAAACTTCGATCGGTTTGCATGGATCTCGCATCGACTATGCAAACAGCTTGTTACATGACTTACATAAAGCTCCTAAGACTGCTAAAACTGCAAAGCCCTATGAATTCTGCAGAAATAAAGAGACCTGACCACATAACAGAAACATGCAGAATTTACACTGGCTTCCTGTTGAAGTTTAGTCTCTTAATGGCCAGGCACCTGACTACCTTCCAAAGCTAATACATATCCATCGACCAACCCGCACACTCAGATCTTCAAACAAGCAACTACTCATTTCTCCTATAGGATCAAAACCCACACCTACTGTCAACGTGCATACTCATATGCTGCAGCAGAACTTTGAATTCTATACCACATGACATTTATAAGACTATTATCTCAACTTCATCATTTAAGGCTAAGCTCAAAACACATTTTTTTATCAAAATGACATATAATTGCCAACATTTATATCAACACTGATTTATATATATATAATACTTTTGCTGTTACTCAGAGTTTTACGCTTTTTTTTAATTTCTCCAATTATCAACAGCGCAAACCTGCGTCACATTTAGACTTTAGGATGTAACGTAGGCTAATTTCACATGAAAGAGAAGAAGAAAAAGAGGGGTTAGATATGTATGTATATATATTTAGAATTGTCAAAATATTTGTATAGTAGAGTATCGTTTTCTATATATTTCAATATATGTATAGTTTCTATATATTTCATATACATTGTAAACGCATAGAGATTTTTAGATGCGTCTAAACACACTTCTATAGCTTTTGTAAAACTAGGACTCGGACTCGGACTCGAACTCGGACTTTAAAATATATATAAATGTATGAATAAAATAATTCCAATAATAAATTAATAAATTACAAAAATGCATAAATTCAATGTAAATTTATATTCAAAACATGTATTTTTTGTATTAACAACTCACTTTCACTTCTAATTCACTGGAATGAATGAATTCAAATGAATTAATAGATAAATAAATATGCAAACAAACAAACAAAAACTTTATGGATGAATGAATGAATAAATGAATGAATGAATATATAATTAATAGGTAACTGACGATTCTTAAATTCTTTGCCATTTAACTAAATACACCAACCTCGTTCTCTCCCTTCGCTTTTGGGTTTCCCGCCCCACCCAAAAGCGAAGAGAGAGGGCCCTTGGAACGAGGTTGTAAATATACTATAGTTCTTGTTTCTTGTGACTATTATTGATAGGATTAAGCAACTGGCGTAAGAATTCTCTCTAGCTAAAGCTAAGCGAAACAAAGATGATATCTAGTATTTTTGCTTATGGATTCATGCCGGGCTGTTGTTTTTCCCATGATTATTTCTGCCGTTTTCAGTTTATTTGGACGACCTCTTTTCTTAGTCTCTTAGTCTCTTTCCAACTATTCATAGACTTCTTTTATCATTCACAACTGTCTAGGCTGTTTTGTGCATAATTTCGTACTTTTTTATTGTAGATTTACACGGTCAAGTTTTTTAGCCCCTAGGTTTGTTTTCATTCAACTAACACTTCTCTGACACAATCACAACCACTTTCACCCATCTTATACTTGTATACATCTATGGTAACCGCGTGTAGGGTTAAGCTCTAGGGCCTTGGAGTATGAAACACGTTTGTCATCTACCATAAGGACAACAGTTTAACATCTTAGCCCCTGATGAGTTATGTCAAACTGGGTTTACCATTACACTATATCGATATATTCGAGAAAGAAAAAGTGTGATCCCGATTTGTTCGGGTTATTTGAATAACGTACCATGCTCGTTATTTTTCATGCAATGTTATTTGTCTTTTTGTGTTTATCAAAGTTCTTCTAAGGAAATTAAGGCATTTCGAAAGCATCTCTTAAGTCTGTTGTTAAGGCTCTGAAGATGTCCATCATCTCCTGGTCAGTATAAGGTCGTTTGAAAATATACAAAACGTCTATGTCTGTAATGAATGTCTCTACTTTTATCCTGTTCTCCAGTACGGTAAATCGTGCTCTATCTAAAAGGTTTTTAGCTTTGTTGTAATTGTTAACCACAGTGCGATATCTTGCAAATGCAAAAAATGATATTGCCGAAGTGGCAACAAGGCCAATTGTGCTTGGTTTGGACAGCGTAAACTGTGTAGTAGACAAGCTCGATGCTAATACAATTGCTGCAGATCCTACTCCAACTACTCCACTCAGACTTGCACAACTATTAGCACCCTCCCGTTCTTCCACACAGTGTTGACCTTGCTTTAAAATCTCGTCGTAAATCTTTTCGAGATCGAATTTGACACTTTCTAGCATTGGTCGAAGCTGCATGACGACTTCGTCAACGAAGTTGACTGCGTCTTCAGAAGCATTTTGTCTGGAGCTGAAGTGTCTTTCAATGAATTTGAAAATTGAACTGATTTTAGGGCGGATGATACGGTTTAGTTGTACTCTCTCCAATTTCGCTTCTGCATATTCTAAATGTTTTGCTGCATCTATGGCGTAGTGATTCAATCTGGCGACCTCGGCTGTAAATAGAAGTGAGTAACACTGACTGAGATTCCAATCCATATTCTCAGACAACGCATTAAGATGTTCCCAAAGTACTGGTGCGAAAGGCCTGATTATATCTTCGCTCGAGATGAGGATCAGCTCTAGTAATTCGTTCATTATAGTTTCGTCCGACATGTTGCAATATCTTCTATTACAAGACGATTTGACGAGCAAAGGTTTGAAGCTGTTTAGGGCGTTGTGATACTTTGGTCTGCAGTTTATAACACAATGTCAACTGGACTCGGATCAGGACTCTCATTTACAGGCATATTCATTTTCGGTTTAATTTTGATTGGCACAAAAATCATATCCGGTTTTGTATCATCCAATCAATTGCCTATCGACAGTGAGTAAACTATTGATCGATAACGTGGTAACAATTGAGTAGGAATATATTTTTAGTGTTATATTTCAACAATGACAAACATCAAAGGTACCGTCTTCCTAGTTTTGATTGACGGCAACAAGGACACAACTTCTCAACATACATGCGTCACAATGTCTAAAGGCTCAGGCAAACTCTAAAAATTATGTAATCTACAAGCTTATTATTATTATTATTATTATTCTTTTATCTTAAAAGCTACATTTGAACACATGCAGGCTAGAGTAACACAAAAGTTTCCAAATCAAACTTTTCACTTTTCTGAATGTTTTTAGAAAACTTCAATCAATCTATGACGCATGTTATGAAAAACATGATTGACTCATAAAGCAATTTAATGAATCAGAGTCATCCAGAGTAAAGATGTAGGGAGTATAGTTTTAAATTGGGCCAGTTTAAAAACTAGATGGATATAACTGGATATCACTATTGAATTTACAGCTGATTCAGCATGACATGAAAAAAGTTTGAATAGTTAGGAATCAAATTGACTCATATTGACACACACAAAAATTGTTTTGTTTCTTTCATGCTGATGTTGACTTTTTGTATTATATTGATAAGATTCAAAATATTATTATGAACATTAATATTTATCATATGTAGACTGCGTAAGTCTTTCAAGAAAACTATCGATTGTATTCTAGTAAATAATCACCGTGGTCTAGAAAACACCTGAATTACAAGAATGTCATCATATAAAATAAGAAGTAAGAAATAATTATTTTGCTAAAATAATGTAATAATATTTCACCATTTTGAAGAAATAAAAATGCATTTCTTTAGCCTTTCTTGTCGGTTTCCACTTCAAAATAGTATAATAGGTAGGCGGGTGATTGCATTTCGAGAAAGATGCGCTGTCACTCAGCAAAACAAAGCTCTTTTAACAAGTGCAAACAGCTGCAGCACAAAATTATAGATCAACAACTTGTGCGAGTGTTTTAACAACACACCAAGAAACGGATGAAAGCACAAACCATATATAGGAGAGACAGAGACAAATGGCTTTTTCCATGGCTATTACGGATTTTGCTTGCAAAGGAAAAAGATTATTCGAACAATGCAACGAATTTAGAAAAACAGCACCACAGTTATCTGAATTTTTCGATAATTTAGCAGCAAGAAAGATATCTGTAAGCCAATACTGTTACAACTTTCTTGGTTATATCCTAGTATAAGTGTAGTCATTCTTGAAGAAGCAGCTCAACGTACTTTCAAAGCTGAGAAAATATTGAGCAAACTACCAACCAATCAAGCGAAAGGAAACATTGAAAACAAAATAAAAGAGATTCTGGAGATATTGGAAGACATTCACTGTGAAGCCAAGAGAGATACGACGAACACAAATAGCATAAAAGATTTCCAAATAATCCAACAGAAATTCCCAATTCCAAACTCTGAATTTCAGACAAATCCAGATGACATCAAAGAGAAGAGTTTCCCACCCGTGGAGAAGAACCTCCGAAGTTTGTTCAACGAATTAAAAACGGAGCAAGGTAAACTGTACGATGATATCATGGATCAAATCATTTCCATCATAGAGAAAAAGGAAAATGCAAGTTTCTTGCAAGGACTAGGAGAACTCGCAATCGTTGTTGGCTTGGGAACTGGTCTTGCTGTCAAAAACCTAGATTTTTCCGCTTTAACTACTAAAGATGTTATCTGCGTTGGCGTCGGCGTTGCGGCCTGTTTAGGCTTAGTTGCTTGGAAAAAATGTAATGATGACCTCACTAACAATAACGAAGAGACGATAGCCGGGTTGAGAGCAGCCAGGAGACAAGTTTTAGAAGCAAACATCATAGTGGAGACATTTCTCACAGAGCTTGAGCTGCTTGAAATCAAAGGAGGATACAGTGAAAATGATCTCAACAGAATCATACAAACAATGTACGGATATAAACATTTTGCACCAGAATCCATATCTCTACCACTATTTTAGTTTAAAAAAAAAAGCATTTCAGCAATTTCCATTCAACTTTTTATACATGCGACTTTTGTACTTTTCTATGGTTATGCATATGGATATATTTATTGTACGAATTTGTCTACGACAAAGGATTCACAAATATAAACTTCGATCGGTTTGCATCGATCTCGCATCGACTATGCAAACAGCTTGTTACATGACTTACATAAAGCTCCTAAGACTGCTAAAACTGCAAAGCGCTATGAATTCTGCGGAAATAAAGAGACCTGACCACATAACAGAAACATGCAGAATTTACACCGGCTTCCTGTTGAAGTTTAGTCTCTTAATGGCCAGGCACCTGACTACCTTCCAAAGCTAATACATATCCATCGACCAACCCGCACACTCAGATCTTCAAACAAGCAACTACTCATTTCTCCTATAGGATTAAAACCCACACCTACTGTCAACGAGCATACTCATATGCTGCTGCAGAACTTTGAATTCTATACCACATGACATTTATAGGACTATTATCTCAACTTCATCATTTAAGGCTAAGCTCAAAACACATTTTTTATCAAAATGACATATAATTGCCAACATTTATATCAACACTGATTTATATATATATAATACTTTTGCTGTTACTCAGAGTTTTACGCTTTTTTTTAATTTCTCCAATTATCAACAGCGCAAACCTGCGTCACATTTAGACTTTAGGATGTAACGTAGGCTAATTTCACATGAAAGAGAAGAAGAAAAAGAGGGGTTAGATATGTATGTATATATATTTAGAATTGTCAAAATGTTTGTATAGTAGAGTATCGTTTTCTGTTCAGAAGGAAAATGTATTAATATGTATTGTGATTGTTAATATTTCGGGTTACCTGTGTTAGAGGCACGTGACTCGGACTCACGTGTCTTGCCATGCGGTAAAAATGGCGTCTAGTGCAGTTGTATGTGTATTAGATGTTTTTGATCGGATTAAAAGTAGTTAAATCGTAATATTATCTGATAATCGTCAAGTCAGATGTTGGTAGCAGAGCGAGGTTTGTAAACAAATAATAGAAGAGCCAAATCGAAGCGAAAATACGGAGAAACAAGAAGTAAATCGATCATCGAAGCGACGAGTCAGACGATGGGGAGACGAAAAAACAAAGGAAAACAGGCTTCTAGCGACTTCGAAGCCAACGAAATAAAACAATCAATGGAAAAAATCGAAAAAGAAGCGTACAAAGAAGTAAGTGAACAGCTTAGGAGTGATATTGAACAGTTAAAGCAGTTGAAATCGAGAAGTAAAGCTGGATTTACGAGAGCCAGACATAGTCTACTACAATTGCTCGAGGAAGATCTACCAAGTCGTACACAACTTCGCACGGATCGTCAGAACTTAGGTGACTTATTGGAAAAAGCCATGGAAATCATGAGTTCATTATCTGAGAAATATGGAAAACTGAATGACATTGTAAACATATCGAAGACAAGTCAAGAAATGGAACAAATTGAAAAAGAATTCGCCGACGCTCAGGACAGAACACAAGAATATTTAGACGCCAGGAAGGACGACTCATCAAGCATTGCGTCAGATGTGTCATCGAGATGGCAACAACTACATGCTGAAGAGTGGAAAGAAAGAGAAAATGCAGCGCGAGTTGAAGCTAAGATGTTAGAGGATGAAAGAATTGTCGCTGCAGAAAAAGGAAAACTCGAAAAAGAATATGCAAGGAAATTAGAAGAACTCGAAACAAGATCTCAGCATGGTAGAGATGAATTATTTTTAGCAAAAGAAGAATCAAGGAAAAAACAAATTGCACTAGAAAAAGAGATGAATAAGGAACTTGATTTGCCCTTTACTTTCAATGGACTTGATGAAACATCTCCATCTGAAGCAAAGTTCAAAATTCCTGTTAACTTCAGCACACCTAACAAGTCTTCATCGCCTTCTGGAGAAATCGGTCATGATATGTGGAAACAATTGAAAAGAGTTTCAATTCCAGTATTTTCTGGAGTCAAATCTACATATGAGAATTGGAAAGCAGCCTTCATCGCTTGCATCGACAAGGCACCAGCCACACCTGAATACAAACTTCTCCAGCTACGACAATATTTGTCTGGTGAAGCACTGAAAGTTATAGAGAATCTAGGACATTCAGCATCAGCCTACGAAGCGGCGAAGAGTCGATTCGACAGGAAGTATGGTGGGACAAGGCGACAAATTGCATTGTACTTAGAAGAACTTGAAAACTTCAAACCAATCCGCATGGGGAACGCAAGGGATCTGGATAAGTTTGCAGATCTGTTGGACGTAGCAGTCATCAACCTCAAGGAAGCAGGAAGAGACGAGGAGTTAGGCAATGGATCCCTCTACTCAAAGTTGCAAAAAAAGATGTCCGAGCAAATGCTGGCGCGGTATCATCGATGGATTTATGAAAACCACAAATCAGAGAGTGTAGAGACATTGCGTAAGTGGATAATACAGGAAGCAGAATTCCAGACTATTGCATCTGAGACTCTTCGTGGCATATCGAATAACACAGAATCTCATCGAGGAACATCGAGCAGCACAGAAACCCATAGAAAAGCACGAACATTCTTCAGTGAATCGAAAACTCCAAGAATGTATCGGGACCCTACCAACGACAGACGTCGGAGCTGCAGAGTATGTGAACAGAACCACCCCATTTGGCAGTGTGAAAAGTTTAAGTCCATGAGTGTTGCAGAGCGATGGGAGACAGCGAAGAAACACAGCTTATGCTATCGATGCCTAGGACACAACCATGTCGGCCAAGCGTGTACCAGATCGAGAATCTGCGGTCTGGACGGATGCAAAGAATCACACAACCGACTCCTACATAATAGCAAGAGCGAAGAAAGAGACAAACACGAGAGCAAAAGCCAAGAACACACGACAGAGAATACGTTGCACTTCGAACTGTACCTGTTGTATTGAAACATGGTGGACGAAAACTGGTAGTCAGTGCGTTACTAGATGATGCTAGTACTAAAAGCTACATAAACAGTGACATTGCCGCTCAGTTAGGACTACAAGGGACAAACCAACAAGTAACAGTCAGCGTGTTAAATGGCCAAGTCGACACTTTTGAAACAACACCAGTAGAGTTTGAAGTTGAAAGCCTGAATGGTAGTGCAAAGATGCAGATGTCAGCATTCACTGTCGACAGAGTGACAGGCAACATGAAGGTCATCGATTGGAACAATCGTGCAAAGCAATGGACTCATCTCCAAGGAATTAACTTTCCGTACCTCGGGCCACGCCCTATTGTGGATGTCCTTATCGGTATCGACTATGCTGAGCTACATTACTCACTCCAAGACATCAAAGGTAACCCAGGAGAACCTCTAGCCAGATTGACACCATTAGGATGGACCTGCATTGGTAACCCTGACCCAAGTAACACAGGAACTGTAAATCATACCAATTTCATACGTACCTACCATGCATGTGTATCGGAGGAAGAACTGAACACAACACTTCGTAAGTTCTGGGAAATAGAGGAGGTGCCCCGTGTTGCTGCAAATGTCTTAAAAACAGAGAATCAAGAGATTATGAACACTCAAAAGGCATCATTGAGATTCGAGGATGGACATTATGAAGTCGGCATACCGTGGAAAGGAAACAAGCAGGAATTACCCGACAACTATGAAGTGGCGCTGAGACGTCTACAAAATACAGAAAAGCGACTACTTAAGGATCCAGAAGTGAAGAAGAACTACTCGGATGTAATTGACAAGTATATTGAAAAAGGGTACATAAAGAAGATCACAAAGACAGAGCGAGAACCTGGAAAGGTATGGTACCTCCCACATTTCCCTGTCATCAGGCCAGATAAAACAACCACAAAGACAAGAATCGTATTCGACGCCTCAGCCAAGTGTGAGGGAGTTGCACTGAACGACATCATTAATCAAGGGCCCAAGCTGCAATGTGAACTTTTCGAAGTCTTACTAAGATTTCGCCATCAACCGGTGGCTCTAGTTTGCGACATTGCTGAGATGTATCTACGCATTGGTCTTGCACAAGATGATCGGCCGTATCATCGCTTCTTATGGAGAGGTGTGGATGTAAACAAACCACCAGACGAATACGAGTTCAATCGAATTGTGTTCGGAGTGAATTCTTCACCATTCCAGTCACAGTGTGTGGATGCACAAGGAACAATTCCCATTAGCTGCAGAAACAATTCTTAAGTCGACTTATATGGATGACAGCATGGACTCAGTTTCTGATGAAACGACAGGCATAGAACTTTTTCAACAGCTATCGAGGCTGTGGGAGAAGTCTGGAATGCATGCACGTAAGTGGGTGTCCAATTCAGAGAAGGTCCTAGAAGAAATCCCCATCGAGGACAGAGCATCAGAGATAGACCTGGCCACGGAGGATCTACCATCTGTCAAAACCCTCGGAATATTGTGGAAATCTAATGAAGATGTATTCACTTCGACCCTCTCGGATTCTTGTCACCGTACACCATCCGTGCAAAGATACTGATGCAAGAACTGTGGACAACAGGCATTGACTGGGATGATGAGCTTACCGCAGAACAGTCGAAGAAAGCCATAAAGTGGTTCGAAGAATCAAAGAATCTACCAAGCATAAAAGTTCCACGATGTATACAGCCCAACTTGGGGAAGATCGTCAATATGCGTCTGCATGTCTTCACAGATGCATCAGCCGAAGCCTATGGAGCAGTGGTGTACTCAAGATGTGAATATGAAAGTGAAAATGTTGCAGTACGTTTAATCGCATCAAAGTCAAGAGTCGCCCCGCTAAACGCTACAAGCATCCCTCGTCTAGAACTCATGGGCGCAGTTCTGGGACAAAGATTCGGCTTAGCAATATCGAAGGTTTACAAGATTGATGTCCACAGCGTGGAGTACTGGACCGACAGCATGAACATACTATGGTGGATTCATCGCCCAAGTAGAACCTTCAAACCATTTGTGGCAAACAGAATAGGCAAAATACATACTGATAGCGATCCAGTACAATGGAGACATGTACCAACCAAAGAAAACCCAGCTGACTTCCTAACCAGGGGGTTGACCGTTGAAGAACTCGCAAGTAAAGACCTGTGGTTGGAAGGACCAAGTTTCCTAACTAAACCAAGAACGGAATGGCCAAGAAGCCAAGTTTCACCAGAAGATGACGCAGTAAACGAAGTAAAAGTAAAGAACCAAGATCAGTCAGCAGTCAGCAGTCATATTGAAGTCAGAGCCATGGTAACAGTTAAAGAGGACGGTCCATGGCGCCTGGAACCAACACGTTTCTCAAGCTGGCTGAGGCTCATAAAAATACATGCCTGGATTAATCGTTTTTTGGACAACTGTCGTCTGCCCAGAAAGAAAAGAATCGTTGGTGAACTAACAACAGAAAAAATTGCAGATGCAGAAACTCGAATTATACAGAACCCCCAAAGAGAGTCGTTTGAAGATGAATATCAAGCCTTGTCAAAGGGGAAAGAACTTCCAAAGCACAGCAAACTGCTAGCACTAAAGCCCAAGCTAGATGAAGAAGGACTAATTCGCTCAGACGGTCGTTTAGAATACTTACCATATGACACTCGATTTCCAATCATTTTACCAAGGAAGAAATGGGTTACAAAGTTGATCGTCAAAGCCCATCATGAGAAAGGAAATCATCGTCTCGGAACAAATCAGACATTGTCATCATTGTCAACACGCTTCTGGATTATGCAAGGCAGAGAAGAGATTCGCGACTGGGAAAGAGAGTGCTATGGCTGTAGAAGGTCAAAGGTGATGCCAGCAAAGCAGATAATGGCCCCACTCCCAAAGATTCGTCTAAAGCTACCGTTACGAGCCTTCGGACGTGTGGCAGTTGATTATGCGGGACCCTTTACAACAATTCAAGGCAGAGGCAAGCAGAGAGCAAAGCGTTATTTGTGTTTGTTTACATGCTTATTGTCTAGAGCTGTCCACCTAGAGATAGCATATAGCATGGACACTGATGCATTTTTAAATGCTTTCCATCGCATGGTAAATCGACGAGGCCTTCCTGTGGAAGTACTATCTGACAATGGCAGTAACTTCATCGGTGGAGAAAGAGAGTTACGCGAACTTGTAGGACAGTTAGACCAGGAAAAGATCAAGAAATCAGCAGCAAACAAAGGGATTCGTTGGCACTTCAACCCGCCATTGGCGCCTCACTTCGGAGGAGTTCATGAGACCTTGATAAAGACGGCAAAGAGAGCAACTTACGGGATATTATCTAATGCAGACATCACAGATTAGGAGCTAATGACAGCCTTCACAGGAGCACTTATGTCACTTATGAACAGTAGACCATTGACATATCAATCAGCACATCCCTCGGATGACTTGCCTCTAACACCAAACCACTTTCTGTTGGGTCAAGTAGGAGGAGAATTTGCACCAGAATCAGTTGACACCACACAGTTTAACTTGAGAAGCAGATGGAGGCGCATCCAAGAGCATTCTCGTACCCAGGCTAACTCGGTCGTTCATCTCTCCCGTCATTACCTCTGGTAACAACGGATTTGAGACCCTTTCAGCCTGATGCTGATTGGCCAGTAAAATCGCGCATGCGCGAGTTTCGACGTACATTGACCCTAGGGTTCTCGTTCGTGATTGGTGGAATTTCTATTGAGCTTTTTGAAATATATTTTCTGCGCATAAAGTAAAGTACACAAAGCTGACTCATTTTGTAACGGGCTCAGGAAGAATTCAAAATGGCGGGTAAACGGAGTTTGTCAAAGTAGATATGAAAACATCCAAAAAACGTTAGGAAATTGTGTTCTAACTCCACCTTGAACTGCTATAACTTATTTTATGCACATTTAGGACTATGAGGAATGTATGAAGGTATGTTTTGGTTTTCGTGAAGCGCATTTTGAGACGATTACAGGCATTGTTTGTTATCGATAAATTCAGTACCAGAATTGAATTGCTGTATTAAAGCTTTCTTCTCGAATTCTGTACTTCTTTCCTGCTGTTGAGGCAAGTAAAACTTAACTGACGTTGAAATTTTAATGAAGTGTATCTGATCTGTTGTTTGATGCAAGTAATCTCAACATATGATTGAAACTAAGGTTTATAACTTATTGTAAATCATTCCCACATTTATATCATGAATATATTATGATTGTAAAACATTCATATAGCCTTATCAGTAATAAAAATGATTTCAATGCATTCTGTAGTGGATATTGTGAACTTTTACACTTTAATTTTGACTCTTATAAAGCTCTAATATTTGCCTTGGCTTTTCAAAATAATCTAATTATTATTAAATGTGAGGTGTTTATAATTTCACAGGCTATAATGTACATGATGAACAAGGGGTCAATTAGTATTTTTGTATTGGTGTGTTAGATTTTGAAATGAATAATTTAGCCAATTTACTGATATAAAATTACAATTCCAAATGCTATTATTGCAACCAGTGAACTGTCACTTCATATTTATAGTAGATACATGTAGTGCTTATTTATATATTTTGTCATTGATATATTGATTTGTATTTTTCTTGATATAAAACATAACTATGCAGAAACACTATTTGCCAACATGTTGTGATAATAATAACAATGGCAATCAGATAACTACACTTACAATAGTTGAAGTGGTCTTATTTCAGTTGTAATATCATTGTAAATTTGTATACTGGTTAGATATCAAAAATCAATTCTGCAATTCATTTGTCGTCTCACTTTTTCTCATATTGATCTGTTTTAGATGATTTAAGTCTATTTTAGGGACATAAAAACTGTTCAAAATATAATTTCTGCATCATAAAAATCATATTTTATCGAAATATTTATGATAATTATTGCAATGCAGACCAATTGTCAATAACTTAAATTTTGTTTTCTATTTTGTTTTATTTATTTATTTGTCACAATAGAGTACAAACAATAAAAGCGTGAAAAATAAATAGTACTAAATAGTGATATTTTATGCTAACTCTATTGTTTTCTATTGTTTAATTAGTACTAATTAGTACTACTTGTTTCATGGGTATAATGTTTGTACACTATAAATGTAGTTGAAATAAAATGAAATGAGAAGTTAATGATAAAATTTCTAAAACTAATTTTGTGACAGGTAGAAGCTACAGGACTTTCGTCCCTATTGATAAATTTCCCCTATAAATTAAAAATATATATATATTAATAAGTCTAAGTTTATGGTCTATAAAATAGGGTTCAATTGTCAAGTAAAGAGTTAATGAGGTTTGTACTGTGACAGTTGATTGTGATAGTAGTATAAAAGAAATTTGCAATCTTCTTTATGTTCCTCTCATATATAATACTATGTGTTTGTGTGAATACCCGACGGTAACCTGTTGTCAGCTAGTAGTACCTAGTTATGTCCTTTTAATTAAAATTGGATTAAAATTGTTATTTTTGCAAAACAATGATATAATCTAAATATTTATTGTTATTTCAAGCAATTGAACAATCTCATTATCTGCTATCTAATCAGTTTTGCCTATCCAAGCACCAGCATAGTTATGTATGTATGTATGCTATTTAATTATTATCATTTAGGGACTAGATGAAAATAACATCTGTAATTCTAGTTATCCTATTAAAATATTAAAAGTGCTTTATTGTTATTATGATTATAATTAAATGTCAAGTTTGTAATTCTCAGACTTAGACCTTGATCAGTAGGTAAAAAGAAGAGGGAAAACACCTGTGGTATTCTTATTGTTTTTTGAAATGCGCATTCCTTATTGGTTTGGTACTACTAAAATTATACAAACTATTACTTCACATTCTATTGTGGCTGCATGAAGCCAGTGCAATTAAGAACTCAAATATTCAGTTCAGATTAAAACCCAACATTGTAACTGTACTGTAAAAACAAGATGTCATGGAACATGATGTAATATTTTACCCTTATTGATATCATCACTAGAGTGCAATAATTTTATTCAACACAGCAAATATATCAACAGTACTGCTAATTAGAAAGATGCTGTGGGTTTGTGATAATAGTTTGGTTAAATACACATGAAATGAGGAATGGAAATGAGACGTTGAATAGACTTTTACTGCGTTCCTTTCATCCTATTTTTTTATTTGAATACTGCAGAGCTCCATTTCATGTATATTCTGATGTGATATGCTTACCTAAAAAGATATTTTGACTGTGAAATATAAAGTTAAGTGCATATAGTATGTCTGTGAGATATTTGAATATTTTATGGAACTTCTGGCAGTATTTATTAGTATTTAGTAATTTGTATTTCATGAATATACTGTTTGCACTCTATTGAGTATAGAACAAAAAGTATATAAACTTATATATAAAGATTTGTACCAAAAAAGGAAACTACTGGTATACACATTTACAATGATATTACAACTGAAATAAGACCACTTCAACTATTGTAAGTGTAGTTATCTGATTGCCATTGTTATTATTATCACAACATGTTGGCATATCTAAAATGGTGTTTCTGCATAGTTATATGTTTTATATCAGAGTTAATAGAGTTAACTCTGTTTATATCAAGAATAATACAAATCAATATATCAATGACAAAATATATAAATAAGTACTACATGTATCTACTATAAATATGAAGTGACTGTTCACTGGTTGCAATAATAGCATTTGGAATTGTAATTTTATATCAGTAAATTGGCTAAATTTTTCATTTTAAAATCTAACACACCAATACAAAAATACTAATTGACCCCTTGTTCATCATGTACATTATAGCCTGTGAAATTATAAACACCTCACATTTAATAATAATTAGATTATTTTGAAAAGCCAAGGCAAATACAATAGCTTTATAATAGAGTTAAAATTACAGTGTAAAAGTTCACAATATCCACTACAGAATGCATTGAAATCATTTTATTACTGATAAGGCTATATGAATGTTTTACAATCATATATTCATGATATAAATGTGGGAATGATTTACAATAAGTTATAAACCTTAGTTTCAATCATATGTTGAGATTCCTTGCTTCAAACAACAGATCAGATACACTTCATTAAAATTTCAACGTCAGTAAAGTTTTACTAGTCTTGCCTCAACAGCAGGAAAGAAGTACAGAATTCGAGAAGAAAGCTTTAATACAGCAATTCAATTCTGGTACTGAATTTATCGATAACAAACAATGCCTGTAATCGTCTCAAAATGCGCTTCACGAAAACCAAAACATACCTTCATACATTCCTCATAGTCCTAAATATGCATAAAATAAGTTATAGCAGTTCAAGGTGGAGTTAGAACACAATTTCCTAACGTTTTTTGGATGTTTTCATATCTACTCCGTTTACCCGCCATTTTGAATTCTTCCTGAGCCCGTTACAAAATGAGTCAGCTTTGTGTACTTTACTTTATGCGCAGAAAACACATTTCAAAAAGCTCCGAGCATGGTAGAAATTCCACCAATCACGAACGAGAATCCTAGGGTCAATGTACGTCGAAACTCGCGCATGAGCGATTTTACTGGCCAATCAGCATCAGGCTGAAAGGGTCTCAAATCCGTTGTTACCAGAGGTAATGACGGGAGAGATGAACGACCGAGTTAGCCTGGGTACGAGAATGATCCAAGAGTTGGTTCGGCCGCCGACTTTTGGGGTCGATGGCTTCGTGAGTGGCTTCCTTCCCTGCACAGAAGAGGAAAATGGTGGCTCACTAAAGGTAACATTAAAATCGGAGATGTCGTATTGGTACAGCAATCAGATACACCCCGTGGGCAATGGCCACTTGGACGGATCGTCGAAGTGAGTCCCGGAGCAGATGGTCATGTGAGAGCAGTAAAGGTGACCTTTGGTGGCAAAACATTCTCGAGACCAATCACCAAGATTTGTCCGTTGGAACTTCATGGAAGTGACTTATTATCATGAACAGACTTTGAACATTAAGAACACTATGAAGAAAACGTTGAGTTTAACATACCCCTCGATGGGCACTAGGCCCATCGAAGAGGGGGAGAATGTTCAGAAGGAAAATGTATTAATATGTATTGTGATTGTTAATATTTCGGGTTACCTGTGTTAGAGGCACGTGACTCGGACTCACGTGTCTTGCCATGCGGTAAAAATGGCGTCTAGTGCAGTCGTCTGTGTATTAGATGTTTTTGATCGGATTAAAAGTAGTTAAATCGTAATATTATCTGATAATCGTCAAGTCATTTTCTATATATTTCAATATATGTATAGTTTATATATATTTCATATACATTGTAAACGCATAGAGATTTTTAGATGCGTCTAAACACATTTCTATAGCTTTTGCAAATAACAACTACAAAAGACGAGTTTTGCAGGTTAAATAATATTCCAATAAGAGTGCGAAGTCCACAAAACATTACCCTGAGGAACCAGAGGTTATTTTCTACTACGAGTATATCATCATTTAGAAGGCATCTTAATAAATTAATTTTTATCGGCTATATAAATATTTTTTTTTATATTATTTTTACTTTTATCTATCTTATATACATATTTTTCGCGTTTATTATATTAATTATTTTAGAACGTATTTTAGTTTTTAATTTTTTAGTTGTCAAGCATTTTTAACATGAGCCTCGTGCTCGGGAGATTGGACGACCACTCCCTATATTATTGACTTTAATTAAATAAACAATCATATCTTATCTCATCTTACTTGTAGATCTGACACGGTTTGTGAGGCATGTTGTAAAACTAGGACTCGGACTCGGACTCGGACTTGGACTCGGACTCGGACTCGGACTCGGACTCGGACTCGGACTCGGACTCGGACTCGGACTCGGACTCGGACTCGGACTCGGACTCGGACTCGGACTCGGACTCGGACTCGGACTCGGACTCGGACTCGGACTCGGACTCGGACTCGGACTCGGACTCGGACTCGGACTCGGACTCGGACTCGGACTCGGACTCGGACTCGGACTCGGACTCGGACTCGGACTCGGACTCGGACTCGGACTCGGACTCGGACTCGGACTTTAAAATACAAATAAATGTATGAATAAAATGATTCCAATAATAAATTAAGAAATTACAAAAATGCATAAATTCAATGTAAATTTATATTCAAAACATGTATTTTTTGTATTAACAACTCACTTTCACTTCTAATTCACTGGAATGAATGAATTCAAATGAATTAATAGTCAAATAAATATGCAAACAAACAAATATGGGTGAATGAATGAATAAATGAATGAATGAATATATAATTAATAGGTAACTGACGATTCTTAAATTTTTTACCATTTAACTAATTTAAATACATCAACCTCGTTCCGAGGCCGCCCTCTCCTTTTGCTTTTGGGTTTCCCGCCCCACCCAAAAGCGAAGAGAGAGGGCCTCGGGAACGAGGTTGTAAGTGCACTATAGTTCTTGGTTCTTGTGACTATTATTGATATGATTAAGCAACTGGCGTATGAATTCTCTCTAGCTCAAGCTAAGCGAAACAAAGATGATATCTAGCATTTTTGCTAATGGATTCATACCGGGCAGTTGTTTTTCCCACGATTATTTGTGCCGTTTTCAGATTATTTGGACGACCTCTAAATATGTAAGCAACAATAAATACAGCGGTTTTTATATTCACTATTTTTCCTAACGTTTGGGCTGCTCTTTGTAATGATTGCCCAATCCCTGTGTCAATGATAATACAAGATGACGGCCGAGGTGAGATAACCCTGGGGTTCCAGAGGCTCTAGAGGGGATTGGGGAGAGAGAGCGGCGGAAGGGGACTGCCCGCCGTTCTTTCTCCCCAATCCCCTTTAGAGCCTCTGGACACCAGGCAAAGGTGAGATCGCTGCGAGACGACTTTGATTTCTAGTTTTGCAAGCATTTAATTTCTCGTTCCAATTTACCCCCTATTGCACCCACAATTACCTGTTCTTAGCATTTATGGAATTCGTTTGGTGGCACAGTGGGCGGGTTTATTAGAATAAGATGCGGATATTTTTCGCTTAGAGTATTAATTAATTAATTTATTCATTCATTTTATAGGGTGATATATAGACGAATAAATGAATAAACGATAATGTAAACGAGACAATGTAACAAAGCCAGGGTGAATTAGAAGTAAAAGTGACTTGTTTATACAAAAAAATTCATGTTTAGAATTTAAATTTACATTGTATTTATGCATTTTTGTAATTTATTGATTTATTAGAGTCCGAGTCCGAGTCTGAGTCCGAGTCCGAGTCTGGGTTAATTAATAATTAATAGTTAATAATAATAAAATAATAATAAAATTGTCTATATATGGAGCGAAAGTTCATATCAGGAATACGTCCTGTGTGTTAATAGTAACGCAACACATGGCATGCAACTCTTGTCACGCAGTGTTTGTCATGCAACGTCACAACGCGTGACAAATTAAACAATATTTTTCGTGATTATAGTAATAATAAAGGCATATTTTTATACACGATGGGTTACATACGAGTTCAGCCTAGCCAGGTATAATATACACTTCTAATAAACTGAATTATTGGGAAAGTCAGCCTTTACAATATCCTGAATCAATATCCTGCAGGCCTGGGTTGAGCTCCCTGGGTTTTGGAGAAAACGTTTGAGTAGGACCCAGGCCCGCTCTGAAAATCAGGCTACTTTACAACAACAAAAAATGTAATAAATGTCGTCATCACGTTTCACGAATCAATATTTATGATATTCACGAATCACGTACAAATTTAAATCAAAATTACGAATCAAAGCAAAAGCAAAGAGATAATTAAGGTCCTCAGCGACATGGACAAAACTCTTGCACGAAATGGAGCTAATTGATCATAAAACACGTACATTTTGTGAAGGGAATCACTCGTCAAGACCAACATAGAACTCCTGGATCACAGACTGAATTTTGTTATTTTCACGAATCACGCACTTATTTTAGTCCAAATCACATCACTTGTCACGCGTTACCATGCCTTTGGCCACCCTTTTAACATTGTCCACCAAAAACAACATTAACGAATATATATACTTTATTGGGAATATATTTAAATCTCTACGCACTACGTGGATCGTATCAAACTTTGTGGTAGAAATTTCGAGAACACTGAAGACACTCCATATATAGTCAAAATTGATTAAAACTTGATTGGTTGAAACAAAAGACCCTAAACACATCGTCCCATGTATGATACCTGACGATACCTGACTGCAGTTTTCAGGTTTCTGCGACTGACGTCTCAGACATTACAACAGTTAGTTGTGTTTGGTTTTGGCTGCCGTCAATCAAAACATAAAAGGCGCCGCGTAATTAGCAGCATCCAAAGACGTATTTATCAGCTACCCGTTGGAATGTCGAAAACCGAAGTAATTGAGGCCATAGATTTCAACATTCCTATTCCAATTTTGTGAAATCAATATGCACGGCGGGCCCAAACGGCCCCAAAAACAGCACTTTAAAGTGTGACAATTTTCCATTAATTACGAATATTTTGATTAATTATTATCTTGGTGTTCTGAAATTTTCAGTGGTTGTAATATGGAGGTGGCAAAAAGTTTTGCCATTTTTTCGGAATATTTTCACGTCATTGTGACGTCATAATAAAATGTTACAGAAGTCGAAAAAAATCAATTTTAGAGCTAGATTAAGGATGTATTTTATGAACCTGTGAGATGCAAAACACGTTATCGAAATTTTCATCAATTTTTGGTAACTGGAAATGGAGATATGAGGGATTTTATGATTTTGATGACGTCATCTAATATGACGTCACAGAAAAATAAAAAATATTATTATTTATTATCAATTACTAAAATTCTTACATCATCTCATTCAATAGTTGATTTTTAGTAAGTATAGCTTATAAAATCATCGATATCCCAGATAGGGGCTGAATAACATATCTTTAAAGATATTTGTGACGTCATAATGACGTAGCGGTGATTTACTCACTTTTTCATCCTCAATTTATAGCCCTCTAGGTGCAAAAATCAAAATTCTAAAACGATACGATTTTCCGGCGTTCTTATATCATTTCATTCGCATTAAAGTTAGAAAGAAATGTTTTAAAATGAAAAAAATTTACCAAGCGAAATGTTTTTCCAAAGGTTTTAATTTAAAATGTTCCCGCGAACTTTTCGCGGGAAAGATTTTGGAGGTTAAAATCGCCATAACTCAAGTTTTCTTCACCCAAATGAAAAACGGTTTTCAGTTGTAGACTTCTTAGCAAAAGGGGAATGATATTTGATGCAAAACAGAAATTTCATCATGAGCGTTTTTTAGGTCGTTTGGGCCCGCCGTGATGAGCAGCCGTGTTGTATCGGCAGATACAATCACTAGCCGAAGGCGCCTGATTTATAGCCGATACAACATGGACACGAATTTCAGTTATTTCTTGTTTTCAAAATAAAAGTAAATCTTGCAAGGAAATTAAGTTATTAAACTTATGCAAATCAGGATATACAACACTAGTGTTGTATCAGATACTACAACCTCCTCAACAGTTATGCTTTCTTTTGTAAATTCCTCATGAATTATTTTAATAATTGACATGTCTTAATAATTATTTTAATAAATTAAAATGCGTTTTTAAATAGTGATAATAGGCATTTTGATTCTAGTGTTTATTGAAATAATTACAAAACATTTATAGTCCTTTTTTACAGTTCCGTTCAGTAACCACGAATGTTAGTTTCTATAGTTGAGGTTCGCGTTGTTGCGCATATAGTAAAACTATAATTTAGTATGCGCAGCAACGCGAAACTCGACTTGGAACTATCATTCGTGGTCACTGAACGGAACTGTGAAAAGGACTATTCCCCCATGTTACACTGACTCTGATCTAAACATACAATTAGGATAATGTACTTTTTTTGTCACTTGTACTTAATAAATGAAAAGTAGTACGTATACTTCTACACTAGTGAGGTAACAGTCGTGATGATTGCAATCCAATTATTCTTGTAACATGCTGCACAATGTAGATGACGTTTTTATTTCAAAATGTTGGTAATAATGAAGACAGTCTGCAAGCAGCAAGGCAGTACGCTTGCACAGAATTACAAGTTGCTAAGGCTTGTAGAGACGCAGCTCCTCCTGTGGAATAGGTAATTCCCCAAACACATGCTAACCATGCAGTATTGCAAGCTGCGACACAAATAGCAGCCACACCTGGACCTCCGTCCACTGGGTTCATAAGGAGCATGATCAATATCACCAAGGCAACTAGTTTTTTCTCGAATGCCATTCTGAAAAAACAAAAATGGGGGGATGAATGCTTATAGATGAAATGCATTATAAACTACAGGGTAAGCCTCGTTTCGATGCAATATTTCGCACCTGCACTACAAAATTCAGCCGTTTTCCAAAATGCCGCCGGCAATTCGAAACTGGCGGCATCTCGAAATCGAAGAAACTCAGGAAAGTACGGAAATTAACCGAGGAAACTACGAAAACTATCCATTTTTTTTACACATTTTAAGGTATTAGTTCTGGCTAAAGTGAGTGGTATTCAAACAGAATTTATTCATATTGTACTCGATCGGTTTATACCAAAAAACATTTGATCACCAATTAATTTTGTTTTTCGAAAATGCATGTCCGAGGTGTCAATATTCACCTAAGGTGTTAAGGTATCAGGACTGGTTATGGACAACTCTCTGCTAAAAAATTTTTTCTTCTTCTATAAGTTAGATTGTGATATTATCTAAAATATTCTTTAAAAAAAATGCCGTTTTTACTTTCCAATTTCGCTAAATTGCTGATAATAAAATTCGTGATCAACATTTGACCGGAACTATCATGTCAACAGCTAATTAGCTATCTGTCATCGAACGCTAATTGCCAGGCAACAATATGAATCGCCATGCATGTTTACTCACAAAATGAAGAATCTTACTCAAATATCTTCTATACGCGAAAATCGAAAAACTTTTAAAAATCTCTGCCATATTCATGGTGTAGGTTCTCGTATAGTCAATTACGATTCTTTACTGGCTTCTCGAAAGCAAAGATCGTCTTCTTTGTTATAGCCAAAACCAAAGAAACCTTTCCCGCTCGAACGACGAAAATCTCTGGCAGAAAGCGATCGATCGAGGCTCGTATTATGCTCAGGAAACACAAAGGTCAGAGGATTCTACACAAAGTGCTACACATTGTAGTAAAGTGCCTACTTCGAGGTTTTAATTAAATACAAACACTTCGCCATCAAATCTAGAAGTCCTATAAGTTAGGGCTGAAGTTAGAACGTCAAATATTCAATATTCACTCGAAAGTAAGCGGTAAAAGTAGCATTGTTATCTGTGCGTTGTTACAAAGGTATTGACATTAAAATACGATCATAATTACCCGGCCCTAATTCCCTCATTTGTTGAATAACAATTTCTCTAGGTCGCCGTAGCGGCTCTGGTTGTGTGTTTGCATCGGCCACAGCTTTGGCATTCACACGCGAACAGTTTCCTCTAGGCATAGTTAGCCTGCGTGCAGCCCCTTTTTTTTACCCGTAATAAGGGTCTGCGAATTATTGCAAGATTGCGTGTTCTGGACCCCCAACCGAGTTGGACGATTCTATATAACAGGCTCTGATTGGCTGCTACGCCAGCTCATTCTTACATACTCTCCGATTGGCTCGAAAGCTCGTACTCGCATGCGCAGTAGAGACTAGTGTCATGATCGAGCAAAACAAAAAGTTGAAAAGTTGTCTCTTCTAAAATGGCTCTAAAATTTGGAGCTTTGAAAGAATCTTAATTTCATACTTTCCTTCAATGAGGAACCTCTCTTCTGGTTTAAGTTGTGTGCTGCGGCACAAATCGCAGGTAAATACACTTATAGTAATATATTTAGATCATGTCTTTACTCTAGCTGTCAACATGGTCAAACTCACGTGTATGTAGCAACGAAAACATCGCAACCGGAAAAGATTATGCCGTGCCGTTGACCAATCAGAGTTCGCGTAAGAATTGATCCGAGCGAGAGCCAATCAGAAATCGCTTCTTATATCGGGTCACAGAGAACACGATATCTGGCGAACTTTCGCAGACGGTTATTACGGGTAATTAAACCGGCTGCACGCAGGCTAACTCATATGCTTCTGCAGAACTTTGAATTCTATACCATATGACATTTATAGGACTATTAACTCAACTTCATCATTTAAGTGTAAGCTCAAAACACATTTTTTTCAAAATGGCATATAATTGACAACATTTATATCAACATTTATATATGTAATACTTTTCCTGTTACACAGCGTTTCACTCTTTTTTTTCATTTCTCCAATTATCAACAGCCTACGTCACATTAAGACTTTAGGAATAGTCTGGATGTAACGTAGGCTAGTTTCCATTCAGAAAGAGAAGAAGAAAAAGAGGGTTTATATATATATTTAGAATTGTCAAACTTTTTGTATAGTAGAGTATCGTTTTCTATATATTTCAATATGTATAGTTTAAATATTTCATATCGGCATTGTAAACGCATCGAGATTTTTAGATGCGTCTAAACACATTTCTATAGCTTTTGCAAATAACAACTACAAAAGACGAGTTTTGCAGTTTAAATAATATTCCAATAAGACCAATAAGAGTGCGAAGTCCACAAAACATTACCCTGAGGAACCAGAGGTTTTTTTCTACTACGAGTATATCATCATTTAGAAGGCATCTTAATAAATTAATTTTTATCGGCTATATAAATATTTTTTTTATATTAGTTTTACTTTTATCTATCTTATATACATATTTTTCGCGTTTATTATATTAATTATTTTAGAACGTATTTTAGTTTTTAATTTTTTAGTTGTCAAGCATTTTTAACATGAGCCTCCTGCTCGGGAGATTAGACGACCACTCCCTATGTTATTGACTTTAATGAAATAAACAATCATATCTTATCTCATCTTACTTGTAGATCTGACACGGTTTGTGAGGCATGTTGTAAAACTAGGACTCGGACTCGGACTCGGACTCGGACTTGGCCTTGGACTCGGACTCGGACTCGGACTTTAAAATACAAATAAATGTATGAATAAAATAATTCCAATAAGAAATTAAGAAATTACAAAAATGCATAAATTCAATGTAAACATGTATTTTTTGTATTAACAACTCACTTTCACTTCTAATTCACTGGAATGAATTGAATTCAAATGAATTAATAGTTAAATAAATATGCAAACAAACAAATATGGGTGAATGAATGAATAAATGAATGAATGAATATATAATTAATAGGTAACTGACGATTCTTAAATTTTTTACCATTTAACTAAATACACCAACCTCGTTCCGAGGCCGCCCTCTCCTTTTGCTTTTGGGTTTCCCGCCCCACCCAAAAGAGAAGAGAGAGGGCCTCGGGAACGAGGTTGTAAATACACTATAGTTCTTGGTTCTTGTGACTATTATTGATATGATTAAGCAACTGGCGTATGAATTCTCTCTAGCTCAAACTAAGCGAAACAAAGATGATATCTAGCATTTTTGCTAATGGATTCATACCGGGCAGTTGTTTTTCCCACGATTATTTGTGCCGTTTTCAGTTTATTTGGACGACCTCTAAATATGTATGCAACAATAAATACAGCAGTTTTTATATTCACTATTTTTCCTAACGTTTGGGCTGCTCTTTGTAATGATTGCCCAATCCCTGTGTCAATGATAATACAAGATGGCGGCCGAGGTGAGATAACCCTGGGGTTCCAGAGGCTCTAGAGGGGATTGGGGAGAGAGAGCGGCGGAAGGGGACTGCCCGCCGTTCTCTCTCCCCAATCCCCTTTAGAGCCTCTGGACACCAGGGAAAGGTGAGATCGCTGCGAGACGACTTTGATTTCTAGTTTTGCAAGCATTTAATTTCTCGTTCCAATTTACCCCCTATTGCACCCACAATTACCTGTTCTTAGCATTTATGGAATTCGTTTGGTGGCACAGTGGGCGGGTTTATTAGAATAAGATGCGGACATTTTTCGCTTAGCGTATTAATTAATGAATTTATTCATTCATTCAATCATTTGAATTAATTCATTTATTCATTCATTTTATAGGGTGATATATAGACGAATAAACGAATAAACGATAATGTAAACGATACAATGTAACAAAGCCAGGGTGAATTAGAAGTAAAAGTGACTTGTTTATACAAAAAAATACATGTTTAGAATTTAAATATGCATTTTTGTAATTTATTGATTTATTAGAGTCCGAGTCCGAGTCTGAGTCCAAGTCCGAGTCCGGGTTAATTAATAATTAATAGTTAATAACAATAAAATAATAATAAAATTGTCTATATATGGAGCGAAAGTTCATATCAGGAATACGTCCTGTGTGTTAATAGTAACGCAACACATGGCATGCAACTCTTGTCACGCAGTGTTTGTCATGCAACGTCACAACGCGTGACAAATTAAACAACATTTTTCGTGATTATAGTAATAATAAAGGCAGATTTTTATACACGATGGGTTACATACGAGTTCAGCCTAGCCAGGTATAATATACACTTCTAATAAACTGAATTATTGGGAAAGTCAGCCTTTACAATATCCTGAATCAATATCCTGCAGGCCTGGGTTGAGCTCCCTGGGTTTTGGAGAAAACGTTTGAGTAGGACCCAGGCCCGCTCTGAAAATCAGGCTACTTTACAACAACAAAAAATGTAATAAATGTCGTCATCACGTTTCACGAATCAATATTTATGATATTCACGAATCACGTACAAATTTAAATCAAAATCACGAATCAAAGCAAAAGCAAAGTGATAAGGTCCTCAGCGACATGGACAAAACTCTTGCACGAAATGGAGCTAATTGATCATAAAACACGTACATTTTGTGAAGGGAATCACTTGTCAAGACCAACATAGAGTTCCTGGATCACAGACTGAATTTTGTTATTTTCACGAATCACGCACTTATTTTAGTCGAAATCACATCACTTGTCACGCGTTACCATGCCTTTGGCCACCCTTTTAACATTGTCCACCAAAAACAACATTAACGAATATATATACTTTATTGGGAATATATTTAAATCTCTACGCACTACGTGGATCGTATCAAACTTTGTGGTAGAAATTTCGAGAACAAAAGACACTCCATATATAGTCAAAATTGATTAAAACTTGATTGGTTGAAACAAAAGACCCTAAACACATCGTCCCATGTATGATACCTGACGATACCTGACTGCAGTTTTCAGGTTTCTGCGACTGACGTCTCAGACATTACAACAGTTAGTTGTGTTTGGTTTTGGCTGCCGTCAATCAAAACATAAAAGGCGCCGCGTAATTAGCAGCATCCAAAGACGTATTTATCAGCTACCCGTTGGAATGTCGAAAACCGAAGTAATTGAGGCCATAGATTTCAACATTCCTATTCCAATTTTGTGAAATCAATATGCACGGCGGGCCCAAACGGCCCCAAAAACAGCACTTTAAAGTGTGACAATTTTCCATTAATTACGAATATTTTGATTAATTATTATCTTGGTGTTCTGAAATTTTCAGTGGTTGTAATATGGAGGTGGCAAAAAGTTTTGCCATTTTTTCGGAATATTTTCACGTCATTGTGACGTCATAATAAAATGTTACAGAAGTCGAAAAAAATCAATTTTAGAGCTAGATTAAGGATGTATTTTATGAACCTGTGAGATGCAAAACACGTTATCGAAATTTTCATCAATTTTTGGTAACTGGAAATGGAGATATGAGGGATTTTATGATTTTGATGACGTCATCTAATATGACGTCACAGAAAAATAAAAAATATTATTATTTATTATCAATTACTAAAATTCTAACATCATCTCATTCAATAGTTGATTTTTAGTAAGTATAGCTTATAAAATCATCGATATCCCAGATAGGGGCTGAATAACATATCTTTAAATATATTTGTGACGTCATAATGACGTAGCGGTGATTTACTCACTTTTTCATCCTCAATTTATAGCCCTCTAGGTGCAAAAATCAAAATTCTAAAACGATACGATTTTCCGGCGTTCTTATATCATTTCATTCGCATTAAAGTTAGAAAGAAATGTTTTAAAATGAAAAAAATTTACCAAGCGAAATGTTTTTCCAAAGGTTTTAATTTAAAATGTTCCCGCGAACTTTTCGCGGGAAAGATTTTGGAGGTTAAAATCGCCATAACTCAAGTTTTCTTCACCCAAATGAAAAACGGTTTTCAGTTGTAGACTTCTTAGCAAAAGGGGAATGATATTTGATGCAAAACAGAAATTTCATCATGAGCGTTTTTTAGGTCGTTTGGGCCCGCCGTGATGAGCAGCCGTGTTGTATCGGCAGATACAATCACTAGCCGAAGGCGCCTGATTTATAGCCGATACAACATGGACACGAATTTCAGTTATTTCTTGTTTTCAAAATAAAAGTAAATCTTGCAAGGAAATTAAGTTATTAAACTTATGCAAATCAGGATATACAACACTAGTGTTGTATCAGATACTACAACCTCCTCAACAGTTATGCTTTCTTTTGTAAATTCCTCATGAATTATTTTAATAATTGACATGTCTTAATAATTGTTTTAATAAATTAAAATGCGTTTTTAAAAAGTGATAATAGGCATTTTGATTCTAGTGTTTATTGAAAGAAATACAAAACATTTATAGTCCTTTTCACAGTTCCGTTCAGTAACACGAATGTTAGTTTCTATATAGTTGAGGTTCGCGTTGTTGCGCATAGAGCAAAACTATAATTTAGTATGCGCAGCAACGCGAACCTCGACTTGGAACTATCATTCGTGGTCACTGAACGGAACTGTGAAAATTCCCCCATGTTACACTGACTCTGATCTAAACATACAGTTAGGATAATGTAGTTTTTTTTGGTCACTTGTGCTTAATTTATGAAAAGTGGTACGTATACTTCTACACTAGTGAGGTAACAGTCGTGATGATTGCAATCCAATTATTCTTGTAACATGCATCACAATGTAGATAGCGTTTTTATTTTCAAAATGTTGGTAGTAATGAAGACAGTCTGCAAGCAGCAAGGCAGTACGCTTGCACAGAATTACAAGTTGCTAAGGCTTGTAGAAACGCAGCTCCACCTGTGGAATAGATAATTCCTCCAACACATGCAAACCATGTAGCATTGCAAGCTGCGACACAAATAGCAGCCACGCCTGGACCTCCGTCGACTGGGTTCACAAGAAGAATGATCAATATTACCAAGGTAACTAGTTTTTTCTCGAATGCCATTCTGAAAAATAAAATGGAGGGGATGAATGCTTATGGATGAAAAGCATTATAAACTACAGGGTAAGCCTCGTTTTGATGCAGTATTTCGCACCTGCACTACAAAATTCAGCGGTTTTCCAAAATGCCGCCGGCAATTCGAAACTGGCGGCATCTCGAAATCGAAGAAACTGAGGAAACTACGGAAATTAGCCGAGGAAACTACGGAAATTAGCCGAGGAAACTACGAAAACTATCCAATTTTTTTACACATTTTAAGGTATTAGTTCTGGCTAAAGTGAGTGGTATTCAAACAGAATTTATTCATATTGTACTCGATCGGTTTATACCAAAAAACATTTGATCACCAATCAATTTTGTTTTTCGAAAATGCATGTCCGAGGTGTCAATATTCACCTAAGGTGTTAAAGTAACACAGGCATCCCAAGGACTTAATTCGTAATGCAAAAATAGTCAAACTAGACACCAATAAACTTCATTTGATAATAATTACAAATAAAAAAAGCCAAAATAAAATATGATTTTCCGAGCTCTAAATACAGTGGAAAGGTATTTTCGCTGTAAAATCTTACCAAGTATGTTCCAATAAAAAAAACATATAGCAATTGAGTCGATTGGACCACGAAATAGACCGTGAAAAAAAAAAAAGCCTCGGTTTTAGATCGCCCACGTCACATGTCGTTACATATATCAAAACAAATTGAAGTCAACCTTAAAAAGTTGATCGCGGCCGGTCTAGCTAGATGCATGCATGGCACAAGCGCTTTGCTAATTTATATACAAAAAGAAAGTTAAATTAGCCGTTACTCCATGACAACGGCGACAAAAATGGTCTTCGACATTAGTTATTCTGTTCTTTTGTTTTGTTTTCGTTTTGTTTCGTGTCCGTTTTGCGGCGAAAATATGTTGTTAGATACCATTAGAAAAAATACATGTTTTGATCTAAAACTTTGTATAAGTACTAAGCACAACAATGCAATATATGTGTTTCGAAATTTTATTGAATTATTTGCGTATCAAATATATGTCTATTGTTCTGTTGCAAAACAGAACAATTGTAAATATCGTGTTTCTTATTGTAAACATATAGTTTGAATTCTTTATTGTAAATAGTTTGATTCTTTTTATGCTTGTGTTCTAGTAAATAATTACCGTGGTCTCATGATAAAAATAACAAATAACAAAAATAGTATAATAATATTTCACTATTTTAAAAATATAAACTGCCTTTTTTTAGCCTTAACTTAAATTACACTTTAGAAAATGATAAGAGGTAGTTGTTAAGTTTACATTTACAATATTTTGTCCGCTAGAGATGCGCTGGCTAGAGAACCAAACAAAAGCTCCGTTCAGCAGTCCGGGAAGGTCCCCTTTTTTAGGGACCCTATCGATTACACAACAGTGTACCACAGGATGCCCATGAACCGAAAACACTCAAACTCGCGTCTGAGGCTTTTTTCGTTTGTTTTTTGTGCCTTTTGCCCATAATTCCTGGCTAGATAGCAAGTATTTGAGATTCTTTCTTCGAGCAACACTGATATTTTAATAGTCACAGCTTTAAAACCCGAAATAATTTGCACATTCCAATCATAGTTGGCCGTTCTTTGGCTATGAAAACATCCATTCAGGTGAGTTTGAAATATTCTTTCGTACACTAATAATTTTTGTGAGCTTTTAAAAAAATACTATGGCATCTTGAATGTGTGAGGATTTGTTGAGCGAACTTTGGTTTTACGGCACGGGGTATTTCTTAACGGCACGGGTAGCTATTGAAACTGGTCGCTATAGCAAGCAAAAGATACAAGCTGATCAAAGACTTTGTGTCTTTTGTAATGCTAAAGCGGTAGAATCTGAAACACATTTATTATTTCAATGTTCATTATATAAATGATTTACGCAATACATTATTTGACAAGATTCATTATAATGTTTCTACTCCTAATTTAGATACTGATAAAATTACTTATGATCTACTTAATTCAACCAACCAATCAGTAATATTTCATTTATCAAAATTTATTCACAAATGTTTTGAACGTAGACAAAACTCATATGATGCTTAACATAGCTATGATTGTAAATTTTATTTTTATTTTTTTTTTTATTTTACTATACCAATAATAGTTGTTTAAATCATTGTATCTAAATTTAATTATACTCCTTATTATTTAAATGTTCTAGTTTATAACTTTAGCAATACTTGTAAATTAAGCAGGTCATGCCAATAAAGTTTATTGTTATCTATAGACCCTATTGTATACCTATAGAACTACCATAGTATACCATTGATACTATCAACCATCCAAATATCTATGTCTATCTATAGATACTATAGACCCTATAGATACCATAGATATTATAGATACTATAGATACTATAGACCCTATAGATACCATAGATCCTATAGATACTATAGATACTATAGACCCTATAGATACCATAGATCCTATAGATACTATAGACCCTATAGATACTATAGACCCTATAGATACCATAGATATTATAGATACTATAGATACTATAGACCCTATAGATACCATAGACCATATAGATACCATAGATCCTATAGATACTATAGACCCTATAGATACCATAGATCTTATAGATACTATAGACCCTATAGATACCATAGATCCTATAGATACTATAGACCCTATAGATACTATAGATCCTATAGATACTATAGTTCTTATAGATACTATAGACCCTATAGATACTATAGACCCTATAGATGCCATAGATACTATATACCCTATAGATACTATAGATACTATAGACCCTAAAGATACTATAGATACCATAGATACTATAGACCCTATAGATACCATAGATACTATAGACCCTATAGATACTATAGACCCTATAGATACTATAGACCCTATAGATCCTATAGATACTATAGACCCTATAGATACTATAGATCCTATAGATACTATAGACCCTATAGATACTATAGACCCTACTACTAAACCTACAGCTATAGAACACTTACGTCAGCACTTTTTGTATGGGATTTTGAATCCAATTAATTCATAGTTTGAAAATGCATACTAATGAGGTCTCAGTTTTACAGTCTAATTATTGAATCCTAAAAAAAACAAAAACCTAAAAACCCAGAAAATCAGCCAAGAGTAGGTTTGAATAGATTTATTGGTGAAAACAGTGTCAAAGTACAAAACAACATTTTTTTTCTACAAAAAGTACAAATTAGTTTTTCATGTGCAAAAATCATTACAATAAAAGCACAAGTTACCAAACGAGAAATGTTAATGAAGAGAGCAAACAATAATCCCTTTTTTATACTACAAAATCCAGTTATTGTTTACGGGGCAGGTTGTGCAAAACAAAATAATGTAAAGCATGTTCAGTTCAGGATAAAGATTCCTAAAAATCCTATAAACTCAGAAAATCAGCCAAGATTAGGTTTAAACAGATTTATTAGCCTAAACCGTTTAAAAGTACAAAACAACATTTTTTTTCCTAAAAAAAGTACGAAATTAGTATTACATTTGCAAAAGTCAGTCCAACTCAGAAAATCAGCCAAGAGTAGATTTTAAACAGATTTATTGGTCAAAACAGCAGGTACAAAACCATATTTTTTCAGTGTAAAAAGGGCACAAGTTTTTATGTTTTTAAATGAGTTTATTTTACAAAAAAAAGTCATTAGAACATAGTCACAAGTTGTGATGTACAATTATATATAAGTTATCTCTTTGTTTTAAGCAAACAAAAAGGTAATCCCTCTGTTATACTGCAAAGTCCTGTTATTGTTTAGAGCACGTTTTCCAAGCAATTTAGTTCATTGGTATTATAAGGCATATTAGTTTTTCAGTTTTGTTTTCGTATCTGATACTAAACTTCTGCTAAAAAATAATTATTCTAATCTTCAAGTGCTAGGAGTTTCAAGTTTCCTATGCAACAAGAACGCTTTTCGTGCATTTGCAACTGGACTACTGAACCTTTCACCAGTCTCGACAATTTTGAACTGGTGTTTAGGAATTGAACCCATACCAAAATTGCACATGATCAAAGGCAATTTGATGATAGTTTGTCCGACTTCGGGAATGTAGCAGCACCTCAATTTTGAACTCTGGAAAAATGCATCCCAGGATAACATATTGGGACGATTGTTGAACAGAGGATTGATGGTTTGAGAAGCCAAGTCACTTGCTAACATTTGAAGGTAAACTTGTTTTTTCAACTCTATCTCTTCTTGATTTTGTTCGTTCATCAGTTGCAACATTTTGCTGCTATTGTTTTCGTAGTAAAGATCGTAAAGGTAGTTTCTCATCAGAGATTTTAGCCTGAAGCACTCAGGATTTTCTGCTTCGAGATCATGTTCATATTTCATGTAAAAGTTGAATGTTTCCAGTAGTGTTGATAAGGGAAGTTCCTTTTGCATGCGAAACCAGCTCTTTTGGAAGCTCGTTATCCAAAAGGATTCGTTTGCTTCCCAATTAAGCAGTTCATCGACTGTAACCCTTCTACCCTTGCTTTGTTCAAGATCGTCTATCCTCTCTTTGTTTCCAATATCCTTACAACAGTGATAAAACAGAGATTTGTAAAATATTTTTAGCTCTTTCACAACCTCTGTTTCTTGCTTAGTTTCCGGCTTTTCGACCTTAGATTTTGCCTTGAGAATTAGACCACTTCTTAGCTTCATAGTTTTAATTTACCGGTCTTTTGTTTTGTATGGAATGAGTGATGAGATCGATGATGATCGATGATGCCGAATGACAATTTTCTCTCTACAAGGTTATGTTTTGTTTGTTATCCTTATAAATATGTAACAGCAGATCATGAGTTGCTATCACGTGTTGGATACTTATTGTATAATAGATCTCAGTTTCTCGGCCTTGATTTTACTAAAAATGAAGCCACTTGGAAGATATATCTTCCTTTTTTCTTCTCGTACGCATATCAATTCTCTTAATGTCAAACTGTTCCAAACACTTTTCTTTTTTCTTAGTATTGTATTTAGAATTCTCCATTTGTTTGGTATCTTCAAGCTGTATTCTTGTTACCGTTAGATAATTATTAAAGTTGGTTTCCATATCTTCTTGTCGCTTTAGAATTCTTTGTAATGCTTTCTCTAGTTGTAACTCTTTGTTGTTTGCTGTAGTTTCTTCGTTCTGTAAAGGCATACTTATTCCAAGCTTGCTCCATTTTAACCATTTAGCACGTTCTTCTGTATCCATATGGTGTATTTGATCGAGATGATTCGCTAGTCGAACAAGGTTTCTACTTGTACAGCCGAAAACAGGACAGTCTCTTCGCTTGCGACCCATAATCTTAGATGTTTATTATTTGATCATGACCATGAATGTTTTATAGTAAATGGTAGTAATCTAAATATGTATCCTTATTTATCTAAAGGCCCGTCGAGGCCCGAATAGGTCATTTGTGGCCTTTAATGGCTCGGAAGGCCCGTTCGTTAGGAAGGATATTTCAAGGAAAATGTAGTTTTTATCTATCTGTCCGTTCGCTTATAACAAACATTACCTAGGCAACCAGCGATTCCACCAATACAAGTACGGAGTTATTCATACATATGGTATACTTTTTACAAAAATCAAACAAGCTAGACTTAACCATTGACAAAGCATTTATTATTATTATTATTATTAAGATACACAATATGCTTGTACATGGTAACATAATCATTTGTAATTTTTACGATCATGTGGGTAAAAAGTGTCAAAATTCACCACATTTTGTTTGGGAACTTCTTGTTTCGAAAACAGTTTGTTGAGCAAAAACTTTCTTTGGTTTATGGCTGATTCAGTTGCTTCTTCCCAGCTGTAGTCTTCCATATCAATTAGGTTTTTCTTGGTAGCCATAACTTTTTTATAAATAGGATCCTTTTTTAAATAGTGCATCCATTTTAGGTGCTCAAATAGAACCTCCCTGAGTTCCTTTCTGAAAGTAGGAACCACGGCATTAGTCGCTTTAACATTTGCTGCTTCGTCACCATCACCATTTTGCTTATATTTCTGTACCAAATCTTCCCATTCTTCTTCATGCCTTTTGACCGCTTCTGTTTGAAGTTTTTCCCAGACGTTCACTTCCACACCATCATCCATCTCATCCTCTTCATGACTGTCTTCAGAAGAATCGTCGCTTTCCTGGACACTTTCCTCATCACTATGCAAACTTTCATCTTCATAGTCGGAGTCAGAATGAGACATGGTTCTCTGTAGCGTTCCCCCGTCAAATGACTATATAAGCTTTCGTCTTCCCTATCATATCTTATCCTCAATAAATGTTTGTAAAAAGTATACCATATGTATGAATAACTCCGTACTTGTATTGGTGGAATCGCTGGTTGCCTAGGTAATGTTTGTTATACGCGAACGGACAGATAGATAAAAACTACATTTTCCTTGAAATATCCTTCCTAACGAACGGGCCTTCCGAGCCATTAAAGGCCACAAATGACCTATTCGGGCCTCGACGGGCCTTTAGATAAATAAGGATACATATTTAGATTACTACCATTTACTATAAAACATTCATGGTCATGATCAAATAATAAACATCTAAGATTATGGGTCGCAAGCGAAGAGACTGTCCTGTTTTCGGCTGTACAAGTAGAAACCTTGTTCGACTAGCGAATCATCTCGATCAAATACACCATATGGATACAGAAGAACGTGCTAAATGGTTAAAATGGAGCAAGCTTGGAATAAGTATGCCTTTACAGAACGAAGAAACTACAGCAAACAACAAAGAGTTACAACTAGAGAAAGCATTACAAAGAATTCTAAAGCGACAAGAAGATATGGAAACCAACTTTAATAATTATCTAACGGTAACAAGAATACAGCTTGAAGATACCAAACAAATGGAGAATTCTAAATACAATACTAAGAAAAAAGAAAAGTGTTTGGAACAGTTTGACATTAAGAGAATTGATATGCGTACGAGAAGAAAAAAAGGAAGATATATCTTCCAAGTGGCTTCATTTTTAGTAAAATCAAGGCCGAGAAACTGAGATCTATTATACAATAAGTATCCAACACGTGATAGCAACTCATGATCTGCTGTTACATATTTATAAGGATAACAAACAAAACATAACCTTGTAGAGAGAAAATTGTCATTCGGCATCATCGATCATCATCGATCTCATCACTCATTCCATACAAAACAAAAGACCGGTAAATTAAAACTATGAAGCTAAGAAGTGGTCTAATTCTCAAGGCAAAATCTAAGGTCGAAAAGCCGGAAACTAAGCAAGAAACAGAGGTTGTGAAAGAGCTAAAAATATTTTACAAATCTCTGTTTTATCACTGTTGTAAGGATATTGGAAACAAAGAGAGGATAGACGATCTTGAACAAAGCAAGGGTAGAAGGGTTACAGTCGATGAACTGCTTAATTGGGAAGCAAACGAATCCTTTTGGATAACGAGCTTCCAAAAGAGCTGGTTTCGCATGCAAAAGGAACTTCCCTTATCAACACTACTGGAAACATTCAACTTTTACATGAAATATGAACATGATCTCGAAGCAGAAAATCCTGAGTGCTTCAGGCTAAAATCTCTGATGAGAAACTACCTTTACGATCTTTACTACGAAAACAATAGCAGCAAAATGTTGCAACTGATGAACGAACAAAATCAAGAAGAGATAGAGTTGAAAAAACAAGTTTACCTTCAAATGTTAGCAAGTGACTTGGCTTCTCAAACCATCAATCCTCTGTTCAACAATCGTCCCAATATGTTATCCTGGGATGCATTTTTCCAGAGTTCAAAATTGAGGTGCTGCTACATTCCCGAAGTCGGACAAACTATCATCAAATTGCCTTTGATCATGTGCAATTTTGGTATGGGTTCAATTCCTAAACACCAGTTCAAAATTGTCGAGACTGGTGAAAGGTTCAGTAGTCCAGTTGCAAATGCACGAAAAGCGTTCTTGTTGCATATGAAACTTGAAACTCCTAGCACTTGAAGATTAGAATAATTATTTTTTAGCAGAAGTTTAGTATCAGATGCGAAAACAAAACTGAAAAACTAATATGCCTTATAATACCAATGAACTAAATTGCTTGGAAAACGTGCTCTAAACAATAACAGGACTTTGCAGTATAACAGAGGGATTACCTTTTTGTTTGCTTAAAACAAAGAGATAACTTATATATAATTGTACATCACAACTTGTGACTATGTTCTAATGACTTTTTTTTGTAAAATAAACTCATTTAAAAACATAAAAACTTGTGCCCTTTTTACACTGAAAAAATATGGTTTTGTACCTGCTGTTTTGACCAATAAATCTGTTTAAAATCTACTCTTGGCTGATTTTCTGAGTTGCAATCACACTTTTTTTTGTTACAACATTTGTGTTTTTCTGTACTTTTTATACTTTTGCAAATGTAATACTAATTTCGTACTTTTTTTAGGAAAAAAAATGTTGTTTTGTACTTTAATTTTAAACGGTTTAGGCTAATAAATCTGTTTAAACCTAATCTTAGTTTATAGGATTTTTAGGAATCTTTATTCTGAACTGAACATGCTTTACATTATTTTGTTTTGCACAACCTGCCCCGTAAACAATAACTGGATTTTGTAGTATAAAAAAGGGATTATTGTTTGCTCTCTTCATTAACATTTCTCGTTTGGTAACTTGTGCTTTTATTGTAATGATTTTTGCACATGAAAAACTAATTTGTACTTTTTGTAGAAAAAAAATGTTGTTTTGTACTTTGACACTGTTTTCACCAATAAATCTATTCAAACCTACTCTTGGCTGATTTTCTGGGTTTTTAGGTTTTTGTTTTTTTTAGGATTCAATAATTAGACTGTAAAACTGAGACCTCATTAGTATGCATTTTCAAACTATGAATTAATTGGATTCAAAATCCCATACAAAAAGTGCTGACGTAAGTGTTCTATAGCTGTAGGTATAGTAGTGACCCTATAGATACCATAGATACTATAGACCCTATATAGATACTATAGATACTATAGACCCTAAAGATACTATAGATACTATAGATACCATGGATACTATAGACCCTATAGATACTATAGACCCTATAGATCCTATAGATACTATAGATACTATAGACCCTATAGATAGATATAAACTTTGTTTTGCTAAAGTTATAAAATAGAACATTTAAATAATAAGGAGTATAATTAAATTTAATTAAATACAATGATTTAAACTATAGATACCATAGATACCATAGATACTATAGATACTATAGACCCTATAGATACCATAGGTACTATAGACCCTATAGATACTATAGACCCTATAGATACCATAGATACTATAGACCCTATAGATACCATAGATACTATAGACCCTATAGATACTATAGACCCTATAGATATATATAAACTTTATTGGCATGACCTGCTTAATTTACAAGTATTGCTAAAGTTATAAAATAGAACATTTAAATAATAAGGAGTATAATTAAATTTAGATACAATGATTTAATTTAAACAACTATTATTGGTATACTAATTGTTTTTACAATCATAGCTATGTTAAACATCACATGAGTTTTGTCTACGTTCAAAACATTTGTGAATAAATTTTGATAAATGAAATATTACTGATTGCAATTGGTTGGTTCAATTAAGTAGATCATAAGTAATTTTATCAGTATCTAAATTAGGAGTAGAAACATTATAATGAATCTTGTCAAATAATGTATTGCGTAAATCATTATATAATGAACATTGAAATAATAAATGTGTTTCAGATTCTACCGCTTTAGCGTTACAAAGGACACTATAGGGTCTACAGGATTTATAGGGTCTATAGTATCTATAGGGTCTATAGTATCTATAATATCTATGGTATCTATAGGATCTAATAGTATCTATAGGGTCTATAGTATCTATTGTATCTATAGTATCTATAGTATCTAAAGTATCTATAGGATCTATGATATCTATAGGGTCTATGGTATCTATAGGGTCTATAGTATCTATAGGGTCTATAGTATCTATTGTATCTATAGTATCTATAGTATCTAAAGTATCTATAGGATCTATGGTATCTATAGGGTCTATGGTATCTATAGGGTCTATGGTATCTATAGGGTCTATAGGGTATATAGTATCTATGGTATCTATAGTATCTATAGGGTCTTTAGTATCTATAGTATCTATAGTATCTATAGGGTCTATAGTATCTATGGTATCTATAGTGTCTATAGTATCTATAGGGTCTATAGTATCTATAGGGTCTATAGTATCTATAGGGACTATAGTATCTATAGTATCTATGGTATCTATAGGGTCTATAGTATCTATAGGGTCTATAGTATTTATAGGGTCTATGGTATCTATAGGGTCTATAGTATCTATAGGGTCTATAGTATCTATAGGGTCATTAGTATCTATAGGGTCATTAGTATCTATAATATCTATGGTATCTTTAGGATCTATAGGATCTATAGTATCTATAGGGTCAATAGTATCTATGGTATCTATAATATATATGGTATCTATAGGGTCTATAGTATCTATAGGGTCAATAGTATCTATGGTATCTATAATATCTATGGTATCTATAGGGTCTATAGTATCTATAGGGTCAATAGTATCTATGGTATCTATAATATCTATGGTATCTATAGGGTCTATAGTATCTATAGGGTCTATAGTATCTATAGTATCTATAGGGTCATTAGTATCTATAATATCTATGGTATCTATAGGATCGATAGTATCTATAGGATCTATAGTATCTATAGGGTCAATAGTATCTATGGTATCTATAGTATCTATAGTTACTATTCACCACCCTACCCCATTGTTCTCTCTCTGCACTAAATCACTGATTGCTGAGTACCCGCGTCTGAAAGCAAAGATATTTAGTTATGTTGCAGTTCGCACTCTGCAATATCAAACATATTGCAGTTCGCACTCTGCAATATCAAACATATTGCAGTGTGTTTTGTTAAGTGTGTATAACTAATAATTTCCATTCTAGTAAGCATCATCAGACTTATAATTCATTAAATAATTTACTAGATAGCGATTTTTGGTGAAAAAAGACTTTGAGTACCAATGCCAGGATTCGAACCGAGACCTTCTGCATTGCTGTATCCGCGCTTTAAGCCATTATGCTACCCAGGCAACCGATGGAAAACTTGCAACAAAAACACGTTTAATGTCATCAAGTTCATTAGCATTCCTCTAAATAGAATTGATGAAATTATAACTAATTAGAGTTTGGTAAGCCTATTGTTATTATATTCAAAGAGACAAGAAACCGCTGATTATTATGCAACAAAGAGAACAATAATGGGACAGGCTATTGAATGATTATTACATTTTCATTGGCTGATAATATTATAACTAATTAAGCGGCGTTGACACGAGCAATTTTTCCTTGACAAGTATCCTTGACAATTTTCATTGCTCGTGTAGACGATCAGCAAGATTTCCTTGACAATTTTATATTGACAAGGTTTCCTTGCTCGTGTAGATGATGAACAAGTTTTCCTTGACAAGTTTAAGTTGTGCCCACAATGCCTTGCATTCAGCAGAGTACTAACATAATATTGGTTCCAGTCCCTTGTCGAGTAAAAAACAAAATGATTTATAGTTAAGTCCGATCAACTTGAAGTTTTACATGTGAAAAGTAAACACCAAAAGAAAAATTTTCTTCTTTTCACTTTTACAAATGTTACGATTTTTGGCGGGAAAATGACGTCACCAATTTTAGTGGGAAATTGAAATAGAGGGTTATGCAAAATTTTAAAATGCGCATTTGAAAGAACTCATTGAGATATGTTCAAAACCGAAGAGATAACAGTCAAAGTCAAATTTAATCAAAATATATGATTTTTGAAGTTTAGAAATGTTTTCTATTTTACATTCAAAAAATTATAACTTTAGATTAAATTTGACTTTGACTATTATCTCTTCGGTTTTGAACGTATCTCAATGAGTTCTTTCAAATGCGCATTTTAAAATTTTGCATTACCCTCATTTTAGATTTTCCTCTAAAATTGATGACGTTATTTTCCCGCCAAAAATCGTAACATTTGTAAAAGTGAAAAGAAGAATTATTTTCTTTGGGTGTGTACTCTTCACATATAAAATTTGAAGTTGATCGGACCTAACTATAAAAAGTTATTCAAAATCACGCTTAAAAACGCCGATTTCAGTACACTGCCAGCCCAGCGTGAAAGTTTGGTAAGCCTATTTTTATTATATTCAAAAACACAAGAAACCGCCGATTACTGTGCAAGAGAGAAAACAATGGGGCAGGGTGGTGAATAGTAACTATATACGATAGTCACTTCGGCCGGCTAGCAATATTAGATATATTGCAGTCAGCTTCGGGCTGCGCCCTCAGCTGACTGCAATATATCTAATATTGCTGCCGGCCTCAGTAACTATCTAATACATAATATCTATGGTATCTATAGGGTCTATTGTAGAGTACAAAAATTAAAAGTGTGCAACATAAATACCACTAAATACTGCTAAATTATGCTAATTCTATTGTTCTCTATTGTTTAATCAACACTATTTAGTGGCAAATAGTGCAAAGTATTGCACACTTTTAGTATTTGTACTCTATCTATAGGGTCTATAGTATCTATAGGATCTATAGTATCTATAGGATCTATAGTATCTATAGTATCTATAGTATCTATAGTATCTATAGGGTCTATAGTATCTATAGGATCTATAGTATCTATAGGGTCTATAGTATCTATAGTATCTATAGGATCTATGGTATCTATAGGGTCTATAGTATCTATAGTATCTATAATATCTATGGTATCTATAGGGTCTATAGTATCTATAGATAGACATAGATATTTGGATGGTTGATAGTATCAATGGTATTCTATGGTAGTACTATAGGTATACAATAGGGTCTATAGGTATATATAGATATAGATAGATAGACATAGATATTTGGATGGTTGATAAATCGAGAAAGAGCCTTAAACATAGTGGTTTTCGTATGAGTTGGAAACTGTCCACTGTATTATAAAGAGTTATTAACTCAGTGTACATGAGCTTCAGTACGAAAACCATAACAAACCAAAACCTAGCCTCTCATTTTAAAATATTGTTCCGTCACGCTATAGGCCCTGTAACAAATAAGGAATGAATGTGTGATTGCATCTTTGACATCAGTTTAAAATTAACTATTTTCAAAATTTCAATGGAGGTCGGCATAGCCTTTTAAAAACCCAGTTGTTGCTTGATTTGTTAGTCCAAATATGTTTTGGAGTTATAAGAATAGCTTTTATAAGTAAACAAAAACATGTTTAATACAGTAATAGAGTGCAATGCCATATATCCATGAAATACTTTCTAACTATGTATAGCACCTAATATGTAAAATTTAGTGATGAACTCTTTTATAGTCAAATCAACTCAAATTTTAACTTGGTCATGAAATGATTTTTCATATAAAGGTGGCTAATTATGTGACTATTGTTCTTCGCACTGTCCCACTTTTCAAGATTTATATGGCATGCACTCTTAAAGAGGATAATTAACCACTGTTTATAATTAAGAAATTTGATTGTATCATATATACAGGCATGTATATATAGAGATGATGATAGATAGGTTTTGTTTGTTTTCAACACATTGTATTCTTGTCATACCCTGAAGGCCATTCAACATGGTTGAAATATAGGTGTTTATCATTTAAACGTCTAACAATTCCACTTGTGCTTATTATATAGAGATACTGATAGTGATATAGATGTAAGAATTTAGAGTTATTTCATTGTTTTAATTGCAACAAGTCTGTTTCATATATAGTTATAACATGGCCACACTCATCAGGCATTAATTGCAACATCCCTCAGTGATAAGTGTGGGCATTTTATGACATCTCTCCAATCCTCAAGAGCTGCTTTGCAGACTTAACATCATCTTACATCTATATTACTATAGACCTCATCGGCTTGTCCCATTCAGACCTCTTGGGAGTAGAATTCTTTGTCCCGAATGCATTAAAAACAATTGATAATTTTTAATAGGCCACCTACTTTGATTTGATGCTACTATTTCAATTAACGTTGTCCATCTGGAATGGTTGATCTGAGACCGATAGGAATTGTGGGAGTTCATTAAATTTCAAATACATTGTTTTAATCACACTTGAATGGTGCTGAATTACAGATAACATTATTTCAGAAGTAAACATTAATATTCAAGCGTGATTATAATAGCGCATTTGCAGTTTAACAAGCTCCCACAATTCCTATCGGTACTCAGATCAACCATTCCAGATGGACAACGTTTATTGAAATAGGTGTATAATAAATCTAATCTGGCACATGTGAGATTCTAGGCCTTACTTTAACAGAAAGGGGTATTAAAACAGCAACGTGCATTTACATGCATTTTTATGTAGTCAGTGTAGTAATCACATGTAAGTGTTATCATCAGTTACACAAAATAGTTTCCATGCATAAAGTTACAGTTTCAACTCATTAAAATGAGTCAAGTGTATATTCAATAATTTTAATCAAACATCAACCAATCTTTACTGAGTCTGAATATAATCTAGAAACTCTAAGCTGCACTGGTGGAATAAAGATTGGATAATCAAAATAACAATAATATTGTACATATTTATAATTAGATTCATCTTCATTCATGTGGCCATGGTAATGCTTTAATTGATTGCTGTTCAGCTTATGGACTGCATTCATTAAACTTATTTAAAACTTTTGAACTTATTTATTAATCCTTGCTTATAACATAGCTTCAATTTATGAAATTATCATCCGGTGAACCAAAGATCATACTAAATCCGCTGTAGCGAAACAAGAATAAGTAATTAGAGGTCAAAATATCATTCCACGATTGAAAGTCACTGGAAAAGTTTGACAAATTTCATATCCGACTCTGTATCGAAAAACACTGAAATATAACACTTCTACTAAGGTATTGTGTTTTTTCGTTCAAAACATTGACTATATTACAAATAATTAGAGAACTAAGGCATTGCCTTACCACAATTTCGTATTCGATTTATCAGTTGCATTTTCCTCGTTTTGAAGGTAATAATTTGACATAAATGGCCATTAGCGTGCCTAATTGGTTATATTCTTTTTCCAAACCATTTAGACACTGTAAATTGAACGAAAAATCATACTTAGACGCTTTTTAAATCCAGAAATTGCTCTGCCTTTCACCCAAGAATCTAGCCTGCGTTACAGACCCTTGTAAGCGCTCGAAACGTCTCCCGCCAACAAGCGTCTGCGCGCCGAGAGCAAAAATTCCATACTGATGACGTTGGAATGCAGTCACGCAATACACGAGTTAGCAGCAGTAACGCCGATAAACATGATAAACTATGCGATGCCGTTCGTGAAGTTTCTTCTATATTCTGGATTAATTCACTCATTGAAAGCCAGTTAAATGCTTTATTTAGCTTTTCTAATGGAAAAGATGCATTCTTTAGCCTTGCACAGACAATTCAATTATTTTTCAGATTGTTCCTCTCATCGAAATAGATGGCTTCGAACTTCTCGAGCAATTTGTGGAAGGAAAATGCGATTATTATCGTCGTTTCTCCGCTGCCATCATTCAGAGCATATATCGGAGACGAATACAAGCACATTAGTCTGTGATAAAAGCAAAACTATGACAACAGTGACTTATCGAACCGCCAGCGAAAGTTCACACGCGCGCCGTGTGAATAGGGCAGTGCTAAACAGCGAAACAACGAAACGAAACACGAAACGAAACACGAAACGAAACACCTCCGAAACACCACCGAAACAGATAAATTCTTTATACTTTATACTTTATACAAAAATTATGCTACAATAACCGAAAAAATATATATTAAAGAATAACTAAAAAAGCAATTTTATAAGCTTAATCTTACCTCCGTGACTGTAGACTGGCGAATGAAACGATTTCTGAAAGTAAAAAGTGTCTTGTAAAAAGTGTCTTATTCTTTGTCGAAGTTGTATTAATTGAATGGAATTTATTCAAAAAACATGTGCCAGTCTCTAATTGTAAACAGTTACAGTGCAATACAAATCAGAGTTTGATACGAATATCTTAACTGAAGTTTTACCCGATAATACTGATAAACACAAGGTAAACGTTTATAGATCATCTACGATTTGGGTAGGGGTGTTCCGCTGGGATCCTAAAACGGTTACCCTGTTTATGACAGAAAAAAACAAATTCTTATACCCTGTTTATGACAAGTGATAAAAATGGGACCCTGTTTATGACAGTTTAGGACCATGTTTATGCCGCGAAAACGTGCTGAATTTCCCGAAAGACGAAAGACCGCGCTGCTCATCATATTACCTAATTACTATACCTGATTATGACAAAAAAAAATAAGGAAAATGGGAAATGGGGTAAATATATACCCTGTTCATGCCAGAAAACTAAAAAAACCATACCCTGTTTATGACAGAAAGCTCGAAAAACCATACCCTGTTCAGCGGATCATCCCCTATTAGTAAATATGTGGGAGTACCCCCCCACCCCCCCCCCCCCCCCCCCCCCCGGGGGACCATCTTTCCATGTGTATATTTTTATATACTTCTATCTAAATTAATAAAGGTCCCATAACTTTATCTACAAATAATAGGCTATCGTTATATCTAAATCAGTCAGAAAAACATTGTTCCCTGTTGCTAGTATTACTCGCCATATCATTCTTCACATCATTCGGAGTTTGGTGTAAATAACAAAGTTCTAAAACCTGCAAAATATCGAGCAGGCTCTACAACCTTAAAAAAATATCGTGCAACGTCCATATGGCAAAAAAAATATAGCTTGGCACAGCAAAAAAAAATATCCTGCAACACCGGAGAGCGAAAAAAAAATTTCGAGCAAAAAATCTATCCCCCCCCCCCCCCCCCCCCCCCCTACAAAAATCAAATGGTCCGTTCAACACGACAGTGGACAGATAAGCATTCGCCGGTATTACACAATTACAGAGGAATTTCCTTATCATAGAAGGATTGTTTGGACTAGCTTACTTATCGTCTTCATCAAATGCTGGCCTTTCAAACTGACTGCAATTTAGGGTTGAGTTCTAATTAATGGCTACAAATACGCTCAAGAGGACGGAAGGTTCTCTTGAAAAGGGAACAAATTGAACACATGAATGACCTTTGAGTTTGCATGCGTAATTAAAAATCAACACAGTCGTATAATTTTAAAAATGCTAGAAACAAAATGAACACATGTGCAGATGAAATATAGCAGAATTTCAACACATGTGTTCATTTTGTTTCTAGCGTATTTAAAATTGCAATTCGTACAAAATACGACTGTGTTGTGTTTTAATTAAAATATATCCAGGATAACCACTATCATGCATTTTATATATAATTAATTCGGATGCAAAATCAATAACAATATTTTACTTTTTATCAACATGTTCATAAAAACAGTATTACTAATGCGACATGTCTTTCTTTCTTGTTTCAGAAGTTGCAGAAAATTATTTCAACTCCTGCTTGTCTGACAGGTTCCACTCGTTTTGATGTTTGATCATGACAATGTCACTTTATTTATAGCATGTAATGTTCATCAAAATAAGATAGAGTTGGCAAATATGATGAAGTTGCGAAAAAGATAATATCTATTAAAGAGGCCTAAATTCAAATTGATTCCATTCATATCTTCAGCCTAATTCATTTATTTCAGTCTTAGACTAACTTTAAATACTTTCAAGTCCAACTCGAACTCGAAGTCCAACTCGGTATATTACGACTCCCGTTTGAAATTTGCCAGCTCAGTTGGAGAATAGCAGTATAAAACGCTGAACACATCACTATCCCCTCTTCAACGCTAAACTTGTCATAACATTTGTCTTGGTGTTCACTTTAATATAGCTTATATCTGTTTTATCAATTTTGTTTATCTGTGGGGAAGGGGGACAATTGTCTTAGCATGGGAATTCAAGCAATTCAATTACTACCCATCTTTGTACTTTAATTAAGTATGGCAATTCTATATTTTCTCATAGTTTATCTTCTTGCACAGTCTTAATTTAATTGCATGCAATAAAATTTACCAAGCCATTGGAAGTATACAAAAATGTACAATGCGCATAGAGCATTTATTTAGATACGCGCATATCAATATAGTCAATGTACATTATTACTATTATTATTTATTATTATTAAAACATATTTATGGGCTTAGTGAATTTGTAAAGAATATATAACATGCAACTGAGACTTAAGATTGTGCAGAACGGAGTGGGAAGGAGCTGATTTAAGTAACTCTCGATGTGGGACATTTACCTTTTCTACTATATAGAACTTGTGCTGAAGAAAATGAAAGCTCGCAGACTTTTTTAACTAGTAATTGAATATGCAGATTCGAAGAAGGAGTGAAAACGATGAAAGGCTAGAGAACTGTATCACTAGCTGCGCACGTGGCCGTATGAGTCAGCAAACCAGGTAATCTTGACGGAAACCACTGGAAAGGATCACGAGGGAAAAATAGTAGCCCACAATGCATAGCTTATCACCAAATACCATCATTGGAAACATGACTTTTTAAGCTTCATTAATTGGATTTTAGCGTCAGTCCACAGTAGCCTGCGATCCTTGTGTGAATCCAAAAGACTTTTAAGTCCTTAAAATTCTGCATGGTATATATTAAAATACGGCACATGCGAACATTAATATGATGACGTTAATGTAATATAATAATATACTATAATAAATATAATATGATGATGTCTTGTTTATTTACTTTATTTCATGTCAGTTTACATTTTATGGGGGTTCAGATAGGGGAGATACTGGGGGGCTATACCCCAATACATACATACCTTTGTTGGAAGCCATAGCTCACTGATGGAAAATTATTACTGTACGGGGTTCCTGTGCTTTGAACGTGGCGTCATCAAGAACGTTTGTAAACCGAGTAGCAGCAATAAACAAGAAAGCGTTGAGATCTGTTTAAGTTTGATAACTTTTAAGGATTGATTTTTACAAGAGAAGCGTTGAGGCTAAGTCCGACTAACAGACAAGCTGATTATCGATGTATCGTATTTACAACGATCTCCGCTGCTTTTACAATCACAATGTTAGTTGTTTCACATGTGTTCAAAATATTTATTATAATGAAAATTTCACTATAATCTGATTGTTTGACTTTATTATCTTTTCAGTACAATTGATAAATTTTAGGAATTTATCTGTTTCGGTGGTGTTTCGGAGGTGTTTCGTTTCGTGTTTCGTTTCGTGTTTCGTTTCGGTGTTTCGGTGTTTAGCACTGCCCGTGTGAATATCGGATGCATGAGTCCTTCTCAAATATCGCCATTAGATTGTAATAATTCGCTTTAATGTCTGATTAATGTCACAATTGTGCTCCATGAAATCATTATTTTTGAATGAATATAACTGTAGAAGTGTTGTTTGAGTTTATTGAAGATTTTATTACATTAATACCGAAGAACTCTTGTGTATTAAATTAAGTCGGCAAAAGTTCACGGCGTTGAAATCTTTCTCAAATCTCGACATGAGATTTTGATAATTCGCTGCAATGTATCATTCTTGTCTTTAATATGCTCTATGAAACCATTATTTTGAATAAATATAACTGTAGAAGTGTTGTTTGAGTTAAGATTTCAGTCAAAGAAGCGAAACCACTCTTGATTTGCATATGAGGTGTCAATTAAACAAAATTGTCCAATCAGAGCTTTTGACCCGATGTGGGTCAAAGAACGTCATCAGTATGGAATTTTTGCTCTCGGCGCGCAGACGCTTGTTGGCGGGAGACGTTTCGAGCGCTTACAAGGGTCTGTAACGCAGGCTACCGAGAATCCGTCATTTTGAATTCAACTATGGTGGCCCATTGTTATCATAAGAAAAAAGGTTGTCAAATTTAAAACATAAACAAAAATCGTTAAAAAAAATAAGAAAATCAATGAAAAAATAAATAAAATATAAAAAATAAAAAAAAATAAAATACTAATAACAAATAAAAATACATAAAAAAAATAAAATAATAAAAAAAATTAAAAATTAAAAAAATAATAATAATAAATAAAAATAAATAAAAAAAATGAAAAATAATAATAATAAAAAATAGATTACTAATAATAAATAAATAAAATAAAATAAAAAAATAATAAAAAATAGGTAAAATGAAAAATAATAGAAAATAAATAATAATAAAATAATAAAAAATAAAAATTAAATTAAATAATATTAAAAAAAATTAAATTAAGTAATATTAAAAAAAAAACCATTGCAAAACAAACGAAAAAAATAATAATGCAAAAAAAAAAAAACATTTTGTTTTTTATTTGCATTTTCAATGATGCTGGTGGGCCAAGCGCTGGCCCAGTGTCACGATCATTGTAAAATCAAATGTTTCGTTCGGCCCAGCGTTATCATAGCCAGCGATATCTACTGGCAGCGGTTGTGTTGTGTAAGCAATTCAAAATGGCGCTTGTATCTGTTCGCTGATCAACTCTGCGCTGATTCAAGAGGAGCTAGAACATGGCGACTAGCACTAACAACACAATAAGAAACTCAGACTGGGAGGGCGATGAAAAACTAAGACTAGACCTTGAATGCTATGTGCTTCTCAAAACTTAAAACGTAGTGAGATCCTTGATTTCGTTCGACGAGATTTCCCGAATAGCATATTCTGGGAAATTCGAATTGCGGTCGTTTCGATACATGTCGTTTTCGAGACACGATTATTTAGGTCGTTTCGATACACCTTCAAGGTCGATTCGATACATGTCTATCTTAAAGTAAGCAACGTAAAATACCAAGCTATAAAAACATGTTATGATGATTTACTGGAAAATTATGAAGTTTTGTGATAAAATACGAAGTTTTCGTTATAATTTACGGCGGTGATTGTAAATTGTCATTTGTATCGAAACGACTCTACTTGTAATTAACGTATCTATTGCTTGTTTTTTTCTCAATAAACATATTATAAAGAACTATATTCTTAGAATAACTACATTAGAGTCCAAAAAGTTTACTTTCAAAATAAAAACTGGTTTATTTGAAGCGGTAAAGATTCACCTCTTGACATTAAAAGAAAAGAATTAACCGAGTGAACACTCGGTTAATTCTTTGTCACGCATAACTAATGTGTATCGAAACGACTCTACTTGTAACGACAATTACAAACTTGTAGAGTCGTTTCGATACACATTGTTGACTCGTTAAGATAGGTGCTTGAGTATATGTTATAACCGATCATAATAAACTCGTTTTAACTTTGAAAGTAAACATTTTGGATTTAATTAAATGTAGTCATTCTAGGAATATAGTTCTTTATAATATGTTTATTGAAAAAAAAAACAAGCAATAAATACGTTAATTACAAGTAGAGTCGTTTCGATACAAATGACAATTTACAATCACCGCCGTAAATTATAACGAAAACTTTGTATTTTTTATCACAAAACTTCATAATTTTCCAGTAAATCATCATAACATGTCTTTATAGCTTGGTATTTTACGTTGCTTACTTTAAAATAGACATGTATCGAATCGACCTTGAAGGTGTATCGAAACGACCTAAATAATCGTGTCTCGAAAACGACATGTATCGAAACGACCGCAATTCGTTGCATCACATCGTACACCATTGAGATTGTGTTGTTCTCGTATTTTTTTGTGCATTGCACGGTATCCTAGTAACTGTCCTGGCCCCTTCATTTCTTCCCTTACAGCACTTTCGACTTCTTAAATATCAATTCGGTAGTCCACATAAGCAATATCAAAGAATGCAAGTCTCCTGCTTAGAGAAGGCAAACTCCAAGCATATTCTGGGAAATCTCGTCGAACGAAATCAAGGATCTCACTACGTTTTAAGTTTTGAGAAACATAGCATTCAAGGTCTAGTCTTAGTTTTTCATCGCCCTCCCAGTCTGAGTTTCTTATTGTGTTGTTAGTGCTAGTCGCCATGTTCTAGCTCCTCTTGAATCAGCGCAGAGTTGATCAGCGAACAGATACAAGCGCCATTTTGAATTGCTTACACAACACAACCGCTGCCAGTAGATATCGCTGGCTATGATAACGCTGGGCCGAACGAAACATTTGATTTTACAATGATAACACTGGGCCAGCGCTTGGCCCACCAGCATCATTGAAAATGCAAATAAAAACAAAATGTTTTTTTTTTTTGCATTATTATTTTTTTCGTTTGTTTTGCAATGTTTTTTTTTTTTTTTTAATATTAGTTAATTTAATTTTTTTTAATATTATTTAATTTAATTTTTATTTATTTTTTTTAATTTTTTTTTTATTATTTTATTATTATTTTTTTTATTATTTTTTTATTATTTTATTATTATTTTTTTTATTATTTTTCATTTTACTTATTTTTTATTATTTTTTTTATTTTATTTTATTTATTTATTATTAGTAATCTATTTTTTATTATTATTACTTTTCATTTTTTTAAATTATTTATTTTTTTTATTTATTTTTATTTATTATTATTATTTTTTTAATTTTTAATTTTTTTTTATTATTTTATTTTTTTTATGTATTTTTATTTGTTATTAGTATTGTTTTTATTTCTTATATTTTATTTATTTTTTCATTGATTTTCTTATTTTTTTTAATGATTTTTATTTATGTTTTAAATTTGACAACCTTTTTTCTTATGATAACAATGGGCCACCATATTCAACTACATTTCTGGTCCAGTTACCATGACTACCAAATCCCTCTATTCTGATTGGACAAAGGGCGTTGAATGAATGGTGGGTGGTAGGCAGCCGGCCGGAGTAAAACCTCGTCCACAGACAGGTTGGCATGGTAAAAGGGTAAAAGATTGGTGAATAGGTAAATAGGTAAATAGGTAAATGGTGTCGTTCATTGAGTTAATTAAAAATTCCATAGGCTGCTTTTTTGCACTAAAAGTTATTTTATGACCGAAAAAAAACTGCAGACCTATTCTTTTATTGTCTATTAAGCTTTATATCGCGATATTACATCACAAAATATAATTTAACCGACGCGAAAGTTCCCGCGAAGGAGCAATGTGAATATAGTGGAATGTACCACTATTGATTAACAAATTAGTTTAAAAGCTATATAAGCTATAAAAAAAAAATAATAAAAGTTCTAAAATAAAATATTTCTAGCTAATAATTATTACCTTTTTGTCAAATGTTCCTTCCAAGTCAGTCAAACAAAGATAAAGAAGCTTGTTTATGTCAAGAACGCAATATGTATATAGCGCATACAGCCACCACTGCAGCGTGGTGTTGACGACTTTGCATGGCAGTGACTACCTTTGACGTCACCAGAATTGTATGGCCAATCAAATCCCTCGTTAGAAAGTAATTGCTCAACCAGGGAAGTGGTGACCAAAAGCCCGTGGCAAAGAGGACCTAACCAAAATAAAACGCTCAGGAGAGGAGAAAGGAAAACACGAATATTATTTTCCGCCATTTTGAAATATATCAACGAACTTGTTGATATTCGTCTACTACGAATAGCCTTCTAGCAGGGAATTGACAGTAAGTAAAGACGAACTAGATAACTAAAAGATGAATATTACTGATTCTGTCAGAACAAACTACTAAAGCTTATATTTTAAGTTTTTGACAATGTTTTAGGTTCCCTGCTAGCAGAGTCTTCCACAGTTCGATTCTCTCGTCAGAATCGAACTGTGGAAGATTCTGCTAGCAGGGAATGTTTTCACAAAGCAGGCTTGATCGGCTTGAATTTGTTTTTGTTTCATTTTTATGCTGAAATAAATAGTATTCTTTGTTCGTCATCACAACATTTTCTATCAGTACGTACAGTTAAATCTTAAGCCTGGTTCCCTGGTCATCGCTCCTTCTCTGTAGCTGCTCCTGAATTCTGGAAATTACTGCCAATATCTATCCGAAATGTATCAAGTCTAGCTTCTTTCAAAACTCATCTTTTCAAATTTAATAGCTTATTCTTTATAATTCATACGTTTTTTTGTTTACTGTTGACTTTGTTGTTTGTAACAAACAATGTATTGCGCTTAGAACAGTATTGTATTTGCGCTTTATAAATAAATAGTATTATAAAAATATAGAATATAAGTTATATTAGGCTTACATATTATAAATAATATTATAATAATGGTTTCAGTCGCTCAGAGAAGTATCAACTATATTAAATCTAGTCAATACAATACAAAATCTAGTCAATACAATACAAAATCTAGTCAATACAATACAAAATCTAGTCAATACAATACAAAATCTAGTTTTATAGAAAATCAACTATATTTCAAAGAAAAAAAACTGATCCAATAGGAGCTATTAATAAATGCTTTTCAAATGTCTAAGAATTACAAAATTAATAAACACAGGTGTTACAGTGACTGAGAAATATATGCATTCCAACACATTTAAGAAATGCATAATTTTACATGTGCATAATATCATTTTTATCGGTTTTAGATAAAATTATTTTTGTTTAGGTAATAATTAACCAGAACAATGCATAGATGCTTTGAGATATGGAATTTGTTTGAGTTTTCAAATTCAAACAGTTGAAGATATAAAATCCCATATCTCTGCAGGCCCATGTATTATTGTCTATTTATACATAACTTATTATATATCATGTAATATGCTATATTTTTAATACAACCAAGTGCATTTGAGAACTTGGAGTCCCAACCAATAAGGGGAACGAAAAAAGCATTTGATTGGCTTTCCTTACATTAGTACCTTAGCAAAGAGCGAAAAATGTTTTGATTGAATTGCAAATTTGCTTTTGTCAAGTGCTAATATTTTTACTTTCCTAATGCCCAGTGTTAAAAATTGAGTGTAGAAATGTTTTTTTGTTATACCAATGTTACTCTGCTCTATTATACTTTTTTATAATTATAGCATGTGTTCTTTGTTTCATTATTTCAGTACCTATATTTACTAGTTTGTAGCTGTTTTTCCTTTCTTTTAGTAATAAGTTTTTATGTATTCATTTATGTAGGCATCGAAGACCTTCCATGGCGTTGACTACCTTTGGCGTCACCAGATTTGTATGGCCAATGAAAACAATCGTTATAAATAAAGCAAGTGCTCAACCAGAGAACTGGTGACCAAAAGCCTGTGGCAAAGCGGACCTGACCAAAATTAGATAGCCAGGAGAGGAGAAAGGAATTATTACACAAACATTATTTTCTGCCATTTTGCAATTTGAACAAACTTTTCTTTCTCTGAATGTTCCACATCAAGGTCCCTGTCTACTACGAGCCTACTAGCCTTCTGACAGTAAGTAAAGACGAAACTGATAAGTAAAATATTAATTTACTGATACTGTCAGAACAAACTATATATTTTTAAGTTTCTGACAATGTTTTAGGCCTTTATACACTAATACCATATACTCTCTGACAGACTTCGATTACTACTAAAAACTAGTTAGTCACTAACTATATTCACAAAGCAGGCTTGATCGGCTTGAATTTGTTTTTGTTTCACTTTTATGCTCAAATGATATTCAATTGTTTATAAGCTATCTTACGAAATAGTAAGCTTAACAGAAGTAAGTTACATACAATAAATATAGTATATAATTCTATGATCGTGGACATAACATTTGAAGGCATTTTTTAACTTAAATTTAATAGAAAATTTAGAAAAAGGCATGAATTTGCTAATTGTTCTTGTGATAAGATACTTTAGGTTGAGCCTTATTGGTAAGTGAATGAAGAATTGCTCTACATACCTCAAATCTATAAGAAAATATGAATTACTGGTAATAAGTTTTGTCATGGACGTTACAGCAAAAACAACCACAATTTCAGTGAACAATTTCAATATAAAAATGCTCTGAATTTTTTCACCGGAGAAAACCAATAAAGGTTTAACTCCTGTTAATGATTGAAAAACTAGTGTCATGAATGTTACCTGTAGGTCCTGTCATGGACGTTACGTTGTATGAAATATTCACCTATTTTAACCTCATTTTAACCTAGCTCTTTAATACCCTATCCTTCTGCAATCTACTCATATCACACAGTCTTGAAATGATTGCTTGAAATGGCTGCCTGGATTTTGCAGTTTTGACCATTTCTAGGTCAGCTTTCTTCTGTGTTTCCATTTTACTAAAATGAGGGGGGAGGGGCAGGGAAGAGCAAATTGGGATTTGTACTGAAAACAAAAAAAGTCAGTTGAAACTGAATCTTTTAAATGTAAATATTATAATCGTTTACAAGGTCAATTTTTTATTACTGTTTGTACAGTTTACGTTTATTGAGTTTTATTAGTAACAAATTGACTATCATACGATAACCAGGTGATATTTAGACTATATGTAACATGATTACACTGTAATATAAGTCAGTCCATGAAGAACGTAATAAATCGAGCATCGAAACGTGGTCTGAGCAAAATCATTAAAGTAAATTATGGATAAATAGTTAGTTATATAAATACCATATAAATAACCAAATAACACTGCAACCTCGATTGCTTCGATCGTGTATTAGTTCGCATCTAGAGTTTCACTTCCATTCTATTGTTCAATGGACCAATCAGAAAAACATTCATATTCTGAATGTTTGACACAGGAAAAAACGGCTTTTGTGCCAGGCCCTCCTTTTCCCTCTTCTCTCTCCCCCAGTCCCTCCCTGCCCCCTCCCCAAAGGGCCTGATACTCAGGTTAAATCTACCTTAAATACTTCTGAAATATGCTGAAGACTTGCTGGAGACCCCCTAAAAGTTAACGTAGTGCCAATTTCTACTTGAGTCATATATTTTCCAATCACTCGACTATTACTCTATTCAAATACATGTATGGTATAGTTGGCGCATATATTATTTGTTTTCATTTCAATGAATTTTTGCTCTTGTATGGAATTGCACTATACATATATTTTTCAAAGAAAAAAACTGATCCATTAGGAACTATAATTTACGACTTTACCCATATCTAAAATAAGATAAAATGCTTTTAAAAGTTCTAAATAAGTTATTCAATATAGGAAACAATGCCATATTATGAATTTTGAGAATAAGTAATGTGGTGTCCTATCAAAATAATACCATTTACCTAGCTAATATCTAATGATAACTGTATTGAATAACAGTGGATACAGTCTTTTAAGACTAGATCTTAGGTCACTATATTCATCAGTTTTTTATCTCTTTGTTGTATTGCTCCTACATTACAGATTGTTCCTTGAGTTCAAAGATTGCATTTCTTGTCACACACGGCAATGTCTGGTTTATTTGCTTCATTACTTGGTGCAGTGCCTTGGTAAATGGGGATATCCCATAGTACTTTTGCATTTTCATTCTCTTTGGTGGAGGTTCTTTTTGCCAAGGTGTTGCTTTTTCTTTATCATCGGTCAAGCTAAACTTCTTTAGGACAGCATAGTATACAGGCCTAAGAATAATTATGATCATGATCATGTCTAGGTTTATACACATGATATGAGTAAGATTTTCGTATTTATCGTCACTGGCAAAATCTGCAGAAATCTGCATTTAAGATCATCGTTCGCTCCTTGCAGTTTCTTTACTTTATATACTTTCGTTATTATTATTGCTATTATTATTATTATTATTATTATTATTTCCTTTATTTCACAAACAATCATTTACAATAAATGTTGCTGGTAGCTTATTATTATTATTAAGTAATTTTGGAAAGTCAAAGGTTTATTGGGATTCTGACATTTTCAGTCTTCATCCTAAGGGAGTAGAGACATGCATGGTGGGTTCATTAGCTTTTCTGTGATGTTGACAATGCAAGAAGCACGGAAATGTTTGTATTCATTGCTTTATTCAATGCCTTATTCATGTGCAAATTAGACAATGCTGAAATCATTTGGCATTTGGACTTGCAACAGAACTTGTAAGGTCAACATGGCCGACAGATTACAAAAGCTAAACTTAGCCTGAAAAATGTATTTCCCACCTACAAAATGCAGAAAAAAGGACATGAAAGACTGATTACAGCATGACGCACCTTGTCGTACAAATCAGAAAGCGAGAATTTGACCTTAATGTAAAAGACACGCCGAGTGTCGAACGGTAAACACTTTGAAATGTTCAAAGCGAAGACCAGAGTGAAGTTTATAAGTGTCTGAAAAACCTCCCACGATGTTTAAATTTGAAGAGGTGTAGCAAATAATTTGAAAAGAGAAACTTTTGAGCGCTAAGCTAACTTGTACAAAACTTTTATTGAGTGGCCACGGTAAGGTGCGTCATGCTGTAATGCGGAAAAAACCTCTAATATTTCTTGCTAGGTAATATGTAGTGTATGTCACCATTTTAGAGAGATAAATATAGTTTAATCATATTGATAAGGCCCACTAAAAATTAATTAATGACTAATTAATTTCAGTTTTAAAAATTATAAATTGTTTCAATCAAAAAGAAATGCATATTATTTATATTTTTTTGTTTAGATGGTGCGAGGCTGATTACATATTTTATAACTATTGTGCTTACTGAAATATAACACTTAAAAACTCTTTCTCACCAAAGTGGAACTCATATAGAACAAATGACGTCATGGCAGTTTTATATTTGTTTAGGTTCAGTTAGCAAAAGTTCTATGTGTGTTACACTTAAATTTTATATGTGTTTAGGTTCAGTTAGCAAGAGTTCTATATGTGTTACATATGTTCTATATGTGTTCTGTATGTGTTATGTGTTGCACGGTAGATTTTGAATCACTATTATCTTGGGTTATAGATATTATATTAGAACATGGTAGAGTGTTTGCATCTGATTGCAATTAAGGCTCAACCTTGATCTCGAACTTGAATATTAATGAGTTTTAGAATATACTATATTATGTTTAGTGTGCTGCATTATTAAACAAAGTATGTTCAATAGTATCTATATTATCTTAGTATGGTTTGCATTCCATCAATTGGTTTTCTATTCTACCCCATTATTACTCTGGGGTGCACTCCAATCCCTCCCTTTGCTTTAAGGATTGGACAAAATGGTCCTTAATTATTATTGAGTTTTTTAATAATATTTAATATTCAAACTTCGTGCGCAATACTTTTTATAGGCTGATGTCATTCACATTTTTACACATAGATGACCAGGACATAGTTAAGTTAGGTCAATGAAATATGAAATCAACACTAAGGCCTGGTTTTCACTAGCAGCATCACATGGAGCCCAAGCTCATCACTTGTGATCTTTTACAGTAAATGTATGGAGTCGAGAGATATCCTTTCGCTGTGCCTCAAATATACAATAATAAAAACTTTTTTTTATGTAGATAGTTGTGTATAACTGTTTTCTAGTTTGTGACCGAGTTTTAGCTCAATTAGAGCGATTTTGACGAAAATACCCCAGAAAGACAAAGAAGACCTTACATTTACTGTAAAAGAGCACAAGTGGTGAGCTTGGGCTCCCTGTGGCAGCATAAGCAAAAGGAACATAGTACATAGTTGTATACTTCTCATTATCAGCCCTTGTACTTATCCTAGCACAAACTAGACTTGCTGCTGTAAAACGCTTTGGAATCTCGTAAATATTTTTTTCTTTTTGTAATTCTATTATTTTCTATTTTCTATGACTTCTAGTTACCTTTAGCTATATTTAGCTTATGAGTAAAATTAGATGAAGGATTAATTTCATGAATTTGTTTTCTAATTTTAATTGAAAACAAATTTTAATTTTTTTGAATAATTTATTTAAATTCAAATTTGCTTAAAAGCAATTAAACCTTATTTTGATATTAACCATACAAAAGGCTAATTGATCATAAATATTATACCCATGTTAATTTGTACTTAAGGTAGTTCCGGACTAAATTGCTACTGGGCATCCATTTCGCGCATCTTGTTTTTCATCATTTATTTTGTTTTTTTGAAAATTTGTCTAAATAATATTCTAATCTGAATCCTTAGCTATAATTTAAGAAAGTATTATGTCATTTCATGCAACTTTGGAGGTAAAATGGGACATTTTTCGAAACATGCTCAGATTTTCACTACCTGACATGGTCGCTGTTTTTTCTCAAAACAACAAATTTACAACTTTGTAAAAATGAATAGATAAAATATAATTTTGACATCTTTAGTCGCAAAACTAATACAAAATAGCTCTTAGGTTTTCTGGAGATGACAAGGATAATTTGACAAGTTTCAAGCAGATTTTTAAAGTACTAGAACCCAGTCCCACGCGGACCGTTACCATGCATGTTTTTTGACAAAACATGGATACGGTCGCTTATAAATCGTTTACAAATGCCAAGTTATGCTGCTCACTGGTTCACTCTTGAAACAAAAACTGTTAAAAATTTGATGTTTAAAAATCAAAAATTAAAAAATATTTCAAAAATTGAAAACAAATTGAAAAAAACTTTTGCTGCTCGTATTACCGTACCTTAAGTCTTGTTGAATATTACAGAGAAAAGTAACGACTTCTTTTTAAAATAGTCAGTTACTTTGCTCTGTACGGACTAGTGCAGCTTTCTTTGAAGTCATACTGCCGACTCCAGTCTGGATATATAGGACCTTAGACAGGCTATAGGCATGGCTTGTTAGGCTCTCATTCGTATGTAATACACAGGTTTCTGGCTTTAATATTAACAAGCCTTAGGATACAGACATGTTAATATAAATGCTGGCTCATAAAGAGGGTCTTTACTACAATGAATAAGGTCATACTTTCGTGCATCGTGCAGAACATGTTTGAAGTTGTTGTGCTTAATTATGCTAGAATTGAAAAAGCTTCCAAAAGTTAAGCGAATAAATAGAAGAATCACAGATTAGAGACATTATTTACATATAAGATCTAAATTGTGTCCGATTTGTTCTGGCCTTAATACGGGGTTAACAAGTATGGAAGTTAGTCAATCGGGCCACGAAAAAGGTGGTTGTTGGCAGTATTAACGGGAGGCCGTATTAAGCGGGTAAATTTTACAGAAAATGTCTGGGCATTTCGTCAGGACCTAAAAGACTGGCCTCAATAATGGGGTGGCGGCATTAGGCGGGTGGCTGTAAGGCGGGGTTCCACTGTATTACCCATTTATCATATATAGTGGAAAAATCTGTCTAAGAAACCAAACACACTCTTTGGAAAACAAACTTATGCAAATTATTCTGAAATTGAACAAGTAATCATTACCTATTAATAAAAGACATAAAAAAAATTTAGGCACTTTTGAAGGATTTTGTAAAATTTCTCAGTCTAGCATGTGCCGAAAATGGGTGTTGGTGGTGATGAAGTGAACAACCTATATGAAATGAGGAACCTCATCGAACACAGGTAACAAACCAATATATTAAGTAACTATATGTAGCTTATAACCTTAGAAAAAGTAGTTGTATTATGCCTAATATTAATACAGATAGATTTAAAAATAGTTTTCAAATAGATTAATTTTTAGATATTTTTAGTGTATACATATACATGTATTATAATATAGTTTTTGTATTTAGGATTCATATATTTATACTTTTTATACTTAGTTTGCGCACCTTTGATTTGTATTTAATCAATTGAATAAAGAATTATTATTATTATTTTTATTATTTTTATTATTATAAGTAGTACTGTGTTGGTTATTGCAATATATACATGGTTCGTGGATGATTATTCAGTACTCCATGAGAGCTGTTAGCTCAACTATAGAGAATTACTCAATTATAGAGAATTACTTATTTTCTCACTAAAATAATTGTATGTATCTTTACACATATACAACATTTTCATTTTATTATAAAAATTAAGTGAAGCAAATTGGCAGTTCAACTGACTTGTTCACTTGTCCAGAAAAAAATTCCAATGGCATTCCCATTTTCTGGGAAGTTGGTTCAATTCCAACAGGAATATGGACAAGGTCCTATGTTGGTTATTCTGTCATACAACAACAGAATAAAATATAACATATGTTATAACATATTAAATAAATGTATTCTCAATAATAAAAAAAAAAAACAATAATAATATCTACAATAATAATTCACAATCGCAACTCTTTCCAATGGATAGAAGAATAAGACCGCGCGCGTAAAAAAAAATCTCTTTTGCGAAAATTGGGTCCAGCTCTGGACTACGCTGAACAAGGCAAAGGATTGATGACGTCACTTTACTAGGGTGGGGTTTCTAGCTATGTCAATCATTTTACTAAAAACTGGTGCCATCTGAAAGCTCTAGGTATGGCATACACAAATATGACCTCGGTTTGTCGAGTGACCACGAAAAGTGAGTTTTTCAGTGAAATCGGTTTCAAATTCCAGCTATTAATAAGAAATGTATAGGATACAAACCCTAGGGTTAGAGTTAACTCTTTAAAATTGAACTATGAATTGAGATGCCTTCGGTGTATAAGTGAAATACAGATGCATGAGAAAAATATCATATGCCCTCGGACCTTGTGGACTAGAAAGCCGAAACCATGTGATTCAATTCCCACTAAGGGCATATGATATTTTTCTCATGTATCTGTATCTTAATTGAGCTTAGGGAGCATTCATTTTTTAGGACCGGGGGTGGGCCGGAGGAATCCCTTTGAGCAAACATGCTATTTCTCCTGGCCCTCCCTTTACATTTATCCTAATAAGATATGACCCTCCCCTATGAATCACTTGTATATATTATGCCCCCCCCCCCCAGTATCCCAAATAATTGTTTTAATAATTGTTTTATAGTCAGGGAATGAGTTACCATTCCACTCTGTTCTGTTCAATACTCTGACAAAGTTATGCATAGCATTGTTGTATTGAAATGCATTGTGCCTGTTTTGTCGTTTACAAAAGCATTGTTTAACTATCATTATGACTACATAATACAATACCATGCTATGCATATATACATTTTTCAGAGTATTGGACAACTTCATCCTGTTTCTCATATACTTTTTAACTTGAAGAATATCGCAACCTCCAATTGCCCACTCTTCTGCCATAACGGTTAACCTTTTCCACTATAGACATTTCATCTTCCTCTTCACTGTCATTTTCAACTGAGCTCCTTTCATTTTCGAATTCTAGTAATAACTCATCTTCGCTTTCCGAGTCCTCACTGATGCCACTGACATCATCTTCTTATGTAGGGTTAAGACTCAGGCGCCTCGAGTTATGAAACATATAGACTTGATCTCTGCCATCATTCTTAGCCCCTGATGAGTTACTGATGACAGGACAATCAACTTTTCCTCTCCCTTGTTCTCCCCCGGTGTTTTTTCTTCACCCATCCTTCCCACGAGATCGTCACGTATATATATAGTACCACATGAGCTCATCATTCCCCGCGCGTCGCCATTATTACAAATAATAACCCATCATATACTATTTCCTGGGTATTCTGTATTTCATTTAATATTTACACATATTCGTTATTGTTTTCGTTGTTACATGTACAAGTTCCATCATTATTCTGCACCATACAGACTCATTTTATTCTCCCACACATGCGTTGATTTCTGTACATCAACCTTACATCACAGTTCCTAATTTCCCGTCTCGTTGTTACATATACACGTTCCATCAGTATTCTACACCATACCCACTTTCTTCGATTCATTCTCATACACGCATTACATTCTCAACATCATCCCCACTCAACAATGCTTAATTTCTTAGGCGCATTCCACCACCCCCTCCCCCTTGATGTGTTGGTACGAGTACCTGCTTTTTGGCCTGTGTTTTTACATTGACCTAATCCTACCCATATACCAACAACCTCCTCTCCTCTAATCCAGCTGTTTTCTACATTCTCCCCACAGTTTTTTCAACTCCATCATTCCAACCGCCACTGTTTTTTTATTCTTTTACTCATCCATTTATTCACATTTTTATTTTTGTATTATTATAACCCACTTGCTTTTATTCATCTTTTATTTCATTTATCAATTCACCTACTTATCGTTTTTCCTATTCATTTTTTTGCATCTATATATTTTCTACCACTGTTGTTTTATAATATCATTTATGTATTGAATCACACCTTCATTTATTTTTACATCATTTATTTTTTCATTATTTTATTTTATTAATTAATTAACTAATTTATTTATCTATTCATTTATTTATTCATTCAGTTATTTATTCATTTTTTATTTATCTAGTTAGTTAGTTATTTTATTGTTTATTTACAATTATTAATGATTTGTTTACTTATTTATTTTTTATTAGTTATTTATTTATATATATATATAGTTATTTAGTTATTGTTAAATAAATTATTTATTTATTTATTTATTTATTTATTTATTTTTTCCATTCTTACACTCTCTCCTAACCTCCACTCTTCCGTTTTCTTCTATTTTCCTTTTCCTTTTTTGTTTACTTACAGGTCAATGTCTACCACATAGCCCTTTTTTTACAAAAAACAGAATTGACAATGTACTTCTTAGCAAATTCTTCAATTTTGTCATTGTCGCCACAATTGATGTTCCCTTCAGCAAAAAGTTTGCGTAACTTGCTCGAGGTTGGAAATCATCAAGTTCTCTATTACGTACAGGGGTGTCACCAATGGGTTAGGAAGGAAGCTGCGTGGCATCTGGGTAAGGGCGTGGAGTACGCTTCAACGATTCTTGAATTGACCTAACCATTCATTTTCTTTGCATGTGTCACACAGTTCTCCTTTTCTTATACAATCCCCTTTCAGAAATTCAATGTAAAGCTCTCCTAGCTTTTTCATAGTGTGACTCAAAAAAAAGACTCAACACTATTAAAATAGGCATGTTCAGGTATTTTGTGTTGCTTCGACTTTGAAGTGCTGTTATATTTAGATAGATGATCCTTGTTGTAGAAAAATTCTTCACCTTGCCTTTCTGAAACAATTGCATGAAGAAACCCTTTCGGTGCTGGCTCACCATCTATTCTCAGTCAAACCTCTTCTGCAACTCGCCAAGCATTTTTCATCATTCTATCGTCTTCTAGTTCTTCTACTGACTCTTTTTTCGATTTCTTTTTCAAATCTTCTTCCTGTAGGCCATGATACTGAAGAAGTTTTCAGGGGATTATTAAAGTAATCAAAGATAGAGGCTGAGGCATTGCAAGAGGCAGTAGAGTCAGACAAGAGATTCACTGAAGCAGCCAAAGCCTATATTTATGATTCCCTTCCAGAAACCCTAGCTGGCCTCATCTGATAGTGAGAGCAACAGTAGTAGTGACTCTGACACTGATCTGTGATTGTAATATAAGTACCAAACTTCATTACATTTATTGTTTCAGCATTGTTTTATTGTTTTTGGTACAAGTTAGCTATCTAATAATAAATTCAGTTGGAATTTCAAGGATTGTTTAATATGAAATGCAGATTTGATTTTAATTCTGTACAGTACTGAAAGACTATGCTAGCGCTACAATCATTTCTATGAGTTCAGATAGTTAGATAGCTAAATAATTATATAGTTTATTACAAGGTAATAATCACATTGCAGTATATTATTTTTTTATCAACCTGATAATATGAAAATGAAGTGACCCCCTTCTATGCAGTGTAAAATTTATAGTGACTTTTTGGTTAGAGAAAAAATGAATGACCCTCCCCTGTATTCCTCCGGCCCACCCCCGGTCCTAAAAATGAATGCTCCATTATACCATTAAATCAAATAAGATTGTGGACAAATTTACCGGGCGAATTTTCGACCGGTAAAAAGATCGACCTGGACATGCTGTTCACACGGAACTGATCAATATCAGGGACGGATTTAGGGGGGGCAGGCCCCCCTTTTTGTGCTTTTCATACTGACTGAATACAAGGTTTTGTCTCTGCAAAGTTTTCCGGCCCACCCTCCGGGCCCCCCTTTCTTTGATTCCTGTGTCCGCCCGTGAATTTTTTCGTTCTGTTCAGACGAGACCATCAGAACCGAACATTTGTAAGGTTTGTCAGTACGTGGTTTTAACATCTGCCCATGCGCACTGGGCTGTTTATGCCTACTATTAATTTACACGGTACCGGACAAATATTTGACTGGTCAAACTGTTTACACACTACCGATGAACGTTTTGACTGGGCCGGCTGAAAAATCGTCCTATAGATTTTGCAGGTCGAATATTTGACCGGTTAGAGGTCCAAATTATTGCACGTTTAGCGCGGGCACCATGTGAACGGACCCCCTAAGCGGATGTTTTTTTTTTACCGGTCAAAAATTCGTCCAATACCGTGTAAACCTAGCCTAAGATAATATTGATGATGATGTTGATAATTGCGGCCGCAGCGGAGCGAGCGAAGCAAGGCAGCGATCCTAATTCAGACAATAGGTAAAATGCTGGAAAAATCGAGATCTTCACTAGCTTAGTGACCCACAATGCAACTCGTCGACAGTCTAGAGCAATAGATTTCTTTGTTGTCGCCATCCCAGAATGCACCGAGCAACTTGTACAATATGCAGTTCGGCCGTTGTGACTATGACAATTTACGGCAGCACTCAATAACTTTAAGTTAGACTAGTATTGATAAAAGTTACAATAATTATAATAGCGACGATAAAGATGATGTCATTGGGAACTAATGATTACTTTAAAAAAGTTTTATAATGTATTCTAATTTTCAATTTCCACTAGTGACCTAATGGTATATAAGGATTAAGTTACATATGCTGAAAATCATTGAGTTTTGTTGTTTACTTGTAGGGAATTCATTTTGTAAAGAAAATTTGCACAATACCAATTTCATGCCGATTAGAGCAATTTGAAAAATGAGTTGATCGACAGAAATAGCTTCATATCATGTGATGGGCGTGGTCAATCGACAAACCGAGGTCATATTTGTGTATGTCATAACTAGAGCTTTCAGATGATACCAGTTTTTAGTAGAATGGTATAAGCTAAGCTCAATTCAAAGTTAGCCCTAACCCTAGGGTTTGAAGCACTGTATAGTTCATATTAGTAACTGGGGTTTGAAATGAGCAATTACTGAAAAACTCAATTTTCAAAATAGTCCATTGAAATGAAAACAAGTGGTATCATTTGAAAGATATCAATGAGACAGTTGTGAAAATGTGATTGACATAGTCAGAAACCCCACCCTAGTAAAGTTATGACATCATCAATCCTTTGCCTGGTTCAGCGAAACTTCTGTAATTTTAAAACTATTTGGCAAAACAAAGTTATATGTGTATCAATAAATAGCTATAGCTGTCAGCTTTTAAACAATACCAATTTCATGCCGATTAGAGCAATTTGAAAAATGAGTTGATTGACAGAAATAGCTTCATATCATGTGATGGGTGTGGTCAATCGACAAACCGAGGTCATATTTGTGTATGTCATAACTAGAGCTTTCAGATGATACCAGTTCTTAGTAGAATGGTATAAGCTAGGCCCAATTCAAAGTTAGCCCTAACCCTAGGGTTTGAAGCCCTATAGAATTCTTATAAGTAACCGGGGCCTGAAATGAGCAATTACTGAAAAACTCAATTTTCAAAATAGTCCATTGAAATGAAAACAAGTGGTATCATTTGAAAGATATCAATGAGACAGTTGTGAAAATGTGATTGACATAGTCAGAAACCCCGCCCTAGTAAAGTTATGACATCATCAATCCTTTGCCTGGTTCAGCAAAACTTCTGTAATTTTAAAACTATTTGGTAAAACAAAGTTATATGTGTATCAATAAATAGGTATAGCTGTCAGCTTTTAAACAATACCAATTTCATGCCGATTAGAGCAATTTGAAAAATGAGTTGATTGACAGAAATAGCTTCATATCATGTGATGGGTGTGGTCAATCGACAAACCGAGGTCATATTTGTGTATGTCATAACTAGAGCTTTCAGATGATACCAGTTCTTAGTAGAATGGTATAAGCTAGGCCCAATTCAAAGTTAGCCCTAACCCTAGGGTTTGAAGCCCTATAGAATTCTTATAAGTAACCGGGGCCTGAAATGAGCAATTACTGAAAAACTCAATTTTCAAAATAGTCCATTGAAATGAAAACAAGTGGTATCATTTGAAAGATATCAATGAGACAGTTGTGAAAATGTGATTGACATAGTCAGAAACCCCGCCCTAGTAAAGTTATGACATCATCAATCCTTTGCCTGGTTCAGCAAAACTTCTGTAATTTTAAAACTATTTGGCAAAACAAAGTTATATGTGTATCAATAAATAGGTATAGCTGTCAGCTTTTAAACAATACCAATTTCATGCCGATTAGAGCAATTTGAAAAATGAGTTGATTGACAGAAATAGCTTCATATCATGTGATGGGTGTGGTCAATCGACAAACCGAGGTCATATTTGTGTATGTCATAACTAGAGCTTTCAGATGATACCAGTTCTTAGTAGAATGGTATAAGCTAGGCCCAATTCAAAGTTAGCCCTAACCCTAGGGTTTGAAGCCCTATAGAATTCTTATAAGTAACCGGGGCCTGAAATGAGCAATTACTGAAAAACTCAATTTTCAAAATAGTCCATTGAAATGAAAACAAGTGGTATCATTTGAAAGATATCAATGAGACAGTTGTGAAAATGTGATTGACATAGTCAGAAACCCCGCCCTAGTAAAGTTATGACATCATCAATCCTTTGCCTGGTTCAGCAAAACTTCTGTAATTTTAAAACTATTTGGCAAAACAAAGTTATATGTGTATCAATAAATAGCTATAGCTGTCAGCTTTTAAACAATACCAATTTCATGCCGATTAGAGCAATTTGAAAAATGAGTTGATTGACAGAAATAGCTTCATATCATGTGATGGGTGTGGTCAATCGACAAACCGAGGTCATATTTGTGTATGTCATAACTAGAGCTTTCAGATGATACCAGTTCTTAGTAGAATGGTATAAGTTAAATTAGGGCTTGAGTTTGAAAGCTAGCTGTACTAAAAAAACTCACTTTTCAAAATAGTTCATGGTATCAAGTGGTATCATTTAAAAGATATAGAAAAGATGAATTTCAAAAAATGACAGATGTTCAATGTCATTGACCACATCATAGCAAAGTTATGACATACTCAATTTAAAAACAGCACTATCAATATTATAATTATAAAATATTATCCTCATTAATTTTCATTGTAGCTATAAGTAATTAAAGTTTTATTGTAATTCAATAATTGTAGTTTTCGATAATGTTTTTAATACAAATATTATTATGATAGCGATTCGATGTTTTCAACGCATCGAGCATCATTTTTCAAGAATGAAATGAAAATAAAGTATAAACGAGTGATTATAGGACAGGACTTTTCGGTTATTAAAAAGTGATAAAACCTGTTTGACTGCAAAGTGTATGAGATTTTACTCATTAGAGCACTTAATCCTGCTCAAAATGTCCAAAGTGACTCCATCAAAGCTAAAGGGACATTGTTGACTGTCTAATTTATATTCATGATCACTCATTTATACTGTATTTTCATTTCATTCTTGAAAATGATGCTTGATGTGTCGAAACGTCGAATCGCTATCATAATAATATCTATATATATTATAATTAAGAATACAGTAACTAAACATGTTTTATAACTTAACAGAATAACCAACACAGAACCTTGTCCATTTTCCTGTTGGAATTGAACCAACTTCCCAGAAAATGGGAATGCCATTGGAATATTTTCTGGACAAGTGAACAGGTCAGTTGAACTGCCAATTTGCTTCACTTAATTTTGATAATAAAATGACTATGTAGTATTTGTGTATGTGTAACGATTTTTGAATAATTTAAAAACTTTGAGGACTTTGGATAAAAAGTAAATTGGATAAAAAGTTAAAAAAAAAGTGTACAATCACAGTATTTGGAATGGACAAAATTATCTTGTGAGTAATATCTAGGAACAACCATATATTTAGTGGAGCTAACAGCTCTCTTCTTGTATAAAGTTGAGTTAGAGGAGTTGGAACAAGTACATTGTAGACAAAGAGAAGTAGCTTGCACTCTAATAGCTTCCATTTGACTAATGTGTAGACATTGTCAGATTGAAATTCCAATCAAGTAGATTACTTTAGCAGCACTTACATAGATTTGTTCCAAGCTGTCCAAAAGGGTCTTTCCAAGATCTCTAGATGAGCATGCCCTACAAGAGACTGAAGAATGACTTTTCAGTAAAAATCAGCTTTAACTGCCGATGTTCAAAAGTATAAGGACTTTAATATAGATTGTGTTTCTGTGAAATAATAGATTGAGTTTCTGTGAAAATGATATGATGTCTTTTAACCCTTTGCTAATGCAATTTTCAAATGCTTTTCTTGTTCCCTGATTGGCTGGGACTCTAAGTTCTCAAATCTCATTGGTTATATTTCTCAAATGTGAAAATATACCACATTAAATAGACTACTACTACTAATATTATTATTATTATTATTATTATAATACATGGGCATGCATAGATATGGGATTGATCTTCAACTGTTTAATTTTGAAAACTCCGACAAATTCCATATCTCAAAGCATTCATGTATAATTCTGGTAAATATCTACCTCGCCCAAGCTGTATTGCCTTCAGTCTTATGCCATTTGTCAGTTGTCAGATATAATTCTGGCCAATTGTTCTCTATCAGTTGCAAATCATTGCACCTTTCTAGGCTAATCTATATGTAACAGGTTCCCATTTAAATCTGTACTTTCCCATTTAAATCTGTACTTATGCAAATTGTGTTGATGTGTGCTAAACACACAGATCAACCAATCAGAGTATATTATTTATGAAGTGAACTTCTCTGTTTGGTTGATCTGTGTGTTTAGCACAAATCAACAAAATTTGCATAAGTACAAATTTAAATGGGAAAGTACAGATTTAAATGGGAATCTGTTATGTTTATTTCCCCGTTGCTTTTTGCTAGTTAATACAACCAGGCATGTCTTATGTATTCGCCGACGGTAATAAATATACAATTTATCTTCATCATGGATTATCAAAGATTGTTAAAGAATACTTTCATGTTCAATATTATTACAAAATTTCAGCTTCGTTTGTATATTCCTATGTTAATTAAACTTGTATTTCTTATACCTTTCAAAAGTATTTGTTTTTTAAAGATATAGGTAAAGTCATTACTGAACATGTAATAATTAGCTCCTGATAATTTATATTGTAATTTCCTTAACTACTTTCTAAAAGCCATAAGCAAATCATTCTACATATATTGTAAGTATAGAGCTCTACTTATTTTATCATTTATTCCAAATAATTATTCTACATCGGTTATTTTATTATAATAATAACGTAGCAAAAAAAATATGTATATATATAAAACAAGAAGGAAATCTACTAGAAAAGTCTTTAAAGACTTGCTGAGATTTTCATGCCATATATAATTAGCTTATACATTGTATTAAATTGCATGACAAAAAAAAATAGGCGAATAAGGATTATTATTATTATACTCGTGTGAATTTAATAAAAAAAACTGTTGGATCAAGGTTTTTTCTTTTAAATAGTTGAATTTCTTCTCACGTTGATCCATAAGTGATATAGGTCATAAACATGTGGGTCATAAACATGTGGATGTGAAACTCGATTTATGTTTTTGAATCGATTAATATATTTATATATAGTTGATATACTTCTATGAGCGAATGTTCAAACCATTATTATCTGTATCAATGCAATATACAATTCACTGCACGGCTTCGGCTTCATTTATAATCGTTTCTAAACGGTACCAAATTATTCAGCACGATCGATTGATAAGTGCAATAAACACAAAATTAATAAAAATCAAGTATTACTGACTTCAAGAAATAGTTAGGAAAATGACTATAATTACGAATCATTGTAGCTCCTAAACGGTTAACGGACAAAAAAAACTTACAAAAAGTATGTATTTTTGTATAGTTTGTTCGTCGGCCACCGTGGACGAACAATTAAACAATATAAAAATATATAACTTACTTTTTGTGAGTGGTTTGTAGTATCCAAAGTGTTCATCTCTTACTTATCAGGTTCTTCTTTACTTACTGTCAATTCCCTGCTAGAAGGCTATTCGTAGTAGACGAGGAACTTGAGGTAGACAATCAACAAGTTCGTTGATATTTCAAAATGGCGGAAAATAATATTCGTGTTTAATATTCCTTTCTCCTCTCCTGAGTGTTTTATTTTGGTTAGGTCCTCTTTGCCACGGGCTTTTGGTCACCAGTTTCCTGGTTGAGCACTTGCTTTATAACGAGTGATTTGATTGGCCATACAATCCTGGTGACGTCAAAGGTAGTCAACGCCATGGAGTAGTCGCTACCACGGTACACACCACTGATCACTGGACTCACGCTAGGCATCGATATCGACACAGGGAGCCCACATTCATTGTTGATTTCCGAATAAAAAAATTGATAAATTTAAATAAAATCGATCAACGTTTAATGCCGTGTCACGCGATTGTTTGACCTAACTGGTAAACACCGGTATCCTATATCCACGGTCATTTCTTACCCGGCGGGGTACGTTATCAGCGTCTCGGGTTTCGGCTTACCGGATTAACCGTTAAGGCTTACCGGATTGGCTGAACTTCAAATTTGAAATAGCTATCAACTGTCGCCCGTTCCAGTATACTTTCTTAGCTTTGAGAAGCCTTAAAGGTTAATCCGGTAAGCCTTAACGGTTAATCCGGTAAGCCTTAACGGTTAATCCGGTAAGCCGAAACCCGAGACGCTGATAACGTACCCCGCCGGGTAAGAAATGACCGTGGATATAGAATACCGGTGTTTACCAGTTAGGTCAAACAATCGCGTGACACGGCATTAAACGTTGATCGATTTTATTTACATTTATCAATTTTTTTATTCGGAAATCAACAATGAATGTGGGCTCCCTGTGATATCGACGACTGTGTGTGAGCAGTCCTGGTTATAGACGTCACGATTCTATTGTTTGCAAGGTGACATCAAAACATTCAGTCACGTGTAATAATAAAACGGACGCGTTCAGTGAGTATCAAACACGAACAAATCGGGCTAAATTTGTAAAGAACAAATGTCTTGTTTCTTGCAATACGGAGTCACCTATGTCAAACTAATATGGAAGATTATAATGAGGTGGGAGTTTTTAAAAATAAAACATTTTGGTGATAAACTTTTCAGAGTCAAAGTTTCGACATTCATCGTAACTGAAGTTCAATGAATTAAATTATTCAAACTTATCTTAGCTGGCTAGCTTTGAAATCTGAAGGCATCAACTGACAAATGTGGATTAGATTTTTCGTCGGTATCTAATATATTTCATGGTATATATACATGGAGTTACTTCCCTGACTTTGACGCAATGACTGTCCGTGCTGTATATGTTCTTAGACATTGATCCCGGTATCGATTTATGCGAGTATTTAGAAGGCTATTCCACGAAATTTAACGAGTTTAAAACGTTGTCCTTTATATATAAACATTTTTGTTCCTTGTAAGATGGGGATCGGATGGTGTATGTGACCATGTTTGAATGTATTTCCGAGTAGAAAATGTGCTATTGCAATGTAAACATTACAACAACAAGCGATATGAAAATGATTTAATTTTTTATTCATTTATATATTATAACATAGTTATATAATATAGACACTTTTGATGCTTCTAATAGTAGACATTGAACCGGCTTTGCTCCTCTTTATATCAGATAAAACCTGAAACCAGAAACCAGAAATCAGGAATCATACACACACATGTTGACCTTTCTAGCTAGCTAATTTTTAACATGAAACAACCAAATCATTTAGTATAAACTAGAAATTATGCTCGCCATGGCCAGTCTATACTGATATACATGAAAACTCAGTTCTGTATTCTGTAACTTATTTTGATGAATTATACAATCATTCTTCGGCTTTTGCACCGCACACAAATCATAATTTCCCTTTACAAACTAGCGACACCGAGAAAGCTTCGTATACATAGGAGGCATTCATTTCATATCTCAAACTTTGAAAGTTGGTTACCAAAAAAATACGAGGGTTACCATGCCGAAACTTCGCACATACACACTTTATTTACTTGCCTTCAAGGGAAAATTGTATCTAGTTTAATCAAAAATAGCTAACCCAACACACAACACAACGAATGCCAGTGGTTTAGCCCCATGGTGGTTTAGCCCCCAGTGGTTTAGCCCCATGTTAAAAGTACTTATTGATCGAACTAAAGCCAAAACAAACTCGAATCTTTTTCAAAATAATACTTATAGTAAAGGTAATTTTTTAAAGGGAAGTTTTTAAAATCATTTATCAAAACAAACTCGAATCTTTTTCAAAATAATACTTATAGTTAAGGTAACAATGACTATATGTATTTTTGTTTGTCATTAATCAACAAATTCAAATATAATTGTCTATAATGATGTTTCTTGTATGTCAGTTTCTATGTGGAATATGTCTGAATAAAACAAACATATTCCACACAGAAGCAAAAAAAGACTTATTATTTCTAAGTCAAAACTTCTATGGTTCATAATCACTTAATTTTAACTTTATTATTTTTATGTATATTCATTTGCATTAAGTCATGACTTTTGAATCATTTTGTGGCTCCTAAAGGAGCCGTTGTGGTTCTTACAAGAACCGTTTTTTTTTTTTGGTGTTCAGCAGGGGCGGGCACAGAGTCTTGAGCATGCAGTTAGTAGTTGGATTGTAGTTTTGTCTTTTGCTTACGACATTAAGCTTACGACATTAAGACACTTGGTACAGTTGTTTATGTTAGAAATATCCATGGTAATTTTATGGTAATTGAAAAGATAATATATATTTGAAGTTGCTTGTTGATTTGATCGCTTTTTTTCTCTATGAGATTATGGGTGCTATAACAATGTTTTCAATTTATTTATACCATTAATGAATTTGAATAGGATCAGGAATACAATAGAAATAGAATTTCAAAATAGAATGTAATGTCACGAGACTTAATTTGCATTTTATGCCATCCAATAGCATTCCAGGAATAGTCAATCGTTAAGTAACAAGTAGCTAATCGTTATCGAACGTTATTTGGTTTTCAATATTTTTAAAAGACTTTCATTTCTTAAAATATCGTTTTTCTTTGAACAGTTTTAAGCGTAATTAAACAATCAATGAAATTTCATCGGGAAAGAGGTTTGGAAACCCATCATCCAGCAGTGCTCAGTTAGCTGCAATCACGGTGAATTGCAGTCCACTGAGCGGTCAAAAGGTAGGCCTTTCTCTAGAATATATGTTTTAGTACAGAAATTTGATTTCCTCACCAATGAAAACATGGTACTTGACAAATAATATACATGAATTGAACTTTATTTTTCGTGTACACCATTTAGCAGGAATATTTAATCATCACGACATTAGTTCTCTGAAAGCAGGAATATTTAATCATCACGACATTAGTTCTCTGAAACATTACCAGAAATCTAAGACATTTTACGTCCGCGATATTATGACCAGCGGTCTACTGGCAGTCCAGAATTATCCTCGAATTTCTATCGAAATAAATCAATTTATCAAAACCAAACTACTATAAGTTTGTTTAGAAGTACCAAGCGCTTCTGGTGCAGTTGAGATATTTAAAATTGAAGCTCTCGCTTACGCTCGGCATAGAATAATTCGAACGAATTAGGTCACTTAGAAAATTTCAAAAGGACACAGGAAGCCCATGCTATGAACTTTGAATTTTGAATTTCCCGCTTAAGAAGCCTTCGGATTCTTTAAACAGCGGTATAACACGTAAAATCAACAGGCTACTAAGCTGTAAACATTGCAATCGACTCGACGATCGAAACAAGCTTCTTTGCAGGATTTATCGGTCATTTTTTATGATATTTTGGTGTAAAATTGAAATTTTTAAAACTAAAAAATTATCACTTTTTACCGTTAATCTGCGTCATTGGTGTATTATTTGGAAAGACTTCTAAAACAGCATTGAAAAGTCCGTAATCTCAGAAACATTTTAAGAAGGCGGCAAGGATGGATTCATGTAAACTATCGATGGCAAGCGATGCTGAACAAAAGGTAAATTACACATTTTTCGCTGAAATACAGACTAAAGTAAAGCAATTATTTCTCAATAATGTTATTCCTTCGTGCTGCATATTAAGAAAACTAAATCAAACGTAACTTGCATAAATAAATAGAACTTATACTTGAATTAACAGTTAGGAGGCGGCACCGATAGTACAATGATATTTAGCAAATATATTAGACATTTTCTTTCTGAGCCCATACATTTATCAGTAATTCTGAGCGGCCATTTTTAAATGCCACAAATCTAACTTTAGCATGCGGTGACGTCACATGTCTTCGATTTCTGGTAATGGCAGGAATATTTAATCATCACGACATTAGTTCTCTGAAAGCAGGAATATTTAATCATCACGACATTAGTTCTCTGAAAGCAGGAATATTTAATCATCACGACATTAGTTCTCTGAAAGCAGGAATATTTAATCATCACGACATTAGTTCTCTGAAAGCAGGAATATTTAATCATCACGACATTCGTTCTCTGAAAGCAGGAATATTTAATCATCACGACATTCGTTCTATAAAATTTGAAATAAAAAAAAGCTAAGAACTGATAAGAACTTATGTTTACTGATGTATCTTTTATTACAAATCAAACCCAAACTTTTATTATATTAGCTTAGTTATCATAATCATATAATTATGTATTGTACATATCATTAATGATGTACATTACATGACATTATATATATATATTTCAAAATTCATACTTGATCGCGTTTTATTTATGTTATTTCTATTTAATGTTATCTTTTTTTTGTCTCATTTTTTCTATTCTATAATATTATGTTAACTAAAAACTGACCATAATATATATAAAATTACTTATGTAAGCTATCTATCAAGATTGGTTAGCCAGCAATGGTTATTATAGGTAGCCTGCAACTTATCGTCTGTTTAATAACAAAAATTGTAAATTATGTATATATATCTAGGGTACTGAATAAACTTTTGTCATTTGTCATTAATACATTCCTTTTTGTATAGCTGCTCAAGTCCTCTCCACTGCAACCCTCAATGCTGGTTCAATCCTCAGCAGCGAAGCTTTACTGTGGTTGAAAAGGTTACGTGTTCGTCTTGGGGGAAGGGTTGCTTTTAAAAGACCATACCATGCCAAAATGTCTAGAAGTATTCCCTATGATGTGTTCAAAGTTGCAAGACGTCTGGTGTCAGAAAACAGAGATGGTAGTTTCGATGAGCCTAGATGCTTCATCAAGAAGAACAACAAAGCTGAGGTTATCTGTTTTACCTCTATGTACTCTTTCCAAAAGTTTATATCTGTACTAACTGCATTGAGTATTATAGAGGTAAAACAGTACCTAAGCCGAAAACTGCGAGCCAAAGGGAGAGAAGACCACATTGTGAAGCTTCTGGTAGAGGACGAGAAACAACTGGCTCTCACCTATTGGATTAATCGTGGCCAGCTTGATATTACTTTTGAATATGGAGAATGGAATACAATAAGCTATCCTTTCCATAACTGCAAATTTGATCCCGCCTCCTTTTGTACTACCTGACCTAATATTTATCACTAACAGGTTCCCATTTAAATCTGTACTTTCCCATTTAAATCTGTACTTAATATGCAAATTGTGTTGATATGTGCTAAGCACACAGATCAACCAATCAGAGAAGTTCACTTCAGAAATAATATACTCTGATTGGTTGATCTGTGACAGTGTTTAGATTTAAATGGGAAAGTATAGATTTAAATGGGAAACCTGTTCACTTTTGTTTACTAAAGACTTGTTGCTCCTACATCCAATGTTACAATCAGAAAAGGAAATCAAAAATTATTGTGGTAAGCCAGAGAACAATACATCAAACAAACTCAACTCGCATATGATTCAAGCTTAATTGGCTCTAACCTGAATGACAACAATGAAATGCCAGCTGTAAACCATTATGCCGCTCATGGTCTGTCTCTGTTTTCTGACACCAGCACATGGTTGATAGCAACACATCAAACAAACTCAACTCACATATGATCCAAGCTTGGCTCAAACCCGAATGACAATGAGATGCTAACCAGTAAACCACTACCGAGCCCTTTCCCTTTAAAGCTCTCAACTAAAACCTTCCTGGTAGGTAAAATGCTTTATAAAAATGGCTCCTTTAGGAGCCACCCACTTTTATAAAAGTGAATACTGCAAGTGAGTACTGCAATGCACATCAAACACATTCATACACAATCAAATAACTGCATTAAATGGTCATATTTCTTTAATAAATAGTTAGTATATCCAAAATTGATATAAATAATAAATAGAAGTATGTACAAGGTTAAAAAGTTAATTAATATTATTATATACATTTATAAATATATATTTCATGTAATAGACAAATTTTCAATATATTTTACAATCATAAATCATTGTTTTTAAAAAGGATAAAATGCATATTTACATGGCTTTGATTGTTTTTTTTTTTACATTATACATATGTACAAATATTTGTTGTCTCTTAAAATTAAATTTGTTCTTATACATCTCCAATGTTTTCTATTGTCTTTTAATAATTTCATTGATACTTTTTTAAATAATAAATAACTGTTTATGTAGAGTACAAAGACTAAAAGCATGTGCTTTGCACTATCTAGTACAAAATAGCATTAATTAAACATATTGTAGCATTGCTTTCTGCTTTTAGTGTTAGTACTCTGTGATTTCCCTTGTTTCCAGTCCAATAAACTCAATATACAGCTGTGATAAGAAGATAAATTTAAATTTACACCGTAAGAAGGGTTACCTTTAATGTCACAATAATTTTGTATTTATACATGTACATGTCATGTAAACATTGCTTCCTATTTATCTTATCTCAGTCATTAAGCGTTTTGTTATATAGCTAATCATTTTAGACAAGTCAATTAAGACAATTTGAATTTTTATTCAATGCGCTGGCCACTTGTATCCCAGTCGGGATACAGTTAGATTTAACTAGTATCACGTGAGCATCTATCAACCAATGAGAATATATGCTCATTATATAGTCAAAATGATTAGCTATATAACAAATTATAATATACTTTTAGCATGAACTCCCCAGTCCTGTACATATGATGTAGGAAATACTAAGAGACAACAATTAATGGAGGTATAAACATATACATGTATAAATATATAAATTTTTTCTTTTTGTCTTTCTTTCTTTTTTTTTTTCTTTTTTTTTGAAAGAGCTCCAATGGGAATATGACCAAGTAAATCACAATAATAAATGGATTTGGATTGGCAGGTCAAGCAAGTTTTTTTTATAATTTAGCACATTTTCGAGTATACTTTATCTATTAATGTGTAGTGTAGCTGTCTTGATAGAATAATGCAGCCAATGAGCCCATGAAACAGTACTATTAAATTAGCACTTAATAACATAAATTAAACAATAGAAAACGTGCATTTGATAAACTTGTGATACAATAGATTTGATACTATACTTGTGTAACTAAAGTTGCTTGTGGTTTTGTTGAATTCAGGATTTTGACTAGTAGTAATTTAATAGAGCATCACACCTCTATTTCTTTGATATAAAAATATCTAATTAATTACTATATGTTTATGACTACTATTTGATACTTGTAGACATGTTTTCTATTGTTTTGGCCATTTTTTTGTTTTCTTCATGTTAGAATAAAACCACACTAATGTTTTTCCTTATTTGTTTTACTTAATTATGATTGTTTATAAGGGTAATAATCAGAAGACAAGATAACTTGCACAACAATTTCCCAAATAGTCCTTTTTTAAGAGCAAAATTGACTTTTCAGAATTTCAGATGTACATATAATTAATTCAATTAACAATTTTGGAAATAGGATTTCTGTACAATTGAGTGCAAACACTTAAAGCATGAAATAGTACTAACTAAGTAGTACAAAATAGCACTAATTGGACAATAAAAAACAAAGGAATTTGCATTATTTAGTACTATTTAGATTTAGTACTAATTTTTTTAGTGTTTGCACTCTGAAGCCACCTAGTCAAGAGTCATATACATAGGCTATGCCATTCAAAAAGGTCTTGGATGCACATATAGTATTTTTTTTTACTATCCATGCAGACTACATTCAATATGCTCACTAATGACAGCAGCTGTAGTTTCAATGATTTTTCTTTGATATTCTTTGACAAATGTTTTGACAGAATTTTGTATAAGTGATCAATATGAACTGGTCAGTGATCTTTTAATGTAGCTATGTATGCTCAAAATCTACAAATTGTAGGTACAGAGAACTGAGACAATATTGAACATTATTTACAAAACTCTGTACTTCTTAACTCTGGAAATTCAAAATCTAATAAAAATCCACAATAAATTTGCTAAATAAAAAACTGATACCTTTCTTAGTATTGGGGCACTAGTCCATCACATTATGAAACACTGACAAATGAAATCAATGTATCAATGTGTACAAGATCCATTTGTAATCTAATGGACAATACTGATTAGACTTATAGCACATGCATGTTGTTATAGAAGTTGTTTTAGTAGTAAAAGTAATTTATGTGCTGTGTTTGACTAGCTCACCGACCAGTTTTTCACTATATGCGCAGTCCACATGTCTCCCCTAGCTCCTTCTGAATATCATGCAATTCCTCTACTTCCTTGACTGCCCTACCTACATGTTTAGTTTAGAAAAACCTTTAGTAAGCTACCTGATTTACTACCTAAGCCTATACTACTAAGGTTATTGTCATAATTAAAAACAAATATTTCATGGCATGTATAATGTACATAAGTTAATAGGTTTACAGTAGAGTACAAACACTAAAAGTGTGCAACATAAATACCACTAAATACTGCTAAATTATGCAAATTCTTTTGTTCTCTATTTAATCAACACTATTTAGTGGTAAATAGTACAAAATATTGCACACTTTTAGTGTTTGTACTCTAATATATTAAATATTAATGTGGATGGTCCTGATTTTACACCTACTCTTTGTCATTTGAGCCTGATCAAAACACATATAATATCTTAAAAGCAGCTCATCAAGTTGCAAACTGTATGGTTGTCACTTGAAATTATATAAATTTATTATAATTAGTCATGCAGTTACCAGAAATAGAGATTTGGCTAAATTGATACGAGAACAATTTTGTAAAAAGCTGAATACAGTGTACATAGTGAATAGATTATATACTCGGGTGTTTGAACAATTAATTATTTATGCTTTATATTTTTAAACTGTCAAGAAGCGCGTGCCTCGTTCCAACATGATAATGATAAGATTTAATGTGAAGGCTTAAAATATTTTTTACCTTTCACATAAAAAAGTATAATTAATATATGACATCCAGTTTAAACCCGGAGTATCCAATCAATGAAATCGATAATCGATAAAATCAATATCAATCGATATCAATCGATATCAATTTATTGATTGATATTGAAAATCGATCATCAATCGATGGCAAAAATCTTTGTGACCTTCATCGATTGAGCGATAACAATTTAGATATCGATTGATAATCAATAATAATTTAGTATATCGATTATCAATCGATGACAAAAATCTTTGTGACCTATCGATTGATCATCGATTGACCAATATCAATCGATATCAATTACCTAATTATATTGATTGATATCTATTGATCGATTGATTTTCCGATGATCGACTATCATCGATTGGATACTCCGGGAGTTTAAAGCTTATTCAAAATAAAATGTCAATGCAGTATTAAAGCTTTAATAGGCTTTGAAAATCGATGGCCGAAACAACTTTGAGTCAAATCCCCGTATTAAAATCATGTATCATACTATCACAAAAAGCTCGAAAAAGTATATTTAAGATTATCTTACCCTCTCGTCCAATCTTTCTGATTGAACTTTCTTTGCTTTCAGTATTTTCGTCTTCTCCCTGATTTCATTGTCTACTTGTCTGATTTCCATCTCTATCTGTGCAAGAGTCCGATTCGTCATCATCTGTCTTTCCCTCTGTTCTCTCTGATGTTGTCTGTGTAATTCTATTCTATATCTTCCCATGTTTACGTTCACTCGGTGATTTTACAAAATTAGCGGTATCTTTGAAGTGTCGGCGCGAAAAATCAGAGATGAAAATTGAAAAACTAAATCGATAGAGTTGAAGATAGGACAATAAACGAGCCAAAAATCACATTTAAAACAACAAAACTTAAAACAAAAATTTTTTACCAAGCATTATTTCATACGTCTCAACCATAAACTTCAAATTGTACCAAAACAGACGAAAACAAAGAATTGTTTTGGTTGACTGAACCAAAGCAAACCTGGCAAGTTTGGATAAGTTTGGTAGCAATGCAAAGCTCTGTTTACGCTCTACGTTTTCCCGCCATCCGATTGTTCATCGATTGATATACACGAAAATTACGAAGCCTGCACTCGGAGTTGTTCGTTATTTCGAACCCAGGCTCCAGGAATTTGCGCCCGTCCAATATGGCGGCTTGTCACACTCTAAAGTGCTGTTTTTCGAGGCGCGCGTGCCATAGGCAGCCCAACTACTCCTTTCGAGGATTTTTTAATTTTCAACTTGAAAATTCAATGGAAAAAAATGCGCGCGACTCTTTTGGTTTCTTTGTTTGGCGCGCACTTTTAGTCTTTGGGTTTCCTGTGGCGCGCTTGTAGATTGTGGGGTTCCTGTGGTCAATCCCGCGGGATAGATGGTCAGCAGGGTCAGGTACCTTGTATATTCATAGGCAGCCCAACTACTCCTTTCGAGGATTTTTTTATTTTTCAATAAAGATTCAATGGAAAAAAATGCGCGCGACTATTTTGGTTTCTTCGTTTGGCGCGCGCGGGATTGACCACAGGAACCCCATAATCTACAAGCGCGCCACAGGAAACCCAAAGACTACAAGCGCGCGCCAAACGAAGAAACCAAAATAGTCGCGCGCATTTTTTTCCATTGAATCTTTATATAATTAAGCAATATAAAACGGCGCGCGTGTCTATGTACTGTGATATAAACACGCTGGGAGATGTAGAGCACGAGAGAAGCAAGCTTAGAAACACGAGCGCAGCAAGTGTTTCTCTTGCTTCTTGAGTGCTCTACATCTCTCAGCGTGTTTATATCACAGTACATAGACACAAGCAGCCGTTTTATATTTCTTTTATGAAATTTTTTCGCAAAAAAAAACACGTTATAATCAGAGCGCGCGACAGCATTCGTCATTTTCATTCTCTGTTCTCTTATATAGACATGGCCATCAACCAATCAGAGCGCGCGTTAGATACCAAAAATTTTATAAAGAAAAATAAAAAATCCTCGAAAGGAGTAGTTGGGCTGCCTATGGTATATTGGACAATATATACTTGTCTCCCGCGGGATTGACCACAGGAACCCCACAATCTACAAGCGCGCCACAGGAAACCCAAAGACTACAAGCGCGCGCCAAACGAAGTAACCAAAATAGTTAGCGCATTTTTTTCCATTGAATCTTTATTGAAAAATGAAAAATCCCCGAAAGGAGTAGTTGGGCTGCCTATACGCGTGCCCGCCGTGTGACGGACCAAGTTTGGCATAAATGGCCTCGATATCGCTCATTATGACATTCTTTGTGTTCAGCGGTTTGGCGCGTGAGAGGACATTTCAAGATGGCCGCTCGTTTCAATGTCAACGAAGCGAGGGAGCTTGTTTTGTGCCAAGAAAGTGATGACGATCAGTATTCAGAGACCGATTTTGATGTGAACGAGGATAAAGAGAAGCTGTATGATATCCTTGATAGTTTTGACCGAGGAGATCACTTCAATAAAGCTGTTTTCAAGGAGAATGCTGTGGATGTACTTATGCCACTAGTCCAAGCGGCGAAATCATCTGCAAATTATTTGGATGAACAGCCACAAAGGTATTGTTATTTTCTTCTAATTTTCTTCCAATATATAACTTTAAACTCTGATACAGAGAGGTCGAAGTTACAAGTTTGTTATCAGCTTGCAGCTGCATTTACAAAGGCAGATCTTAATGTTGAAAGCGATAATATTATTTCTTTGTTTTTATTAATTGTTTAAATGTTCTTGTAGTTTGTTATGATGAGGGAACGGTTTACCGAAACGAAATATAATAGTTTTGATAACGCTTAAATATATTTTCACCCATTCTAACATCCAAGAATTATTAGGAAAATTACATGTTATTATGATATCAGTAGTATTTTACATTCAGTAGTTAATGCACATTACTATTTTATTCTTTATGAAAGTTATGTAACAAATCAAATGTGCCAGATCAAGAGGATAAACCGTTTAATTAAAATGCAACATGAAGGTATTGCTATATTTTAATATATACTATGCATTTGATAATGTTTTTGTTTACTTTTCTTTTACAGCTGCCAAACTGTTGTCAACCATGAACATCAATGCTGGATCATTGCTGCTTAAAGAGTCAAGACTATGGTTAAGCATGGTTGACAAGAGATTGGCAGGGAGAGTGTCCATCAGAAGACCCTACTATGCTGAGATTCAACGCTGCATTCCTTATGATATGTTTGCTGTTCTCAAACATGTCATAAGAAATGCTATAGACGACAAAGACTTCAACGAACCCAATTGCTATGTGTCTTCAAACAAGAAGGCTGAAGGGATTTCTTTTACCTCTCTTTGCTCTTTGCAAAAGTTTCTTTCGATGCTTTCTGCCTTGAGCACAAGAGAGGTTAAGAAATTCTTCAGCCGAAAACTAACAACTGCAGCAAGATCAGGACATACCCTTAAACTACTCGTAGACGAAAACAAAGACTTTGTTTTTTTTTACAAACACTCGACTGGAACACTTACATTACAATTTTTTTATGGGGAATGGAATTCTCATGGGTTTCCTCGACATAATTGCACTCTCAGAGAGTTGTCTCCGCAGTGAAGGCAGTTATGATCTAGGATTCTATTCTCTGAACTGTGGACTAACAAAATACTTGTAAGGTCTTCTGATGGGCAATACCTTTGTGGCTATTCATCCAAATCATTTGTTGGTGTTGTTAATTGGACTAGTGGTGTAAGCACCTTCATGGCATTCTCTGATGGACATCTTCTCAATCAAATCTATCTTGGAAATATTATCAACTTCTACTCATCCTCATTTGCATCGCCCTTGGTTTCAAATACTGGTCGTCATCAATTATTATGTGATATTTTTACTCACTAACTTGCGAACTCACACCTGCCTATATTCAGGAACTCATCACTTGTCATCTACCTACCAGAAATCTCCGATCACCCTGACATTTGCTTTTAACCTATAAATCCGATCCTACAATCTCAAGCTCTGTTGTCAGCGTTCCTTCACATTTGCAGCTCCTTCACTCTGGATCTCCCTACTTACTTCTATTACAGACCTTTCAAATTTATCGATTTTTAAATCAAAACTGAAAATGTACTTGTTCAAATTAGCTTATAAATTATAATTTTGTATTTTTATTTTATTTTTCAATGCTTAGAACAGACTTGAATTAGCGCTTTATAAGCAAATTATTATTATTATTATTATTATTGGAACAACAAAACAAACTCTGGGCATGACTACTTTCAGTGACTGCCTTTTACTTGTACATACGAATTCATCATGATTGACAATAATGCGAGCCAACATGAACTCTGCAACAGATATGGACATTTCATGACAATGCATTGATTATCTACATGTAGCTACAACATAATAGAAGAAACATATTGTATTCAGAATTTTTTCAAAACACTTGATACAACTGGTTAGCATATCTGTACTTTGTCATGATGAAATGGCCTGCTTGAGGCTAGCTATTTATATATAAATTAAAAGGATACTTAATCAATTGTATACGAGAGACAATTGATTAAGTATCCTTTTAATTTCACATTCCACGAGGAATAACCTATTTCCTTCTATTTATTTATATATATATATATATACATACAGCGATTTGCAAAAACTTTGACCATTTTGCCATATATACAAATATATCAAAACAATATGAGAAATTATGGGATATGACCCCTGATATTTTTTTCAGATAGCCCAAGTCATAGGCAACTCGAAAAAAATATCAGTTACCATTTCCCATAATTTCTTATATTATTTTGATTTATAATATAGCTTAGATAGTACGTAAGCTCTGATTGGTTGATTCACTCAAAAAAGCTGTGCTCTATTTCACCGGTAGAGACATGGTTTTTGATTGACAGCTCACAATTTTAATAAGAGTTGTTCTGTTATAAGCTACTACATCTACTAAAAACGGCTATTAAAATGTAAAAAGACTTTCCATCTTGTGAACTTTCTGGTAACCTAAACCCTGAAGCCTACGGTGCAATGAAATGCAATTCAAAAGCGACAAAAATCATAGACATGACATGGCTTTGAAAATACGCCGCCTTTAGACAAACTGTAAAGTTGGAAGTCAAAAGTTGAATTTGATCAAAACAAACAAAAACAAAAGGAAAACAGCGCTTCAAAGTGGCAATAATTTTTACTTCATTTTATCCTTGACATATGAAGATAATTTCATAGTGAATAAGTGAGATTTTTTTTGCAATTGAACTCGATTAATCTTGAACAAATAACTTGCATGTTCGTTGAATTTATCGACGGTAAAATATTATATGTTGTTTTATAAAAACAAACAAACACACAATCAATTACAGAATTATAAATGTGCTTTCAAGTTTTTTATTCTTATAAATAAACCATGTTTGAAAACAAGCAATGTGAACAAAAAGGCAGATTTATAATTATCTTTCAATTGTCTCGTCAAAATGAAAACAGAAACTGATAAACCTTAAACCTGCAAACGTTTGATTAAAAGTAAATAAATACATACTTTCAGCAGCCTAAGTAATCTTGTAGATGTGGTCTTTGTTCTTTTTAACTTCAAAACGTTGTACACAGCAAGCTTGTCTTGTTCAAACTGTTTTTTTCTCAGTGTGATAAATTGCTGTCAGTCGGCACGGCTTTCACCACTCAAATTCGCTTGAATTGCTCTATATATGTCAGTCTCATGCAAGAGTTCAGCTAAAGGTTTTTGTTTTTAGCCACAGAAATGAACCAAAGCTATGTTTAAACAGTTTTATAAATGAAATTCCTTCTTTTTAGCTAGCAAAAAGACCCGGGAAGAAAGTGAACAGCACCTTGGTCCTTTTTGGTCAAGATTGCTCAATAGTACACTGATTATGATTGGTTCATTGGGCACTGGTGTTAGTTTTGAGAATTACAATTTTAATCAGCAAATAAAACTACGTTTTTACGGAAAACCAGCTTTGCTATATTATAAAAGCAATAGAAGCCAGTTCCTATGACTCTACCGGTGAAATAGAGCACTTGGGATGTTGTTAGAAACACTCGAAAAAGTTATAAAATCACTCGCTTTCAGCTCGTGATTTTATAACTTTTCTCGTGTTTCTCCCAACATCCCGCGTGCTCTATTTCACCGGTAGAGTCATAGGAACTGGCTTCTATTGCTTAAATATATTTATATATGTACAAATGAGTCAAAGTTTTTGCAAATCGCAGTATATATATATATATATATATATAGCGAATTGCATAAACTTTGACACTGCTGAAAAAGTATATAACTATATGAAGTGCATTGTGGGAGCGATCTACGCGCGTGATCAGGCGCGAAGTTCAAACCTTGCGTGTGTCTTCGTACGGCTGCTGAATATTGAAAGTGAAAGTAGTGTCTTCTTTCCCGCTTTTAAGACATTTTTAGCTTTGGGTTGACATTTACAATACTCACAAAATATGTATACACATTATACTTTCCAATAAATATTATTGAGCTCTTACTTCGTTTTGACAAAATCATGAAATGATAATAAAAACAAGTTTAAAGTTGTTCTTTATTGACGAGTTAAGAGTGATTTAGCTCCAATAGAAATGCTACTTACTCGGCAATAAAAGTGATAATTACCTTACCTTTTCGTTCTGATGATTACAAAACTATAAATTATTATACTAGTTAAACTCAACTAGACTCTAGGTAATGCAGATAATATATTTATTTGCTGTATTTAATTTTATAGTGAGTTGGAGTTGATGATTATTTGCAATTCGAGCTATTTCGGCTAGCATGCAAATCAGTCCTATAAAACCAATTTGTGTGTAAACTGTAGTTTTTTTGAGTAATTTTCGTCTTTCCAGCTATTGACTGTTTGTATCTTCTTATTCTTATACTTGGTAATTAATATCAATGTTTTTTCTTACGGCTCTTCAATGAAATTGAGTGTTAGAATAATAATAATAATATAGCACAGCCGTGTTTTCGCATCAACGCATATAAACACGCGATATTTGTGATTTGTTTACATTTATTTCGGGTGTCTGTAAAACCCGGAACGTGCCCGGAACACCCGGAATACCCCGGAACACCCCGGAACACCCCGGAACACCCCGGAACACCCCCGGAACACCCCCGGAACACCCCAGAAAAGTTAATACTTATAAAATTAAAAAAGAAAAAAAAAAAGAAAAAAAAAGGGAAAATAGAAAAAAAAAGAAAAGAGAGAGAAAAAAAAAAGAAAAAGATAAAAGATTGTACACAAAATGGAATTTGATAGTTTTTGATATTCATTTATTCATTCATATGTAATGTATTTGAACATTGATTAAAATTAAAATATCAAATATTTATTCATGCATATTTAAATCTATATCTATTCATATTTACTTTAATTATTTATATTTATCAGTCATTCCAAGATTTCAAATTAAAGATTTCAAACAAGAACCATATCAAATATAAGAACATAAATTGTGAACCTATCATGATTCAGTATGTCGTACGTGCTTATGTTGCGTATGATTAGATGTGCTTGCATTACAAGCAAAGAACGTGAAAAAGAGGTTTATAGGTCTATAAACAATACCATAATATTAATTACAATGAACTGAAATTACCATTAAATATAAAATTAAATATAATAATATAAAAATATAATAATATTAAATTACTTCAACAACAACCAGTTCTGCAATAATTAGTACAACTCTCGCCTTGCGGACACCCCCATATTACGGACACCTCGTCATTACGGACACTAAAATAAATCCCAGCTCCAAAGAAATGATTGAAGATAAAGCCTGGTTTTCACTAGCTACGCAAGCACAAGCGCAGACGCAAGGTATCAAACATTTTCCTTTTTTCTTGCGTTTGCGCTTGTGCCTGCGCGTGGCACTAGTGATTAGTTTTGTTTGCGCTTGCGCTTGCGCTTATTCACGTCTCGTTTTCACATGCTTGTGCTTGCGCTTGCGTTTGCGCTTGCGTTGCGTCGCTAGTGAAAACCAGGCTTAACTCCCTTTACAGCGGACACTGAATTAACCTCCCGAAGGTGTCCGTTATAACGAGAGTTGACTGTATCCGGATACGTGTAGACAGTCGTATACGATTCGTATACGCTACGTGTGGAGGCAGATATTTTTGTATCCGCATAAAAAACATTTGCAGATACAAAAATCTCCGGACTCGGGTGGACGGGGCCTAAAAGTACACACGAGTGACCACGAGTGAAAAAAAAAAATGGGAAAAACATACAAAATATGATGACATCAGATAAAGGAAAAATGTGAAGGTAACAATTGAAATAAATGTGAAATTCTACAGAAAATACTCAATTCGCGCATTCTAGCAATATTGTCCCTTGTTGTTTATTTGGAACTCTGGTCACGTAGTCACGCAATCATCAGCCATTAAAGGCCATATTGAAATAATCCTATAATTATATGCATGAATAAATATTTGATTTTAATTTTAATCAATGTTCAAATACATTACATATGAATGAATAAATATATATATGTACAGTCGTTTGCAAAAATTCTGACCGCATCAAAGTATATCGGGTGCATTGTGGGTAGTCTTTATTATGCCTTTGAGTGCTTTTATGCGCTCTTGGTACTATCAGAACCATCCATAATACTCCAATGATGCTTACTTCATGTCATTGAATGAATTCTGAAAAATATTGGATCGTTTTAAGGCAGATTAACCTACATATCTATATACCTATATACTTATATACTTGTACGGTCAGAATTTTTGCAAATGACTGTATATATATATATATAGAATTCAAATATTATCTGTGAAACATTAGAAGCGTGCCTACTATAAATAGTACTAAATAGTAGAGTGCAAATAGTATATGGGAGAAACATTAGTAAATACTAAATGGTACAATTTTATGCTTTTGTTTAATTTAGCACTATTTAGTATTTGTATTTTCAGATATATTGTTTGCACTCTAATATTATGTCTATTGTTTTCTAATGTATGATTAGTATTAACTAGTACTAGAAGGCATTTAGAGTGGTTTTCATTAGAGTGAATAAATTTAACATGTGAAACAAAATTAAATAGTCAAGGTGTAATAGTCAAAAAGACACAAATGAAAACAATGGAATTAGAGACTGCTAAAGTGTATTATTTATTTATTTATTTATTTATTTATTTATTATTTTATTGCATGTATATATTAGGAATATAAACAATTCTAAAAACATCAACACTTTTTTATTCAGACAATTGAGTCTGTGTACAAAATGAAGCAAATAAGGTACTTGGCTTATTTTTCTAGTAATCTTCACTTGAGGCTCAACTGGTGTTTGCATGAAAATTTGAAAACATTACCAGTTGTTTAATTTTAGACTATTGGAAACACATTGCATTCCTTGTCAAACATGCAAACAAATATTTAGCCAGAATAGTAATCTGTGTAGATGTCTCAATAAATGTTGACACTACTGAAAAAAAGTAAATACTACTGAGCATAATATGCCTGAAAGCCCAATCAATGGATCAACAAATAATATGCTCTTTTGGGCAAAAGCTGCTGCCATAAATGAGTTATGATATCCTCTAGCTCTAGAAGTCTTCTATGTACTCATTCCTTTTGTGTTCAAAGTAAAACCAATTTGATCTGTTCACATGAATTGATGTTGCTACAATGCCTGACCCTGTCAACAAAAAAATCAGATAAATATTTTGATTATAAAGATGACTGTTTCATGAATGAATTTCTATGGGATATCATTATAAAACATTATTATATCAGCTGGGATACACTTGTAAACACTACGCTCACCTATTAGTGTAGTAGTGATTCCACAGGAAAACCCTCTATGTAATCCCATATGGTGATTGATCAAGGTATTGCTCTAGTCTATCTAAGCCCACAGTGGGATTGTATAGTTGGGTACACTTGACCAATCCCACATGGGATTGACCATAGATATTGTACAGACTTGAACAATCCTACATGTGTATTAGACAGAGGATTGTACAGTAATACTATGTAGTATTGAACATGCATTATATAGGTATAGTCAATCCCACATGGTATTGTACAGGGCATTGAACAGAACAAAACAATCCCATAGTTGCATTGTACAAGGTATTGCATAGCACTGGTCAATCCTTCATTGTATTGTACAGAGCATTGAACAGAACAACACAATCCCACAGTTGCATTTTGCAAGGCATTGCATAGCACTGATCAATCCTCCATAGTATTGTGCAGAGCATTGAACAGAACAACACAATCCCACAGTTGCATTTTGCAAGGCATTGCATAGCACTGATCAATCCTCCATAGTATTGTGCAGAGCATTGAACAGAACAACACAATCCCATAGTTGCATTTTGCAAGGCATTGCATAGCACTGATCAATCCTCCATAGTATTGTGCAGAGCATTGAACAGAACAACACAATCCCACAGTTGCATTTTGCAAGGCATTGCATAGCACTGTACAATCCTCCATAGTATTGTGCAGAGCATTGAACAGAACAACACAATCCCACTGCAAGGCATTGCATATCACTGATCAATCCTCCATAGTAGTGTACAGAGCATTGAACAGAACAACACAATCCCACATTTGCATTTTGCAAGGCATTGCATAGCACTGATCAATCCTCCATAGTATTGTGCAGAGCATTGAACAGAACAACACAATCCCACAGTTGCATTTTGCAAGGCATTGCATAGCACTGATCAATCCTCCATAGTATTGTGCAGAGCATTGAACAGAACAACACAATCCCACAGTTGCATTTTGCAAGGCATTGCATAGCACTGATCAATACTCCATAGTATTGTACAGAGCATTAAACAAAACAACACAATCCCATAGTTGCATTGTACAAGGCATTGCATAGCACTGATCAATCCTCCATAGTGTTGTACAGAGCATTGAACAGAACAATACAATCCCACAGTAATATTGTTGGTCAGTTCAGATCAATCCCACAGAGGATTGTACAAGGGATATCCCAGAACACAATCCAACAATAAACAATAAAATTATGCCTTGTACTGCATGTAGCTAGCGTATTTCTTAGTTCAAGTAAATGACAAAACAAAATATTCTATTAAAATGTGTTTATTGCAAAAAAAGTATCTAACATTTCAATATGTCTATTACCTAGACATCAGCAATAAACATGTAGTGATTTATAAATAGCTCAACTTATTATAATAGCTAAAGTGACATACCTTCTGCATTTGTTAATACTGTAATACCTCCTTGATAATTGCAATGGCTACCTTAACTTTTAATACAGTTATAAAAGGAAATTTTTGACACCAGGAAATCAAAATGCCTCTAAATAATACAATAACTGTGCAAGTACTCTAACAGGGCCACCTTAGACAAAACTATCCAATCAAAAAACAGTAAAGCCAAACAGAGATAGAACTGATAACAGCATTAGCCAATCAAATTATAGTGTTCTCATGCTAGCTAGCTAATTAATGATATTGAGCAGAAAGCTACAATATAACAATTCATCTAACGGTGGCCGGTTGAAGTAATCACACAGTAAAGATCATTGCCACAATAGAGGTTCTGCACCATCACATGAGTGTAGCAATGTTAGATAGCAGGGACAATAAAAAACAATTGACATGTAATCGACAATTGACATAAAAAAAAATGTATATAAGGAATAACAAAATTACTTAAGAGAAAGATATTGCATTGTTCTTCCATCTAAAATGCCTGCTGCCACGTGGTAGTGCAACACCTCTTTATCAACATAAACATTGATCAGTTATTTGTTCATATATATTATGACATAACACACCTTACTTCCTGCATAGATAATGAACTATCACAACAAAATACAACAATGGATCCTCCTCCTATTTTTGGAACATAACAATATACATATATATATATAGATGAAAAGGAAACAAATATATGTAATAATGTAAATACCCTAGCTGGGCTCCTGAAAATGTTGAAATGTAGCACATCAAGAAATTATGGCCACAGCTCAAAAATAAATATTTTTTTTACAATAACAGGCCCCCATTTAAATCTGTACTTTCCCATTTAATCTGTACTTATGCAAATTATGAGGTGATGCATGTTATCCCACTGGTCAATCAATCATAGAAGAAATAATCTATACCGATTGGTTGATCTGTGGATAGCACACATCACAATACTAAGATTATCATTTGCATATGTACAGATTTAAATGGGAAAGTACAGATTTAAGGAGGCTCCTTATAGTTTCAAAGGATGATGAATCTGAAGTAAAAATCATTTTCCAGAAAAAAAATTGGTTTGCATACTATCAAAACAGGTAGAGCTTCAATTGGACCGTTAAAATTTCAAGCCCGCAAGAGCGAATGTTTGATCACGTGACGGGTCAAAAGTTATCATGTGACGTGCACGAGGGTAGCTTCCCGCGCTGTATTCTGTGTTGGTTGTTATGTTAGTATCCTGAAATACGATTACCACCATTCTCTAAAATACAATCAATGATTTGCCCTCTAATTTCATGGCAAACTGGTTTCCCTTTTTCATAATAGCGCCCTTTCGCGTGTTTGCTGACTGCTCACGTGATAGTTTTTAACCCATCACATGATCAAAAATTCGCTTTCTCGGGATCGAAATTCCAGCGGTCCAATTGAAACTCTACCTGTTTTGATAGTATTGATGGCTCATAGACCAACCATATTGAAGATTATGAGTTTTAGGATTAGTAATTAGTGGTAATGATTGAGTGGATAGTTACCATAGCAACACTGTATCTTTCAGGGAAAGACCAATTTTTTCAAAAAAATAAAAAACAGGGTACAATGGGCCTTTCTCAGATACAGCATTACTGTTGCTATAGTAACAATCCACACTATCATTACCACACATTACAAATCCTAAACTTATCTTCAATATGGTTGGTCTATAAGCCATGGATATACAAACAAATTTTGGCTAGAAAATGATTTTTACTTCGGATTCATCATCCGTTGAAACTATAAGGATCTTTGTTAAATGGGAACCAGTTCAATGTGGTTTTGCTGGGTGGTTTTTAAATTTACAATGTACAGATCAATGCAAATGAACTAAGTTTCTAGGATTTGTTATTCAAACTATGCAATAGTTTTTATACTACAAGAGAATATGGATCCTTGCAGTCTAATCACACAAGCTTGGCTGTCTATCTAGTTGTATAGTTATGGAGCATATAGATTTTGTCTGCGCATGCGTTTGTTTTGATGCTAAAATTACTTTTCACGTCGAATGAAACAATTCTATTCTGAGATGGAACATCTGGTTTGCAATCTCATCTTTCACAATTATGTCCATGAACCGAATTACAGAGACATAAAATGTTGACCGTCTACTAGTGCGCTGTAGTTAATTATTTCAAACCAACACATTATGGATTGCAAAATATCACACGTCAAAGTCTGACAAAAGTGAAAAGAAAGACCAGAACTGTGTACTTTCAAGTAACATGTTGGGCGATAAACCAATGTACAGGTCAAAACTTTTAGTAGAAGTTATAGCCAACAGGCTTCTTTGTGCATTTGCATTATATTAGCAGATATTAGACGACTTAGATTGTTAAGTAAACCAGCGTGTTGAGGTCAATATCAGCAATATTGAGTGCAAACTTCTTGCAATTCATCATAGAATTTTTATATCTTAAACATAGTGCCCCAAAAAAAACGTTTAAAGAAATTGACATTTCCATGTTTACTTTTCGCAAAACTGAGCTGTTTTTGTAGAAAATTGTTGTCCCCGGATATGATTTCAAGCAGTGTTTAGGCCCATGTTCAACATGGTTTAGGCCCTGTTCCACTGTGGTAAATTTGACGAACTTCAACAACCTGTATTTCATAATCTAAAATATTTATCTAGAATGTAATTATATATTTCGATTTTATGGGAGCCATTAAGGTTTTTGCCTATAAAGCCAACTTTAATTCTTAATTGAACAATAAAAAATAGTTTGCTAAAATTTGCATGTTGTTTTGAGAGAAAATATGCATAAAACCATGTACACAAAATCACTTTGGATCATATTGAGGGACCAAAAGTTACTACCTAAAAAGCTTAGTTTTGCAAAATATAAACATGTAAAAAGGTATTTCTGAAGAAAATTTGCTTGGGCACAATGTTTAAGATATAAACATTCTAAGATGAATTCTAAGGATTTCGCACGCAAAAGTGCATGCCTCAAGGTAACCAAGGCAATTTTATTAACGATCGAGGGCGTCTAATATCTCCCAATATAATTAAATACAAACAGTATCGTGTAATGACTTAAATTAGCGCCCAAACTTGTATTCGAAAGTTCGAAGTTCTGGTACTTTTATCCACTTTTGTCAGACTTTGACATGTGATATTTTTCCATCTTTCCAGCGCACTAGTAGACAGTCAACATTTGATATCTCAGTAATTCGGTTCTTGAACATAGTTGTGTGCAAGATGAGATTGCAAACTAAATGTTCCATGTCAGCATAAAATTCTTTCATTCGACGTGAAAAGGAATTTTAGCATCAAAACAAACGCATGCGCAGACAAAATATCTACATGCTTAGTTATGGCAATTTGTTTGGCTAGTTTTTTTTTCAGATTTTTGTTTTAGTGGGAACAATTTTGTTTCAACTCAATAGACAGCCTGATCATGTCTGTGGTTAGCCCACCAAATTAATTTTCTCATATTATTATTTAACAATTACATTTTTCACTGACTTTTTTATTGCCACTCTCAGTCATCATGGTGGCCAAGAGCGAACATTAAGTCAAAGTCAGATTCAAAGGTGTTCTTTGTACACTATATAGAAAGAACTAGTAACTATTAACAATCCACCACTGTCTTGTATGCATTTTATGTGTATACCATGAAATATGGCTTCTAAAAGTATTCATTTCTTGGCTTTAAAATATGATGTTTTTGCAAGTAAATATTTCCTCTCTTTCGGATAAAGGTTTATTATGATTGATTTCCAGCAGTTTTCTCTGCAAAATGTGATTTTTTTTTAATCTTTACTTTAACTTGACACAGATTACAATGATTAGCCAGTTTTTAAACCAGACTGAATCAATTGTTTTTGTGTTGTTCAAAAGAGTGCTAACTGTTTATCCAACAGGAACTTAATTCTTTGCAATATTGAATTGAACTGAATAGAGTGCAAAAAGTATATCTGTGAAACATTAATAATACTACTTAGTGCAATTTTTTGCTAATTCTATTGTTTTCTATTGATTTATTATCACTATTTTACACTATTTAGTAATTTGTATTTCACAGATGTATTTTTTTGCACTAGAATTGTTATTTAAATCACCAAAGTTATGATTAAATAGGTATTCCTTGTGGAGATGAAACTGCTTGAAATAAGCCAACAACCTCAGATATATTTATATTATATATTTGTTTATATTGCCAGCAAGAACACCATATTATCCAAGAAATGAATGATTCATTTAAGTTATATTTCCTGGTTCACATGTAAATATGCATGCACAAAGTGATGGGTTGTTAATGATTGATCAAAGCATAGTTACCAGTCCTTTTTCTATAGTGCGCAAGAAATGCCTTTGAATCTGACTTTGATATTTTGCCGTTTGACAAATCTCCTGTAGATAAAATGTCAAAGCTCAAACGAAGAAACGTCAAACTTGCTGGTGCAAAATGCCATTTGAAATGTTTTGTGACAAAGTGACATACTACGGTAAAAAAGCAAGATGCGTCTATGACAAAGGTCAAAAAGGCAACTTCACTTTGTAATATGGCCCTAAATCACTTTTCCTTTAAGATGTTTTTAATTTTTGGGATTTTTAGATCACAATTTTGGCACCAAAATTCAAAAATTCTTTTTTTCAGTCATTTTTTACTACTTTTAGTAACAAAATGGCCGAATTTTGTCTTCAATCTTAAGATCCTTTAGTCAAGGTATTTCAAATAATAATTATAGTATTATAGATTACTTTGATCATAATGCACCTATCAATGTTAAGCCCGAGGGGAGGGGGGTTGGGGAAAGGTTGGGGATTTTGACATTTTCTAAAGGCCGATCTGCACGGCACGATTGTTGGGTATGACTTGTAGTATACGATTAAAATGACTCCAAGTTATGCCATGTAAATGCCCCTACGACTGACGCACGCGACCAACAACTTGTAGTAGGATTTTGAACCAAGGATTGAAACCCTACGACTTGTCGTAGGAAAATGACGTGATTTGTCCCATATTAGGACTGAAACTAGTATTTCATCCAATCACTCACGGTTTTAGAAATGGCGTACACGAATCGTATACGACTAGTCGTGCGCGTGTGAATGGTACCTACTACAGTTGTAGGTCAAAATCGTATCATATAAATCGGCCTTCAAAAAAAAAATCAAATTCCCCACCCCTGGGCAAAAAGTAATGGTCAAAAGTATCAAAATTTTCAGGCTCTCCTGAAATCCAAGATAGCAAACATGTCAAAAATCCCCACCCTAGGGATATTATGTACGATTAAAATCCCCACCCTGGGACAGACCTCACAGTCAAATTCCCATGGTAAGCCCCCCCCCCTCCCCCCTTGGGCTTAACATTGATAGGTGCATAAAGCAAATTTAGAAATTTTGGCGCCAAACTTGAGAAGCCTTTTCCCTACCAAAATGACTCCCTCCTTTCCTTCATAGGACTGACCAATCCTCTGTACAATCCCATGTAGGATTGTATAGGCTGAACAATCCCAAGGGTGGTATTGTACAGGTATTACATAGGACTGACCAATCCTCTGTACAATCCCATGTGGGATTGTATAGGCTGAACAATCCCAAGGGTGGTATTGTTCATGGTATTACATAGGACTAACCAATCCTCTGTGCAATCCTGTGTGGTATTGTTCAAGGTTGTACAATCACAGGTCGGGATTATATAGAGTATTAGTCAGCGTTGTCTAATACCATGTGAGATTGATAAGAGGATTACATAGAACAATCCAATGACCTGCTCAATCCCATGTGGGATTACATAAGTCTATGTCAAACTCTGAACAATCCACCCATGGGATTAGACAGAGACTTTCCCTGTGTTCTCTAAAGTACCCTTTAGTGGTTGCACTAATAAAAAGATTGTATTAATTAGTTTAATAGTAATGGTATCCCCTAAAGGTATGATACATATTGCATAGTACCCTTTAGCAGTTCAATGAAGAAATAAAGATATTATATTAATTTAATAGTGATTATATCCTCTAAAGAATATGACACACATAGTACCCTTTAGAGGGAGAAGTAATAAAGAGAATGTAACTATACAGTAAGATATAACCTCTAAAGGGTATGACACACATAATACCCCTTAGAGGGTGAAGTAAAGAGAATGTATGCAGTAAGTTATAACCTCTAAAGGGTATGACACACATAATATCCTTTAGAGGGTGAAGTAATAAAGAGAATGTATAAGTTATATCCTCTAAAGGGTATGACACGCATAGTACCCTTTAGAGGGCGAAGTCATCAAAAGAATGTATAACTTAAGTTATATCCCCTAAAGGGTATGACACACATACTCTATAGTACCCTTGATAGGGTGAAGTAATTAATTAATGTAAAAGAGAATGTACAGTAAGTTATAACCGGGCGTTACGAAACACCGGAACGAAACACCGAAACACCGAAACGAAACACCGAAACAGCACAATAATATATAGTTTTTACCGAAATCTAAGCTTTGAATAATATCCAAATGAGTTCGGATCCAATCGATAAAATTAAAAGCCGCTTACTTGCCGGATTAAACCACGCGACTTCCTTTGAATTAAATCCTTGACATGTCCACTTTCCTTCATTAACTAACACGGTGTATGAAGTAAAGAGAGAACTACTTTAAATCCGGATATGAAAGTAATCTTACCAGAAAGAAAATGTTTTGCCAACTGAACTTCTGGATTCGGTAGCCATTTTGGCACAGGAAGCCCAGTTGGATGTACAATGACACAGGGATCCCATACATGTCATATGTTAATATCTTAATTATAAACGCGTTGAAGTGCATTTTATGATGCGATCCGTGTGGAAATAAAAAGCTATCGCTTGAACATTTCAGCGTAACTAGTTTTATGAAGTTGCACGCCGTGCGTCGTTATCAGATTAGAGAGAAATTAAGATTCGCGTTTACGACGAACGCCAAACGTCAAAATTAATCACGTGGTCACTGTTTTTCTTTTTTTTTTGTATTTACTCTCCGTTCTTTTGCGTTTGCATATAAATAGGATCATTTTCTCGTGCATGAACACATCATTATTCCTGTGGAAGGATTTTTACGTTCATTTGACGTTTTCAAAACAAAGCTTAAAAGCCAATGTGACGTTTGGCGTTAACGCCGTAAACGTGAATCTTAATAATCTCTCTAATATGAAGATTCGAACTCATGACAAGTGGATTTTCAGTTCCTTAAATTTAATTTAACGGTAACGCAACGGTCAGTTCTTCTTTTTTTTGTTTTTTTTTTTGTTCTAGAATGTGTCGATAGCTTGATTTTCAAAGGAAATTAAATTGTGATCACAGCCGGATTTCGTTTTCGAGGTATTTTGCTCTGAACTTTGGATTATTCTGTATCGTTTATCAAAAACATCCGAATGAGGTCATCATGGAGAGCGCGCGCGCGTTATAACGTCAATAGTATAACAAAAATAGAAGACAATTGATTTTATTTCACTTGCGAAATCTGTCAACTATCAGGAAATACTTGACGTCTAATGCTGCTCAATCTGTTATTCATGCCTTTATCTCTTCTAAACTTGACTACTGTAATGCTCTACTTTATGGACTTCCTAAATATGTTGTTGAGAGGCTGCAACGCATTCAGAACTCTGCTGCCCGTGTTGTCACTTTTTCCAGGAAATTTGACCATATAACTCCTGTGTTGGTTGACTTGCACTGGTTGCCAGTGTATTACAGAGTCATCTTTAAGATGCTGTTGTTGACCTACAAGGCCTTGCATGGCCTTGCTCCAACATATCTGTCTGATCTTCTGTGTTATCGTACTTCATCTTATTCTCTCCGTTCTGTTTCTAATAAACTTCTGGTTTAACCTAAGGCTAGGCTTAAGACTTATGGTTTCAGATCTTTTTCGTTTGCTGCCCCAAGATTGTGGAATAGGCTCCCTTTTGTGATCCGCTCTTGTACCACTGTTCCTTCTTTTAAAAGTAAGCTGAAAACACATTTATTTACTCTGTTTCTAAATAATAGTAATTATATCTAGACGTATTATGTATTTATCATTTATTTATTATCATTACTTAATTAACGTTGTAAATATATATCGGTTGTAGATATTGTAAATAGATTATTAGTATAGTTGTAAAGCGCCTTGGACAATTTGGATATGAGCGCTATATAAATAAACATTATTATTATTATTATTATTACAAGTATATAACCTTTATCAATAATTGGAGCAACTCTTGCATTCCACTCTACTTTTTACTCACAGCATTTAACATCATAGATTTTGCAAGTATAAGTACTGGAGATATCAAAAATAAAACCACCTCTGTCAATATTTAACAATTTGAATCTTAAATTAATTATAACAAATTAAATAACGTGCGTCAACTGAACTTACCGTAAATCCTCTATTAATTAAGCCCCCCGGGGGGCTTATTTATTTCAGGCACTCTAGAGGTGGGGCTTATTGGAGATGGGGGGGGGGGGGGGGGGGCTTAATAGAGAGGGGAAGCTTATTCATTTGACCGCCGAAATGTAGTTAATTCTATGGTGTGATGATTCTATGGTGTGATGATTTTTGCATTGAAATACAGTAAAATCAGGATTAAAAAACAGAAAACGTCCATGATTTTCACAATAAGTTAAAGAAAACTGTGAGACAAATAATGTAGCTGAGAATAAGTAACAAGCTGATGATAGTATTTGTCTTGTGAAAGTGCTCTCAAGAATTCTTTAGTTCTAAAGGGGAGGGGAGGGGGGCTTATTGGAGAGGGGGGGCTTAATCAATTTCTTCCTGTGAAAAGGGGGCCTTATTTGAGAGGGGGTGCTTAAAAGAGAATTCACGGTATTTACTGAAATCACTGATTGCTAGATTATCAGTAACTCTAATTTATAGCTTGTGGCTATTCTAATTGACGTTCTACTGGTCAAATTCACTTCTCAGGTGATCCCTGATCGCATCATAAAATGCACTTCAACGCGTTTATAATTAAGATATTAACAGATGACATGTATGGGATCCCTGTGTCATTGTACATCGAAACTGGGCTTCCTGTGCCAAATGGCTACCGAATCCAGACGTTTCAGTTGGCAAAACATTTTCTTTCTGGTAAGATTACTTTCATATCCGGATTTAAAGTAGTCAAAGTAGTTCTATCTTTACTTCATACACCGTGTTAGTTAATGAAGGAAAGTGTCAAGGATTTAATTCAAAGGAAGTCGCGTGGTTTAATCCGGCAAGTAAGCGGCTTTTAATTTTATCGATTGGATCCGAACTCATTTGGATATTATTCAAAGGGGTGTTACTAAACAGAGTAACGAGAAACCGAGTAACATGAAAATTTTCAAACATCGATTTTTCAAAAATGAAAAAATAATGTTAATAATAGGCTTACGAAATGAAAACGAAATGAAATGTCATATATTTTTACTCGGTATTTTTATTAAAGATGCAATTGCATGCAAGACGGCGACCGGCCGTCAAAATATTTACTAAGTTTCGTTTCAAGTGGTTCATAAAAACTCTTTCAACGCACTAAGTCAGACTTTGAAAACTCTTTTAAGAACTAGTTTCGTCTTTTATTAGACCTTATCAAACCTAGAATTTGTCTAGGTTATTTGTCGATTAAAAAAATTTCCTCCGTGGTGGGGGTATGGATATTTTCTTTGGAATACACATTTAGTGATATACTAAACAGCATGCAATGAGTGCAAAAAACACTTGTAACTGACGACGTCAATTATCTCTTTGGAATCATTCCTATCGATTTTTAGGTTACTTTGACTATAATTTGTGTTTTAGACAAAATGCAATGTTGGTGAAAGCTCCCTTTGCAAGCATGTAAAATATTTTTTTTTAGTTAACCGGGAATTAAAATAATTTTCACTCAAAATACTTATATATTTCGATAAAAAATGTCAAGTGGTTTGAGTCCTGACTGTGTATTTAGGTACCCTCTCGGCGTCTAATGAAAATACACGAGTTTTAATCACTTTATCGAGTAAAAATATATATGACATTTTCATTTCGTAAGCCTATTATTAATATTATTTCTCATTTTTGAAAAATCTATGCTTGAAACTTTTCATGTTACTCGGTTTCTCGTTACTCGGTTTACTCGTTACTCGTTACTCCGTTACTCTGTTTAGTAACACCCTTATTCAAAGCTTAGATTTCGGTAAAAACTATATATTTTTGTGTTGTTTCGGTGTTTCGGTGTTTTGTTCCGTTATTTCGTTGTTTAGTAACGCCCGTGTATTATGGAATCAATGGTGTTGTAATGACTGTAAAATTCATGAAACTTAACAGAAAAATTTGAAACTTGCTAAACATGTAATTTAGGGATAAAGAAAGGTTTTCACCGCAGCCCGGAACGAAAGAATCAATAGCCGAATTGTACGAGCCATTTTAAGTCAAATATCGCTCATTTTTAAAATATAAGTCCTTTTGATCCGGGCTGCGGTGAAAAGTTTCCTTTTTTAATGTAGTTTATGGATATGATAATCGTTTGTTTAACAGAAATAATAGTATCGAGTTATTTTGAGAAAAGTCTGATTTCAACTCTGGGTTTCCTGTGCCATATTGACACCTTAGCTGTGAAATTTCACACCTTTCTTTACATTTCTGAAAAGTCAATTTTATCTTCTTTGCTGCTATGAAATTAAGTTGAATATAAAGGTTTATTTATAATTTTAAACATTTTCCATAAAAAAAAAACAATTTTATCCAATCCTACCACCTTAATTATAATCATTTAATTATAATTATGATGCCATTTACCTTGAGGTAGAGTAAACACACTTAATCCATGAAACAAAAATATATAGTACAAAATAGGTGCTAAATTATGCTAATTCCTTTGTTCGCTAGAGTACAAAAACTAAAAGTGCAATACTTTGTAGTATTTACCACTAAATAGTGTCGATTAAACAATACAGAACAATAGAATTAGCATAATTTAACAGTATTTAGTGGTAATTATGTTGCACACTTTTAGTGTTTGTACTCTATTGTCTCATCAACACCTTTTTAGCAGTAATTAGTAATATTTGTTTCACGGATTTAGTACGTCTACTCATAACACTTTGATTGCAATCAGACTATTCATTTTTTGTTTATTTAAACCTTTTTTTCTCTCTCTCTCTCTCTGTGCTCTTCAAGAGCCTATGGCTCATGATCATCGAGGAAGATTACACTACAATAACTAATCATTTACACTATTTCGGAGTACAAAACCAGCAAAAAGCGAAGAAAAAGAAACAAAACAATAGCTGTTATTACAGTTATATGCAAATGATTTCAAACAATGGATTCAAATCGAGGCTTTCGGGCAAACCTATTGTTTTCGCCTGAAAGCCTCCGCTTCAACCCATTGTTCAAAATCATTTGCATATAACTGTAATAACAGCTATTCTTATTGCGAACAATACACAGAGCGGTGGGTACAAAATCCAAAAGAGGACATAATAAACAATACTCCAGTTTCACATCTTAAAGCACTGCATGTTCTATATGACAAAATTTGACAGCCTAATCCTTGCATGATTTGTTGTAAAAATATTCACAAATTTTAACTGGCTATTAGGACAGGGAAAATATATACTACCGCTAAACAATAGAAAACAAATTTAAATTTACTCCGAATCGATTTTATCCCTGTGCAAATGCGCCTTTTATCAAATATTGTACAGCAGTGCTAGATAACAAGAAAATGGAGTACGTATTCAGCAATGTACAAAACGCAAAAAAGATGAACTTATAGTAAAGACATAATGCATAGAGTGCTCACACTATTTCCATGAAATAGAATCTAAATAGTTCCTACATATTAGTTTTTATTTAGTGACTAGAGTACAAACACTAAAAGTGTGCAATACTTTGTACTATTTACCACTAAATAGTGTTGATTAAACAATAGAGAACAAAAGAATTTGCATATTCTAGCAGTATTTAGTTGTATTTATGTTGCACACTTTTAGTGTTTGTACTCTATTAGTCACTATCACTCAACTGGAACAGCTTTAGTAACAACTAGACCACAAGACACAAGGGAAATCAAATACACAAAACCATAGAAAGTTACTAGTTAATACTTTATTCATTGTGTATTGTTACTAAAGCTGTTACTAAAACTATTAGTTAGTAACTATTTAGATTTTATTTCATGGACATAGTGTAAGCACTCTACAAATCTGATTTAGCCTGTGTTTACAAATCTTCTATTCTTGTATTAACTGATGCATCAAAGTGTCGGTAATAGTATGTAGCACTTGCATAAAGCATGGCAGTACCCTTTCGCAGTATTACAAGTTGCTAAGGCTGCTTGAGACGCAGCTTCACCTGTTGAATTGGTAATCGCTCCAACACATGCTAACCATGAAGTATTGCAACTTGCGACACAATAAGCAGCCACGACTGGACCTCCGTCAACTGGGTTCACAAGAAGAATGATCAATATCACCAAGGCAACTAGTATTTTCTCAAAGGCCATTCTTATGCACAGTTCTGTAAGTTTGGAAATGAATGGTTATGTATGACATGCATTATAAACTAATACTAACAACTTGTTGACTGATACAGTCGAAACAGAAAGTTCTACATATTTGAGGCATATAATAAACCTATATAAAATATCCAACTTTTTAAAATTTCAAAATTTGCACTCCCACAGCAAATTAACAACGCGACGCACCTTACCGTGGCCACCTATTTAAAGTTTTGTACAAGATAACCAATCAGAAAGAGAAGACAAGAGTGAAGTTTATAGATGTCTGAAAAAACACCCAGAATGTTTAAGTTTTTTATTTTTGTAGCAAATAATTTGAAAAGAGAAATTTTTGAACGCTAAGCTCACTTGTACTTTAAGTGGGTGGCCACGGTAAGGCGTGTTATGCTGTAAAATACACCTATTTCAATTAACGTTGTCTATCTGGAATGGTTGATCTGAGACCGATAGGAATTGTGGGAGCTCGTTAAATTTCAAATACATTGTTTTAATCACACTTGAATGGTGCAGAATTACAGATAACAGTATTTCAGAAGTAAACATTAATATTCAAGCGTGATTATAATAGTGCATTTGCAGTTTAACGAGCTCCCACAATTCCTATCGGTCTTAGATCAACCATTCCAGATGGACAACGTTTATTGAAATAGGTGTATACTAAGGTACTCTCAGCCACTCTGAGAATCCAATAATTTCAGTTTTTGTATGTACATGTCCTTTAGTTTTCACAACCTCGTTCCCAGTGCTTTCTCCTTTGTTGTGACCGACCTGCATGCTGCACAATCGAGGGCAAAATCCTTTCAGTGATATATGAGGTTGATGTATAATGACAAAATCCCCAAACATGCACGCATGCATAGACCGATCAATTTGTACTGGCTAGTCTCGTGTTTGCATTGGAACACAATATATAATACACCTATTTCAATTAACGTTGTCCATTTGGAATGGTTGATCTGAGACCGATAGGTATTGTTGGAGCTCGTTAAATTGCAAATACATTGTTTTAATCACACTTGAATGGTGCAGAATTACAGATAACAGTATTTCAGAAGTAAACATTAATATTCAAGCGTGATTATAATAGTGCATATTTGCAGTTTAACGAGCTCCCACAATTCTTATCGGTCTCAGATCAACCATTCCAGATGGACAACGTTAATTGAAATAGGTGTATATATAGTTTTCACATGTACGAGAGGCTGGCCAGTGAAGAACAAGCTAGGTTATGCAATTAATTATTTGCCATGTTTCAACCTGGCTTTCAAAGGCCCGGTACATTTTTGATGCGCATTTTTGTTTACACCAAATAATAAAAAATATGTAAATAAAAATTAAAGGCATTGTAAATAATCAATTGTGCTTACGAACAATACCTTTTTTATTTGTTATAACGCAGTTTTAAATGATGTAGAGTGATTAGACTATGTCCTACATGCACATAGAGTACAAACACTAAAAGTGTGCAATACTTTGTACTATATTTACCACTATAAAATAGTGTTGATTAAACAATAGAGAACAAAAGAATTTGCATAATTTAGCAGTATTTAGTGGTATTTATGTTGCACACTTTTAATGTTTGTACTCTATTAGTTTTTATTTAGTGACTATTAGTCACTATCACTCAACTGGAACAGCTTTAGTAACAATAGACCACAATACACAAGGGAAATCAAATACTCAAAACCATAAAAAGTTAATACTTTATTCATTGTGTATTGTTACTATTAGTTAGTAACTATTTAGATTTTATTTCATGGACATAGCTAGTGTAAGCACTCTATTTGCATATTAAATTTAATTTACTTGTACCTGATGATGGTTTCATGATGAGACCAAAACGTCGTGACTTTATAATTCCTTTATCTTTCATTCAGTAATCAATATTTCAATCATTATTGTATAATATACAGAGGGCGGAATATCCTAATTTGTACAAAAAGCTTCGATCGAGTTGAATATTTAAAATTCGGATAACTCACGACTACTAAATATTAATAACTAAAATTCAAAGATAATTGATGAAATAATTGAATAACGAAAGTTCTCTGATTTGGACTCGACTGTCGTTTTTCTGCTGACTGGCAAATGGCTTTAGAATGTAACACAAATCAAGCTATTCCATTAAACATTTCCAACAAATAACAATTACCTTGCTGTTAAAGGTTCCTTCCTGCAAGTTGAAACAGAGAGAATGTAGGTTGTTCGATGTCCACAACACAGTGTCTTTACTGAGTGTTTTTCACATGTGAAGTCAATTTTACATTTCTTGCGTTTAGCTGATTCCACGAATCGGGGAATTTCCCTACATAGATCAATATCAATTGTCCATATATGGCGCGAAAGGTCATATCGGGAAAACGTCCTGTGTGTTTATAGTAACGCAACAAATGGCATGCAACTCTTGTCACGCAGTGTTTGTCATGCAACATCACAACGCGTGACAACTGACAATTCAAATAACATTTTTCGAAATTGCTTGCTTGGTAGAATATATAGAGGATATTACATGGGCGCACGGAGATATGAATTTTATCTTCGAGTGTTGATAAGATATCCCACGAGTGAGCGCAGCGAATGAGTGGGATATCTTTTCAACACGAGAAGATAAAATTCATATCTCCAAGCGCACATGTAATGTTCTGTTTATTATATAACAGATTGAAGAAATTTTTTTTCTTTTTTGAAAGTTGATTGGTTGAGAGTGATATCACACATGTGCGATATCAATGATATCTTCATGACTAGGATAGGCTTTTTATCTAGTTGATATCACTCGGTATACCACTATATGTTATGTAATAAAAACTTTTATTACACCTTACAAATAATCCTCCAATCACATCTCCGTATTTTAGTCACGTAACGATCCATTGTTTTGCGATATTGGACAGCAACCTATTGGACTGCAACATTTTAATGCTGTTATTACTGTTATATGCAAATGATTTCAAACAATGGATTCAAATCGAGGCTTTCGGGCAGACCTATTGTTTTCGCCAGAAAGCCTCGACTTCAACCCATTGTTCAAAATCATTTGCATATAACTGCAATAACAGCTATTGTTTACTCGAAATATTTTGAAAGCATGATTTGTTCGAATTCGGTACAACCTCGTTCCCAGGGCCCTCGCCCCACCCAAAAGCGAAGGGAGAGGGCCCTGGGAACGAGGTTGAATTGGTATAATAAAAAACACCTATAGCTATAGCAGGGGCGGATCCAGGGGCGGGTGCAGAGGGCTCAGACAATCATCAAGCTCGAAAATAGTTTTTCTTAAGTCATTTATATATTACGTCATTTCCTAACGGTACATCCCCCACTCCCCCCCCCCCCCCCCCTGAAAAAAAATCCTGGATCCGCCCCTGGCTATAGCGTTTTTCCTCGTCCATTATGGCAGATATTTAAGCCTCGATTCTAGTATTAGGTCGACCTGTGGTCTCGCCAAATATTGCATTCTCGACTTAAATATTCTACCATTGGTCTCGGATGAATCCAATAATTGTAAAACAATAAACTGAATTATAAAGAAAGTCAGCTTTTGTAACAAAAATATGCAATAAATGCAATAACTGAAATGCAATCAATGACGTCATTAACATTGTCCACCACATAAATTTGATCTAAATGCTCGATACTAGGATTAATTGTGATATGACTGACACTTCCGGTTCAAAAGCCCCATATCCCAATAACTCGAGGATCTTAGTAACTAGACATACACATCTGGGGCCGGCTGTACGAAGGGTGAATAGCGCTATTCACCGGATAAATCCTTATCCACCGGATAAAATCTATAAAAAACCTATGCAGTGGATAACTTTTATCCGCGGATAACTTTATCTACCCTTCGTACAACCGGTCCCAGATTTAGCCTGTATTTACAAATCTTCTATTCTTGTAACATGCATCAAAATGTTGGTAATTATAATGTGGACAATTTATTTACATGCAGCATCCAATTATTCTAGTAACATACATGCATCACGGTGTTGGTAAAAATCCGACAAGACTGCATCCAGCAATGCAGAACGACTGCACAGAATTACAAGTTGCTAAGGCTTGTATAAACGCCACTCCTCCTGTGGAATAGGTAATCCCTCCAAAACATGTTACCCATGCACCATTGCAAGCTGCAATACAAACAGTAGCCACGGTTGGACCTCCGTCGACTGGGTTCACAAGAAGAATGCTCAATATCACCATGGTAACTAGTTTTTTCTCAAAGGCCATTCTTATGCACAGTTCAGCTGTGAGATGAAAAAGGAGGGGGGAAATGATTTATGCCTATGTATGACATGCATTATAAACTAATACTACCAACTTGTTGACTGATACAGTCGAAACAGAAAGTTCTACATATTTGAGGCATATAATAAACCTATATAAAATATCCAACTTTTTAAAATTTCAAAATTTGCACTCCCACAGCAAATTTACAACGCGACGCACCTTACCGTGGCCACCTATTTAAAGTTTTGTACAACTAGTTAACCAATCAGAAAGCGAGAATTTCACCTTAATATAAAAGACACGCCGAGTGTCAAACGGTTAACACTTTGAAATGTTCAAAGAGAAGACAGGGGAGAAGTTTATAGGTCATGTCTGAAAAAACACCCAGAATGTTTAAATTTTTTATTTTTGTAGCAAATAATTTGAAAAGAGAAATTTTTGAACGCTAAGCTAACTTGTACTTTAATTGGGTGGCCACGGTAAGGCGTGTTATGCTGTAAAATATACTGAGATACTCTCAGCCACTCTGAGAATCCAATAATTTCAGTTTTTGTATGTACATGTCCTTTAGTTTTCACAACCTCGTTCCCAGTGCTTTCTCCTTTAGTGTGACCGACCTGCATGCTGCACAATCGAGGGCAAAATCCTTTCAGTGATATATGTGGTTGATGTATAGTGACAAAATCGCCAAACCCGCATGCATTAGACCGATCGATTTGTACTGGCTAGTCTCGTGTTCGCATTGGAACACAATATATATATATAGTTTTCACATGTACGAGAGGCTAGCCAGTGAAGAACAAGGTTATGCAATAGCTGTTATTACAGTTATATGCAAATGATTTTGAACAATGGTTTAAAGTCGAGGCTTTCGGGCGAAAACAATAGGTTTGCCCGAAAGCCTCGATTTGAATCCATTGTTTGAAATCATTTGCATATAACTGTAATAACAGCTATTAATTAGTTGCCATATTTCGACCTGGCTTTCAAAGGCCCGGTACATTTTTGATACGCATTTTTGTTTACACCAAATAATAAAAAATATGTAAATGAAAATTAAAGGCATTATAAATAATCAATTGTGCTTACGAACAATACCTTTTTTATTTGTTATAACGCAGTTTTAAATAATGTATTTGCATATTAAATTTAATTTACTTGTACCTGATGATGGTTTCATGATGAGACCAAAACGTCGTGACTTTATAATTCCTTTATCTTTCATTATTAATCAATATTTCAATCATTATTGTATAATATACAGAGGGCGGAATGTCCTAATTTGTACAAAAAGCTTCGAGTTGAGTATTTAAAATTTGGATAACTCACGACTACTAAATATTAATAACTAAAATTCAAAGATAATTGATGAAATAATTGAATAACGAAAGTTCTCTGATTTGGACTCGACTGTCGTTTTTCTGCTGACTGGCAAATGACTTTAGAATGTAACACAAATCAAGCTATTCCATTAAACATTTCCAACTAATAATAATTACCTTGCTGTTAAAAGTTCCTTCCTGCAAGTTGAAACAGAGAGAATGTAGGTTGTTCGATGTCCACAACACAGTGCCTATTAATACTGAGTGATTTTCACATGCGAAGTAAATTTTACATTTCTTGCATTTAAGCTAGCTGATTCCACAAATCGGGGAATTTCCCTACATACAGTCAAAGCTCCATTAAGCGGACACCCTTGGGAAACGAAACAAGTGTCCGTAAGTAGAGCTGTCCACCTAATAGGAAGGGTTCTTAAAACGGGTAAATAACGTAAAATAGTCTCGTTTTGCGCTTACAACAGCATTTCTAAATAGCAATTAAAGACAAAGAATAGTCTGGCTCAATGATTAAGCGATTTATAATAAATTTGTCGATTGAAGTTCAAAATAATTAATATTTTAACAACTGTACTACTAGATAATTATGGTCTGGTGTAACACAAGTCTACTCACGAGATGAAGTGAGCAACCAATACAAAGTTATTGGTCATGCACCAAAGATAATGGCCTTGTGGCTGACAAAGTTTTGAAAAGAGCGACCAACAGTGCAAAAGTTGTCATTACGGGAAAGCGAATAAACAGAGGAGGAGGCTATGGATTATAGAGGTGCCGTGTGATTATGACATTAGAGACCAATTCTCTATCAACTGGCTCCAATCTAAACTGAATAAAGAAGGTTATATTGTGTAATATAGCTCCTTTTAAGCTTAACTTTTACATTCGCAAGCTAGCTAAACTGATACAGTACTGTTAAACTTAGAAGTCGATGATGTAAACAAGGACAAATAGATTAAATAAAGTTTTTCTATTTCGAGTGTCCGCTTAAGGGAGCTTGAAAACAATAGAAAAGGTCAATTGGGATTCGCTTAAGGTGTTCGCGTCCGCTTAAGAGAATGTCCGCTAAATGGAACGTGTGAATACAGTGTTTGTATGGAAAAAAACGGGGTTTTGGAAAGCTGTCCGTAATTAGGGACGGACCATTAGAAAAGTGATGGGGGGGGTGGGGCAAAAGCAAAAAAAAAAAATATTTCCGGTAAAAAATCAAAAAAAAAAAAATATTTCTTCACACTTAGCGGGAAAAAAATAATATTGACAACTGTAAATATGGGTGTGGCCAATTATTCGTAATAACCTTTTTATACAAAAGACCTTATACTATATATAAAAATTACTCAGATTGTATATTACATTAATATATATGCCTTCACCAAAGAATTTATACATTTGAAAACATTAAAATGAGTCGGGATTAATCATTTTAAATACTAAACAGCTATTTAGTATTTAAGACTATCATCATTTATATGAATTTAAATAACAAATTGTTGTTACATAAATATAACTAAATATATACATATATACGTTTTTAATGATTTAAAGCCCAATTTGCTGGTAAACTGTTTAGAATGTTTATATACAGCTTAGATAAGCACAATGGGAAAGACTATGATCAATTTGGATTTCGATAGAAAAAAGCATGAAATGTGATGCAATGTGATGCCTAGAGTCGGGCCCTATAGCCCGACTAAGATTAAATTCATCTTTTATCAAACTGTCGAAAAGCCGCTATTTAAGCTCTACCGACAAAGCAAAACATCCACAAAATAATCAAAATTTACTGATTAGTCAAAACTTAAAATACATAACTGTAAAAAAAAAATATTGCCAGCCAAAAAGTCTAAAAAAAAAAAATATTTCTAAATCCATGTCAAGAAAAAAAAAATATTCCAACTTTGAAACTCCCCACCCCCCCCATCACTTTTCTAATGGTCCGTCCCTTACTAGAACTGTCCGCTTAATGGAGCGTCCGTTGATGGAGCTTCGACTGTAGGTCAATATCAATTGTCCATATATGGCGGTAAAGGTCATATCGTGAAAACGCCCTGTGTGTTTAGGGACGGACCGTTAGAAAAGTGATGGGGGGATGGGGCAAAAGCAAAAAAAAAAAAAAAATATGAAAAATCCAAAAAAAAAAATTATTTCCTCACAAAAAAATATTGGCAACCGTAAATATGGGTGTGGCCAATTATTCGTAATAATCTTTTTCAAAAGACCTTCAAGGACATACTTTATACTAAAATTGCTCAGATTGTATATTACATTAATATATATGCCTTCACCAAAGAATTTATACATTGCAACTATTGTCATATTTATTTGAATTTAGATAACAACTTTTTATTATATAAATATATATATACACCTAAATGCAATAACATTGTCATATAAAAAAGAAAAATTACAACTGTCTGTTTGGTTTAACATTCTGAAATGGTAGCCATTTTAGAGGAGCCCTCACTATAAATAGAGTTTGGTATATATATATATGATGGTTTATGGGAGAGGCCGATACAAGGGAAAGGTCTACAGAGTTGTGCCAAATTACCTGACACTCCACAGGGATATTTGATGTCTCACTGCATATTCTTTCAATAACAGTTATTATGATTATTATTATCACAAGAACAGTATTATTTACAGAACATTTTAATTTATATGAAATATAACTATTACAAATTGCAGATGGTTTTGAGTTCGTCTAGCCTATTATTCCCGGGAGGGGTACTCCCTTTGTCCATGTACATGTGGTAGGGGTGATCGGCGGAGGTCATATGAAACTTGTCCTTAAAGGGGGACTAGCACAAGAATACTACGAAAGTGAACTGCAATTTAACATAACCTTTTTAGCTTTAAATGATGAAAAATAAGTAATTCCTTCTTATTTTGCCAAAAAAAATGGTGTTTTAATGCATTTACCTAACAAAAATTGTCATTAAACCTACTTTGAACACCTATTCGCCATCGCTGGACTGTCGCCTACTTGGCCCGCATTTTTTTGTACAGCGGTCTGCGCGTGATGTCAGTTACTTGATAGACTTGGCATACAACATGGCTTCTGATTCAGAAAGTACTGACTATTCGAGCGATTCAGAAAGCGTTACTATGAACCCAGGTGAAAACATTCTCTCTCAGGACGATGAGGACATAGAGCCGATCGCTACTGAAGAGGAGAACGAGTTATATAGACAAACTTTAGCCGCCGAAGAAGAGGAAGAAGCGATGCTAAAGAGACGTTATGAAGAGCAAGACGTTCATTCGTGGTATGTTTATAATACTTACCATCGATTTCTTACCTTAAAATGAATGGTTTTGTGTATTTTTTTTGATAATTATTTACAGCAATTTTACTGTTTCACAGGTGCAAGTGTACACACTGCTCTTTGGAGTTGATAACAAAGCCGGAGGAATGCTTTTGTTGTTGCGACATCGATCGGTGTCAAGAAAGGCTAGCAGAGCTCGTCGAAGAACCGCCAGCATGTATAACAGATCACCCTGGCTTCTCATCTGGCTGTCTAGATGAGTGGGTACTCCAGATAGCCGCCATCGGATTGAAAACGCGGAAAAACAAGCGCTATACTGTTATGTACGAGGAAAATCGCGTTGACAAACACAAGTAAGATATATTTGACTTTAAGGCCCGGGCAAACGGTTTCAACATTTGCTTCAACATTCGTTCAATTTTGTTGATTTAAACTCTTTCAACATTGTCGAAACGTGTTGGATCAGTGTTGAATCAAAATCGAAAGGATGTTGAAGCAAATGTTGAAACCGTCGGGCCTTTTAGCTTTTAGATATTTGATAAATTTTTTTCGTATTTGTATACTATACCTAATATATAGATTATTCATTATAACTTCATTGTAACTATTAATTTCAGATTGTAATTGCCATTGTTTCTGTGACCTGTAAATTTTACTGTTTTGTATTTAGAGTAAGGGTGTTTGATACTAGTGTTAACCACTTTCCTATATTATCTTAATTTCTTGTTTGTAAATTTATTGTGTGGAAAATAAAACCATGAACCAACTTTAGAGTTTTTGTCGAATTTCACATTTCTCTCTCGTGTATTCAAGAGCAGACACAATAAATTATTTAGGGATTTTGAATTGTTTGAACAATAAATTGATTGTGATCGAGGTCTCTACTGTATTTATTACTTACTTTTTATTATTTATTTGTTGTTCATTTGTCAAGAAAAATAATTTATTGTATTTATATAGTGCTTATACACACAACTTGAGATGCCAGTTTCATCTACATGAACATGTCCATTATTTTTTTATTTCTTTTTAGTGTGGTCACACTTTATAATCAACCATTTACATTTCTAGGTTCTTACGATCAGTAGCTTACCGCCAGTTTATAAGACTGGTATGGGAGTATATTGGCAAATCAAGAAGGCTTCCTTTACCTTGCTGTGCCTATGATAAGATCAGAAAACAGTTCCCATCTGAAGATGGACAATACAAGGGCTTCGAGGAGGAAGATGATGAAGAACAGAATGACTCAGAGGTAAACATTCATATATTTGATTATAGCTGATATGATATAGTGATGGTGTTGATGAACAGAAAAAACAAAAACATTTAAAACAACTATTATTCGGTCACAATATCAACAAATCCTCACTGAATAGATATTTCAAAAATTTCAAAAATCAATTTCAAGTTATCAATAATTTTTTTTAAACTAATTCCTTGTATTTGTCCCCATGTTATGATTATTATGTCTGTTGCTGACACTGGCTTCTGTTGTGCCCTTTCATTGGCTGTCCACATTTTTTGCATGAAGGTGCCTTTCTTTGTTTTGGTCCAATAGTCGTCCATTGTCGAAGTTGTTCATCTACAAAATTAATACACATGAAAAATGTTTATTGTGGTTATCTATGTATTTTATATATTACATACCTGTACATGTTGGTGGGACTATTGTTGTTGCTTTTGCTTTTCTTTGCCTGTATTTAGCCATGGCATCTAGTTTGGAATCTTTATCTAATCCAAAGCACATTGGCCCAGGAACACTGTTGTCTAGTTCAATTTCCATCTCTTTTAACTTGTCTCTTGGTGTTGTGATCAATGTCATATAAATCTCATCAACATAACCTGTCAATGAATATCAGATATAATTGTAGTACTACCAGCAAGTATTTTTTTAAATGATATTTTTTTTTTTAAAGTAAATTTACCAAATTTTTGTGGTATTTTTTCTTCCTTGACTGTTGCTTCTCCATACTTGTATTTTGGATAGTGTACTCTGAGGTTGGCTTCACCATGATCATTTACTACTGACTCTCTTTTCACATTATAATTAAAATGCAGTGCTGCCAGATATGATCTAAAATAAACGAATCATATCAATGGATTGGAATCAATTATCTTTTTTGTTATTCAACAGGATTTGGATGAGGAAGATGATGAACAATAGAAGATCTGGGTGTTATTATTACTGACAGGTAAGTAGTTAGTTGTTTATACATTGTATAGTCTAGTACCTGCTTAGCATTCCAAGATAAGAGTACGCCAACATTTTAGGGGCAAATTGATTTATTACCGAGTGGTACCCTTCTAAATAACTTGTCTGACCATTTGAAGAGGCCTTTTTTATTGCTGTTGTAATATTGGTTGTACTTAGGGCATCAACAAGTTTTCCATATGCTTCTGATCCTGCAATTAATTTGAACAAACAAACTTCTAATTCTGCCAAAAATGCATTGTAGCTGATACAAATGCATTTTAATATTACCTTTTGTCATCCAGACCCTTTCTTTGGTAAGAGGATCATGAGCACAAGCATTAAATATGCGATTTGGCAATTCTTTGTGGACATTTATCACATGTGAGAAAAAACTTTGAAATTTTGCTAGTTTAACCTCGCCCAGAAGTTCCTTGGTTGTTGTTACTGACCAATAAAAGTGTCTGACACACTTTTTTCTCCACCGCCCAATTAGTTCACATGATTTCTCTTTACTTAATTTGATAAGTATCTTCTGGATTTCTTATAATAGAAACAAATATATAAGTTTACAATTTTATCTGCGGTATGCAGACATGTAATACGTTAGGGCATATATGTTACACAATGCAAAAATGAATTTGAGCTATCAGGAGGTTGACAAGATCCTTTTTGAAAATTACATCACTGTGATTTATTTGAAACTTTGTTGTTTCTCTGGCCTACTATGGGTGTAAATGTAGGTGTGGCATAACTACTTACTTTTTGCAACATGCCAAAGGTCATAGAAATGATGTACTACAGGCTTCCCAAGTTCTTTACACATTTTGGGACATTCTACACGCATCCATTTTCCAATAGACTTATGTCGATCAGAAATGAATGACTTAATTATCATTCCAGTAGTGAACAAGTAGGCAAATGCCCTTTGGTGCCCTAAAAATTCCATAGCAGTACTGCTACCAGCTTCATTAGCCTGAAAATAAAATCACTTAATAACTTATTTATTCTTAATTCTATATTTTTTGTTAGGTGATCAGTGAACCATGAATCCAACATCCTTTGTACAACCCAAGAAATGAATCACAGTGACAGTCTTCAGCCACACATAACTACTGGTACTTTAAAGTGTTGGAGACACACAGGAAGGCCATAGTTTATACTGTTGTATAATTAGTTCACTTTAAACATGACTTTAAAAATCAATGTTAAAATACCTGAATTAAAAGAACATCAATAATAAGGCCAATAGTGCAGCATAAGATTGAGTATGTACAGTATTTTGCAGAATGCCCCATGGAATCATGCCTCCCATCACCAGCCAGGTCTACTTCTTTTCCATCTATACTGTCAATCAATTTTTGCTTGTACGAACGCCAAAATGTAACAACACTTGGTATAAGTAAATGGCGCTGATGGTAGTAATATGTTGTTTCATGATAAACTAACAGATTCATGTGCTTGAGTACAAGCAAAACTTTTCTTATGGATGCTCCTGCACACAAAACTGCAAAACTCAGCAGTAATTTGCCAGCAGGAATCCTTCCAAGTATTTTGGGCTGACTTTCCCAGATATAAACCTTCTCACATTTCTGACATTTGGAAGTTATTACAATGTATGTTCCACTTTGCTTGATGTCGATATCAGGTTTTGGACAGAAGCAGTACCGACAGAACTGGAAAAGAACTAGTAGCTTAGATAGGAAAACAATTGCTTTTGGTTCGTTGCGGGCATCCTTTTCTTCTGTGTCCAATCTAAAGATGAAAAGAAAATAGCAGACTACATTGTATTAATTAAATAGAAATGTAACTTTAATTGTAGCATGTAAAAGTATTTTATTGCATATCTTAATGCAAGTATTAGATTGCAAACATTAAATGTGGGGAATACTTTGCACTATTCACTACTACATAGTACTGTATAAACAATAGAAAACAATAGAATTAGCATAATATAGTACTATTTTCTACAATTTATATTGTAGACATTTAGTGTTTGCACTATATATATGTATACTGCTATAAAGCTAGGGGTTAAACACTGGAACACACAATCATTAATTCTTAATAAATAATCTTGTTTTTAATTTGAATAAATAGCAAACCTGGTGTTACATGTGACTTTTTGAGCTATAGTTTCATCGTCGTCTCCATAATCTATATACTGTTGGTCATTATCCTCCGGTATTTCTTCTGGCTCTTCTTCAAGGGTATGTTGCCCTTCCATGTCGAGCAATTCCACGGGACATTCATTGTCACTGGGAACCCATTCTTCATCAGATGTTTGCCTCTTGTTTTCCTTTTCAGGAAAATCATATGGATAAGTCTGAGTAGCTAGAAAAAGAAATACATTTATTATCATTATTGTCATCATTAATTATATTTTTTCTTGCTGTCATCATAATTATTATAATCCATTTTATTTTTTTTATCAGTTATTTTTATATCTATTGTCATTATCAATTATGTACTTTGTGTACATTGTTTTCTTACTTTTTGTTGAGACCACTGGGGCTTTTTTTGTGTTGGTAGCCAATGCACTCAGCAAATCTGATTCACTTTTTTTCATTCTGCGGATTTTGGTTTGCAGGTTTTTTACTTTTGTCTTAAGATCATGCTGATTGTTATCTACAGGACTGCTGGCACTGCTACATGTAGGACTAGGATTTAGGTTTGATACCTACATGATTAATCAAAGAAATATGTGAGTTTTATGAAAGTACTAACTGCATGGTCCAAAATTAATTATTCAATATAAAAGAACTATTTTGTGCTATGTAGTTACTGAGTTGTTTCATAGCACCACATAACTTTTAAACAACTGAGCAAATTAAGACTAAAAAGTAAAGTTTTGTCAGTTATATGTGTCTGAATTGTCAACTTACTGACTGTGTATTAATAGAAACTTGTGGGAGCTCCAACTCTACTGTTGATGTAGGACTAGGATTTAGGTTTGATATCTACAGGATTAATCAAAGGAATATTTGAGTTTTATGACTGTCACAGTGTTATGTTATAAGACTCTATAGCTACAAAGTAAAGTTTGGTCAGTTACTCATGTATGTCTGAATTGTCAACTTACTGACTGTGCAATAGAATTTTGTTGGTGCTCCAACTCTAGATCTACTGTTGTTGTTGTTTTTGTTAATTCTACAGCTATTGGTTCTTGTGGTGAGGCTATTTGGTCTTGGACTTGGTTTTCTTCTGGAGAGGCCACCTTGGGTACTTCCACTGTAGGTCTTCGATCAATTCCCATGTCTTTAAGCATCTAATTGTAAGGAAATTTTTCATCGAAGCAAAACAAAACAACTACTAACTTAGACTCGTCAGATTTCAAACATCGCCGTATCAGTGCTAAGTACAAAATATAAGTCGTGAATTACAAAAATCATACTTTTCAACTTGATTTTGTATTTTGTTTATTTCATTTGTTTATTCATTTACGTGTATTTTCCATGTAGTAAGGTTAAATACAACGCAGTACGTGTCTATATGTCCGGGTGCGTGACAGAATATTGTCAGGGAGTCGAATTATTTTTACGCCTGGAAATCTCGACTTAATACGGTGAAAAGAATGATTTGGTAGAGCTAAACAAAGTAAAGTATGTTTTACTAAACTAGTATGCTATTCTGCAGTGATTTTTTAAAAATTAACATGTAGTTATTCGTGACCTAGTGTCAGGCACGCGAACATATACATACACTGACACTGCGTAAATACAACATCGATCACAAAACAGCTAGCTTAGCTAGCTCAGAATTAAAGTTTTACAAACGACATGAATAAGTTTTCTATAAATTTCTGCTCGAAAAACTGTTAAAATTCAGGAGAAGGACTTTAGCTTATAATATTTATAATATTTACACAGTCAGCAAAACCTACCTTGCGGCGTGTCCTGTCACTGAACTTGTTATCATTTGGACCTTCGTCGCCGGCTGGAAACCAGATTGTGGGTACAGACCCTTTGATTAAGAATCTCTTGATTCCTTGTACGTTCATTACTCGCTCAAAACAGCTTCCTTCGAAATGCTTTGAGCACACAACAAATCGATTTTGCGGCTCAAAGTTCGCACTGTGAATGTCAACAAAGCGCTTCCATTTGGCACATTCGGTCTTGTCAGTAGGCGAGAGATGCAACGAAATGCCATTTTTTGGATCGGATTGGTTGCTACAGCCCTGCACAACACATCTATTTGATGGCATGCTGAAAAAACTATGTTTGTCTGCTTTTATCAGTTATGAAATTATCGCGTGTTTTGCTTCTCACCTACAGATTCTCTCAGGTTGGTTTATTTCTATCAAGTAACTGACGTCACAGATCTCGGCCCAGGCTCTTTACCGAGTTAATGATCAAGCGACATCTGAAAAATGGCGGGTCAAAAAACACCCGTTGAAATGAAGGTCTTACGCTTAGATTTAGCAAAAGAAAATCATGTGGCTTTTTAATGATATTATAAAGATTATAACAATCGAGTTTTTAAGCATTTTGAATTAATTTTGAATTTTTGGCCCATTTTCGTGCTAGTCCCCCTTTAACATTTGCTTGTATCACGTTTCGAGGTCGTACGTCACGCAACACCGCCCATACAAAATATGGACGATATTTGTACAATTTCATGCTTTTCGTGTAATTCTTTTACTCTGTTGCAAATAATACCTCCGATTCTCGAGAGATACACATTTAAGCTATACAAAACCATAAAAATAAATTCAATTTTTAAAAAAATGAGTTCGGGTTTTGATGCTTGAAGTTGACAAGTTGGCCCTATTTTTAGAGAAGATTTTCTAGTGATGATGTATGTATGCCATGTTATTGACCTCTAGCTACGTAATGCGTGCCTGTATCCAATTAATACCAGCAGATTTAAAACTGCCAATAAATTTGGCGCAATTTGATGTATAATACTTGTACTTTCGTTGCGATTTAAGCTCGGGTTTTGGGTCACAAAGTTTGCACGCTGGTCTTTTTACGTCTTGACACTGAATACGGTCACAGTGAAGGCGCAGAATGCGGGAAGGAGAAGGAAGCTACATTCGGCAGTAATATTCCTTGATTTACGTATGAAATAAACAAGTAAGTATACTGAACAAATATTATCTTTACCGCGCTTTCTGATAAATCGAAATTGAATAAAAAAAATAATAATATATCTATATTTGTTTCAGCTATTTAATATATTATATCTGTAAGACTGTAGAATACGAATACTTGCATCATCCTTTTGTCCGAAATACAACTTTCGCTTTATTTCACGGTAAAGTTCAATTCTCTATTAATCAAGTCGTTTCTGTCCCTAAATGAAGCATTTGATGGTTCTTTGTAGGGTTCTAAACGCTAAAAAACTTTGCTTGTATCCCCGGCCCGTCACTGCAAGATCTCCAGTCATCGTATGAAGTACTGTATCCTATGAAGTGAATTTTAACCTTCTTTCGTACCTTGTCTACATCTGTGATTATTACAGGATACAGTTTTCGAACTTGACGTTTCTTTCTTGTATTTTTGGACTTAATAGTTTCAGTAAAAACTTCATTAACAAAGAGTTTCGGTGGCTTTCTTTCGCGTATTATAATCTCGGCGACTCCATATTTATCACTGCAAGCCGACGCGTGACTGATTTCCCGCGAAATTTGATACTACGGCGCAAGCGCACTAGTGAAATTATGGCCGAGTGTACCTGGACACTAGTGAAAGCTAAATGTTCACGATGTATGGCAATAAGTTTGATATGTTGAAAATGACCCCTAAAAGGTACGCACAGATGCAAATAAAGCAGAGTAAAAATTGACCCTTACAACTGATTTTTGAGCCAAAACTCGAAAGGACCCTAAAAGGTACGCACAGGAAATATTTTAACCCTAAAAGGTACGTACGTCGATCACCATCAAAAATCATCATCAAAAATTGAAATGCCGTATGACGAATGTGTCACGCATCTTTCATCAAACTGTCGAAAAGCCAAACATCCACAAAATGATCAAAATTTACTGATTAGTAAAAATATAAAATATATAACTGTAAAAAAAAATATTGCCTGCCAAAAAGTCTAAAAAAAAATATTGATAAGTTCATGTCAATAAAAAAAAATATTCCATATTTAAAACTCCCCCCCCCCCCCCCCCACAAAATGATCAAAATTTACTGATTAGTAAAAAATATAAAATATATAACTGTAAAAAAAAATATTGCCTGCCAAAAAGTCTAAAAAAAAAATATTGATAAGTTCATGTCAATAAATTCCATATTTAAAACTCCCCCCCCCCCCCCCCCATCACTTTTCTAATGGTCCGTCCCTTATATAATACATGTCATGCAACTTTTGTCACGCAGTGTTTGTAATGTCACGCGCGATAAATAGACATTTTTCGAGATTGGTGGTTTATTAGTGGTTTATTGGCTCAATTGAAATATAGTGTACACTTATCATAAACTGTATTATATACCAGTCAGCTCTTTATACAACAACATTATTTAAAATATTTCTTTGTTTCTGATTGGTTGATGAACTGGCGAATTCTTCGCGTGAATACTCGAAAAGTATTCGAGGGTAATCTATTATTTCATTTGTTAATTTTATAGTATGTATATACTTTTTTATCAATTCTAAGTTTATTCTAATGTTTTATATGTATATGTGTTTTATAATTTTAGATAGAGGGCTACTAGTTTATTAGTTTTTTTTTAACTATTCTTGCATAGTGTGAAAGAATGAATTTCGTGGACGAGGAAAATCGCACATAATGGCCTCAACGAGTGCAAAAAACTACTAGGGGTGGTCTCGGAGTCTCGAATTTTCTAAATTGTTGGTCTCAAAATCTTATTTTTTTAAAACGACAGTCTCGGAGTCTCGAATTACTATTATTATTAAATGTATAATTTAAGCATAATTAGATTAGATAGTAAGATGTTGTTGCAGTAAAATCTCGTTCTCGGAAAACGTAAAGCAAAAAATCTCGGTCTCGAATTTTAAAACCTCCATCTCGCCGTCTCGGAAAATCTCGGAAGGACCATTCGCCACCCCTACTACTCCTTATGTGATGCCGATTTATTTGAATAAAGTACCATGCAATACTCGGTATTTTTTATGCAATGTTATTTGTCTTTTTGTGCTTATCAAAGTTCTTCTAAGGAAATTGAGGCTTTTTGAAAGCATTTCTTAAGTCGGTGGTTAAGGCTGTTAAGATGACCATCAGCTCCTGTTTAGTATAAAGACGTTTGAAAAAATACAACACTTCTATGTCTGTAAGAAATAACTCTACTTTTATCTTGTTCTCCAGTACGGTAAATCGTGCTCTATCTAAAAGGTTTTTAGCTTTGTTGTACTTGTTAACCACAGTGCGATATCTTGCGAATGCAACTAATGATATTGCCGAAGCGGCAACAAGGCCAATTGTGCGTTCATTGGACAGCGTGAACTGTGTAGTAGACAAGCCCAATGCTACAATGGCTGCAGATCCTACTCCAGCTACTCCACTCAGAAATCCACGAATATCAGCACCCTCCCGTTCTTCCACACAGTGTTGACCTTGCTTTAAAATCTCGTCGTAAAGCTTTTCGAGATCGAATTTGACACTTTCTAAACTTGGTCGAAGCTGGATGACTAGTACTGTGTCAAGGAAGTTGACTTCGTCCTCAGAAGAATTTTGTCTGGAGCTGAATTGTTTTTCAATGTCTTTGAAAATTGAACTGATTTTAGGGCGGATGAAATCGTCTAGTAGTACTCTCTCCACTTTCCCTTCCGCATATTCTAAAAGGTTTGCTGCATCTATGGCGTAGTGATTCAATCTGGCGACCTCGGCTGCAAATAGAAGTGAGTAACACTGATTGGGTTTCCAATTCATATTCTCAGACAACGACAACGAATTAAGATGTTCCCAAAGTTCTGGTGCGAAAGGCCTGATTATTTTTTCGTTCGAGATGAGGAGCTCTAGTAATTCGTTCATTATAGTTTTGTCCGACATGTTGCAATATCTTCTTTAACAAGATGATTTGACGAGCAAAGGTTTGAAGCTGTTTAGGGCGTTGTGATACTTTGGTCAGTTTATAACACAATGTCATCTGGACTCGGAGGACTCTCATTTACAGACATATTGTTTAATTTTGATTGGCACAAAAATCATATCCGTTTTTGTATTATCCAATCAACTGCCTATCGACAGTGAGTAATTCTGAAAACTATTGATCGGTAACGTGGTAACAAGTGAGTTGAAATTTATTTTTTAGTGTTATTTTTCAACATTGACAAACATCAAAGGTACCGTCTTCCTAGTTTTGATTGACAGCAACGAGGACACAACTTCTCAACATACATGCGTCACAATGTCTAAAGGCTCAGGCAAACTTTAAAAATTCTGTAATCTACAAGCTAGCTTATTATTATTATTCTTTTATCTTAAAAGCTACACTTGAACACATGGGGTTAGAGTAACACAAAAGTTTTCAAATCAAAACCAAAATTAATGTTTTTACAAAACTTGTAATCAACCTATGACGCACGCATGTAGTCGGAGTTATGAATAATATGATTTATTCATAAAGCAATTTAAAGAATCAGAGTCATTCAGAAAAAAAATGTAGGGAGTATAGTTTTATATTGGGTCAGTTTAAAAACTAGATGGATAAAGTAACAATCCGCTCAAAAGGGTTACTCAATTTATCAAGTATGTTAGCTTTGAATTATTTCAAAAAGCACAGGTCCGTAGACTGGATAGGTTATAACAAGCCCCCCTCGCGTGATGTTTTTGTCGGTTCGAAAGTAGACATAAGCCGGCATCAACAGCATAAAGGCCTCTAAGCCTGTACCTTTTAGTTGGCTGTAAAGTAACGTGAAATAGAATGAATTTTAACTTATTTTAGTCACATATCTGGAGAGATTTCTGGAGGGAAAACGTAAATATAGTATACAGTTAGTATTGGTCCAAATCAATTACAATACTTGCTAACACCTGCTCGCCATATTTCAGTAATAACAAGTTTGTTTTCTAAGGGGTTTTGAATGCCATAGTAAGTAGGATTGTTATTCAATGTGTGCATTCTGAATGCAGCACATCACGCGTATTTTTGATTACATTGGCTTTGACCGAACTGTACTGAAACTAAATTAAAGTAAACTACACTACACCGCACTAAAGTAAACTGCACTACATTGCATCACACTACACTAAACTACACTAAAGTAACCTAACTGCACTTCATTACACTAAAGTAAGCTAAGCTACACTACTTACACTCAATACACTACACTAAAGTAAACTCACTACACTAAACTAAACTAAACTAAACTAAACTAAACTAAACTAAACTAAACTAAACTAAACTAAACTAAACTAAACTAAACTAAACTAAACTAAACTAAACTAAACTAAACTAAACTAAACTAAACTAAACTAAACTAAACTAAACTAAACTAAACTAAACTAAACTAAACTAAACTAAACTAAACTAAACTAAACTAAACTAAACTAAACTAAACTAAACTAAACTAAACTAAACTAAACTAAACTAAACTAAACTAAACTAAACTAAACTAAACTAAACTAAACTAAACTAAACTAAACTAAACTAAACTAAACTAAACTAAACTAAACTAAACTAAACTAAACTAAACTAAACTAAACTAAACTAAACTAAACTAAACTAAACTAAACTAAACTAAACTAAACTAAACTAAACTAAACTAAACTAAACTAAACTAAACTAAACTAAACTAAACTAAACTAAACTAAACTAAACTAAACTAAACTAAACTAAACTAAACTAAACTAAACTAAACTAAACTAAACTAAACTAAACTAAACTAAACTAAACTAAACTAAACTAAACTAAACTAAACTAAACTAAACTAAACTAAACTAAACTAAACTAAACTAAACTAAACTAAACTAAACTAAACTAAACTAAACTAAACTAAACTAAACTAAACTAAACTAAACTAAACTAAACTAAACTAAACTAAACTAAACTAAACTAAACTAAACTAAACTAAACTAAACTAAACTAAACTAAACTAAACTAAACTAAACTAAACTAAACTAAACTAAACTAAACTAAACTAAACTAAACTAAACTAAATACAGCAAAACTCAAAGTTTTTACACCGACAAAGGAATACAGCAAAACTCAAAGTTTTTACACCGACAAAGGTTTTATTAACTGGATATCACTATTGAGTTTACAGCTGACTTGAAGCAATGAGGTGATACCCACATCAAATTTAGCCGTGTGTTCAAAATAAATATTTATTTTTGGAAGCTATGCGCTGCTAGAATAGGATTTTTTTCTACTAATAGTGAAAATGGAGGATGGTTTTTACTATATGTAAAATAATATAGTACTCAGTATAAGTTTATACGGATGATTTTGAATACATAGAAATGAAGGGGAGTGTACATTTGTGTGTAACCCGTCACATTTATTAGCTGACTCTAGCGGTTATTGCAATATTGCACCTACTTAGCGGTCTTTTACCAAAAAAATGCGATTAATATTCAGTATATAAGCCACATAACTATACGTTTGTGGAGGTAAATCAGTAAAGGAGAGTCTTACAAATTTGTTTTTGATGATTTTATTTCCCACGACTATGTGTAACCATTTAGCCTTAATTTCTGATATCAGTAAAATTTGTTGAAAATAATGTGTTAAAACTGGTTTATCAGTTGTCAAATTTCGATGGAACATGAACTTTACTTTATCTTCGACAATTTAGTGCAAATTTGATGCTGATCGACCTTGATGATCAGGAACAGTGTAAAATTTATTTTTTTGTTTACAGATTCGACACGTCAAAAAAATGAATTCAGTTTTTGTCAATATTTCGTATTTCGTATATTTACTCTAGTTACAAAGCCTTGATTTCTATAATACTTCAGGATGTATTTGTCGTTTACTTGTTTGACATATTTCTACTGATAAAAGTTAGGCTAGCTCTTCAAGTAGCGGCACTCTTTGAGAGCGACCAAATAACACAATAGATTCTATTATTATGTAAATAAGTGACGGGGTATTCTATAATCTAGCCAAAGTAATTGTATAATTATAGAAGAAACTTTGTTGAGTTATTTTCGACAAGCGAATACTCATTTGCATATGTTGTAGCTTGGTGCAAAAAATATTTTTGTTATTACAAAGAGATCATGCGATGTGTTAATTTGAGAATTATTTTACATGTATTTCATGTTTAGAATGAATTTCGCATCAATATCTTTTTTATTACAAAAAAGTACACATTTCAAATTGTCGGGAAAATCGTTCTTGTGACGCTATTGGGTATCACCTTGATACCAGTCAGCTGCTTTAGCATGATAGTTTGAATAGTTATGAATCATGTTGACTGATCACAATGGATATTATTCAAAATATTTTTGTAAGCATTAAGTATTTATGATATGCAGACTGCGTATTGTATTCTAGTAAATAATCACCGTGGTCTAGAAACACATGAATTGCAAGAATGTCATGATATTAAAATAAGAAGTAAGAAATAATTATTTTGCTAAAATAATGGATAATATTTCACCATTTTGAAGAAATAAAAATACTTTTCTTTAGACTTTCTTCTTGGTTTGCACCTTAAAATAGTACAAACAAAAGCTCGTTGCAAAACAAAAGCTCTGTTGGAACGTGTTCTTGGAACGTGCAGACACCTGCAGCACACTTTAAAAAATTCAAGGTCTACCTACATCAAACACTAGTGCTAGTGTTTGATTAGGGGATAGAAACACCAAGAAACGGATGAAAGCACAAGACCATAGGAGAAACAGAGACAAGGACGGATTTCAGTGAATTTTGGCCCTACATAATTTTTATTATGGTTAGTATGGAGTTTGCTTGCAAAGGAAAAAGATTATTCGAAGAATGCAACGAATTTAGAAAAACAGCACCACAGTTATCTGAATGTATCGATAATTTGGCAGAAAAAAAGATATCTGTAAGCCAATACTGTCATAACTTTCTTGGTTATATCATACTATGTGTAGCCATTCTTGAAGAAGCAACTCAACGAACTTTCAAAGCTGAGATCGCAGTACATCCCAATCCAGCCAATAGACAAGTGAAAAACAAAACAAAACAAATACTGGAGATATTGGAAAACATCCACCGTAAAGCAAAGATAGATGCGACAAATACAAATAGCATAAAAGATTTCCAAACAGCCCAACAGAAATTCCCAATTCCAAACTCCGAATTTCAGACAAATCCACATGACAACAAAGAAAAGAGTTTCCCACTCGTTGAGAAAAACCTCCGAAGTTTGTTCAACGAATTAAAAGCGGAGCAAGGTAAACTGTACGATGATATCATGGATCAAATCATTTCTTTCATAGAGGAAAAGGAAAATGCAAGTTTCTTGCAAGGACTAGGAGAACTCGCAATCGTTGTTGGCTTGGGAACTGGTCTTGCTGTCAAAAAACAAGATTTTTCCGCTGTTACTACTAAAGAAGTTATCGGCGTCGGCCTCGGAGTTGCGGCCTGTTTAGGCTTAGTAGCTTGGAAGAAATGTAATGATGACCTCACTAACAACAACGAAGAGCCGATAGCCGGGTTGAGAGCAGCCAGGAGACAAGTTTTAGAAGCAAAGATCATAGTTGATACATTTCTCACAGAGCTTGAGCTGCTAGAAATCAAAGGAGGATACACCGAAAATGATCTCAACAGAATCATGCAAACAATGTATTAATAAAAAAGTTTTGCATCAGTATCGATATCTACGTCACTATTTTTATCCATAAATCACTCAATTTCAACAATTTCCATTCAACTTTTACAACATGCGACTTTTGTACACCTCTCGTATGGTTATGGATATATTTATTGTACGAATTTGTCTACCACAAAGGATTCACAAATATAAACTGCGATCGGTTTTGCACCAGCTGTTTGAAACAAACCACATATCTATAGCTTCTATAGCAAACTGAACAAATACACAAATGGATTTTTGCAGGTTAAACAATGTTCTAATATGCAGTCCTGATGGTTACCAAATTTGATAACCCTGATTTGTTATGATATTTGAGAAACCAAACAGTAGATCAGCCAATCAGAACTCGGTTTTAGTAGGTGACGTCACATCTAAGTGAGAACAACAACAAACAGTCCGGAATATAGTCTTATTTGGCGAGATTTCTAATAGCGCTGCGCGCGAGTGACGTCACGGAAAATGACCCCCCAGTGGGACTCAGACAAACAAACCATCTCAGTTGAAGGGAATGTTAAGAAAACGTTCATAGTTCGCCACTAATTTCGCTCCAGTGCGAGCTAAAGAGCGTTTTATTTGACCGAAACGATGAAATTGATGGGTTTAGGTTTGAGACTGCTCCACAAAACCAAACTGTCGATCAGTTAGCTGCATGATGAACGCTTAAAACGAATATTTCCCCCAGGATCGATTAATAGTGAGATTCAATAAACCCGAATAAAACATTTAACTGATGTATGGCGTTCTTTTGCGGACAAAAATATGTAAAATAAAAATTCAACTCGACATTTAAAAAAATACAACCAAACTTCAAAATTTGAGTTCAAAGTTTGTTTTCAAATAAATAATAGTCGAGAAGACAAGAAAAATGAGTTTAAAATGAAAAAAAAAAACGAGTCGAGATTTGTAAAAAAAAACACGAGTCGAGATTTGTAAAAAAAAAAACGAGTCGAGATTTGTAAAAAAAAAAACGAGTCGAGATTTGTAAAAAAAAACGAGTCGAGATTTGTAAAAAAAAAAAACGAGTCGAGATTTGTAAAACAAAAAATGAGTCGAGATTTGTACGAGAACGCTGACCATTCTGAGCCTGCATCAAAAACAAAATGGCGGCGCGGTGGCTTCCGAATCATGCCGAGTTCTTCTACTCTTTGGGAAGGCTTGGAGTCGAGATTTGCGTGAAAAAAAAAAACGAGTCGAGATTTGTAAAAAAAAAACGAGTCGAGATTTGTAATTTTTTATTTTATATTATAAGTATAGTTCCATCTAAAACCGATTTGCTGCAAGGCATCAAGTTGTCTTTCACTGATATCTATAAATCGTGGTCGCCCTGGCATATGAGACTCGACTGTATGCACATCACCGCCGTCGTCCTCAATATGTTCTTCGCGTTCGATGTTGCGATAGCTTCGATCTTCAAAATGGGAACGCAGGAAACCCACACGACGCAAAAGGAAAGTTAAATCTGTCATGAGGGTGGCTTGTGGAGTAGCATTATCGATATTGACAAATGTCTCAGTCAACCTTGCAACCAGAGTGGAAAGTGTCCTCTCGTATTCATCAAGACGTCGTACCATGAATTCAGAAGAATCATATGAAGCAGCACTCACTTGTCGCTCTGCATTTTCTACAAGCCTTCCCAAAGAGTAGAAGAACTCGGCATGATTCGGAAGCCACCGCGCCGCCATTTTGTTTTTGATGCAGGCTCAGAATGGTCAGCGTTCTCGTACAAATCTCGACTCATTTTTTGTTTTACAAATCTCGACTCGTTTTTTTTTTTACAAATCTCGACTCGTTTTTTTTTTTTACAAATCTCGATTCGTTTTTTTTTTATTTTAAACTCATTTTTCTTGTCTTCTCGACTATTATTTATTTGAAAACAAATTTTGAACTCAAATTTTGAAGTTTGGTTGTATTTTTTTAAATGTCGAGTTAAATTTTTATTTTACATATTTTTGTCCGCAAAAGAACGCCATATTGATCAATCGCATAGTCGTTTCGTTATGTACAGACAACAATATTTATGCCGTAAAACAATCGCATAATCGTTTCGTTATGTACTATAAAACCTACCAATATTTATGCCGTAAAACAATCGCATAATCGTTTCGTTATATACAAACAGCCAAACTTATGCCGTTGATTAATCGCATAATCGTTTCGTTATATACAAACAGCGAAACTTATGCCGTTGATCAATCGCATAATCGTTTCGTTATATACAAACTGCGAAATTTATGCCGTTGATTAATCGCATAATCGTTTCGTTATGTACTATAGAACTTAACAATATTTATGCCGTAAAACAATCGCATAATTGTTTCGTTATATACAAACAGCCAAACTTATGCAGTTGATCAATCGCATAATCATTTCGTTATAAACAAACAGCTAAATTTATGCCGTTGATCAATCGCATAATCGTTTCGTTATGTACTATATAGAACTTAACAATATTTATGCCGTAAAACAATCGCATAATCGTTTCGTTATATACAAACAGCGAAACTTATGCAGTTGATCAATCGCATAATCGTTTCGTTATATACAAACAGCGAAATTTATGCCGTTGATTAATCGCATAATCGTTTCGTTATGTACTATAGAACTTAACAATATTTATGCCGTAAAACAATCGCATAATCGTTTCGTTATATACAAACAGCGAAACTTATGCCGTTGATCAATCGCATAATCGTTTCGTTATGTATATAACGATTTATATCGCTGTTTGTATATAACGAAACGATTATGCGATTGTTTTACGGCATAAATATTGTTAAGTTCTATATAGTACATAACGAAACGATTATGCGATTGATCAACGGCATAAGTTTTGCTGTTAGTATATAACGAAACGATTATGCGATTGATCAACGGCATAAGTTTCGCTGTTTGTATATAACGAAACGATTATGCGATTGTTTTACGGCATAAATATTGTTAAGTTCTATATAGTACATAACGAAACGATTATGCGATTGATCAACGGCATAAGTTTTGCTGTTTGTATATAACGAAACGATTAAGCGATTGTTTTACGGCATAAATATTGTTAAGTTCTATAGTACATAACGAAACGATTATGCGATTGATCAACGGCATAAATTTCGCTGTTTCTATATAACGAAACGATTATGCGATTGTTTAACGGCATAAATTATTTTGTTATGTTAGTATATTTAATTTATCTTTCATATAACTACTTATTCGCATAATTTATTTTGTTATATATATGTTTTTAATGGCATAATATGCGAATATATATAGACCCGATGTCAGTATCTATCTATAAAGGAAGAATGAAATAAAATTTTAATATTAACTTAAATGTGAAAAATAACAAATTTGATAGAACTGATAGAAAGCGCAGCCATATTCGCCATGGAATCCGGTCAACTCGCCAGATGGTCAACTTGCCCGAAACTATTTATATTAATAGGTTTTAGCAAATATAAAGAGTTTATGCAAAGCGAATTAAAATGACAATTATGTTTTATGTTAACTCACTGAGACTTATTATACTCACTTATGGTATAAAGCGAAAGCACTCCGGCTTGGTCGAACCATATAGTTAATATTAACTATGGTCGAACTGCCGTAAAAATTTCACTACTTCACGTGTAATCCTTCGGAAATTTTAGATTGCCGGCGATAAGTTGCTCTAATGTCTAATTTTCGTCTTTAATGTGCTCTATGAAACCATTATTTTTAAATGAATATAACTATAGAAGACTGTTGTTTGACTTTATTAAAGATTTTCTGTCAAAGTAGCGACAAGCACTGACGTGTGTAAAACTATACAAATTGAGTATAGTCATATAAAGTACAAGAATAAGCCACACTTCTTCACCCTAAAGTATTAATGTTTGGAAATAGTATTTCTTTAAATCTATACCGAAAACAGCAAGAAACAACCAGGGATAATTACTCCAAGAAATTACTCTTGTCGGTACAGCTTTCTATACGACATATCTAACAGAACAAAACAACGAAAATTATTGTTCGCGCTCACGCCGCGCCGTTTGGCCCTCGATGAAGACAGGTTTTAGTCACAATGGTTCGGTGATTGTATATGTCCAAACCCAAGCAGTTCTCAATGTATCATATGAACCTTTTAAAGCATCAAAACTAGTTGGCTTATACAGTTTTCTAGTTGTTGCTAGATTGCTATACGGCACGAACATGTTTACATCATTCACCAAACAGTGAATGTTATCCCAAAATCTTCGTTTCCTGTAAAAAAATCACCAGTTTATCGAAATATCTGGAATGAGTATTGCATTGACCTCATTCATATTGTTTTGTAATAACTATATTGTAAAAAACGATGATAAAATGTGAAGAAAATGGCGAGCGTAGTACTCATCTCTTATAGAGTTACTGTAGTTTTGACCTGTGTTTGTCTGAGTCATGTGGGGGGTCCTTTGGTATGCAATCTATTTTTAGAACTCGCGCGCAGCGCTATTAGCGAACTGTCAAAGAATCGAGATTGTACTTTGGTTACGAAGGCAGAAGTATTATTATATTCTTCATGACAAGATGCTATTTATTTCATAATTGAAGTATTCTTACATCAAATCTTTCAAAATTTCCATTAATACCTATCGGTCATCTTAAAGAACTTTTGTCTAAACTCAAACATAACTCTTCTGTTTTGCATAAAGATCATAAACAGTTTTATATTTCTATTTGGATCATATATTAATAACATTTTTCTTCATATAAGAGAATAGCTTAAGCCATTGGAAATACCAGGAAAATATGAAAACATTTGACTGCGAGTATTGCTGAAGGTCAACATAATTTTATAGTATTGACCTTCGTAAGATTATCATTTTGTATTCAATTTAAAACATATTCGTGTCCGATTCTACAAAGGTCTTAGACACATGCAAACTGCCAGCTTTCTGAAAGAGAAGCAGAAACACTGGCGATTAATACAGAAGAAATAAAGTAAAAGTAATAATAAGAATTTGGATCATAAGTTTGTACGGCTTGAAGCCCGTCTAGATTATCAACAATTCTTGACTCTTGTTTAAAAAAAAACTTAAAATAAAATGCAATACCAAATACCATCTTTTAGCCAACATGAAATGGCCTTCGTCTTATAACCGATTTACAAAAGTACAGCCTATTTATCGAGCAATCGAGCAACGTTTCTTGAATGTAAACAGTATGACTAGTATGGGGTGATGAGCTGGAATAGACACACTCATACACAAAATCAAAGCGGCCCAGCGTTCTATAGACCGGCCCATGTTGAGATTTCACACAATGATAGAAGAACATCTCCTAAATACCCCTATATTTTTTTCGTGGAACCAAAAAAATCATTCGACAAGAAAACAAAACAAGTATTTGGGAAACCGGGGTTTGAATTGAAGCTTTGAAGTACCAGTGTAGTTAAGAAATTTACTCACCGTTCACCATCATTTCGCTCTAACACTCCGTAAACATGCTGAGACTGTACTTAAGATAATTCTCTTCTACGTAGTATAAAATAATCTCGCAAAAACATTTTGGAAAGACAATAAAAACTCAATAAATAAAATCTTACTGCGGAATTTGTTCAACACCGGAATGATGACGTCATAATCCTTTTAGCTGCAATGTTGTGGTTATCAAATTTGATAACCATCAGGACTGATATGAGTTTGACGTCAACAAAACATTACCCCGAGCCGGACGTAAAAATGACGTACATGCAGACTTGCAAATGATAAAAACAAATACTAGATTAAGAAACCCTCTGGTTTCCAGGGTAACAAAACATCGTTACCATCACACATGTACACCTATTTCAATTAACGTTGTCCATCTGGAATGGTTGATCTGAGACCGATAGGAATTGTGGGAGCTCGTTAAACTGTACGTAAATGCACTATTATAATCACTCTCGAATATTAATGTTTGTAACACCGTAAAAAATGTTGACTTAACTTTACTGACGTTTCGAACTTTAGCCCTTCGTCGGAGTAAAAGAGTTAGTCTAGTTACTCCGACGAAGGGCTAAAGCTCGAAACGTCAGTAAAGTTAAGTCAACATATTTTATGGTGTTACAAATTTCATTATATTACCTATCATTTATATCAAACACCGACGCAGCCTATACTAGTTTACTCGCTAGTTTCCATTCATATTGTTAATGATACCATGCAATAATAAAATCATCTAACTGTAGTCAACCATCATCACTACTATATGTGTGCTTATAATTCCTTTCTTTCTTATAATGACCTATGGCCTTGGACAACCTTTTTGAAATAGGTGTATGCCTATAATTCCTATCTTTCTTATAATGACCGATCATCAGTGAATTAAACAATGTTAATGTACAACATTAGTCTGGTTTACTGTCTTTTCTTAACGGACTATGCAGTAAATATCGATCATGCAGGAGGGACTGCTAATTTATGAGTCTGGTATAGCCAAAATTATACCCCTAAAAGATACTGGATGCAAGGAAAAAAAAAAAAGTGCGACTATGTAGACGACAATCCATGGGCTCTTCCTTTTACTCTGTTAAAGATACGAAATCGATCGCTATATTTCAAGAGATTAACCTCCATCACAGGACCTTATCCCTTCGCTTTAGGCCCCACCCTAAACCGAAGGTCCTGGGATCGAGGTTGCTAATACGGCGAGTATACCTGAGTTCCATCCCCCCCCCCCCCCCTCCCCGGCCAATTATAGAAAAGATACGTCACAGAATAGTTAATATATATTAGAAAATCACATAATTGTGTATAGTACTAATATTTTTGATAAACTCGTTATGAGAAAATGGATGAAGAGAAAATAGTCAAAAATAACAATAAACCCACTCGGGATTTGAACCTTTGTCAATGTAATGTTCTTATACACCTATTTCAATTAACGTTGTCCATCTGGAATGGTTGATCTGTGACCGATAGGAATTGTGGGAGCTCGTTAAACTGCAAATACACTATAATAATCACGCTCGAATATTAATGTTTACTTCTGAAATACTGTTATCCATAATTCAGCACCATTCAAGTGTGATCAAAACAATGTATTTGGAATTTAATGAGCTCCCACAATTCCTATCGGTCTCAGATCAACCATTCCAGATGGACAACGTTAATTGAAATAGGTGTACACCTATTTCAAAAATCGTTGTCTCAAACAAAGCCACAGTTCATACTCTGAAGCCTGCAAAGAATGTCGGTATTCTTCTCTTGTTATCGATTTATTCATATAGCATATTTTGGTTGTACGTGTTTGTGTTATTTAACCATAACAAGTTGTTACAGTGTTTTATCTTCTCTTGTTATCGATTTATCCATAGCATATTTTGGTTGTACGTGTTTGTGTTATATGACCATAACAAGTTGTTGCAGTGGTGGATGATGAAACAAATATTTCTTTAAAGGATGTCAGTATTTTATCTATTTATTTATAGCATATTTTGGTTGTACGTGTTTGTGTTATATGACCATAACAAGTTGTTGCAGTGGTAGATATAAGTACAAATATTTTTTTAAAAAACGTGCAATAAATCATAAGTTATGTCCCTGTAAACGCCTTCTTTTGCAGGCTTCAGAGTGTGAACTATGGCTTTGTTTGCGACAGTGATTTTTTAAATAGGTGTATATACTGTTCTACCCTAGAAACTAGAGGGTTTCTTGTTCTATTATTCGTATTTATCATTTCTACGTCTGCGTTCGTTTTTTTTCAAGAGAAACCCTCTAGCCAAATGAGCCTATTCTTTTGAATTCGCCGAGCCAATCAGAAGCGAGGGATCGCTGCGTGACCCCGGCCTTCTGATTGGTTTAAGTCTATGAAGATCTTTGATTGGATGAAAGGTGACAGCAAGATATCAACAAGTTTGCCAAGTTTCCAAATATGGCTATAATTGACGTTGTCATTCAATACAGCATGGAAGTGAGATTCTAAGCTCATTTGGCCAGGGGTTAGTTTCGTTGAATCACAAACCACAAACAAACCGTCAAATTTACAAACGCTAAAGCGAACGATAAAGCAAGGAGAAAATAACCCCTGGTACCCAGAGTAATACTGTTCTTGCCATATACAATACAATTCAATACAAACTTTATTCACATTCCTAAAACAGGCTATCCTATGTTCATTTACAATAAAAAACTTAAAATTAAATTATAATAAAAACTACAAAATTGCAGTAAAATCCTAATTTGATTAGATGATGTTATTGATCAGGTTTAATTTTCGTTTCTTTTTAAAAGTTGATATGTTGTTAATAGACTAAAGGGGGCTTTCAATATTTTGAGTGGGCTTCCTGTGGTATGATGTCTTGACGCATGATGTCATTTAACCGTTTAAGAAAAATTACGTCTCGATACGTTGCTTGACTAAGGGGCTGTTTATATGAAAGCGAGTTGTCCCTGCTAGCAGAGATAACTCTATTGTTTTGAATCCCCAGGGGAACACAAAACAATAGAGTTATCCCGGCTAGCAGGGACAACTCGCTTTCATACAAACAGCCCCTTAATTATAACCTCGTCTGCACATGGCGTTTAGTGTTGTCTGCGAAGGAGGCTAGCTAAATTACTACGATAGCAGGGACTATCAGTTTGTAGTTGATAGAAGATCTTTGAGTGCTCAAGTACCTACCAAGTTCAAAAATGCCTAACTACTCGGTAACCAAAACTTGGAATACAACTCCTTGTGTTAAAGGCACGTTTCAATCTAACTCTGAATCAAAACAATACGTCGTTCAACTCAATCGAGACATCGGTTACTTCACAAACTACCTACTCTTGGTTAATGGCAAGCAAATCCAGAACAACTTGTCTCGTAATGTGTGTAGTCCACTTTGCTGTTCTGGAGGTGAATTTGGCTGGGAGCAAGATGGCCATCATTTCTTGTTGATGTACAACAGTTTTGACTTTCCGAAGCTGATTAGTGGATTCAGATTGTTTGTTGATGGCATTGATGTCGAAACTGGCCTAGAATTCAGGGCATACTGGCGCCGTAAAGGCTTACGGTACTTGGTTGTGGGTTTGCTTATGGCTCTGGTTGGAGTTGCCGTAGTTTGCCTGTACCATTTCCGCATCTCCCTCAGGCAGTCGGTTGAATTTGGGTATATCCTGATTGTTCTTGGCGTTGTGGTGTTTGCCATAAGGGGTTTGATAGCAGTTCTTCGACAGTACAAGGGTCCACGATATCACTATGGAACTTCTACGTACGAATATATTAGGTTAGAATGTGATAATGCTGCTTAAACAGAAAACTTCCCTACACGTGGAATGAATGTCCACTCATGCTTCAATATTCGTTTAAACGACTGGGCTTTCAGTAATGAAGAACTGAATAGAAAACTCGGCAGCAGTGTTATGTCGAACTATAGAGCATGCACTTGGAAATTTTAAGAAGACTAGAAAATCGCCGAGCTAGAAGCACTCCTAACGCTTATCTTGTCTTCAAAAAAATCCCCGCGTGCTTTATAATTCGATAGAGCACGTGCTCTGTAACTCGATAGAGCATGCTGTCTCGTTTTCTCTATTTCCGCATTATTTGAAAGCCCATTTAGATGATAGCCTTTGGTTTCTTATATATAGCCACAACTTTTTATCTATAATGATACAAATAAACAATACTTTTAGACAGTTATTCCAAATCGACAAAAAAGGTAAATGCCACTTTTTTCATACAATTCAAAGATATGTTAATTTTTCTATTTTTTTCAATAAGACGTCAATCGTGAACACCAGCACTTTTCATATAACCTTGATGTATGTCAACATACCTATACACATTTACTTATGTACACAATGTTATTTCATGTAAAGCTATAAAAAGAAGTTGTGATGGGTAAATGTCATGAATAAAGCTATACACATGTATACACAAACAATTAATGCTATAATTATACGCTATATTCAACTTTGTAGTACAAAACTGTGAATTAAACAATGTTAAAGTACAACATAAGTCTGGTTTACTGTCTTTTCTTAAGGGATTCGACTATGCAGTAAATATCAGGAGGGACAGCTAATTTATGAGTCTCGTATAGCCAAACGTTATACCCCTAAAAGGTACCGGATGCAAAAAAAAAAAAAAAAGCGCGACTACGTATAGACGACAATCGATGGGCTCTTTCTTTTACGATACTCTGTTAAAGATACCAAATCGATTGCTATATTTAAAGAGATCAACCTCTATCACAGGACCTTATCCCTTAGCTTTTGGCCCCACCCTAAACCGAAGGTCTTGGGATCGAGGTTGCTAATACGGCGAGTATACCTCCCCGGCCAATTTTGGAAAAAATACGTCACAGAATAGTTAATATATGTTAGAAAATCACGGAATTGTGTATAGCCGTACTAAATAGTCAAAAACTAACAATAAACCACTTGGGATTTCAGTGAATCTTTGTCCGTATACTGTTCTTTTACACCTATTTCAAAATCGTTGTCGCAGCCAAAGCTTTACAGTCCACACTCTAAAGCTTGCAAAGGATGTCGGTTGCATGGACTTAATTTGTGATTTATTACACGTTTTTTAAAGAAATATTTGTATTTATATCTACCACAGCAACATCTCGGTTTGGTCATATAACACAAACACGTACAACCAAAATATGCTATGAATAAATCTATAACAAGAGAAGGAATACCGACATCCTTTGCAGACTTCAGAGTGTGGACTGTGGCTTTGTTTGCGAAAATGATTTTTGGAATAGGAGTGTACACCTATTTCAAAAATTGTTGTCACAGAAAAAGCTACAGTCCACGCACTGCAAAGGATGTCGGTATTTCTTCTTTTGTTATCGATTCATTCATAGCATATTTTGCAATGGATGGACGTGTTTGTGTTGTATGACCATAACACTGTTACAGTGGTAGATAATGAAACACTGATATTTCTTTAAAAAACGTGTAATAAATCACAAATTATGTTTATAATACCGACAACCTTTGCAGGCTTCAGAATGTGACATGTATAGCTTCGGCTGCGAAAATGATTTTTGAAATAGGTGTATAGATACTGTTCTTGCCATATACAATACAATACAAACTTTATTAACATTCCTAAAACAGGCTAGTCTATGTTCATTTGCAATAAAAACTACAAAATTACAATAAAAACTACAAAATTACAGTAAAAACTACAAAATTACAGTAAAAACTACAAAATTACAGTAAAAACTACAAAATTACAGTAAAAACTACAAAATTACAGTAAAAACTACAAAATTACAATAGAGTGCATTTAATATAAGCGTGTAACATTACTAATACTATTTTGTACAAATTAGCAATTAGTAAATTTAGTGTGCACGTGCAAACACTGAACCGCGATTAAAGTTAGCGCCAAATTGCGTACTTGCATAACGCGAGCACGTGAGCATGAGAGTGAGATTTGTTTGGAGCTAAACTGTCATGGAGAATAGTTTCAAGATCCATTACAGAAGCGAATGGAGGTCATCGTTAGTTTATTAACGTTTAAAGCCTGTCAGAGTATTTGTAAGGTGAGCTACACAGTGGCGGATCCAGAATTTTCAAAAGGGGGGGGGGGGGGGGGGGGGGGGGGGGGAGGGGAATTTTGGAAAAGGGGGGGGAGATTTTGGTATCGGATATATAAAAACCACAATAATGCTGGAGCTATCCCGGACGTTAGATATAACTGCTTAGAAAAAGAGGGGGGGGGGGGGGGGGGGGGGAAGTCACCCAATTCCCCTCTCCTGGATCTGCCCCTGCTATATACAATAGAGTAAGCAACACTTATTCTTTAGTGCGCCTTGATTTTTCAGCAGTACAAAATTGTACTATTTAGTAATTAGCGTTCACGCTTTTACTAAATGCATTATCAATTCCTAATTTGATTAGTTGATTTTATTGATCAGGTTTAATTTTAGTTTCTTTCTTAAAAGTTGATATGTTGTTAATATAGACTTAAAGGGGCTTTCAATGTTTTGAATGGGCTTCCTGTGGTATGATGTCTTGACACTTGTTTGAATGCATGATGTCAATTAACCGTTTAAGAAAAATTACGTTGCTTGGCTAAATTATAACCTAGTCCGCACATGGCGTTAAGTGTTGTCTGACGTACGTACGAGTGCAGGGATTACCAGTTTGTAGTTAATAACAGGTCTTTGAGTGCTCAAGTACTTGCCAAGTTCAAAAATGACTTGCCTCTCGTTAACCAATACTTGGGAGACAACTCTTTGTGTTAAAGACACATTTCAATCTAACTCTGCATCAAAACAATACGTCGTTCAAGTCAATCGAGCCATCGGTTTCTTCACAGAGCGATACCTACTCTTGGTTAATGGCAAGCAAATCCAGAACAACTTGTCTCGTAATGAGTGTAGTCCACTTTGCGGTTCTGGAGGTGAATTTGGCTGGGAGCAAGATGGCCATTATTTCTTGTTGATGTACAACAGTCTTGACGTCTATCCGTTGCTCCGTAGAGGATTCAGATTGTTTGTTGATGGCATTGATGTCGAAACTGGCTTAGAATTCAGGGCTTACTGGCGCCGTAAAGGCCTACAGTACTTGTTTTGGGGTTTGTTTATTGCTCTGGTTGGAGTTGTCGCAGTTTGCCTGTATCATTTCCGCATCTTCCATAGGCAGCGGGATTTTCCTTATTACATTGGGTATATCCTGATTGTTCTTGGCGTTGTGGTGTTTGCCATAAGGGGTTTGATAGCAGTTCTTCGACAGTACAAGGGTCCACGATATCACTATGGAACTTCTACGTACGAATATATTAGGTTAGAATGTGATAATGCTGCTTAAACAGAAAACTTCCCTACACGTGGAATGAATGTCCACTCATGCGTCAATATTCGTTTTAACTGGGTTTTCAATAATGAAGAAATAGAAAACTCGGCAGCAGTGTTATGTCGAGTTACAGTGCGAATCACAAAACCGTGGGCACCCAGAAATATTTTATAAATCGTTTATTGTTCGTTGAACAACTCAGAAACAACTATATCACCGCAAGAAGTTTGACTGATGTGTAGTATGATACACTTTTTGTAGTTAGAGTTATTTTGAGTTGTTCAACGAATTCAATACACGATTTCGAAAATTTCTAGGTGCCCACGGTTTTGTGATTCGCACTGTAAGGAGCACTTGGAAATTTTAAGAACATTAGAAAAACGCTGAGCTGAGAAGCACTCCTAACGCTTCTCTTGTCTTCAAAAAAATCACCGCGTGCTTTATAATTCGATAGAGCACGTGCTCTGTAACTCGATAGGGCACGCTGTTTGTTTTCTATTTCCGCATTATTTGAAAGCCCATTTAGATGAAAGCCTTTGGTTTCTTATATATAGCCACAAGTTTTTCTCTATAATGATACAAATAAACAATAATCTTATACAGTTATTCCAAATCGACAAAAAAGGTAAATGTCACTTTTTTCATACAAAGATATGTTAATTTTTCTATTTTTTCAATAAGAAGTCAACCGTGCAAGCCAGCCATAACCTTGATGTATGTCAACATACCTATACACATTTACTTATAAACGCAATATAATGATATCCTAGAGTACAAACAGTAAAAGTGTGCAATACTTTGTAGTATTTACCACTAAATAGTGTTGATTAAACAATAGAGAACAATAGAATTTGCAAAATTTAGCAGTATTTAGTGGTATTTATGCTGGACACTTTTAGTGTTTGTACTCTATGTAAAGCTAAAGAAGTTGTGATGGGTAAATCAGTGTCATAAATATACACATGTATATACAGCTATACACATGTATACACAAACAATTAAAACAATCAAGCTATATATTATACGCTATATTCAACTTTGTAGTACAAAACTGTGAATTAAACAATGTTAAAGTACAACATTAGTCTGGTTTACTGTTTTTTCTTAAGGTTCTTTGTGCTAATTAATCTTGTGTCTTTGCTGTGTTTTGGTTTCGAAACTGATAAGCGAGACAATTTGTGTCACGCAACTCTAGTCACGCATCTTTAGTAGTCTAGATTCATGTCAGTTTAGTATTTATCGTTGTTTGATTCAACTCAAAACCTTAGAATTATCATTACAAAGCGAAATTACTGGCATTTTTGCCGTTATTTTAAGGAATTTGGGGGGTTTTAGCGAAGTTCGGCTTTTGTCCGCCATGTTGGTGTCGCTCATGCAGAGGGACACCAACATTTCACGAGCTCCGTATTCGGTCACAATAAGTCCATTTACGCTCAATTTTAAGCTAATGTGGCCTAAATTGCTATATTCATTCTTCTTAACTCATATTTGCTAACACTGCTATATAAAGTATGTGCTTCATGAATTCAATGATCGTTTACAGTTTAAGCGACAATTTAAGGACTTTCAATATGGTCACGTGATCGGTGCAATCCAAGAATAAAATAAACGGGTTAGCTCAGCATGGGCAGCAGAGTATCATTCGCGTTTGTATTCGCTTGCAATCTCCACAGGGAGCCCACATTCATTGTTGATTTCCGAATAAATAAATTGATAAATGTAAATAAAATCGATCAACGTTTAATGCCGTGTCACGCGATTGTTTGACCTAACTGGTAAACACCGGTATCCTATATCCACGGTCATTTCTTACCCGGCGGGGTACATTATCAGCGTCTCGGGTTTCGGCTTACCGGATTAACCGTTGTAACGTTGCACGCTACTATTAATCAGTTAAGAGACGAGAAGGGATGAAACTAAGCGAGTGTCAGATTCGAAAACTCTTGTACATTTTTAATGATTCTTGGATTTCTCAATTTTACTGTTTACTAAAGATTGTGTTACTAAACCGATCCCAAACAACAGGAAGTCGATGTCAAAACAAATGTCCGGACGTAAATTTGGTTTACTGCGGTTTTCGACTTTCTGCGAACTCAGACATTCCCACGGCTTATTGTGAAACACGTTTTTAGCTGCCGTCAATCAAAACTAATTAGTCGGTACCTTTTAAATCCTTAATTGACGGCAGCTAAAAACGCATTTCACAACGAGCCGTTGGAATGTCTGAGTTTGATGTCGTCTAAAACTCCACACGAGTCAGAACACGAGTGAACACGAGTGAACACGAATGAACACGAGTGAACACGAATGAACACGAGTGAACACGAGTGAACACGAGTGACCACGAGTGACCACGAGAAAAAAAAAATGAAATAAAAAAAAAAGAAAAACAAATGAAAATGAAAAAAATAGAAATGAAAAAAAAAATTACGAAAAAAAAGAAAATAAGCCAAAATAGACATGAATGTATCAAAGCAAGTGGTATTACTAAAATATTTGAAGAATAGAATAACAAATTAATAAACAGAAATAAAAAGAAATAATATTAATTCATAATCAAAAATTAATGTTTCACAATTACACTCCATACAAATGAACATTAACAAAGATAATATAATGTTAACAAAATGCATCAAAAATTGAACTGGATTGTAATTAACTTCATAAAGTTGAGATCACAATGTTTCCATAAAGCGTTTGGTTGTTGTTGGAAAGGACAGATCGATCGATATAGACGCGAGGAACAGATATGAAATAAAACTACGTTTAGGTAAGTGTCTATAATCATTTTACATTTTGCTTTAATCATAAAATTCTAGCCTCTTTTAATAAGACTAATAATCATTTCAGACCGTCCGTATTGCACAGTTGTATGGTACTGCACTTGATCGAAGCCCCAATCAGTATTCTTTTAGTTAGTAAAGTAAATATAATGTATCCGTAAAAGCATTTATTGAAGAAATACAAATATTAGCTACTTTCTCTGTTAAAATTACTCTTATTTGCATTGAAATTACTCTTTTTGCAAGCTGCATGCATTCAACTACGAAGTTATTATTAGATTTGCTCAAGCGTCAAACTTGCAAGTTTGTTTAGACAGCTGGCTGTATTTAAATTATCTCGTGAGAAATTCACCTCAGGACCTTGAATCTGCCATCTAAAAGCAAACTAAAAGTTTTGAAAAATACGAGCAGCCTCGAAACAAAAAAACAAATTATTTTTAAGACAACTTGCTGTGTTTGTCTCGTGAGAAATATCAACACAATATATCAGGTATTCTAAAATGCATGCTTCACTAACTTTCAGCTAAGAAATTACTTTTCTAATGTTCCCTGCCGTGTCACGTTGCAATTTAGTAGATATTGTGTTACTAAAAGATCCTAGCTGTCACACGCCAACGGACAGCATGTTGAAGGCCATTGATATTGTAACGTTATTCTACATTACATTACTTATGGTTTTAAAAGGCACCGAAGGTAACTTCTTACATGCAGACCGATTTTTTTGAAGTATCAGATATCAACGCAATCAATTACCTGGTTCCCTGTGATATAAGACAAATCAGGTGCATAGTGTGCCATATCACCATCATATCATATTTGTTCGTGTTCATTCCCATGGAGTCTTTTAAAAACGGCGTAAGACGTTTATTTATACTTTATGGAAACATAGCGATCTATGTATATGTAGATGAAAGTAATATTTCTTTCTTTACAATATGTCATGTAACGTGACCGGTTTTAAACATGTTTAAACCTCCAGGTCCAGCTCGACAACAACAACAAATAAACAGCTGCATGAAACTGGTCTCCTGAAAACTACACCCAACAGCCCAAATCGCCTCAAATATATAACACCAATTGCTTCAGTGACTTTCTATCTTGCTTGTTCTGGCATTTATTTTGCAAGAACAACTTAACTGTTTCTTAGACACTTTTTGAACTCCCTATCACTGGACGAACCGAAGGTCGAACCAGGTAAAAGATAGAGCAGCGGATCACGGACTGACGGACCTAAGGGAAAAGGAGGACGACCAAAAAAATAAAACAACAACATTGAATACGAATTTTTTTCGTTTCAAGATAATCCGACAAAATAACTATATAATCGTAATGAAGCCCGAGTTCACGTATATATGCGTCTATGAAGATGATGACGTCATTACCCAACATTATATATGGCATCATATTTCATAAGAGTCTCTTCCCTGTCTACTATAATGCTGGTAATCCTTTCAGAGCACGCTTAAACGCCGGAATCCAGGCGTCTTGTTAATATCTAAAATTCAAAGATTATTGATGAAATAATCGAATAACGAAAGTTCTCCGAGGGGCTGTTTATATGAAGGCGAGTTGTCCCTGCTAGCCGGGATAACTCTATTGTTTTGAGTCCCACGGGGAATACAAAACAATAGAGTTATCCCGGATAGCAGGGACAACTCGCTTTCATATAAACAGCCCCTGAATTGGACTCGTCTGTCCTTTTCAGTATGTCGATATGACAAATGTTTGATATGAGATGGTGACAATATCGATGACGTAGCGTCTTGTTACAGGGTTCGTGCTGAGGTCAGTAAACAAAATCTAAGGAGTTTTCAAGGAGTTTTCAAGGACCAAAAAGTAATTTTTAAGCACTTTTTGCCACAACTTTAATATATAAATGATATTCCTGTCATTGTTAACGTCGCACAGAATGAACTAATTTTATCAAAATTTACCGTACTTTAGCTAGAAGCTTTTAAGGAGTTTTTGCTGATTTTCTAAAATTCAAGGGCTTTTCAAGTGTCCTTAAAAACGTAAATCAAATCTAAGGAGTTTTCAAGGAGTTTAAGGAGTAGCACGAACCCTGTTGTTATATTTTAATATCTAAAATTCAAAGATTATTGATGAAATAATCGAATAACGAAAGTTCTCTGAATTGGACTCGACTGTCCTTTTCAGTTGTCGATATGACAAATGTTTGATATGAGATGGTGACAATATCGATGACGTAGCGTCCGGGATAGCGTCTTGCAAGTTTCATGCAGTAGTTCATGTCCCGTACACTACGTCATCGATATTGTTACCAGCTCATATCTAGATTCCCATTTTTTACACAGGAAGCCCAAACAACACTTTTTGGGCATATTAAAACCGCTATAAAATGCACAGTTTTTATCGTAGTCTTTTATTCTTCTGGAAAATTGTTATTTAGGACCAGTATTTTTAATAGAAATAGCAAACAGCCAGGGTTTATTGGCACTTTAAACATTTCTAACTAATAATAATTACGCAGTGTTTTTGATGTCACGCGCGACAAATAAACATTTTTTTGGTGCTTTATTAGTGGTTTACTTATAATAAACTGAATTACATATCAAACAGGAAACACAAGTCATTGATCTGACTACTAAGTTGCATTATAATCGATTTATTTGTTTTAAAATCTCCTGGGGCTAGAACATACATATAAAAAGTATCTTGATCAGTGTCTTGAGCAGTGTTTGATCGAGTATCAAGACCTATGCACGTGACTTAAATGCAAAGTTTTTCAAAGTCATACGAAATCTGCGTGCTCTAATAATAACAACAATCAATGTAATTAAACTTAAATTCCACAATCATCATTAATAAAATCACCTAAATCAAAGATATCATCATCTTTGTCCTTTTTCTGGTGTTTGATAAACACGAGCATTCGACCTTGGCAACGGCTCGTTGCCAAGGATGCAGTCCGCCAACTTTTCCGCCATCATGATAGTAGGCGCATTGAGATTACCGCTGACAATACTTGGCATGATCGAGGCGTCGATCACACGTAAATTCTCCACACCAAATACACGAGCCTGATTGTCGACGACGGCCATGCTGTCAGCGGAGTCTCCCATTTTACAGGTGCACGATGGGTGGTATGCTGTGTCGGCGTATTCCCGGATGAAGCCATCGATTTGTTCGTCTGATTGGATTTCTTTACCTGATAAATAACGATAGAGATTAACGTAAATGATGACCATTTTGAAATATGTGTATGCCTATAATTCCTTTCTTTCTTTTAATGACCTATCGCCGTGGACAACCTTTTTGAAATAGGTGTATGCTTATAATTCCTTTCTTTCTTTTAATGACCTATCGCCGTGGACAACCTTTTTGAAATATGTGTATGCCTATAATTCCTTTCTTTCTTTTAATGACCTATCGCCGTGGACAACCTTTTTGAAATAGGTGTATGCTTATAATTCCTTTCTTTCTTTTAATGACCTATCGCCGTGGACAACCTTTTTGAAATAGGTGTATGCCTATAATTCCTTTCTTTCTTTTAATGACCTATCGCCGTGGACAACCTTTTTGAAATATGTGTATGCCTATAATTCCTTCTTTCTTTTAATGACCTATCGCCGTGGACAACCTTTTTGAAATAGGTGTAAGCTTATAATTCCTTTCTTTCTTTTAATGACCTATCGCCGTGGACAACCTTTTTGAAATATGTGTATGCCTATAATTCCTTTCTTCCTTCCTTCCTTCCTTCCTTCCTTATTTCTTTCTTTCTTTTTTTCTTTCTTCCTTTCTTTCTTCCTTCCTTTCTTATTTCTTTCTTTCTTTTTTTCTTTCTTCCTTTCTTTCTTCCTTCCTTTCTTATTTCTTTCTTTCTTTTTTTCTTTCGTTCTTTCTTTCTTTCTTTTTTTCTTTCGTTCTTTCTTTCTTTCTTTCTTTTTTTCTTTCGTTCTTTCTTTCTTTCTTTTTTTTCTTATAATGACCTATCGCCTTGTGCAACCTTTTTAAAATGGGTGTATAAATAACAACCTGGCTTCAACTCTTCACCACGGTATTCATCAAATGCTTTCTGCTGGAATATCTCACGTGACAATCGAACAGATGACCTCATCTCTTCCCAGTCTTCCTCGGTCGACATGTAATTGAAATCTATGAGGGGGTGGTCACGTGGATCGGTGGACTGTAATTTGACGTAGCCCTTACTTTTAGAGCGCATGCTCCCCACATGTACCTGTATAATGAAATATACAATTATGGTAAACGATAATAATAATGGTAATAAACAATTATGATAAACGATGATAATAATGGTAATAATAAACAATTATGGTAAACGATAATAATAATGGTAATAAACAATTATGGTAAACGATAATAATAATGGTAATAAACATATATGATAAACGATAATAATAATGGTAATAATAAACAATTATGATAAACGATGATAATAATGGTAATAATAAACAATTATGGTAAACGATAATAATAATGGTAATAAACAATTATGATAAACGATAATAATAATGGTAATAAACAATTATGATAAACGATGATAATAATGGTAATAATAAACAATTATGGTAAACGATAATAATAATGGTAATAAAAGTGACGACGGCAATGATAATCATGATAATGATAACGATATAACAATTATAGTAAACGATTATAATAATGGTAATAATGATAATGATAACGATAATGATAACAATAATAACGGTAATGATAACAATGATAACGATAAAAATAGTAATGATAACGATAATAACAATAATGATAATAACGATATTGATAATGATGATATTGATAATGATGATAACGATAATAATAACGGTAATGACAACGATAATGATAACGATAAAGATCTAACGATAATGATAACGATAATAATAATGATAACGATAGTGATAACGATAATAATAACGATAACAATAATAATTTAATAACAATACTGATAATAACCCTGATGATAATGATATAATGATAATGATAACAATAACTTTTCCCCTACCTGGAATGCATGCTGGTTAATTGGTGTTCTACCATGGTCGATAACTCCAGAAGGCAGGAAATGAAACTGGATATTTGGATGAGGAACACCTTCCCTACTTCGAATGAAGCCCCCTACCTCAAGATGTGCCGAGGCTCCAAGACCCGTTTGGGAAAGGAACCACTGTATTCCAATAGGGACCATATTCCATAGCTTTTGTGCACTGTATAATGTCAGAGGTTTCTTGCACGCCTACAATAGAAAAGAAACTGTCTGGTTTTGTAATATACACCTAATTCAAAAAAGGTTGATCACGGGGCGAACGGCGATTGGTGATTGCCGATTGCCGATTGCACGACCGAAAGGAACTATGGGTAATACGAATTCCTTGTTATTCGTTTCTAAATTACCCAAACAATGCCTCCACCGTTCTGCGAAACCTTTCGAGACACCCATCTAACGTCATCGCTGAACAGTGTTCGGGTAATTTGGAATGGAATAAGAAGAAATGTGTATTACCCACAGTCCCTCTCGGTCGTGCAATCGCCAATCACCAATCGCCGTTCGTCCCGTAAACCTTTTTTGAATTAGGTGTATACAATGAGCGGCCGATCTGTATGCGATATGCGTTGTATATCTCATACAGATCGGACGCCAATATTGCATAGTACTTATAAAAGTCCAACGTTAGTTCTTTCATATTTTACTAAAATTGTCAAGATAAATGTAAATCTGGCCGAGAAAATTCAAGTTGAATCTTATGCAAATCAATACGAAACCTGTATCAGATTTATTTAATTGGTCACGGACATGATTTCTTTTGTAAAATTACCCTAGTGTAAGTTTTTCCCCCACCCCTGGAAAGTGGGCCACCACATGAATCCCAATCCCTTTAATTTGATAATTTACCTGGATTAACCACTATCCATAACACTCATAATGATATGCAAGAATGAATTAAGGTCATTAACACTCCCATGACAGACCCAAGGGAAAAGAGCACATGCAGTAGGTGCTAGAATGACTATAAAAGGGCTGAATTCAAGGAAGACATTGCATTCGTGCTCAGTTGTGACAGCGGGCGGACTGCGGAAAAAAAGCGACCCACCCACCCACCTTGCAATTCGCATGGTCGCTTGACCGGCCATTGAGTCAAGCTTGGGCAGCTTGCCTCAGTCCGCTCACAATCATCTTCCATACCTTATTTCAATTGAGCATGAATAGGAGTGTTGTGAAATAGAATACAATTCTAAGTGGTCCTGTACGTTCTGACCCACCCCTGGTAAGTGGGACACCACAGGAATCCCAATCCCTTTCATTTGATAACTAACCTGGATTAACCATAACTCTAGGTGGTCCTGTACGTTCTGACCCACCCCTGGTAAGTGGGACACCACAGGAATCCCAATCCCTTTCATTTGATAACTAACCTGGATTAACCACAACTCTAAATGGTCCTGTAAGTTCTGACCAACCCCTGGTAAGTGGGAAACCACAGGAATCCCAAGCTTCTTTAAATCGTCGCCATTACCAATGCCAGATAGCATTAACATTTGAGGAGAGTTGATGGAGCCTCCTGTTAGTATCACTTCTTTCTTTGCCCTTACTCTTCTTATCTGTGGATTATTAGAATAGGGAAGAAGAATCATGTGTAGCAATGTCAGCATCAATCATTATCATCATCATTATCATTACCATCATCATTACTATTATCAATCATTTTCATCATCATTTCTATTATCAATCATTATCATCATTATTACTATTATCAATCATTATCATCATCATTACTATTATCAATCATTATCATCATCATTACTATTATCAAACATTATCATCATCATCATCATCATCATTATCATTAACATATTCCAGCATCATCATCACCTTCACTATCACCATCATATTGCAATAATCATCACTACAAAAAAAATAGTTGTTTTACATTGTGATACAGAAAGTTGCTTGGGAATATTTTCGATCATCATATACCATTATCATCATCATCATCATAATATAATAATATTAATCCTCATCATCACCACCATCATCATCATCATCATCACCACCACCACCACCATCATCATCATCTTTTCATCTTTAGCATCATCTTTTCATCTTTAGCATCATCTTTTCATCTTTAGCATCATCTTTTCATCTTTAGCATCATCTTTTCATCTTTAGCATCATCATTATCTACCTGATTATCTTGATGATATTCTACACCGACAGCTTTGTTCCCATCAAAGAGTATCCTGGTAATAAACGCTTTTGTTTCTGTTTTCAAATGCTTGCGCCGTTTTCTTAATACAGGCCTTAGATATGCATTAGCTGCACTCCATCTTACTCCTACAACAATAATAATTATAATAGAATAATTATTAAAAGAAGAAATAAATGATACAGGAAAGAAAGGAAAACTAAACGAACAAAAGTGATCTCAATACAAATAATGTATCTATTATTTAATTAATTAGTATTAATTAGTATAAATTGAAAATGTATCAACAAAAACAACACCTCAAGTAGCTTGGCCACTGAATCAAAATGAAAAATAACTCTTTTCAAAAACAAACGCTATTTATGACAAAAAAAAACAAGGAAAACCGGACAAGTGGAAACATCTCGAAAAGATCACCGGAATCAAGACAATTCAATTGAGAAAAACTATGATGGACCAAATGAATTGAATATCATGCTGGAGTAACTGACAGTATGTATGTATGTATGTATATGTAATGTGATGATGATATAGATATGATATGATATTAGATGATAATTTAGGTACATTATGTAAGATATACATTTATTGATTGTTATTAGGACATTAGTTAAATATTTGTTGATTGATATGGATAATGGATCATTTTAGGTATTTTGTGGTTCATAGAAGGTGAGAATAAAATGTTGCCAGAGTGACATGTTAGTTAATAATATATGCATAAGATTCCAAGTTTCCTAAATATCATCTTTATCATTATCATTATAATTAAATTGATCATCATTGTTATCATCATCATTATCACCATCATCATCTTTATTATCAATCATCATCATCATGGCCATATTAATCATCATCATCATTATCATCATCATAATTAACATCATCATCAACACTATCATCACCGCAATCATCATCATCATCATCATTATTATCAAAATCATCATCATCAGAGCCACCCACTTCATCATCAACATCATCATCTTTATTGTCATCATCATCATTATCAAAATTATCATTATCAGAGCCACTTCATTGTCATTATCATCAATATTGTCATCATCATTATCATCATCTTTACTGACATCATCATCATATAAATACCTTTATGTATTGTCATGTCCATCCATCCCACCCCTTCCTGTTGATATCCATTCATGTCGTCAGTGAAGGGATAGCCTGCTTCTTGCGATGCATTCAAAAATGCATGAAACAGAGGATTGTCTGTCTTGCCTCTAGAAACATGTAGAGGACCATCACCACCACGATAGTCATCTTCTCCTACATCAGATGGGCTTTGTCAGTTATACGTAAATGAATGAAACATACCAAATTGGCTAACATGTTGCTATGTACGTTTCCACCTAGCCTGCGTAGCAAGCGTTTCTTTTGGGGGAACAGGAGAAAAGTGTTTTTTTTAGCTGTGTTACCGATATGGCCGCGCGAAACCTAAGCACGCTTCCCCCTCCCCCTCCCCCTCCCCACCCTCGTTTTTTTTACACTCATCCTAGGTTTTGAGCAGCCATATCGGCAACACAGCTATCCCAAAACAACCAAAAAACTTTCTCCCGTTCCCCCCAAAGGAAACTCTTGCTACGCAAGCTAGTTTCCACCCAATTTAAAACCACTGGGAGTATAAAAACTTTTGTTCCAAACAAATTCCACATGATATTGAAATACATGAATGTATATCAAATGGGAATCTTATTCCCAAAAGGTTTAATTTGGGTGGAAACATACATAGCAATGTGTTAGCGGATTAGTTCTTTTCTTGAGTAATGATAGTCTAGGGGCTGGTTCTCTTCTCCCTCCCTGGTCTTTTGACAAGCACAAGTTAGGTTTTCTGTCAGGATAGCACTGATAAAGCCCATAATCTTCATCGAATAGGAAAATCAATTTGGTCCTGGTCAGCTCCATAGGATGTCTTGGAGGACATCTATATTTTTTCACTTCTTTAAATGTTTACATCAAGACGTTAACTTTTAAAAGGAACAGGTTCCCATTTAAATTTGTACTTTCCCATTTAAATCTGTACAAGTTTATGCAAATTGTGTTGATGTGTGCTAAACACACAGATCAACCAATCAGAGTATATTATTTCTGAAGTGAACTTCTCTGATTGGTTGATCTGTGTGTTTAGCACACATCAACAAAATTTGCATAAGTACAGATTTAAATGGGAAAGTACAGATTTAAATGGGAACCTGTTAATATTAGTTTTAAATAGAATGTCATTCATTTGTCTCACGAATGTCCAAGGTTTGGAAGTTGTGACATTTTGATAACTACTGCTAGTCTTCATCAGGCGATAGATAGAGTGGTCAGGAATGAGTTTAGGTCTCAACTTATCAGATGGATAACATACATATTATTTGACTAGTTCAAAGTCAACTTACCTAGTTCATGATTCTGTGCTTTCTTAAAGTAAGGCAGACAGTCTGCATATGACCAGCCCTTTGCTCCTTCACTCTCCCAGCGATCATAGTCCAAGGCATTGCCTCTTATATACACCATGGCATTAAGAGACGATGAGCCTCCCCACACCCTCCCCCTTGGGCAGTACATTACTCTGGAAAAGAAATTATTGTCCATATTAAGTAAAAAAGAAATTGATGAAAAGCTTATCATGAACATGCACTAATGCATCCATCTCCCCTCCATATATAATTATAGGGTAATAGAGTCGTAATGAAGAGATGTCGGATCAGAGGTCACATGCATAACTGAGATCTAGCCTCCTCCGCAGGCATCTCTTAGGCAGAAAAAAACGAAGAAAAAGAAAAAATCACTTCGCGGGCTACCTGTTGCATATGAACCCCAAAATCACGAAAATCACTCTTGGACTCAGGAGTTGCCTGCGATATGCAAATGATTTTGAACAATGGGTTGAAGTCGAGGCTTTCGGGTGAAAACAATAGGTTTGCCCGAAAGCCTCGATTTGAATCCATTGTTTGAAATCATTTGCATATAACTGTAATAACAGCTATTAGCTGGAATCAGAGATCACGCACAGAAGAGTGATCAATATCGTATGAATATATTAAGGGATCAAGGATCAAAATATGCAATTTTTTGGGGGATCAGGGATCAAACTTTTATGTAAAATATCGGGATCAATCACAAAAAAATACCCTTGATCAGCACCCTGCACTAAGGAAACATATAATGAATACTTTTGAAATTATTCAACACGAAAATTTCTCAGTACAGTCAACTCTCACCTTGTGGACACCCCGCTATTGTGGAGTACATCTCGATATTATGGACAGAAAAAAAATCCCAGGTGAAAAAAATACAAAGAAGTGACAGAAAGTAACTCCCGTTATTACGGACTATTGCTATTACAGACACTAAATTGCAGCCTTAAGGGTGTCCGTAATAGCGAGAGTTGACTGTACCCTAATTGAATGTTGTCAATCCCTCCCCCCTCTCATTATTGCATTTTCCAATACCAACCTGTCACCCATGTTTTTCTGTGGAACAGTATGATAATACCAATTATATTTATCATCGCATAGATTATAGACCAGTGCTGCTGGCATGTGTATTTTCCATGTCCAATCTCTAGGACCAGCTTCTAACAGAAGAATGTCGTTACTAGCATCTGCTGAAAGACGATTGGCTAAAACACAGCCTGCCGAGCCAGCCCCACAGATGACATAGTCGTGTGTAGATGAATATGTGGTTTTCGATCTTTGAGGTGTAAATGATAATTTTGAAGAACCTGCAAATCGATAGAGTTATGAAACATTTAGATGCAGAATGATAACATTTACATGTATATATACCACAGTCTATTTAAATAACTTCAAGCAGTTGCTACGCATTAAAGAGTGGTTTCTCTTCACCTATCAGTGCAAAAATGACTTTTAAGTCTTGTTCACACAAGCGACATAAGCATAACTACGCAGACTCAAATTATGAAGCATTTCTCGGATAGGTGTGAGAAGACAAGTTTGGCTATAATGAGCAAAACCCAACTAAGTCTTTGTATGTTTCTTTTGGTTATGCTTATGTTGCTAGTGTGAGCTAGGCTTTAGTTTGTACTAGTTGATAAAGAATTATAATTGAAAACAATGCATTTATAGTGTTTTTAAAACTAACTAATAGTTTTACTATACACTGCAAAAGGAGTTCACTTGAATCAAGGGCCAATAACTCAAAGTTAGGTTCACAGGGAAAGTAGTATAGTTTTACTTAAGATCAGTACCAAAAATTACGATGGCGATACGTGAACAAGTGCAAATTAAGCAGCCATTTGACGGCCAGGTTCGAGCCAAGGCCAGTGTGTGACGTCAAAAAAAGATTCGATAAAACCTCCCATCAACTCCATGTTAAAAATTCTATAACATTTAAATTGAGAAATTAAAATGATAAATGAACTTACCTCGGTTAGTAAGACAGTTTAAAGCATTTAGTCGTAATTTCGTTGTGAAGAACCGGCTTCCCAATCGCGGACTTTGAACTGCCATTGCGAAAACCTTGTCAAGTCACGAGACAAGTTGATTCACGACTCTCTAAACCCGAAACAATCTTTCCAATACAGCAGAAAGTGTCTTTGAAATATTATCAACAATATTCTACATTTACAAGGATATACATTCCAATTCTAAAGTATTTTCCACTGTTTTTTCAACGATTACAGGCTTAGCTTGTTGCACTTTTCAGCAGGCGTTACAAGTTGGTAAAAAATTGATTGGGTTTCCTGTGTAAAAGCCCGCGAGACTTCAGCGGTCATTTTTCTCTAAGTTAGCGCAATGAGCGCAATGAGGAGGATGCAACTTGACGGTCTGCCAGCAGTCCCTACATTTCCCTCCAGATTCCGAGCATTTTATAAAAACGGATTTGCGAGGTTTCTCCCAATCTCGAACCCCGAGCCTTCGTTCCTCTTGGCCAGCCGAGTAACGTAAGACTCTGGGGGACCGGAATTCTCTGCTTATGCTGATTGGCCCTTGAAAATACAATGGTCGAACCGGAAACAGACGAAGTAAAAGCTCTGATTGGTCCATCATGTAAACAAATGTACATTCAAAATGTAAATTTTACGATTACATGCAATACGACGTCAACGGTTCTTTAATACTAAATAGAATATTAAATATCGTCGTTTACGAGTCGCGAAGCGAAGAGATATTGTATCGCCGCTAAGCGATGATTATCGAGTCGCGAAGAAAATTAGAATACACACAAAATACTTCTTTAAACTATTCTAAACCTTGGCAATCCTCAGACCTCTGGCATCCAGTTATTTACTAAAGGTCAATCGTACCACGAAAGCAAACTAATAACCGTTGGAAAACTATAAATAAATCGACGGTTAAAGCGATCTGAATTGAAGAAGATTTAGACGCGTTTTTATATCATTATAAATCCTGATGGCCGTTAAAAAACCTTCCTAAACTTTAAATGTTTCATTAGTGAGGAAAATGTTTATATTTTGGCTTAGAAAATATTTAAAATGCTACTAGGTCAATAATATTTTGAATGTCATTAACGTACTAAGTAACACAGGATGCCCAATCCCACAGATCATTGTAATATTAACTAAGCATGCGCAATAGAAACCGGAACTCCAAAATCGGAGCTGAAAATTCCGTTCCCCCTGGCCCAGAGTCTAATGTCGGGCGCCATAAGACCGCTGACAAAAAGCCAGACGTGACGCTGGGCTCGAGATTGGGTTTCTCCCCTCCCTTACTCGCGCCCAATCCCCGCACGTCCGAGTTTTATAAAAAAATCTAATTTTCAGAAAGAGCAGCGACTAGAGTACAAACACTAAAAGTGTGCAATACTTTGTACTATTTACCACTAAATAGTGTTGATCAAACAATAGAGAACAAAAGAATTTGCATAATTTAGCAGTATTTAGTAGTATTTATATTGCAAACTTTTAGTGTTTGTACTCTAGTATAGAAACGTATTTTAAAACGGGATAGCACGGATGAACTAAAATGGATTGGGACGAAATCTTCATCCTTTAGAGTAAATAAGTGATGACGTCACAATTTTGTTTTTTTTATCTTTTCGTATTCAGTCGACTACTTTTATTATAGAATGCTAGTCAAAATATAGGCTGGCCGAAAATTTGGGATCATTCGAGTGTGAAACGGCTGAGATATGATTTTTTGAATGTAAAGTTTCTCCATACAAAGTCTCTTATAACAAGGGCAAAAATGAGACTTTGTATGGAGAAACTTTACATTCAAAAAATCATATCTCAGCCGTTTCACACTCAAATGATCCCAAATTTTCGGGCAGCCTATTTTTTGACTAGCATTCTATGATGAAAATTATTTGAATAGAAAAAGATAAATAAAAAAAAAATTGTGACGTCACACTTCGGTGCTCTATAGACCCTTTTAATAAGTTCCGAAGTGTTGTGTTTTCCACGCGCTTGACGTCAAATTTATTCTTTTCGATTCCTTTCATATCATACAAATTTCAAAAGGATAAATTTGACGTCAAGCGCGGAAACAACACTTCAATTCGTGGCTTATTAAAAGGGCCTATACGTACTGCCAAATTCGATGCTTCAGATTTTAAGAAATGCCTCTTTTTAACATTTGTTTGGAGGGAGGGATGGGGGAAATAAACAAACACAGTCATGTCAATAAAACAACAATTTAATCTTAAAAGAAATAAACTTAAACTGAATACAGGTGTTGGAGATATATCTTCATTATATTGTAACACATACATTACAGCATTTTAAAAAACGTTGTCTAAAGTTAACTGGATGGTGTTCTTTCTCAATTGCATTATGGGTTAACAAGCTGGGCTGAATGTACAATGGCTGAATAGTGCTATCTACTTATTGGATGAATCCTAATCCAGTAGATAAAACAGCTAAAAATTCTGTCACCTTTGAACTTTGTATGCAATTGACCTAGATTAACTTTTTGACAATGAGAGTGGTTGTCAAAGACGATAGATCATTCCAAGACAGAAAACAAACTAATACTAGCTTACATTCAAATATGCATGGTTCAAATGGTGTTGACAATGAACACTTGCTTAATTCTAAGCAATGTTTTTTTATCAGTTAACGAAAACAATGATTGTAAGTATCTAGATTATTCATGTTTAGAAATAATAATATTTATACAATATTTATCCATGTCTCGACAATAGCCTCTATGCTCTTATGAAGAATATTGATTGCAAGCGATATCTCAACAATACGACTAGTGAAAAGCATCCTGCCAACAATTTATCTGAATGTTCAACTGCCTTAATCAACTACGTTGGATGTATTATTTTCTGTCTTGGAATGAACTATTGACAACCTTTTTGAAGTGGATGTATAAAGTAAACTAATCTATCGACGATAGCGATCCCTGGCACGACTCATAGGGGGTGGGCGTGCTCGTCTAGGGGGGCTGACTGAGCGACGTCTTCTTGGAGGTGGTTCAGGGAATCTTCTAGGAGATCGTGAACGAGATCTGTAGCGTCCACTATGAGGAGGTCGTCGTGAAAATGGTGGCGGTGACCTACAACCAAAGTGTTGCATAGTTTGGGTTATTTAATTGATACAAGATTCACTTACAGCGTGACGTGCGGTACCGTGGCCACCCAAGAAACTTTTGAGAAAGTTAGCCAATCAGCGTGCAAGAATTTGTTTTTTTGATTGACAGGATCGTCTGCGCATAAACAGATTATCGAAAGTAGGGAACCTATTTCATACAAAGTGGTGAAGATTAGCGAGGTTTTTGTGTAGTTAAGAACTTTCTCAAAAGTTTTATTGGTGGCCACGGTACCGCGCGTCACACTGTAACTGTTCACAGTCTAAAAATACTGACCAACTGGTCGCTGTTATTCAAATTACTCTGTGAATTTGGTAGTGATAAAAAGCTAAATATTATTTTAACATCTCAAATCTTCTAGCATGCAGACACAAGTGTCCTACTAGTTGGCCTTTTCCAAAACGAGTATAGGACTGGGTACTAGTTTGTCAAATTGATGTAATTAAGAAATGAACTTCATAATTAAATAGAGCACATCAAGATATGTAAGATTCCTGAGTTTGGTTGCATTTGGTCTTATTCTGACCAAGATACAGCCTCATAAAAATGCCTAAAAATAGAAGGAAATGTATGGTTTGGAAGGACGCCTGTCCTTCCAATCCATACATTCCTTTGTAATTTTGGGCAGATTTGAATGGCTGTAACTCACTCAATATCCAACCAAAAGCACCAAATCTCAGGAATCTTACATATCTTGATCTGCTCTGACTTATATGCTATAAGGCTCATTTCTTAATTACATTAATTAGGGAAACTAGTTCCCAGTCTTTTACTCGTTTCGGTAAAGGCCAATTGGGGAGACTCTGACTCAGTCTCACTACCTCTACATTAAATATTATAGCACCAATCACTGCTCACATTTTCTAGGAAGGAGGGCAACTGCACAACCCAGCAAAAATGGAGGGGGAAAGCAGGGAGTGCTTGCAGTTTACAAAAACCTAAATTTATATCTATAGACCAATTAAAATATGACATCCAATTTTAATAACTATTGTTCTTGACTGGATAGCTTCGTGTTCACTTTATTTGAAACACAATGGAGTTTTCACATGTATGTGAGGCTAGCCAGTCAATAACAATAGCTATTACTAGCAGTTTCTTTCTAAAGTGAAATACTGCGATCATGATTTTACAGTCTATTGTAGTGAAATATTGAGAGAACTGAGAACAGGGGTCAGGTAGACAATGGATACCACGTTAGTTGTTCATGTCTCATACAATGTGTAGTTCCAGAAAATATCCATACCCCCCCCCCCCCCCCCCCACGGAGTTTTTTTTATTTTTAGACCCCCCTACCCCCTGGAATTTCCATTCCAGAGGGTCTTCAAAAGGGGGTATGGATATTTTCTGGAACTTCACAATATGTTGAGGTCTTGCATATTTTTTTTTGTTTAATGACGTCACAAATGTACAAAGTTCAATTACAGCGCGAGGCACCTTACCGTGGCAACCTAATTAAAGTTTTGTACAAGTTAACCAATCAGAAAGCGAGAATTTGACCTTAATATAAAAGACACGCCGAGTGGCAAACGGTAAACACTTTGAAATGTTCAAAGCCGAAGACAGGAGTAAAGCTTATAAGTGTCTGATCCATGGTAAGGCGCAGGAGGGCCACAAGTTCATTAGTGTGTACACTATTTAGTGATACCCTCGTTAAATAAAGTTGTTATTATTATGTTATGCTGTAACAAAGTTGAATTGGACGCCATTTTTTCATTCAGTGTATATTACCTGCCAAATCTGCCTGAGCCTCTTGGAGGAGAACCTACAGAACAAGAATATCAAATTATAAATATTTAAAGGTTATTTATCAAATGGTCAAAGTGCACGAAACCCATTTTCAAAAACAGAGCATGATGGGAATTAAGTCCTTCCAATATATGGATCTCAGGCTCAACCAAAAAGGTACTAAAATCAATCCCAAAATCAATTTGAAATGTATTATTTATCTGTTAAATTGCTTGTAAGGAAAAGGAAAAGTACTATTATTTAGCATTGGTAGTTCCTTCAGCTAGATGCAGTTTAGGTAAAGAAAACAGAAATGATTTGGGCTTAATTAGTTGGCATAAATTGTGATAAGACTTTATTTCCCATCATGCATTGCCTTAGAAAAGTGGTTCTCATGCACATTAGCCATAGAGAGCTCAAGCAACAAATAAAAAAAACTTGTTTAATGTTGCCCATCTGTTGTTTTAAAATATATGCCTATTTTAAAACCATTGTCAGCAATATTTATTATTTTACTATGAAGACAAAATGATGTTCAAGTAATATTATACAAAACCAATATGCTTAAAAACCTAAACCTAAACTTTCCTGAGATTTGTCAATAAAATTACATATAAACTCTCTTGATAATGACACCAGGTTGTGTTGAAACAACAAGTAAAACTATAAATCATGACGTCGTTTATTTCATTTTAAAATGTTTAAAAAAACATTTGTAACACTGTAAAAAATATCTTTAACTTTACGGCCATTTCAAGCTTTAGTCCTTTGTCAGTAAAATTGATATCAAAAATGGTATTATCATTGTGTGCCATCAATTTTGTTTTGGTCTTATGCTTCAGCTCTCTTATAGCAATAAAACAAACACCCATTTACGCCCAACATACTATGTTTTAAAATACCTCATCGTTGTCACAGTTACCACATCTCCCATCCCCACAAAACAACCAGAAATGTTGACATGCTTGACCATTTTCAAAAAAACTTGGAAAGTGCTCATTCAACATCATGGAAATGGTGCCTGGGCTATGTCAATAAGTTGAATATGGTCCCTGGGCTATGTCAACAATTGGAATATGATCCCTGGCCTTATTCAACATCATGGAAATGGTTCCTGGTATATGTCAATAATTGGAAAATGGTCCCTGGGCTGTCAACAATTGAAATTTGCTCTTTGGCCTTATTCAACTTCATACAATTGGTGTCTGGGCTTTGTCAACAAGTTGAATATGGTCCCTGGGCTTTGTCAAAAAATCCAATATGGTCCCTGGTCTTATTTGACATCATGGAAACAGTGCCATCATCATTTCAATAACAGAAACATGGTTCCCACCCTTACTCAACATCAGAGAAATGTGCCTGGGTTGTGTCAATGTTTAGAATAAGGTGCCTGGTCTCCCTTACTCAACATCAGAGAAATGTGCCTGGGCTATGTCAACTGGGCTTTGTCAATGTTTAGAATATGGTGCCTGGTCTCCCTCAACAACAATAAGAATATGGTGCCTAGTCTATGTCATCATTGGATATCCTGATCTATCTAAACAACTGGAGTTCTAGGATATGGTGAGCAATGTTGAAAAGCTTCCTGCAATTTGACACATGGATATTTTTGGAGCCTTGCAACTACTGAGGTATGGAGCCACATTCCAGGTTGGTATTCTGAAAACGTTTGGGTAGCTGGCTTGTCTAGACAATGAAGTTGAAGACTGTGCTGGCACTGGGAATTCTGGGAACGTTTGGGCGGATGTCTTGTCTAGGCTTTGGAGACACAATCCATAAGTACTGGCCATACAGGCACCAGGAATTCTGGGATTGCTTGAGTGGCTGGCTTATGAAGACAGAGGTTGAAAGCTAGTCTAGGCTATGAAGTCAAAATCAAGACAGGCACTAGGAATTCTGGGAATGTTTGGGTATTTGGCTAGTCTAGGCTATAGAGACACTCTTGGCTGGCACTAGGAATTCTGGGTTTGTTTGAGTGGCTGGCTTATGAAGACACAGGTTGAATGCTAGTCTAGGCTATGAAGTTAAAATCAAGACAGGCACTAGTAATTCTGGGAATGTTTGAGTTTTTGGCTAGTCTAGGGTTTAGCTTAGAGACACTTTTGGCGGGCACTGGGAATGTTTGAGTGGCTGGCTTATGAAGACAGGTTGAATGCTAGTCTAGGCTATGAAGTCAAAATCAAGACAGGCACTAGGAACTCTGGGAATGTTTGGGTTTTTGGCTAGTCTAATCTTTAAAGTCACAATTCAGGCTGGCGCTAGGAATTCTGGGGAAGTTTGGGTTGATGGTCAGTCTAAGCTACATTTACAAAGTCAAGATCCCGGCTGGCACTCTGTAAAAGGTTGGGTGCCTGGCTGAATATCAAAATAACCATCTAGTCATTTTTCTCACACCACACATTGATTAGACCATGATGTCTTACAGATACCAGGTTATATCACACACGGAACTCTGGGATTGTTTGGGGCTCAGGTTCAGGACTTATAGAAATGGACCCTGGCTGGCTTAGGCTACTTTTAGTCTCCCTTTAACACCCATGAAACTGTCACCATGACAACATAGTACTACTGTCACCACAGTTACACAAGCTTACAGTCACCACGGCAACACTGGCCTAACTGACCCCACGGTAACCCAAGTCTACTTCACCTCTTGACTCTGTACAGTTACTGCGCCAATGACCCAGTCTTCCACACTTGAAGCATTCGTCCCCAGCCTTATAAGGAAATATGAAACAAACACAAGTATTAGCAACTTAGAAAACTCAATAATTCAAGAGAGATTTACAAAGGAAAGAAATCATGATTTTAATTGAAATTTCATTTGCTGAAAACAAATAAACAAAGAATCACAGGTCACTCGTTGTAGTGTTAATCTCTACTTTACATAAACAATATTAATGACATTAACTATATGATCAAATGTACTTAGGAAGAATACATACAACACTAATAGGTCCCTCTTTCTCTTTACTATGGACATACTCCACCACAATGTGGCACTTGTTGTAGTGTTAATCTCTACTTCACATAAACAATATTAATGACATTAACTATATGATCAAATGTACTTAGGAAAAATACATACAACACTAATAGGTCCCTCTTTCTCTTTACTACGGACACACTCCACCACAATGTGGCACTTGTTGTAGTGTTAATCTCTACTTTACATAAACAATATTAATGACATTAACTATATGATCAAATGTACTTAAAGGAAGAATACATACAACACTAATAGGTCCCTGTTTCTCTTTACTACGGACATACTCCACCACAATTTGTCACTTGTTGTAGTGTTACAGCGCTACGCACCTTACCGTGGGCAGCCAATTAAAGTTTTGTACAAGTAAGCTTACTGTTCAAAAGTTTCTCTTTTCAAATTATTTGCTACACCTTTTCAAATTTAAACATCCTGATAGGTTTTTCAGACACTTATAAACTTCACTCTTGTCTTCGCTTTGAACATTTCAAAGTGTTTACCATTTGACACTCGGCGTGCCTTTTATATTAAGGTCAAATTCTCGCTTTCTGATTGGTTAACTTGTACAAAACTTTAATTAGGTGGCCATGGTAAGGTGCGTCGCACTGTAATCTCTATTTTACGTAGACAACATTAATGACAATGTTACTGTAGGATCAAATGTACTTAGGAAAAATACATACAACACTAATAGGTCCCCCTTTCTCTTTACTACGGACATACTCCACCACAATTTTGGATCCAAATAGTTTTCTGTTGTTTTCACGGTTTATAGCTTCCTAAAAACATAATTAATATAGCAAGGTTAGGACAAAAGTTGAAGAACAGTCTCCTTCACAGTTCCCTGCACCATCTTGAAAGATAGCCAAGCCTTTGCATTGAAGTGAGAAGAAAGTTGAGCTTGCAATGATAGAGACCTTTTAACACCTTGAAGAACAATTATTTAATGTGACTCTATCATTGCAAGCTAGCTCAACGTTTGCTTGTTTCACTGTTGAAGGCCCAGATTACCTTTCAAGGGAACAGTGAAGGGGACAAGTCAGAAAATTACATAATAAGTTGACAAAATATAAACTGTGAAACACTCCTTTGCTTGAAGACTCGCTCATTTGTGTTTTAATGATTCCCAACTCGTGAATAAAAATTGTTTGCACACACTTTCCATGGAATAATCTCTATATTTACCTCTGCATCTCTGGCATCTTCATACTCCACAAATCCATATGCTGTAAAACAATATAAAATGACTATTAGGATTTACACATTCTGATTGGCTGAGGCACATGCTTTGTGAGAGCACAAATAACTTGTGTTTGCATGATGATCAATATGTCAATTTGTATTTTATAAAAGAATTAGAAAACTTGCTGTCTTTGCTGTATGCAGTTATAAAGCAGTTGGGATTGTCAGAACACTCGAGAAGAGTTGAGAAGCACTTCGCTTTGCATCATGCTTCTCTCAACACTTCTCAGAGCAGCAGAGAGCTTTTGTTGTCCAAGTTAAAAATATTTTTTATGTAAAGTTATGTTCACTTAAGAACGTTTTTATATAGGGTTAACATGGGAAACAACTCTCTCGGATTACACCATTTTGGAACTGTTGGCGATGTGACAAAAATGCTTCTGATTGGCTCATACTAGCTGAAAGTGAAAGCACGAAATCACCTGGTAATACAAACATCAAAAACAATCATTTTACTCACCCTTGTCTCTTCCTTTAGTCATCAAAATACATGTAAACAAAAGAAAATATACATTAGACTGAAATATAACTAGGACATATACGATAGGCTACAGAATGAAATTTGTAATAAAAAATGTCAACTTAACTTTACTGACATTTTCAATTTCAATTTTTTTACATTGTTACAAATTTCATTCTATAACCTATCATTTATATCAAACAACAACACAGCTATACAAGGTCACTTGCTAGTTTCCATTTATATTTCAAACAGTCAGTTACACATTTCATTCTGTCACCTATCGTTTATATCAAACACCGACACAGCCTATACTAGTTTACTTGCTAGTTTTTATTTAGTGAGGGCAAGGGTGAATGTTTTATTTTTCAAAACCTCCATAATCACCCTCCCTCTGAACATTTTTCGGGTAAGACATATTTTGGGATCACAAATTACGTTTATTTAAGGAGGGATAGGGTGTTGTGAAAGGGGGGGGGGGGGGGGGGGGGGGCTGTAGCCCCTCTCACTTTTAAAAACTGTTCCTGCTACATATACCCCAGTGAATATCATGAGCAGAAGTTTACAGCATCAACATCTTGAACAGAAAGAGGCATACTGTAATTTTAACGATTGTTTATCAAAAGTCAATGATCCAACTAACCAACCCACAAGAAACGATGAATATTTTAAAGACCTACATGTAACGTAAAGTACATGTACGTCGATGTAGCGTTAAGACAACAGTTGAATTCAAACAAAAGTCCATTTTAAGTCATTATCTTTATATGACAGTTACAAACATACATCTTGCAGAAATCCGACCTAAAACGGACTATTAAATAATCAAACGAAAATTAACCATTTTTCATTGATAATTGCTAAAATGTCAAATTGTTCGATTTTTGACTCAGCTATAAGTAAAACGATAGAGATGAGTACAATTAGCACAAAGTACATTTAAACAGCGAGTGAAAGAAGTGTTTTAAGGCCATTAGAGAGCGATTTGTATGTCTCAAGAAGCAACGCGATGTGAAGCGTCGTTTTGAGCTTCAAAACAGTCGACGCAAAAATGAACCCAAAATACGCCCAGAACGCAATGAAAATTAACAATAAACACTCACCGTATTTGATATCACATCTAGAGAGCTTGCCGTAAAGGTAAAAGACGTTTTCTAAGTCCCGTTGGGTGGTTTCTTTTGATAGTCTTCCCACAAACAACTGTGTCCCTCCACGCGCCATTTTGAATATCTCCTACAGTAGCCTCGTTACGGTGCTACAACGCAAAGATGGCGGCGAAAGATGAGCGAAATAAAAATAGTGTTTTTTTGTAAACATATGTAAGAGATATTCAGGAGAGCTTTTAACAAACTTTTACCCTTAGTAAATATGATTGCATTTTTTTAGACTTATTAATTATTGTTAAACTATCTTATGGAAAAGCTCACTTTTAAAAGAAAAGTAAAGAGAATTTAGCGTTTAATCCAACACATTTCCACATGTGCCATTCGTTTATACGTGAATATGTAGCAAATAAGCATTCTCAAACATTTTGTTGACTTCAGTTTAGATTTTGAAGAGAAATCTATTGTGGTGAGGTGTGTATTTTGATAGTAGTAATATAAATAATGCTTTGAAATGTTTTGGAATTTTTTTTGCAAAATCGTTACCAGTCTTTCTCATTCCAAAATTCCAAAATGGCGGACGGACCTTGTAAACCTTCCTGCAGTTTTCCAAGTTTGTCTTTACGTTAGCAAGCTGTTATACCTACTATGAAATTAAGAGGAAAGGTTTTTGCAAGTTTATAATATCAAGAGGGTAATTGACCAATGAGAATTAATATATCTTGTTTAAAATGGCTGCAAATGAGCTCGCGCAAGTTTTGCTCGTCTTCTGCAAGTCCAACACACGAGGTTTGTATAAAATATGTAGAGCCTGCGTAGCGGCGCTGGGGGAAACCTATGGCAACAGTTGCAAGCATGTATAGGATAAAATCTAGCATTGAATAAAAGAAAATAGAATGACTTTGCATGTAAGGTAGTCGTACCTATTATCGCGCACCTATATAATAATTAGTTAAGCTTATATATTTTCTAAAAAACTGCTTCAACATTGTTTTAAAACAGAAATGGCTGCTTATTCTGTTGCAACCAACATTTTTTGTCCACTTTTTTCAACAAAATAATAGAATAGAAGATATATATATTATTTTTTACGAATAGCACGATAATAGGATGTGCGCGATAATAGGTAAGGGTACCTTATACGATTTTGCAAGAAGAACAAGCAAACAATGCATTTTTAAGTAACTGGGAGAGTTGGCATGTATGCTTGCCTTTGGGAGACTCTTTCTCTCACCAAGTGAGCAACAAAACAGAGTAAAAATGACTCTTACAGGCATTAAATCATTTTACATAACTGATTTTTGAGCCAGAGCTCTAAAAGGACCCTTAAGGGTAAGCACAGGAAATATTTTCACCCTAAAAGGTATGCCGATCACCCCTATCACTTGGACAAAGGGAGTACCCCTCTCGGGGTACGCTGCCTTATAAGGCAGAGTTGTATCCAAGGGTGCTTAATTGATGTAATCAAAAATGAATATTAATCAATGCCAATCAATCTCAATCGATAAGCAATTAAGTGATTGATATTTGCAATGGATGATCAATCGTTGACTTGCAATTGATAAGCTACAGTACATTTTCAATTGTGAATGCAATGCCAATCAATACTTATTGACGCATTTAATTGACAAACTTTGTGTGACTATTGATTGATCATTGATTGACCATGAAGGCCAATTGATATCAATGAACTTATTTTCATTTATTGATATTGATTTATTGATTGATTTCCGATGATCGGTTGTCTTTGATCAAGTACGCTGTGAGTTACCAGATATCTATTGCAGTCGGGGGGGGGGGGGGGGTCGCTAGAAAATAAATAGGGGTGTTTGACAGACCTTTTAGGGTTGAAAATAAGACCCTCACATACCTTTTAGGGTCTCAACTGGCACTGTATCTCTAAAGGGTCAGTTTTTGAACTTAAGATTATCCATATTGAACAATTTTTAAATGTGGTCGTACCTTTTAGGGTCTGAAATCAGTATCTGAGTTATTTTATGCATACCTTTGAGGGTCATTATCAAAACCGACCATCAAGCACCCCTATCCATTTTTGAAGGGTTTGCCCCCCCCCCCCTCCCCCCGGGGGTTCAATGATGCCAATGATTGGATGCATATACAAAATTCTAAAAGTTGCTTTTTGTTTTCTATAGGTTGTTGTTTATTTGTCAACCTGTCATGATGTCTACAGGAACTTGGCATTTGAAGACTGGTATGTCAATGTTAATAGAATACCATTATTATATGAAAATCACTAGGTGGACATTAGGTTCCAGTCTACCGCGCGGTCAAATTACGTTACTAAGGAAAATTTGATACATAGCAACCAAGATGGCGGCAAAATTGAATTTTTGTCCGGCGCTAGTTTTGCCGTTAAAAGAACGACAAGTTTCTTTTACATTTTCAATGTAAAAATCCTTAAAAAACCCTTTCATAGTTTTTCAATGGCATATATCTCATTATATACACCTAATTGCAAGAAGGTTGTCCTGACTGTTGTAAATCAATGGCGAAAACAATAATTATTTGGTTTTAAATAAGTATATTTTTGACAAAAACGTCGTTTGAAGACGATTCGTAATTTTCGTAACTATTACGAAAACAGTGAAAAGGTTCGCCTTCATGTGAAATTATTTGGACATAAAAACCGTTTGTCGAAACTTTGGACTTTGGGGGGTTTATACCACATGACCAATTTTGAGCAATATGATGAACAAATTGGTGGTGATAATCATATGATGATGATGGTGATCATAATTTTGGTGATGATGTATGGTGATAATGATAATAATGGGAATGATCATAATTATGATGATGATGATGGTGGAGATGATGGTGATAATAGTGATGATGATGGTGATGATGATAACATTAGGTGGTGATAGTGATAATCATGATAATAATGGGGATGATCATTATGATGATGATAATGGTGGAGATGGTGATACTGGTGATAATGATTATGATATCATACTCATCATACAAATCTATCCTAGGATTTATGACAATATTGATTTATCCAAGAAAAGGATTTTGTTTCTATGGAGAAATGATCCCAGCGTAAGTAGAGAGTAACATTTATCTGAAATAACAAAGATATACAGCTGCAAATTCAAAAAATGTTGAATACCTTATAGCTAGTGCATTCCAAGACCAAAAGGCATTGTGGGTCCAATTAATGTGAAAATATACAGCGATCTGCTCCCTACATATAGCTAGTAGATTGTTCGGATAGAATGGACAAAAAATAAGGTAAATTAATAATATAATATTATTTATTTTAGCTTTGACACTATAAAATTACCCAAAATGCATTTCAGTATTGGAATTCACAATTCATCAACGTTTTTTAAAATAGCTGTATGCATATATGAGCAGCTGTTCTGTATAGAATTTATAAGGGCAATTAGTCCCAGTTGATATATATTTATATATAAATTATATATTATGCTTTGACATTTGATGATTTTCCTTCTTTTATTATAATGCTTCTAAACTTTTTTTTTGTTTCATTAGGTTGTTATTGGAAGACATCAGGTAGGTGATGATCAATGATGATGATGAAACTATGTTTCGATCGATAATGACTGTGATGTCGCTATCACGTGGCCAGTGCTTGACCCGACTACTGACTAATGTCACTGTACTAACCAGAGGGCTATATGTTCGAAAACTCTGATGAAGGGTTAATATATCACGCTTGTAAAACAAAGATAACATACGTACAACATATATGCACCTAATTCAAAAAAGGTTGACGGGGCAAATGGCAATTGGTGATTGGTGATTGCATGCCTGAAAGGGGCTGTGGGTAATACAAATTTCTTCTTATTCCATTCTAAATTACCCAAACACTATTCAGCAATGACCTTAGATGGGTGTCTCGAAGGTTTCCCTGAACGGTGGAGGTATTGTTGGGTAATATAGAAATGAATAATGAATTTGTATTACCCATAGTTTTTTTTGGTCGTGCAACTGTCAATCTCCAATATAGCTATTACACTGTAGGTCTCTACAATTGTGATCTGAACAGACTCTTTACCTTTTGTAGAATCCATGGCAAGAATGCAATCTAGAGAGACTTAAAGAAAATCATATCAACTTAGCAAGAAGAAAGAGTGGAGGTGGCACTGTCTATCATGTAAGAGAAAACAAAGAATATTATTATAGTGATGAGTTTCACTAATAACATTATTTCAAAGTTTTGTTTTCATCATATCAAATGTTTTTTAAAACATTAAAAGCTTTGTTCTGTTATTTAGTTGACTGTTAGAGACAAACAAACAATAGAAACAAATTAATATTAAAACAAAGAATACAATTAAGAAAACAGAGGCAAGCAAACAAAAGAATAGACAGGCAAACAGACAGACCTGTAGACAAAAAAACATTAAGGCAAACAAACTAACTAAAAAAAATGAAAAACAAACAGATATAGAGTGACAAACAAATATGATAACAAACAAACGGACAGACAAACAAACAGACAAGCTAGTAAACAAACAAACAGATCTATATTTAAACAAATATCATAAATTATAAACAATCAGACAAACAAACAAACTAACATACAGACAAACAAATTAACAAATGGGACAGACAGACAGAAAAAGAAACATTAAAATAATGGAAACATACAAAAACAAAAAGACAAACAAGACAAGATTGATTAATACAGTTATTTCAACTATTTTATTTCAGGACTTAGGGAATTTAAACCTTACTTTCTTCACGCATCGCTCATTGTACAACAGACCTGAGAATCTAGCGCTTATTGTCAAAGTACTCAGAGAGAGATGGAGACTTGACGTGAAGGTTTCTCCCAGAGATGATATCTTATTGGAAAACAGGTTTAAAATATCCTTTGATAAATTGGTAAAACAAGTATAAAATATCCTTTCAATTGTTAACTGGTAATTAAAAACCAAGTTTAAAATTTATATCCTTTGATAAACTGGTAAAACAAGAGGGTTGGTGCAATCTCAAAATCATCATTATTACTTTTAGATGGACTTCTTATATCTTTTTGGGGTGTTTTTGAATATTCCCAACTGGAGCAAACCCAATACTTTCATCCCTGATCGAGTCCTCCCCCTTCTTGGTAGCCTGCATAGCGGCTCTCTAGGGCGGAGGGGGAGGGGAATAGAAAAGGAAGAAAAGGGGGACTTAAGAGAGGGAAGGGAAGGGAGAGCATGCAATGGTTCTATTGTTTCATCATATTTCTCCTACTCCTGGTGCAAGGAAAATTACTATTGGACAAGAGGACATCAATCAAGCTTAAGTAAGAGATCAGCTAATTAAATACATTGTCTACAAAGCATATCTGTAGTCTTATTCCTTTTCTGTCTCTCCCCCCCTTTCCCTAGAGAGCCCCTACGCAGGCTACCTTCTTGATGGAGTCTCTGGTTAGTATTCCAGTTATATAAGGAAATGTTATGTCTTGTCAATGATTATAAGTTTCTTTAATATATTTGTACATATCTGGTACGTCATCTAAGCTTGGAAGACTAACAACTTACCATCACTGTACGTTACTACTTGACGTAGACACTAGGCTGTTACACGATGTACTACAACCAACTTACGTAAGTCTATAAAATTATATACAGTTATACACCTATTTCAAAAATCGTTGTCGCAGCCGAAGCTACAGTCTGCACTCTAAAGCCTGCAAAGGATGTCGGTTACATGGACTTGATTTGTGATTTATTGCACTTTTTTTTAAAAAAAACATTTGTTTTATCATCTTCTTCTTCTTCCGTATTACCCCAGTCTCTTTCTATAAGAAGATCCTTATAACACAAACATGTACAACCAAAATATGCTATAATTATATGAATAAATCGATGACAAGAGAAGAAATACCGACATCCTTAGCCTGCTTCAGATTGTGGACTGTGGCTTTCTTTGCAACAACGATTTTTGAATTCAGTGATTGTTTACAGTTTAAGCGACAATTTAAGGAACTTTAATATGGTCACGTGATAGGTGAAAGCCAAGAATTAATTAATCTTTATCATTACTGATTGTAGTAAAACAAAATACATGTTATATGTTTACATTTACGCAATGATGATGTCAGTATGACTCTAAAACATTGTGAAATAAAGCTTTTTTGTATTAGTTTTATCATTACTGTAATTGATCTAGATTTTATATTAAAAATAAAATTATTGTCTTGTTTTTAGCCTGGTATGAGTACCAATGCGACAGCAAGTGTCAAATCCAACATCAAGAACCTTTGCTCCTTTGACTCATCTCTCAACTATAATGGCATTGCCATGGCGATAGCAGAGGAATACAGTACTAGGTATAGACCTGGTGGTCAGCTACATATACAGGTCATTGATCTATCTGATGGTCAACAATTTCCTGGGATTGATAAATATGCCAATGAATTGAAGGTTGGGCACTTTCATTAATGTGTTTTTAAACTGGGTTTACCATGATTACACTACATCGATCTATTCGTGTATTAGACCACATATGAGCTCATATCACAAATCACCTACAAACACACAAAATATATCCCTCTACCCTAACAATAGAGTCCGATTACCCTTGATTATTTAAACAATTATAATGAAAATCCAAGGGCTAATCCAGGTAGTGTAATAACAAATAATAAAAACAATGGAAAATATAAGAACCATTTCAGGGTTCAAAATAGGAACAAAATTTGGCCTGTCACTTCCAGATAAAGAAGCATTGAAAGATGATTTCTGGTAAATTTTGACTGTAGGTTTATTATCCATTTGGCAGTTCATGATTATTTTTGCCTGTCAATCTTAATTTTGGCCTGGCATTTGGTGATTGGCAAGCAGTTATTTCGAGCCCTGCTTTCCGAGTAAACAGCCCCCCTCTCCCTTGAAATTGCTCTGGATTTGCCACTGACACAATGATCATAAGAGTGCTGTTGATGATGACATTGATGACATTTATGGTTATTTTATTATTGGTGGTAATGCTGATTATGATGATTATAATGGAGATGTTGATGCCAGGGATGATAATTATTGTATATGATAATTGTGGTGATGATGGAGATATGATGCTGATGATCGATCGATCGAGTTGTTCAGCGCTTATTTGCCATTACAAATTTGGCTGGCCGTGGATATTTCATATAAATTTATCCACTTGTTGAATTCCGCTCTTTTAAACATGGTCTTTTGTAGTTGTTCTGTTTCAATACCTGTAATTGATTACAATGACTATGATGATTGTTAAGTACCGCACGAAGTAACGAACATTCATTTTGACTTATTGTAATGAGCCATATATAATAGAGGTTATATGAGGCATGATTTGATATAATAAAGGTTATATAATTGACTACATATTAACCTAAAGTAAACAACATTTCATTATAGTTTCATGAGAGATGTGTACATTTAGTTACAAGATGTAAGTCATGAAGTCAGAACTGAACCGAACCGAATCAAAACAAAAGTTATCATTAAAATGACACAAATTAACAATGATAATGATGATTGTTATGATACTAATTTTAAAAATATTGATGTTAATGCTGATGCTACTGATGATTATGGTAAACTTAGTTATGATGATGATGATTGCTATGATTACAGTGCTGCTGCTGATTCAGTATACTGCTGCTGCTGATGATGATGATTACAGTGCTGCTACTGATGATGATTCGGTGCTGTGATGATGACGATGACAATAATGATTGTTTAATAAATGGTTCTTCTCGTTTGATAGTCATGGCAATGGCTGTTTGGCAAAACACCAAAGTTTGAACTACCATTCTCAACAAGATTTTCAAGTGGAAATACAGTAAGTTGCAAATTGATGCTGATGTATTTCTTACAGACATACTCAGATTTATTTGTACCAATAACTAAATACAAAATATGTACAATTATTCCCCTAAAATATTTAGCTATATATTTTGTAGCCATTACATTTGTCTGTTTGTTTTTAGAAAATTACTTTCTTTTGTTACCATGGTTTGATCCAAGACGTTTCCATAGAAACACCCTGTCAATCTTTAACTGATATATCCAGTGTTATGGCATCTTCACTAAAAGGTAAGTCATGTCTGGGATCCGTGTTACCCACAAATATGTAGGTGGGAATAGCACAGCCCAAAGGCCCAACTCAGACAAACAAACTTTTATTTAACTTTCAGCAGACTATTTTCAATGCCGATCGAAGCAAATCTTTGTTTTATCATGCTATTATTATAATTTCAGCAAGAAATGATAAGATCGATTCATATATTGCTCAACACTGTAAAACTGAACACAATGTTTGTCCAAGTTTTGGAGCTATTTTTAGCATTCATGCGCTGCGCTGCCTCCACTGCCCTGATTCAATGAAAACAGTCTTATTTATAGGACTGGTATTTTCTTTTTTATGTTTCCAGGAGTAAGGTTCCAACAGGAGGATATTTTTGGTGTGCTTCAAGATCTCAAAAACACTGTTAAACTGTCCCACATTGAACAGCAATACTTAGACAAACTACTAACATGGCTGCACAAAGTTTTATGAGTTTTTCTCAACAACACTGTTAAACTGTCCCACATTGAACAGCAATACTTATAGACAAACTACTTACATGGCTGCACAAAGTTTTATGACAAAGTACTTTTCATTTTAAACACAAATCCATTGCTTGGGCTGCCTGTGGTTTTATCATGCCATGCAGAAAATTATGATGTGGCCCAGCTGTATTCAAGAATCTATTTTGTGTTATACAAAAAGAAGCGAGATCTTTCCTTATTGAATTATTTATCCAGCAATCTCCAGCAATGACTTTTCTCCTGTCCCCACATCCACACTCAGTATAGCCTGGGCTACGGAGGATAACTGGGTTCAGAATACTCAATTTCAGGTTATCTAGCAACGCTGTACTTCTTAACAAAAAGCGCATCTGCACAGGCAATGCCTTAATTTGTTGTAAAAAATATTCACAAATTAAAAGCAAAGTATGGGAAATCATTTTCTTAAAATTGATATTTTTTCATGGAATTTCATTTCAAACATTACAGCAAGATGCTCAAGACTGTGACCACTGATAATGTATTCGCATACTTTTGTAGCCTGTGTGCAGCCGGTTTAATTACGGGTAATTAAACCGGCTGTACGCAGGCTAATACTTTTGTAGCGCCATCCTCCAATTAGCGTTTAGATCAGAGATAAGATAAGACAATCCTGTAATGCTGATTGGATAACAGCATAGACGAAAGTATGTGAATACATTAGCGGTGGTCACACTTTTGGACTCTTTGCTGTAACATACAACAAGAAAACAACATTAAATACACCTAAACTTTCAAATTTTAAAAATTAGGTTTAATTCTATACAACATGGAATTATGTTTACAATTATCTACATCAGAAAATGGTTTCACTGCTAATGCAGAGTAGGGAAAAACATATACGAAACGAAATAGGTAGGCTAAGAGCCGCTACGCAGGCTAGGAAATAGGCGATTCTCTTCCTTCAATCAAACACAATTTGTCTAGACAACTAATTACTTGAACTGTAAACAATGCTTGAATGTGAACATAAAACAGGTAGAAATGTTATTTTTAAAAGAAAACTGAGCCAAAAATTGAATATCTTATTGAATTTAATGTAGTTTTAACTACAGTAGAGTACAAACACTAAAAGTGTGCAATACTTTGTACTATTTACCACTAAATAGTGTTGATTAAACAATAGAGAACAAAAGAATTTGCATAATTTAGCAGTATTTAGTGGTATTTATGTTGCACACTTTTAGTGTTTGTACTCTATCTGATACCCATAATATATTGTTAAGGCCAAAAAAAGATGTGTTTTTTTTGTTTTGTTTTATTCATTTAACTGTCATTCACAACTTATTTGTAACATGTCTAGACAAATTGTGTTTGATTGACGGAAGAGAATCTCCACTCTTTCGGGCAAGTGGTAATGGTATTTAAAATAATATTATTAACTTAACAATATCATGATTATATTTACAACATATACTGAAATTCTAACAAACCAAATACAAATTATTATAACCATGATCATCAGTGCCATCGTGGTTTCCCCGACTTTACTTTCTCTTTGCTGTGAATAGAGAAAAGAAAATTAGTGTGGGCTCCCTGTGTTATACAGCTTTATCAAGTAATAGATGCAATATCGAGCAGTCGATCTGGGGCCAGTTGTTCAAAGCCTGAATAGCGGATAAATCCTTATCCAGCGGATAAAATCTATAAAAAAGCTAATGTATGCAGTGGATAACCTTTATCCCTTCGTACAACCGGTTCCTTTATGGGATATACTACAGCTGCAATTTGTTGGATATCTCATACAGACCGGACACAAATATTGTATATTACTTCTGAACTCCAAAGCTAGCTCTTTCACGTTTTACTAAAAGAAAATTGAGATAAAAGTGATTTGGCCTAGAAAAAATCAAGTTTATACTTATGATTTTGTATCAAAGATTATAAAATTGATGAATAATTAATGAGAATTTTACAAAAGAAATCACGTCTGTAAATCTCATTCAGATTTCGTCCTGATTTGCATAAGTTGCAACATGAATTTTTTCGGCCAGATTTACTTAGATCTTATAACAGAAACACACAAAACAAAACTATGGTATAAATAACACAAATTGTTCTATAAAAAAAAAATTCAATAAATCATAAATTATGTTCATCCCTTTGCGGCCTTCAGAGTGTAGTTTTAGTTGCGACAATGATTTTTAAAATAGGTGTACATATACCTACAACTATCACGGCTTTTGTCACTTTCTCATGAATTGTTAATGAGTTTTATAAAGATGGGTTTCATCGTACAAATAGATAGTAATGTTGGACAGATTTACCGGCATATGTAAACACTTCAAGTATATTTGAATCACTTACATTTGGTAGAGATCTAAAAATTCTCTTTTGTTTTTAAATCATGGTTTTTGGCATGTTCTGGTAGATGGGGCTAGAATAGTGAAAGGAGAAACAAATCAGGTACATAAACTACCTTTGTTATTCCAATGGGCAACTTACACTAAAAGCTATGTGACCTATCGACCCCAAAATTGTAAAGCCCCTTTTACACTAGTAATTTCGTCTCGCACAAGAAGAGCAGCTATTTTGATGGCAATTTTATCACAACTTTGAACATGCTTAAAATTTAGATTTTTCGACCCTGGAAAGGGGGGTTGTCCCAGTGGTAGGGATGATCGTCGTACCTTTTAGGGTTGAAAATATTTCCAAAAAAAAAAAAAAACCTTTTAGGGTCCTTCTAGTGTTCTGGCTTAAAACCAGTTATGTAACATGAATCCGTCCGTACCTTTAAGGATCATTTTTACTCTGCTTTGTTGCTAAAAGTAAGCTTGGCTGGCAAGAACATCGCACAGCCGTACAATTTAGGTGTTGAAATCAGCAAGGTTTTGACAGTAATTTTAAGCTGTGTATATCTTTTGGGGGTCGTTTTCAAAACCAACGCCGATCATCCCCACTTGGACAAAAGAAGTCCACCCCCCCCCCCCCCCTTTCCCCAGGTTTTTCAAGCATATTTGAGATGTCGGGACAAAGCTAGTGCAAACGGGCAGGGCACCGCAATATTAATAAAAGTGCAAAATTTCAGCTTGTAAATGGATGTCAGGAGGAATGGCGGTAAATTTACAATTGAACATTTTTTATGATTCAATTCACAAGCTGATGGCACAACCTTTTTTCCCAAAGGAATATGAAGAAACTACTTATATTTACTGCAATTTCTCTTGTGTTGTGTATTTTGAGCTGAAACTTTTCTAATATGATGGTGCTCTGTCCATTTCTGGGGTTGAATTTTACAATTTGTTTTGATTTCTGGGATAGTGTCACGTGACCTCTTAGTGCAAGTCGTAGGGGCTGTTTCTAGTTATCTCAACAAATATAAGTGATTCAACATACTGTTTTGCTACGTAAAGACAACTGAAGTACGTGACGTAAGTATTACGGTTTAACTACGCAAAGACGTGAATGACTACGAACGCAAATCATAACATAACGTAAATAACGAAAGTGTACGTAGGTTTTGCCGTTTTGCTACGTAAATAGTGGCCTCCTATGCAAACGTTCTTAGCGTCGTAAAGCGTTTGGTAACGACACTAAGAACAACGGGATAGTAGCCTACGTAAAGACGTGACTAACTACGAACGTAAATCATAACATAACGTAAATAACTAATGTGCACGTAGGTGTTTTTTGCTACGTAAATACTGGCCTCCTACGATGCGTTGTTAGTGACGCAAAGCGTTGGGTAACGGCACTAAGAACGACTGCATAGGAGGCTACGTAAAGACGTGACTAACTACGAACGCAAATCATAACGTAAATAGCTAGCTAAATTTACGTAAGTATTACGTTTTGCTACGGTGAAGAAGCGAATGAATACTTACGCAGATCGTGGGTCAAATTTCCGTGACGTGCTCATAACGGATGAACTAACAGCACGTCTAAGTCCGTTAACGTGACGTTGTATGTTATCGTTCTTCGTAAGGTTCTGCGTACTCGTCGCTTTGCGTAACGGTTTTGTCTTGGGACAGATGTTTTCCTTGGATTCCGACGACCTGAAAATTTCAAGAATTTAAATCACAATCATTATGGACAACAATTATCAATAAGATTACCATACTAATAGTTTTAACCTATCGTTATCATTGCTTTTATTAATATCATCACCATCATAATCAAGACCATCATTATCATAGCCATCACAATCATTATCAAGATCAGTTATCATCATAATCATCATCTCCATCACTGCAATAGGGGTTTATTAATAAGAGACACTAGCTGTTCTCACTCACCTCAAGGGCATCATTGCTAGGGTTTATTAATAAGAGACACTAGCTGTTCTCACTCACCTCAAGGGCATCATTGCTAGGGAATTTTCACTATTCTTTGAAGGTTTCTCAGCAACTAAAATGGTAAATATGATATATTTAATTATGATATTAAAAAATATATAAATAAAACCCATGAGCACACGCAGGCTAAGAAAATTCGACAGCCCATTCTTGTCTTCCGCGCAATTTTTCGTTTTATGAGTTTGTGTCGTATCTCTTAGGTGTAAAAATCGTCCGGGGATTTTTGGTATCTTTTAGAGATGTTTTTGAAAATTTCCGATGAGCACACCAGTTCCCAATCCCATCCCCCGATCTGTTTTACCCCCCCCCCCCCCCGGGTTGTTTTTGCAGTTTACTAACGTTTCTGGTGTTTATTTGGTGTGTCATACTGGATGGGTCGTGTGTCATGTTCTCTTTTACCCCCTCCCTCCCCCGGGTTGTTTTTGCAGCTTATAAACTTACGTTTCTGGTGTTTATTGGGTGTCGTACTGAATGGGTCGTGTGTCATGTTCTGTTTTATCCCCTCCCTCCACCGGGTTGTTTTTGCAGCTCATAAACTTACGTTTCTGGTGTTTATTGGGTGTGTCATACTGAATGGGTCGTGTGTCATGTTCTCTTTTACCCCGTCCCTCCCCCGGGTTGTTTTTGCAGCTTATAAACTTACGTTTCTGGTGTTTATTGGGTGTGTCATACTGAATGGGTCGTGTGTCATGTTCTCTTTTACCCCGTCCCTCCCCCGGGTTGTTTTTGCAGCTTATAAACTTACGTTTCTGGTGCTTGTTGGGTGTGTCATACTGAATGGGTCGTGTGTCATGTTCTCTTTTACCCCGTCCCTCCCCCGGGTTGTTTTTGCAGCTTATAAACTTACGTTTCTGGTGCTTGTTGGGTGTGTCATACTGAATGGGTCGTGTGTCATGTTCTCTTTTACCCCGTCCCTCCCCCGGGTTGTTTTTGCAGCTTATAAACTTACGTTTCTGGTGCTTGTTGGGTGTGTCATACTGAATGGGTCGTGTGTCATGTTCTGTTTTACGCTTGTTGACGGACAGGTCTCTGAGAGGCGTTAGCAATTCCATGGGTAATGTTTTCTGTCAATAGAAATTGATTGATGATTTAATGATGTGAATAATAGCAACAATATACACTTAATGACTGGTCCCGAGGGAAACAGTTAGTTTTGTTTCCCGAGAATGTCAATGTTCAAACATTGAGATTCGAGGGAAACAAAACTAACTAGTTTCCCGAGGGATCAGTCATTAAGCGTTTTGTTATATAGCTAATCATTTTAGATAAGTCATTTAAGAAAATTTGAATTTTTATTCAATGCGCTGGGCACTTGTATCCAGGTCGGGATACAGTTAGATTTAACTAATATCACGTGAGCATCTATCAACCAATGAGAATGCTCGTTATATAGTCAAAATGATTAGCTATATAACAATAAATAATAACAAAACTAATAAAACAAAACGATAGTATGACAAAGATGTATGAACTTGAAGCTGATCATCACTGCAACTAATTTTAAAACTGAACTCCAAACATTTCTCTTCTGTAAATATTTTGACACCGATCCTATTTTGTAAGCGCATTGAGTTTTAAAATGCGCATAGTAAGCAACTAGTCTAAATAAATAAATCATGACGATGATGACAATAACGATGATTAAGATGACAGTGATGATAATAACGATGATGACAATCGATCAGATTAATGTTGATGATTAACAACGATGATGATAATGATGACAATGAAACTAATGATGATGACGTTGCTGCGAAAAGATGACGATGATGATATTATAATGATGAAAACGATGATGTTACAGCGCGACGAACTTTACCATGGCCACCTAACTAAGTTTTGTACAAGGTAACCAATCAGAAAGCGAGAATTTGACCTTAATTATATAAAACACGCCGAGTGACAAATGATTAACACTTTGAAATGTTCAAAGCGAAGACAAGAGTGAAGTTTATAAGTGTCTGAAAAACCTCCCAGGATGTTTACATTTGACAAGGTGTAGCAAACAATTTGAAAAGAGAAACTTTTGAACGCTAAGCTAACTTGTACAAAACTTTAATTGGGTGGCCATGGTAAGGCGCGTTATGCAGCAACAACGATGATAATGATGACGATAATTTTTACGCAATGACCCTGATAATGGCCACATTATATAATCATTATCAAGAGGGGGCGCGTAAGAGTTTGCGGTGACGAGGTTTCGCGTTATATTTTGTCCGTTTTTTTATTTTATTTTTTCATATTTGCGGTTTTGGTGTAAAACAAATCTTGCTGTTGCGGTTTTTAGCAAAATATGGTGCGATCGTGCGGTTTCCAACCCCTCCCCTTCTCTACTCTCCCCCTCCGCCCCTCTAAATCAATGATATTAATGATAACTTTCTTACCTTAGGTGTATTGTTGTCCGCCAGGTAAGATGAAATACTCATCTCCCCTGAACTACTTGAAACAACTGACGGCGTCGCTCTCGTCGGCGGCTCCATCCAGGCCCCTTTATTACTAGGCGTTACACTATCTTTCACATCACGCTTAGCTGTTGCGTTACTAAACTTAAACATTGCGTTACTGCCCAAATCAAATGTTTCGTTACAAGGGTCACTCAAAGTAGTGAACGTCTCATTGGCTCTCGCTGGCTTGTTTGGTGACGTTTCGTCAAATTTCCTTATAAGGGAAACACGTGATCCACCGAGTTCTGGAGAAGCGCCGTTTTTATTGGTAACACTTTGGACGGAGTCGCAGTGGACCGGGGTTGAGTTGGAGTGTCTGGATGATCGCTTCTTCAGTAATGATGCCAAGACGGAGGTTGAAGGAGTGTTGAAGTTGGTAGAGATTAGGACTGTCTCTGTTATTAGAAAACGAAATAGAATACTTTTCAGTTTCGCGTTATATAGTACCGCTGTACCTTTTGACAGAAGGCGCGTTTGCACAGGGATAGCCTCGATTTCAATCTCGTACCCAGAGCCCACGTTACTCTTGTCCAGCATCGCCGACTATTATTTTTCCAAGCGCCAATCAAAATTAGCTGAAAAAGTTTTACAATCAGTACCAGAATGCTTTATAAATTGTCTTTCTTATTTATATTTTTATTTCTTCTTGAGAATACTAGAAACTAATTATTTAATAAAAGAAAGTAGGCAAAGCATTCTGGTACTGGTAGTATAATAAAGATAATGACGCAATGATGCAAACACAGGCAACCCAGGCTCTTGACGTTTATCTTATACAAAACTAGACGCTCTAGGAGCGCGAAGTCGGGCTAGTGATAGAATCAACACAGGCCGGCTAAACAATTCTACTTTGGGCTTCCTTTGGTGTTCGCTCGCAAAGCATCATGGGGCCTATACGCGACATGACAGATAGATAGATAGATCAGATAGATTAGCAGCTTTTTAAATCGCATCAATATCAACATGTCAATTTTTGTATAGTGTTTAGTTACACCTACTTGCAAGAACGTTGTCATACGAAAAAAGAACATTTGTATTTAGTGCGTTAGGAATAAATTAAAAGTACAAAAGATGATCACTGAAGCTGAACTCTTTCTTTTGTACTTTTAATTCATTCCTAACACACTAAATACAAATGTTCTTTTTTCGTATGACAACGTTCTTGCAAGCAGGTGTATGTATTAGGCGAGAATTCGCTAATTGATTGATTTTTTTATAAGTTGTAAAAGCCGCTAATTTAAAGATAAAAGTCAAGAGCCTAAGCTGCCTGTGATGCAAATGGCTAATAAGTTGCCATATTTCAATTCGATATATACCATACCATCATTGACAGTGTACATGTTCGATGTATTGAGATTGTCGTTCTCCAGGATGGTTTGGTCTGCCCATGATACTTCACGGCCTCCTGTTACCATGTCAACGACAGAACGGTAATCGTTTTCTATATCTGGTGTGGCGAGGCCTGCACCCTTGAGAAGGAAAAACTGACTCTTGAAGGCTGAGAGAACCTTGGACAGAAGTCTGTAATATAGAGAGATAATGAATAAGAAATTAACAACAATCTTCTCCAGACACCCCTTCGTAGGTGAATATTTACCACTGCACAGCCGTCCCCTCCCTTCCCCTCCGTAAGTGAATATTACCTTTGCACAGACGTCAAATCCCTTCCCCTCCGTAGGTTAATATTTACCTCTGCACATACGTACCCTCCCTTCCCCTCCGTAAGTGAATATTACCTTTGCACAGACGTCAAATCCCTTCCCCTCCGTAGGTTAATATTTACCTCTGCACATACGTCCCCTCCCTTTCCCCCTTGGTCAATATTTACCTTTGCACAGACGTCCCCTCCCCTTCGTAGGTAAATATTTACCTTTGCAAAGACATCCCCTCCCTTCCCCTCCGTAGTTGAATATTGACCTCATATTCTACTTACTTTACGTCCCCTCCCCTGTTGATTATTTGCCTTTGCACAGCCTTACCCTCCCCTTCCCTCTGTTGGTCAATGTTTACCTTTCAGTGGTCTGTGCCTCCTTTTCTTGTGACTGGGTGTATTTAGTAAAATATCGACATTGCCTGCGCAGCTCAGCACACTCAAGCTCTGCCTTCAGGTGAGCTTGACAGCTCGTGACGTCATCTTCAAGCTCTTTGCTCGATGCTGTCAGTGACGTCATCTCGTCTTTGACGCGGTCGAAGGACTGGGTATTGCTTTGCAGTTTTCGTTCAGTTTCCAGAACTTTCGTTTCCAGTTTCTTTTTCTTGGTTTTTGTAACGGTCAGACATTTCTGGGTTTTTATTGCCGCCTATTAGAAAACGAATTGTGAAAACCAATAACAAAATATGAATTTACAAAAGATTAAAAGTACATGATTGAGTAAATGAATAAATAGATTAATAAACAAAATAAATGCATGAATAAATAAATACGTGGAGGAAAAAAGAAAGAAATGGACCCCAAAGAGATGGAAGCCAGACGAATCAGAGAAAGACAAGTGTGGTAGAAGTAGGATTTAAGGGTGCTTCCATTTATTAGTGTATGGGGGGGGGGGGGGGGGGGGGGGGGGGGGGGGGGGGGAGGGTCGGCAATTTTGCCGCCATACATTAATAAATGAAAGACCCCCTAAGGAAAGATAGTGAGCCTATGAGAGAAAAAAAGAGAAAAATAACTAGTGTGAAATAAAGAAGAAAGTTTATCCCACCTTTTCTTGCTCTCCTCCTTCAACACACAGAAGACGAACTCTTTCAAGGTTCCGTTCCTGATAAACAGAAGCATTAATTAAATGTATTAATAACATAAATTTATACACCCTTTCTGAGAAAGTGTGTCACCCGCCGAAAAGCGATAATAATTATAATAATGATAATAATGATGATAATGATATTGATAATAATGTTGATAATGATATTGATGATAGTAATTAATGATATTAATGTTAATATTAATTAGTTATTTCTATTTTATTAATGTTATCACTACATTGTTCGTTTTCTTATATTTATGTTTACTTAGTTAATTTTTATACATTTTCTTATACTTTCTATATAACTATGTAAAGCGCTTTGGGCAATTAATGGATTTAGCGCTATATATTAAATAAACTTTATTATTATGATGGTATCAATGATATTAATGATAATATTTACCTTCTTGTGTGTCTTGAAAAGCAAGTCTCTCTGTGCAGCCTCAATGTCCACTACATCTCTTTTGATAGCAATCCTTTCATTGATTATATTCTTCAAAGAAACTTTCAAGCTGAAAATAAGGCCCCACAAAAATTAACAAAGAAAACAAAAAACATACCTTTTAGCATACAAATGATGAAATAATAACAACAGTAACTTGGAAGAGCAAGAGGAAGAACAGCAAGAAGTAAGAAGAAGATAAATAAACAACAACAACAACAGCAAGAACACAAAGAATATAAAATTAAGAAAAAGAACAATTACATTTACAAAACAACAAGTTTGAGGACAAGAGCACACAAGAGCAAGTGAAATGGGTATGGAAAAGATATAAACACGAAGAAAAAAAACAGATGAGGAAGACAAAAAAAAAGAAGAACAACATGCAAGATTGAGTACAAGAACAAGAGCAAGTAAAACAGTGTATGGAAAAGGTATAAACATGAAGAAAAAGAAACAGATGAAGAAGACAAGAAAAAGGAGGAAAACAAATAAATTCAACTGTTCATACTTCTCAATCTCATTCTTTTTAGCATTCCTTATAGGTGTTTGTTTAACTATCTCTCCTTCTTCATATCTCTTGATTTTGTCTTTCAACTCTGAAACCTAAAAAAAACAAGAAGATTGTAAACAAAAGGATTAATTGTTATTGGGATGGGTCTTTTGAACTGGAAGTGTCACTCATTCACTTGTTCACTCACTCACTGGCCAACTCACTAGAGGGCACTGATAAATGCTGTTTGAATTTGCTAATATGCAATGCAAGAGACACAATGCAGTCATCAAGAAATCACATTTGTCGAGCCCCCTGCTTTGAAATAATGCAATAATAATATTGATAATATGCCTCATTTATAAAGCGCTCTTCCCAAAGTTCATACATTTTATAACTCTACTGTTATGAGCATGTGGAGGACTTATCGGACTGCTGTAAATCAACAGTTTACAATCATGAGTGTGGTTAGTGAATGCCTCCGAGGCCTGGCTGTTGTACCGGAGACAATCCCCTACTCTTTGCAAACAGCACAACAGTTTAAAGCACGTACAACAGGATCTTTAACGTCCACCTTATATAGGAATTAGAGTGAAGGCAGACGGGACCTCTGGCTTTACGTTCTTGTCTGAGAAGACAAGGCACTGAGAGAGTACAGTGTCTTGTCCAAGGATACAATGTAATCGCCTAGAATCCGATCCGCCAACCACTAGATTATTTAACACATCTCTCAAAATGCTGTTTGAGTGCATAAGCATTTGGTAAATGATATTAATATTAATTGGTAGACTACGAGTAGTCCTTCTTTTCCCTCCAGAATCAGTAATTAAAAAAAACGAGTTTGCGGGATTCCTGTGGAGCGTGCCGGAAATAGATCGTTGTACTTGATTCTGGAGGGAAAAGAAGGACTACTCGTAGTCTAATTAATTGGCTAAGCTATATGCCATGAGACACATAAAGCAATCATATTTACATGAGTGCATCAGAAAATTGATTTTTGAATTGGCTCAGCTAAACTGCCGTGTTTCCATGTACCCACCTCAGCCCGTAGCTCATCCACTATCTTGGCATATCTACTGACATGCCAGTCCACACTAACAACATTCTTGGATAGTTTCACTTTGATGCTCTTTGCTCTGTCAGCATATTTCAATGTGTTGTAGGTATCTTCATAACTTAAACTAGATGGACTGAAAAGAGGGAAACATTTAGAACAGTTTTAAATTTTTGCTTTGTCAAATGACTATAAATACTGTAAGGGACGGACCATTAGAATTTTGAGGGGGGGTTGGGCAAATACCAAAATAAATTTGAGCACAGCCTTAAAGAGAAAAAACAAATTTGAGCACAGCAAATATTCTAAAAAAAAAGATTGAATGTGCAAGATGAAAAAAAATTTTGTGCACAAGTATACTTGGAGATGGAAAAAAATATTGTGCAAAAATTGCCCCCCCCCTCCCCCTCAAAAATCTAATGGTCATCCCTAAGAATTACAGTAACTAATAATACATTGTATTCAAGAGTGTTACTGACGTTTTGGACGTTACTCATTTGTTAAGTGAAAATTGTAGCCTTAAAAAGTTTATTATGTGACTGGATAATAGTGTTTTACACTTTTTTCCATATTTTCAATAGTGAAGAAATTATGAAAAAAGTTATGTACCAAATTATGCCCTGTATGTATGTGCACATCCTTATATTGTCCATATAATAAAAAGGAACAATGCATGTTGGCTTGAAGATATTAATTTTACTTTCTCATGTTAAAAACAACATTTTGTAAAATATTGTTTTCATGCACCACTCGAAGAAAAACAAATTCACATATTCGCGCCACAAACAGTAATTTGAGCCAAATGTTTTACCTGACGGCTGCGATCATTACTGTTCTGCAGTTGCCCCCAAGGGAGTCTTTAAGAAGACGAGTCAGTTTGCTATTACGGTACGGAATATGACCTGCCTTGTTCTAGAAGTGAGAATAAAATTATCAAATAAATATATCTTTTTAAATTGAACTTAATCAATTGACTGTCTGAATGAATAAAAATATTATGAATAAAATAAGGAAGAATAAATGAATAATAAAAAGAAAAAAAAGGAATGAATAAATGAGCAAATAGACAAAATATTAAATAGAATAAAAACATGCTAATAGATGTTTCTAAATGCTCAATAATTGGTGGCATGTTCCTACTACTTTCACTGGTCCAAAATATTTTCCAAAATTTCCAAAAAGTTAGAATACCTGGATGCTGATTTCTGCTGCTCTTTGTCAATAAACTGAACAAGCAACTTGTGTTGCAACAGCATTGCGAGACAAGCTGCTTAGAAAATTGCACAGTGTAACAGGACCTTTAAGTTTCTAAAAAGTTGAGATACAGTATCTGCATGCAGAATTCTGCTGCTCTTTTTTTGCATATAAAACCTACCTCTTTGTCAGCCAAAGCATTAATACAGTTCCCAAGTGCTAATAGTGATTTGTTGATGTTAGCGCCTTCTCTGAATCTTGCTCCACGGTTTGATGTCACATGAGCTCGTTCAGATCCTGCGAGATCGATAAGTGTCATCTTGGCAAGACGGACATCTGTTTGGAGGCCTGCAGTCCTGTCCTTCTGACGGACAAATACCTATTAAAGTAATATTTTATGGTCATTATTTTTACGATCAACATAATAATTATCATGACCATCATTACTTATCAAATTTCAATGAGTTCATCACCCAATTGCACTGTCTATGTATATTCAGTTTTTCTTCAAAATTTTCAAAAAGAATCCAGAATTAAAAAAGGAATAAAAATCAATTCCACAATCCTGCACATAAGACCAGGGCTGCCTTAAGTTTATTTTTCAATTTGTTTGCAAACTCTTATCAGAATTTCTGATATCATTATTGTGAAGCATTAATTATCCTCAAAATACCAAAGGATTGGCCTTTTAAGTCCTCACAGCCCCACTCATTAACCCATGCATGCCCACAGTTTACAAGGATACACCTATTTCACGGCCGAGGCTACATACCAGTACACTCTGAAGCCTGCAAAGGATGTTGGTAGCATGAACATAATTTGTGATTTATCACACGTTTTATAAAGAAATATTTGTGTTACCATCTACCACTGCAGCACTGCTATAATCATTAATAACATAAACAAGTACAATCAAAATATGCTATGAAAAAATGGATAACAAGAGACAGAATACCGACATCCTTTGCAGACTTTAGAGTGTGGACTGTGCCTTTGTTTGCGACAACGATTTTTGAAATGTGTATATCGATTGGAAGAGAATATGACTTAGTTCCTACCTGAAACACAGCATGTGATCGAGAAGACTGCGCATTGGCATCTGTTGGGTGTTGAGTCCTGTTGTTGTTTCCAAACTCCAACATTCCCAGCAACTCTTGAGCACTTCTTGGCTGAAATACATAAATAATTTGAGAAAAATGGGTTTTTCTCATCAATAAGTCACATATCTGAGAAATGTGGAGGACTTATCAAACTGCTATATTATTGTGCAGCCATGTAGTTTACAATGGTTACCATGACAGTTTTACATGAGAAATGTAGATGACTTATCAGACTGCTATAATATTATTGTGCACATTACAGCCATGTAGTTTACAACCATGACAATTTTACATGAGAAATGTGGAGGACTTATCACACTGCTATATTATTGTGCACATTGCAGCCATGTAGTTTACAATCATGACAGTTTTACATGAGAAATGTAGATGACTTATCTGACTGTTATTACGGTGCACATTGCAGACACACAGTTTACAATCATTAGTTTATAATTTATCAAATTTTTACCTTGTGAAGAGTGAGTCCGCTGACACAGACACCTCGTGCTGGATCTTCTCTGACAGCAAGTGGTGGTCCAGGTAACAGCAAATCTCTGATTGTTTCATTGTAAACCTAATTGACATCAGATGTAAAATATAATTGTTAAAAGAAAGCTTCTTAATTCACCTCAAAGTAATTTTCAAGAAGGTCCGATCATAATACAATTATAATAATGTGTTGTTGCTGACGACAATGATAGTAGGGACACGATAATAGTTAATAATGTTGCTGATGGCGGTGAAAGTGGTATGATAAAATCATGCATTCTGATTTGTTGAGGTATGTGCTTTAAATTACGAGAGCACGCAACATCACAGCATGCATGTTTGCTTTTTAATCAATGTGTATTTTATAATTTACAAAATAAAATTAATTAAGAAATAGAAAACTAGCTTTTTGCATCACTGTACAAAGTTATAAATCACTTGGGGATAGTATTTGCGCTGTGCTTCTCTTAACACATGATTGCCATGCTGATGCAAGATAATGATGATTGTCATGCTGACAGTAGTAATGACAATGTTGCTGCTGCTGCTGATGATGATTGTCATGTTATTGATAAATGCCATGCTGATGATGGTTGTTGTGTTGATGAAAGTGATAGTAGGGGTTTCATAGTGATAATGATGACAGTGATGATTGACATTACCACACTGATGATTGTGATACATGGCATGATGATAATGTTGTTGTCGATCAATGGCATAATCAATTTTATGTTGCTGTGCTACTTATGATGATAATAATAATAAAATAATGGAAACTAACGCATAAACTAGTATAGGCTGTGTGGATGTTTGATATAAACGATATGTAATATAATGAAATTTGTAACAACGTAAAAATGTTTCGAACTGACTATAGCCCTCCAATGAAGGGCTAAAGCTTGAAACGTCAGTAAAGGTAAGTCAACTATTTTTTACGGTGTTACAAATAATAATTATGGTTGTTGATTATTTCTTTACAGAGTAGCTTTACATTCATCATAAAAAAAAATGCAAGACAGTATAAAAATCACAATACAATGATTGTGCTACAGGTGTTTATAATTATAATAATGTCACAATCAATAAAACAAACCCATACACTGCAAAAAGTAATTCACTAGAATCAAGTCAAATAACTTAAACGTAGGTCCACTGGATAAGTACTAAATTCCAACTTAATTAAAATCAGTAGCGGTTGTACTTGATCGAAGGGTTTCGATCGAAGTGATAATCTCACTAATTTTCAGTGATTCGGTTCTTAAAAGAAGTGAACCTGGACTTATAATAAGTAAATAATTTTTGGTACTGATCTTAAGTGAAACTATACTACTTTCCCTGTGAACCTAACTTATAATAAGTTATTGGCCCTTGATTCAAATGAACTCTTTTTTTGCTGTGATATACGTACCTCTAGATAGGACACAGCTACATCACATGTCTTGTCGTGTTTCATTTCTTCAATTCGACTATACAAATCCATCATAGTTAAAAAACAAACACCAGGATCTGACGTATTGCCCAACATAGTATGAGTCTTGCCTGCTCCAGTCGCTCCGTAGGCAAACACGGTACAATTATAACCTTCCAGAACACCATCAACGATATTTTTGGTTGTGTTTTGAAAAACCTCCATCGTGGTGGATTTGTCGTCAAATACTCGATCAAAGATGAACTTCAAATCGCGTGCTTTTCGTTGTAGGATATTAGTTCTTCTTTTCTTATAAGATCCTGGGAAGTTCATTGCCTCGCAGTCTTCGTTGGGATCGAAGACTAAGACATTTTGATCCATTACTCGGATGACGCTGCTTCGAGCTGAAGCGCTTTCGACGCTATTGAGTGGTCGAACCCGAACAACAACTTTCATGTTAGAATTCTGTGTATTTTTCCCCTGTTCTCGTTTCGATGGCATTTTGGACGAGTTAGAAACCATCTTTAGTAAACGTGCTTCTTAAATCCTCTGAAAAACGCGAGATGAGAACCAATTAGTGTTTGAAAATCCTTCGAAGTTCAGAGCTTCAACATCAGCTGTTAAGTAGAGGTTTGTCGAGGACGACTTGGAAATACCCCACAAGTTCACGTGCTTTTTGCTCCAAAACTTGCACAACCTCAGATAAATACTTCAAGTAATACTTGGTGACAATGGTTAGTAAAAGAAGTGTACATAATAGTCAAAATTAACCTTTTATCGCAGTTTTTGGTTGTTTGTGATTACATGTGACTGAACAGATTTCAAAATCAGAACGTTTGACCAAGCTGAAATCTGATTGGTCGAACCACAACCAAGCGGTTTAGTCCCTCACGGATAAATATACCAAAGGCAGCCCACAACATATTGCAAACTAAGTGGCTCTAAACTCGATTTAAACTCTAATTATGCATTTTAATTAATCAATAAAAAGTAAGATAAATATTATTTCTAGAGATAATATTGAAAACTGTATATAAATTAAAAAAATACGGTGGCAAAACAGAAAGAATCTCATGTGTTGGATTGAATAGCTGTTATTACAGTTATATGCAAATGATTTTGAACAATGGGTTAACAAACGTGACTGAGATTTTATATTTTTGTGATTTTTTTGATTAAAATATAACTGGAGACGCAACTATTATTTTTTTAGCATATTTTATGACAGTTAATAGGTTATAAGAATAATATCAGTGAAATTTGATTTACCAATACACTGGAAAATTTATTATAGAATTGACTTTGTTATATATAGGTGGACGTACAATATATTTGTTACAACGAGAATTCTCGACGTGCATGCCTTGCTCGGAAGAGGAATCGCAACCATCAGAAACCTCGCTTGTTTTGTAATAACTCACTCGGTCTTAATTGTGGTTCAAATATATTAAATAGAGGCTAAGAGAGTTTCTCTGGTTGTTTACATTTTAAGTCTTTACAACCATTGTTATCATATGACCCGTATCTTGCCCGGCGCGCGCTCTTAAGGTGGCCCAGGGGTATTTATTTACGTAAAAACAAGTTTTTTTGAACTTCAAATTTTGGTGCAAAAACTTCTTCGATTGCTTTAAAAATCGGGATTATAACTTATCATTGTCTCTAGTTTATAGATATTTACTTTACTTCTCCATTTCTCCAAACTGTATGAATGGAACACGCTCAAACTTTGTAAGGTACTTTTACAATGATTTGTTTACATCCTGTGTTTTTGAGAATTGCTAGAATTACCATTTAAGTTAATACTGAGCAAAAATTAGATTATCTATTTATTTTGAATAATGCATCGATAAATTTGTTTTTTATCAGTCGTGATAGTGCTGCACACAGTACGTCAATCTAACTTAAATTTGGCCTTCGCACTGGGAAAGCATTGTACAACATAGTGGTGAGTAACGATTTGGAAAGCAATGATTTTATTGTGCGTCTCTGTTCGATTCTTTATAAGCTATGCATTTGTGTGTTCGATTTTGAGTACTCGTATTTCCTAAGCTTGCATGGTCTCGATTAATTTGGCCATTTATCACGTAAAAGTAGTGAAGTACATGAGTCCATAGACTCAAAATCGAGTGGTTTCGTCTTTCAGATTTTTAGAAATAGCGATAAAATCTCAAAGTCGAGTTCGCTTTTGCAAGCGTTTTGCTCTTAAGACATCATTATTTTTAAAATAACGTTTAAATATCTATAAACTAGAGACAATGATAAGTTATAATCCCGATTTTTAAAGCAATCGAAGAAGGCTTTGCACCAAAATTTGAAGTTCAAAAAAAATTGTTTTTACGTAAATAAATACCCCTGGGCCACCTTAAGAAAACCTTCGGAAAAAAGTCACGTGATTGTAGAAAAATGTAGACTTTGACGCAAAGCCAACACCCATATTCAGAAGTTTAGCGAAGTAGAACACAACAGCTGGAAACTTGGCGAGCATTTTTACTATATAATCAAATTTTATCAAAGATTTTGACCACAAAAGGCTGTTTCTCGGTGCAAGCTGACTTGTGTTAAGGTATGTTTGATATTTAGATCGAAATATGTAAGCTCTGCTGTGAGTTGTTTTACTATTAAGATCTATTAACATATAATAAACCTATTATGTCTAGATTCCATAATTAATACGTATGATCGTCGTAAACAACTATATAGTGGTATTTATGAAATGTACTTTAGTATATTGATATACCACTATCACACTGCAGTCTGTTATTGATATAAGATGTAGAAATATATTACATACATCGATCTGTGAGACACTGCAGATTCATTTCATCATTTATTGATGAGTTTAGTTTTTGACTCGCATGGTTGAATGGTTCTTTTCAAAAGAGGTCGCTAGCTAATATACTCTATCTAAGGTTCTGTTCGGTTTATAACAAGTCAATGATAAACTGGCAAACAAACTACCTGTTTTTCAAGCCTATCTTTTTCAACTTCTTTGAAACCAGCAAACAGTATTATAACCATATATACTTTGACTTACTGTCCCACGATCAATAATTTTCTCACTAGTTTCCTCACCACATCAAGTCTCAAGTTCGTTTGTTTGCCATAATTACAAATTAATGTGCCTAAATGGAATTTAGGCTAGTTAGAACCGAGACAAGCAGGTCAGCGGTTTGTTCTTGTGCCCTGACATTAGCTGGGACTCCCCGCACTACCAGTCCCTCGTGCTTTGCTAGTTGTCTTCAACGATTGCAGTACTCTGTTGTATACAGCATTTGTTCGTTATTCTACATTTCTAGTATTTTTATGGTTCGAAAAACCCGTACACGTCGTTACACTGATACCAACATGCTTCCAACACCAACAACAACCTCATCGTCCTCCAGTTCGGCACCCCCGGCTACTACAGCTCCTGGGACGTCAGTCACGAACACTGACCTCGCTGTGTCCCCTCAATTCATCGCCGCGGTAGCGCAGGCAGTAAAGGCAGCCTTGGACGCTGATCGACCGTCCGCACAACTCCCTGTCTCTTCAGACCCAGCGTCAAGCAATGTCTCCGCAAGTGCATCGTCGAATCCTGGCGTCGTGACGACCAACATCACCTCAGGTCTCCCAGCCGGGCCACAAGGTAGGTCTCTTGTTGTGCCTACCTTTGTGAACACTTTTGTCTCCCCGGTCGCGAGTGTGTTTTCTCCCGGGGAAATTAGCGCTGCAGCTTCTCTAGCCGGTAGTCCGTCCTTGCCCGCGGCGTTCTCTACAGCTAGCATTCCTGCTCTTCCGGCCTTGGGTCAACCATTTATTGTTGGGCCTGGGTTTTCGCCGATACCGGCAAAATTGGTAACTCGTATCACGGCAGGGAAATTTATTGAAATGGCCGACTTGCTGGCTGCCAACCTTCAGCAAATCGACCATGAGCCGCAAGTACTGTTTGACGGCCGCCTGGTGCTCACAACCGGCCCCAGGCGCCAACGTAAGCAACTCGACGACATTGCTGCCTGGGTTGAAGCCTTCTCAATCTACACGTTAGTGCTAACCAATACCTTTCCCCACCGTTGGAAAGATCTAACGCAGTACAAGCTGCTCATCCTACGCACTTCCCGTCAGTTTGGAGGCAACGTATGGCTTGCTTATGACCGGGCGTTTCGTGAGCATGCCGCCGCAGCGAGTCTAACTGACTGGTCGACAATGAATGTCGAAATATTTAATTTTCATTCAGCTGGGGTCTCGAAGCGTACGATCTCTAGCACCAACACCGTCGAACAGTCAACCGAACCTACAGGTTCCGTCCAAGCTACAGAGATCTGCAGGTCGTGGAATAGAGGTCGCTGTTCATCGCCTTTCTCTACATGTCGGTATTTGCACAAGTGTGTGAACTGTCGTGGTTCACATCGCAATACCGAGTGTTTTGACAAGCCATTTCCACCCAGCTCACAGGCATGGGGGCAACCTACTAAACGCAAGAGACCGTAAGGAACACTTTACTTTTCTTTTACATTTTAATTTGCATAGAAGCGTTGCAGATTTACTTTATTACGCCTTATTGTACTCTGGTAGCACTGCTACTATTTTCGTGTTATAGTTATTTTTATCTGTCATTTATACTAGTAGGTTATCAGTAGGTCAAGATGCTTGTCATCATTATGTTGTAAAGTAGTAGTTCTCAAGAGGATTTCTTGTTGACCTGCCATGTGCTAAGGATACTAATGGGTGTTTTGTTAATGGGATTAAATGGCTTTCTCACGATTCGAGTCATTCATTTATTGTTGCTTTAACTATAGTTAGATATGTTTTCCCCTTTAATAAATAGCGCCAAGCACAGTCGCCATCATTCGTCCTTAAAACCTGCCCTATTCATTTAGCTGATGGATCATTGCGGATCTAGCACGATTTTATTGTTGTACCTTATGGTCGCTGCGCATATATAGCCGGATACTTGCATAAAATATATATATATATAAAGTAAAATAAATTCCTAAAATTCCTTTTTGCCGATATGGATCATTGCAGCGCTATCATAATTATACGCCTGTGCAGGTAGTATAGGTCACTGCGGACCCGTAGAAGTAGATATTTCATTGTTATTATAACAACAGCGCTTAGCGATAGCGTGATAGCATAACTTTTCGCGTGCCGTACTCTTCGTAGCCGATGGGTCATTGCAGCTCGAGCGCACTTATCGATATGTACTTGTCTTTAATAAATAAGCGGGACTATTTTTAGTCTATCACGTGCCTCACTCTTCATGGCTGATGGATCATTGCGGATCTATCATAATTATGCATTATAGATCACTGCGGATTTATAGATTTCGATATATACTCGCCGTAACAAAATAGGCGGTTGAGCATACTTTAGCCTATAGCTATCAAGTGCCTTACTCTACATGGCTGATGGATCACTGCGGATCTATTATAATTATATGCGTGTGCATGCATTATAGATCACTGCGGATCTATAGTTGTCGATATATTGCCTTCAAAACAAACGAAAAAACAAAAACAAAAAAATAGGCGGTTGGGCATATCTTAGCCTATCACGTGCCGTACTCCTCATGGCTGATGGATCACTGCGGATCTATCATAATTATGTCGTGTTTATGCATTATAGATCACTGCGGATCTATAGATTTTGATATATACTCGCCTTAAAATAAAACAAGCGGTTGGGCATATTTTAGCCTATCACGTGCCGTACTCTTCATGGCTGATGGATCACTGCGGATCTATCATAATTATATGCGTATGTATGCATTATAGATCACCGCGGATCTATAGATTTTGATATATACAAGTTTTGGAATAAAATAAGCAGTTGGACATAGTTAAGCCTATCGCATGCCTTGCTCTTCGTGGCCGATTGACAATTGCGGATCCATCATAAATATATGCGGGCGCACGCACAATAGATAGTTGCGGAACCGTGGCTCAAGATATTTAAAGCCGTATAAAGCCATTATAGATCACAGCGTAGTTGAAGCTCTAGATATATTTATCTTTTTAACATCGCCAGGCTTTCCGCGTGCGTTTACTCTTTTGTGTGTTAGATCATTGTGGAGTTTCACTTTTGGCTCATGTACAAGCGTTACTGATCATTGCGGACCAGTGGCATCATCTGCATATTTGCCGTTGTAAACAGCACGTAGCTTGACGCACAATTCGGCTTTGTAGCGTGCCTTATTCTCTTTAGCCGAGGGGATCCTAGCGGATCACGGCAGAGTTAGCAGGTTGGAATAATACGCACGTATAACAGATCACTACGGTTCCGGTTCCGTTTAGACCCGTGCGCTTCACTTGCGGTAACTGTACCACGGCAACTTGCCTAATTTGTCTTTTCATTCCGGCAGATCACCCGTTGCCACCCGCGAATCACGTTACCCCTCTAGTGGCAGACAACTTCGACCGGGAACTAAGGCACCACCCAGATCAAATGCAGGTTTCCTATGTGCTAGATGGCATACGAAACGGTTTCAGATTGGGGTTTCACGACACTCAGGAGCTCAAATCTGCACGAAAGAATAAGCCTTCAGCTCATCAGCATCCCAAAGTCATCGACGATTACCTGGCTAATGAAGTGGCACGAAAACGTGTGGCTGGCCCCTTTCCATCCCCGCCTCTAGCTAACCTTCACGTCAGTAGCTTTGGCGTAGTACCCAAAAAGGGTCAATCAAACAAATGGCGTTTAATACTCGACTTGTCGTCTCCCGGAGGACGAAGCGTGAACGACGGCGTCGATCCAGACGAATGTTCGCTTCAGTACGTTAGAATGGACCACATTATAACTATGGTAGGCAAGTACGGCACGGGGGCTTTAATGGCCAAATTTGATGTGGAAGCAGCCTATCGCAACATTGCGATACACCCCACTGATCGTTACTTGCTTGGCATGAAGTGGCGCGGCTACTACTATGTGGATCTCACCTTACCGTTTGGTCTTCGGTCTGCTCCTTATATTTTTAACTCGGTGGCGTCCATGGTGGAATGGATTTTACTAAACAATTATCAGGTTTCTGATCTGGTACACTATCTGGACGATTTCATTACCGTAGGTGCGCCGGACTCCAACCAGTGTCAGACTAACCTTTCAAAAGCCTTGGCCGTCTGCAAGATGCTAGGTCTTCCGCTTCATCCAGACAAGTGCGAGGGACCATCGGAATCCCTTGTTATCCTGGGCATCGAACTGGACTCTCGTCGTCAAGTCGCCCGTCTACCCCAGGAAAAGCTTATGGCCTTACATCAGCTGTTACGGTCTTGGACGTCCCGCAGTTATTGCAACAGGCGTCAATTAGAGTCTCTGATCGGTCACCTTCACCATGCTGCGAAGGTTGTATGGCCAGGCAGAGCCTTTATCCGTCGCATGATCGATCTCTTGGCCTGCTTCCGCCGAAAAGATCATCCGATAAGATTGAATAGAGAATTCCGTCTTGATCTCCAGTGGTGGGTTCGTTTCCTTGCAGAGTGGAATGGAGTTACGTTTTGGCAATTCCCTGGTCTATCATCGCAGCCGGATGTAGAAGTAACATCGGATGCTTCAGGGGCTATTGGATATGGAGCTTTCTATCTTAACCAATGGTTCAACGGCTATTGGCACCAGGGACAAGTCCAACAATCCATTGCCTATAAGGAACTTTTCCCAATCGTCATTGCCGCGCATACCTGGGGACCCAATTGGTCTCAAATGCATGTCCTTTTTCGCACTGACAATGAAGCCGTTGCATACATAGTAAACGCTAAGACATCAAAAATTCCCTGTATAATGCATTTGGTTAGGGCGCTTTTGATGTGTGCAGCGCGCTATAATTTTAGCTTTAAAGCCCTACACATTCCAGGTGTGCAAAATGAGATCGCTGACGCGCTTTCTCGTTTTCGTTGGCAGGAGTTTCGACGCCTAGCTCCGTGGGCCAACTCGATGCCATCACTAATGCCGCAGGAGCTTCTACTGCCACTACTACTGACAGACTAGAAGTCCGTTGTTTAAAGTTCTTGGTCAATGGTTTAGCTCCGGCGACTCGAAGGACTTATGCTTCGGCGCAAGCAAAGTTTATAGACTTTTGTGCTCAAAGGAATAGGATTCATCCCTCGGGTTCACCGTGTCCCACCGACGAATGGACGTTGTGCCTTTTTACAACATTCTTGGCAGAGTCTCTTAAGTACTCTTCTATAAAAGTATATCTATCTGCCGTACGAGCCCTTCATATCGAACAAGGTTTCCCAGACCCGATAGAACAATGTCTCCGGCTACAACGAGTTGTCCGAGGAATCAAACGCACTCAAGGTACTCACGTTGCGCAACGTTTGCCCGTCACGGACAGTATCATGCTAGTAATCTTTAGTTCCTTACAGATGACCAATTACGACCACCTTATGTTTTGGGCAGCATGTACTCTAGCTTACTTTGGATTCTTGAGATCTTCAGAGTTTACAGTGCCCAACTTGTCGTCCTTCTCGTCGTCTATTCACTTAGGACTGGACGATATAGCCGTGGATTCAAGCTCGACTCCATCTTGTCTTCGTATCCGAATAAAAGCAAGCAAGACGGATCCTTTCCGCAAGGGTTGTTTCATCCACATCGGCAAGGGACGCTCTCCTCTGTGTGCAGTCGAAGCCATGCTTTCATATCTGGTGTTCAGGGGAAACAAACCCGGTCCACTGTTCGTCCTAAAGAATGGTACGCCCCTTACGCGTCCTTTTCTCACAAGTTGGCTAAGGGAAATTGTACTGGCAGCTGGCATCCCTGGGAACTTTTCTAGTCATAGCTTTCGCATTGGAGCGGCAACAGTAGCAGCGCGCAACGGCGTGGCAGATCATCTTATTCAAGCCCTCGGTCGCTGGAAAAGCAACGCGTATCAAGTGTACATCAGGACTCCAGCTGAAAACTTAGCCAACCTATCTCAAAACCTAACTTAACCATCTTTACTATCTGGATTTATAATGACAGTTAAATGCCCTATAGTTGGTCGAAGTAATAAATTCTTGATTATTTTTATTATGACAATTATTATCATTATTATTATTATCATTATCCTTATCATTATTATTATTATTATCAACTTCTGTAGTGCTTGGGGTTCGTGATTGGTGCGGAGGTCCCATGTCACCCAGTCCTTAGTCCCTCCTTCTCCAAGCACAATGGAGTTCCGTTTGGTGGTGGACTCTGGCAGGGTTGCCATGGTTACCTCCTTGGGGTAAGCGAGATAGCGCATCAAGCTTACCTCTGTGCACCCAACCCCAAGCTCATCATTGTCGATGAGTTTTAAATGTGCCTAAATGGAATTTAGGCTAGTTAGAACCGAGACAAGCAGGTCAGCGGTTTGTTCTTGTGCCCTGACATTAGCTGGGACTCCCCGCACTACCAGTCCCTCGTGCTTTGCTAGTTGTCTTCAACGATTGCAGTACTCTGTTGTATACAGCATTTGTTCCCTCCCGCCTCTCCCTTGTCATATAGTAGTTAGTAACTTCCATTATCATCAGGTAAGCATTCCACTGACATTGTCAGTGTGACGGGTGCTAGGTGGTGGACTCTGGCAGGGTTGCCATGGTTACCTCCTTGGGGTAAGCGAGATAGCGCATCAAGCTTACCTCTGTGCACCCAACCCCAAGCTCATCATTGTCGATGAGTTTTAATGGCTTGTTACAGCAGTTCTCAGTCACACGTGCACCGCTCACATAAAAAAGCACCGCTATAAAACGTGAAGTTGGTGTACGTCAATCAAACTGTGTTTACAAGATGCATGGTGTTTTTATTTCAGTCGGGTTGCGAAACATGTCTGAAATTCTTACAACAACCTCTTCGTCGGATTCAGACATGTTTTGCAGCCCGACGGAAGTAAATTAAAACACCATGCTTCTTGTAAACACAGTTTGATTGACGTCCACCAACTTCGGTGGGAGTAAACTGCAGGTTGCAGGTTGCAGGTTGCAGGTTGCAGGTCGAATAATGTAAATAATGAAAAAAATTGATTAATTAACTTTAAATGTTTGGCAATCAACTTTTGAGACCTTCTTTAGCTAGCGAAAAGAAATAAGAAAGTGATTTACACCGTAAGAAATCTATCATGATAGTTAAAACGAGCCGAATCACAGAGAGCTATAGACATCTGAATGACCGTTTTACGAAACGAAACGAAACGGAATAGAGATATTAAACAATAATGAAGATGCTTGTTTCAGCTTGTTAAGGCGAGTATTAATACAAATGATATTTGTCGAACTGGCCGGCTACGCGATTCAAACACGCCGTGACTTTTTATGATCGTGTTTGGCGCCACGGCATTTGAGCACAAGCATGCTGGTATTTATTTTATCGTTTTCAAATCTAAAATGCATAAGCACGACTTTATCATACTTTGAGCGTAATGTTGTCTTTCCAAACCACGAAAATAAACACAAAAGCTGAAAATTTGCTCAACAGTCGAACCGTGACACAATGCCGGTATAAATATAATCATTGTTGATCTCAACAATAACTCGTTCGCTGAATAATTCGCTACAATGAACTACATGTACCTCAAAGTCGCTTTATATTAAGTTAAGTAAAGAATATCAACTTGCTATTCAATAGACTATAAGAAATCAACTCTACTTGATAATAAAAAATAAATATTTATATTGGTATTTTATGTTCAAGGGAAGCTTGTGTTTACATTTTACATTGTCCAATCAGGAAGCGAGAAAAGCTTGTGGGCGAGTGACATTATTTGTGACATGTCACGCGTCTGTTTGATTTTTGCATTAAAATAATATTTTTCTTTGAAGAACTAGAAACCCGGATTTTTTGTTTTCTTTTGGAAAAGTATTCTAAGTCAAGTTAAAAACGCGTTATATACTATTTTCCCGCATTAATCACTTGTACTAATATTGTAGTTACATAATCATCTGACATGTTTTTGCTGCGAGCGAAGCGAGTTGAGACAATGATTATATTTATACCGGCATTGTGTCACGGTTCGACTGTTGAGCAAATTTTCAGCTTTTGTGTTTATTTTCGTGGTTTGGAAAGACAACATTACGCTCAAAGTATGATAAAAGTCGTGCTTATGCATTTTAGATTTGAAAAGCCCGATAATACCAGCATGCTTGTGCTCAAATGCCGTGGCGCCAAACACGATCATAAAAAGTCACGGCGTCTTTGAGTCGCGTAGCCGGCCAGTTCGACAAATATCATTTGTATTAATACTCGCCTTAACAAGCTGAAACAAGCATCTTCATTATTGTTTAATATCTCTATTCCGTTTCGTTTTCGTAAAACGGTCATTCATATGCCTATAGCTCTCTGTGATTCGGCTCGTTTGAAACTATATAGATTTCTTACTGTGTAAATCACTTTCTTATATCTTTTCGCTAGCTAAAGAAGATCTCAAAAGTGCCAAACATTTAAAGTTAATCAATCAATTTTTTTCATTATTTATTATTCGACCTGCAACCTGCAACCTGCAACCTGCAACCTGCAACCTGCAACCTGCAACCTGCAACCTGCAGTTTACTCCCACCCCACCAACTTCACGTTTTATAGCGGTGCTTTTTATGCGAGCGGTGCACGTGTGACTGAGAACCGCTGTAAGGACGTTCGCGGGGAAAAGGAAAGTAACTGTCAATTTCCTGAGACTTTGCCAGTTGACGAAACTAAATTTCACATCTAATAAACTAAAAATAATTGGGGGTCACCGTTGTTGTTTTCGAGCTAAATGGCCTCAAAGTCGGCATTTTTCGCAAGCTACGTGACGGAATGTCTTGATGGCAAAAACAAGAAAGAAAATTAGTAAAAAATGCCAGTCATAATAAAATAAGGCCACAAAATGTTTTTGAAACTCATAATATTTGGAAATAAAGCGATTTTTTGACATTAAACGAGAAAATAAATACCTTTTTAGGATAAAAAGACCGTACGTCTCGAACAAAATGGCCGCTTTTTGTCGATTTCGAGGGCTTAAAAAAACTGGAAAAAGCCGATTTTCTGTGGGTTAAAAAAATGTCAATTTTTTTCAAAAACTAAACTAAGACTTGTTTTTAGTAGTAAGTTCGATGCGACATTCTTTGCGGTTTCGTCATCCTTGAAAAAACAATATCTTTGAAGTTTGTTGAACTGTAATTTACCGAGTTGAACTTGGTTGCAGGGATCGATATCACCTGGGAATGGGCATTGAGTTATATCGATCCATTTTTATACTTATATAGTTTGTTTTGTGTTATTGCTGCTGTTGTTCCCGTTGTTGTCGAACCCATGGGCTAACAGAGCCGACATATTAGCTACTTATTACATGATTACATCGGTTTTCATTGTTACTTTTAGGGCTTTATATCGCATATTACCCTGTTCATTATCAATTCAAGGGCTTTATACAGATATTGCACCCATTTGAGGGCAATATCTATATATTGCCCTTGAATACTAATGTATACTGCCCTTGAATACCAATGACCTAATCCCTATACTATCCTTGTCATTTCCGTTCTTTTTCAACTTTATACAGTACAAACACTAAAAGTGTGCAATACTTTGTACTATTTACCACTAAATAGTGTTGATTAAACAATAGAGAACAAAAGAATTTGCATAATTTAGCAGTATTTAGTGGTATTTATGTTGCACACTTTCAGTGTTTGTACTCTATGTAACGTTAAAAATTGTAACGTTAGAAATTTTCTAGTTGCGAACATTTAACGGATAAAAAAATCATCTAATAGAGTGACCTTTTCGAGGTTCGAACCCCGAACCCTTTGCTTACAAATCCTGACCCTAACACTTTATGCTATCTGTCCGATCGATGTCAGTTGGTGAGAAGAAAACGTATTCATTTGTTCGTTACAGCTAGTTCATTAGTATTGTAGTGTACAACAAAACTAAAAGCCCATTGTTTGGATTGTATTCTCATGGGAAACCAAAAAAAATAATCAGCTTGATGATGCCCTTTGGGACATGAAGTTGTGTTAAAACCTATTCAATCATGTAATAAGTCATGCACTAAAAATAAAATCAAACAATTCAAGAATCTTCTGAAGAATATATTTGTCGTCTTGAAAAAGACTTGCATCGATAAAAGTATATGACGTAAAAACCCAAATGTTGCATACAAAATTTAAAAATACAAGGGCTTTTTGGAAAACCTCTGTAAATCATGTAATAAGTCAGATAAATACCTCGAACGTCGGCAATAAGCCTATAAATTAAGCCCTCGGGCCGTATACGGCTTATTGCCTCCGTTCTCGGTATTTATCTCTTACATAAAGGGCATAATCTGAGTTCGACTACGTATATATGTTGTATCTTTGTATATCTCATTATGGTGCACGCCTACGCAAAACAGCAACTGACTAGTCTCCCCCGCGTAATGCTTCTTTTCTCTACCACAAAAAGCTAAAAACGGCTGCGGGGGAGAATAATTGCAATATTCTCATTGCATACATAATTAGCATCGCGTACAAAATTATGTTAATTCCTTAAATTCTCACGTGACTAGTCCATACTAGCGGCCCAACAGTACAAAGCAGCCGCTCGCTCGAGGTCAGTGCCACTCACCGTTTTAAATTTGTGGGCAAGCGTCTTTTCGTATTTTGGTCAGTAACGTCAACTGCCGCCAGCCTAGGACGGACGTTTTACCGAAGCATTCACAGAGAACGATTTCCCCTAGCCAATGTTTCTGATACGGACCTTGTAAAGTGTAATGAACTACAGGTAATTTTTTTACTAGCTGGCTCCCCGCGGTATCTAGAACCACGTGTGGTTTGCTTGGCGTTTCTCGCCGGTTATTTTAACTTCTCAAACTCATTAATAATTCATTATCTCAGGGACCAATTACAACTTTGTATTTCAGTCACGTGCATAGGTCTTGATACACCGATCAAACACTGATCAAGACACTGATCAAGGCACTGATCAAGACACTGTATAAATTAGCTTAAAAGTAATTTCTCATTCATTCCAATTTACTCTCGTTTTTTCTCTTTATTCCTCCTTTTTTACCTGTCTTGTCTGTTTATTTACCTACCTACCTAACTAATTGCCTAACATATTTTATTTTTATTTTATATTTATTTTTTATTTTATTTTGGACGTCCTGTGACTCGAACCGGGAACCTCTGGCTTGCAATTATAATAATAATAATAATAATAACTTTATTCAGGTGTCTATGTATTTAGTTTATACAACTAATTGGGGACACAAAGGAAAAGGAAAGAAAAAGTAAAAGTAAAAAATGTCTATATGTAATATTAATCTATAACTATAGTGTATATATATATGTAAAATTTATCTTAAAAATATTTATAGAATTAAGTTAAGTTAAGTTAAGAAGTTATAATACAAATATATGTAAATGTATAATAGAAATTATAATAAATATATAGAGATATCTATTGTTACGAGTTGCATAGTTTGCAACAATTAATGTTATTTTCTAATATATTGGATAGATCCAATTTCCTAATTTTCATTTTAAAAGAGTTTATGCTGGGTGATGATCTGAGATCCACATTGAGCTTAGACCAAATATACGGTCCTAGATATCTAATAGTATGTTTACCATAACTCACTGTGTCAAATCTAGGAATGTTGAAATCATTATTTCTAAGTGAATATCGCGCATTAGTCTGCATAAATATTTCATTGATGATATTAGGCGCCAGACCATTCTTAACTTTATACATTAATACTGCTATATCCTGCAAACGGCGGTTCAATAATGAAGATAAATTAGCTTTCTTAAGAAGTTCTTCATATGACTCTGAGAATGATTTGAAAACAGCTCTAAGCGCTCTCTCTTGAATGCGTTCAATCTTTCTACAGTCAGATGCTCTACAAAAATGCCAAGCTAAATGGCAATAAGTTAGATGCGGCAGGATGGATGATTTATAAATTATAAGCTTAGCTTTAGTAGGTATTAAATTTCGCAATCTCATGAGTACCCCCACTTTCTGACTAGTCTTCGTACATATATTGCTAATATGACTAGTAAAATCAAAATTCCCATCAATTTCAACTCCTAATAACTTAATAGATGGAGTACTAGTAATGCCTTCATCTCCTATGTGCAGAATAGTGTCCTGATTTTCTCTATCTATATTTCTAGGATTGATACTAATACATTGAAATTTGTCTGAATTGGCTAAGAGAAAATTGTCTCTATACCAGGACATGGCTAGATTGCCTTGAGTGCTTAACTTTGACATGACAGTGTCATATTTAGTTCCAGTTAGATATAACTGGTGGTCGTCAGCGTACATAGTAAGATTAGATTCTTTGACCAAGAAGGGCATATCGTTTTGAAACAGGTTCCAAAGAAGAGGTCCAAACGAAGAGCCTTGAGGACAGCCACGTAACATGCTCTTCCATTCACTTGAGATACTATCCAGCTTTACTCTGTTATATCTTTCGTTTAGAAAAGAACGAATGAGATCAAGGGAACAACTTCCAAAGCCATATGCGTCTAATTTCTTAATGACGAGAGTATGACATAGAGAATCAAACGCCTTACTCATGTCAGTAGAGAGTACGGCCACTAGTTCCTTTCTGTCGATCGCCTGTTTCCAGTCTTCAATTGCAATTCTAATGATTTACCAACTAAGCTAATAACGAATTCGTTGAAAGTTTTGGGTTGACGTTATATATTATTGATGTTTCCTCATAGGTTGATCACTAATTATTTGAGAAAAACACTGATCAAGACAACAAAGATGACAATAATTTTATTATCATTCAAATACAATAACAGCCATGATAACCCCTCACACAAATGTCAAATGCGACAAAATAAATCACTGATTCGGTAGAATAAAATAATGTAAATCGAAAAATGAAAAATCAAAGTAACACGAGGTAACCTCACAATATATCCGGCTACTGCGATATTTTCTAGAAATCATGAAATCTTTAACATTTCAACTTGCATGGTGCTCAATTCTAGAGTAGAGTTAAATATAGCGAGTTTGTATGGAATTAGTTTTAGAGATTCCATATGGTCTATATGGACCATGAATGTTCAGCTAAATGGCCGGTTATTTTGTGAAGTTACTCTTACCATGATCAAATTCAGTACTGATATGATTTGAAGATACCCCCGCAGTCTAAAACAGGCATTTTAATGACTCTTTCTCTTTGCCATTTGGTAAATAACTGCTTCGCCCAACGATTTTTGTATTTTGTGGAAGTTGGAGTAGCGGATTCTATTAGTTCACTTTCCTCCAAAGAGTTTTTAGGACGCCGAAACTGACAAGTAGCTCCTTTCTCTTCCTCCATCTCGACGTTGTGTAAAATATTTTTTTGTCTTGGCATGTTTGCATTAATCAAATCAAATTTGTTATGCCTTAGCCTCAAGAGATTCAAAAACAAATGAATTTTAGTGAGACTGAGAAGTCAGTTCAAAAAGAGCCACCAAAGCTAATCACGAAGAAATTTGTTATGCCTTAGTCTCAAGAGATTCAAAAACAAATGAATTATAATGAGACTGAGAAGTGAGATCAAAAACTCGTGCTTCGTGTTTGATCAGGGGCTCCAAACACCTCGAAACGGATGAAAGCACTCGGCCTGCGGCCGAGAAGCGTCTCGGTGTTTGGATCCCCTGATCAAACACTCGCACTCGTTTTTGATCTATTACTTCTAGGGCTAGATTTTTCTTATCTTTTGCTATATTAGTCGGATTGGTGACGTTATTTCTTAGTTCTTGCAGTTTACCAGTTAGTTTTCCGCCCTCTTTCTTTATTTGCATAGGTATGTTTGTAGTGTTCACCTATATTTTTATGTTTGTAGACTATTCTTTTATTTGCTTTCGCTCCGTTTTTTAGGTGTTATTAGACCAGTCCTGATGGTTACCAAATTTGATAACCCTGATTTGTTATGATATTTGAGAAACCAAACAGTAGATCAGCCAATCAGAACTCGGTTTTAGTAGGTGACGTCACATCTAAGTGAACAACAACAAAGAATCGAGATTGTACTTTGGTTACAAAGGCAGAAGTATTATAAAATTCTTCATGACAAGATGCTATTTATTTCATAATTGAAGTATTTTTACATCAAATCTTACAAATTTCCATTAATACCTATCGGTCATCTTACATGTAAAGAACTTTTGTCTAAACTCAAACATAACTCTTCTGTTTTGCATAAAGATCATAAACACTTTTATATATTTCTATTTGGATCATATATCAACAACATTTTTCTTCATATAAGAGAATAGCTTAAGCCATTGGAAATACCAGGAAAATATGAAAACATTTGACTGCGAGTATTGCTGAAGGTCAACATAATTTTATAGTATTGACCTTCGTAAGATTATCATTTTGTATTCAATTTAAAACATATTCGTGTCCGATTCTACAAAGGTCTTAGACACATGCAAACTGCCAGCTTTCTGAAAGAGAAGCAGAAACACTGGCGATTAATACAGAAGAAAAAAAGTAAAAGTAATAATAAGAATTTGGATCATAAGTTTGTACGGCTTGAAGCCCGTCTAAATTATCAACAATTCTTGACTCTTGTTTAAAAAAAAAAAACTTAAAATAAAATGCAATACCAAATACCATCTTTTAGCCAACATGAACAACCTTCGTCTTATAACCGATTTACAAAAGTACAGCCTATTTATCGAGCAATCGAGCAACGTTTCTTGAATGTAAACAGTATGCCTAGTATGGGGTGATGAGCTGGAATAGACATACTCATACACAAAATCAAAGCGGCCCAGCGTTCTATAGACCGGCCCATGTTGAGATTTCACACAATGATAGAAGAATATCTCCTGAATACCCCTATATTTTTTTCGTGGAACCAAAAAAATCATTCGACAAGAAAACAAAACAAGTATTTGGGAAACCGGGGTTTGAATTGAAGCTTTGAAGTACCAGTGTAGTTAAGAAATTTACTCACCGTTCACCATCATTTCGCTCTAACACTCCGGAAACATGCTGAGACTGTACTTAAGATAATTCTCTTCCACGTAGTATAAAATAATCTCGCAAAATCATTTTGGAAAGACAATAAAAACTCAATAACTAAAATCTTACTGCGGAATTTGTTCAACACCGGAATGATGACGTCATAATCCTTTTAGCTGCAATGTTGTGGTTATCAAATTTGATAACCATCAGGACTGTAGACGGTTTCGTTAGCCTTTTATTCGGTTTTTATTTATTTGTTCCTTGTGTTTTTATAGGGTTCTGTTTGGTTTCATAACCAGTTACTATTACTCGTACCGCTATAACTTGTCATAAGTTCAGCGTTTGTTTTTCTGTTCACCGTCTTATTTTGCATAGGTATGCGTCTCGGTTTTCATTTCTTTTGTAAGGTTTTCGTTATAGGTCTTCGTGCCATTGTTTAGCTCATTAGTCTTCTTTTAGTCATTAGTTTCTTATTGTGCCCTAGTATTAGCATTTATTCGTTTTTTGTGCTCCTCCGTTTTCAAAGCGTTTTATCTAGGTTGTAGCGATTTAGTTATTATTGTGGAACCTGGTGGCACTACCTTAATAGAAGCCTAATATAGGAACTTTCTGTTCACCGTATTTAGTTTATGTTGTACTGGGGTGACCATGCTAATTATTTTGCTAATACTGTATTTTAGCGAGTTTAGCGACTGGGGTGACCTCGCTAAGGTCATTATATTTTTGCTTAGAGTATGTGGCGACAGGGGGTGGCCTCGCCAATCAATATTTCGGCTAGTTAAGCGACGGGGGTGACCTAGCCTCGCTAAAACTCATAGTATTTTTTCTGGGAGTATGTGGCGACAGGGAGGACCTCGTCAATAAAATGTTTCGGCCTGTTAGCGACTGGGGTGACCTCGCTAAATCCATAAGTGTTTTTCTTAGAGTATGTGGCGACAGGGGGGGACCTCGTCAATACAATGTTTCGGCCTGTTAAGCGACGGGGGTGACCTCGCTAAATTCAAAGTATTTGTACTTAGAGTATGTGGCGACAGGGGGTGGCCTCGCCAATACAATGTTTCGGCCAGTGAAGCGACTGGGGTGAGCTCGCCAAATTCGCAGTAATTTTACTCAGAGTATGTGGCGACAAGGGGGGTCCTCGCCAATGCGATGTTTCGGGGTGACCTCGCTAAAATTTGTTTTTCTTGGAGTATTGTACCGACAGCTAGGGGTGGCCTCGCTAAAACGGTGTTTAGGAGGGAACTCGTTCATACGGTTGTTGTGACCTTTAAGAGGCAGTCCGCCTAAGAACCGACCACTCGAATTTTGCGACATCACCGATTTTGCTAAAACTTTCTGTGCTAGACAACTAATCCAAATGATGAATAGAAATCGCTTTCTTTTTAAGTTTAAGGGTTTTTTAATATTTTTTAAGCGATCATTTTCCGACCCTGTCGAGAATGTGTAAAATAGCAATTTTCAACGATGAAATTTGTGTCTATTTTCAACGGCTCTAAAATCTTTGCCTTTTAATCAAACTTAGTCAGACTTCTTTACTATATTATTTCATGTTCGAGTAACTATTTGAGCGAATCAAATTTAAAAAACAATAAAATGAGACTATTTGAAGAATTTTAGAAAATAGCCGCCAGAAAGCTAATTTACATTTCCTCGAAGAGTACCCATGCTAAAATGCATTTTTCTCAAAAGTGCAACGTGATCTGAAATCCAAAATATATTCGGCATTGAGTACTAGGATCAGTTAACAAGATTCAAGAATAACATTTTTGGGCAACGCGTATTTCGCGAAACTACAGCCTGTTAGATATTGTTAATTTTTGCAAAAAGCGATAATTTTGCTAATCGTTATAGTGCGAGTTAACTGGTTAAAGACAGCTTAGAAAGTGAAATAATTAGAAAATAAGAGAAGTTTTATTGAAATAAACGGGTAAATATTTGTAAACAAAAAGTTTTTTTCTTTTAAACAATGTCACGCTGAATGCGTTACACACGTCAATTTTGATAAAAATTAGCATGATTGCCGAAATATGCAAAACATTTCTCTTTAAATTCTATGATCTTTTTATTGCAAACAGTCGTGGTTTTGATGTACGTTTTATGTGGTTTAAGGCTGGTGCCTAGTGTTGTTCATGCGCATTCTTACTGCGCATCTAGTTCGAAAGTGCAGTCGAAAATAAGTTCGCGGAAAATACCGTAAAAAAACAATAATCGAGCCACAAAAAGGAAAAATCCCTTCCTCGTTTTATTATAGAAAGAAAAGAGAAAATGTCTGTGTCCATTTGATTAACTTTTTGAGATAAAAACCGTACATAAAACGATGTTTGTGCGTAAATTGCACTTTTCGTGGACCTTTGGTCGATTAAAAAAGAGATTTATTTATGCAATTCTCACATCCTCATAAACGGAAAACATTAAAAATGAAATAAAATACAAATATAATTCAAAATTGGTTGAGTAACTTTTGTTTATTTTGACTTTTTAGGCCTACTAAACGAGCTTTTTAGTAGTTTTTACTTCGAAATTGTACGAGTTTTTTTTACTAACAAAATGATGCTTAACACAAACTTATTCATAATAAAATACCTTGTTTTAACTTTCTTGTCTTTTCAAATCGATCCTGTGTTGGTAGAACGGATTCTTGAGGCTTTTTATTCCATTTCAAAAGAACTTTCAGGTTGTTTTTTGTTAGTTTGAATTTGAAAATTTGCCGTGATGTCTTTTTAATAAATCTTACGATGAAAACTATATTTTACAAAGAAAATGTTATAGAATTTCTTTTTCGACTTTTAATATATAGTTACCACACTATTAAGTTCTAGTTGAAGTGAATCTTTTGTCAATTTGAAGCTCAAAAGTTTGATTTTTCTCAGTGTTTTGCCTTGTGTTTGAAGCGAATTTGAAGGTTCATTGGCGTTTGCAAACGCGCCAGGTAGAAATCTTGGCACGCGGTGACGTGACACAAAGTCACGTGTGTCACGAATTTTCGCGCGTTTTTACCTAAAAATGAAATCTAAAAATTCATATCTTTCAAAAACACGTGGATACCCCTAATTTGACTTCGCTAGAAATGTTATATCGATATCAAAGTTTTTTTCTAAGTTGATATTTTAAAAATAAAAATGGTTTTGGTTTGACATTTAGTCAATAATACGGTATGCACACAAAATGTTTTTTTCGTGTTTTTCTCCAAAAAGCTATTATAAAACATAGCTGTCTGCATGATAAATAACATTTTTGACTTAAAGTCGAAAATATATATGTCATAGATTATTATTTCACGTTTATTTCTTGAGCAACTCTTAACAGTATGAAATAGTATTTCTTTAAAATTCGCAAAAACACACCTACGTCATCAGGTATTTAACAATAATTATCTCGCTTCGATGAGAGGTGACCCCCCAATTTTTTTTCACTTTTAGATAGCCCATTGGGTGTTTGAAAAAACTGGTATAGTTTCAATGAAATAAAAATGGGTTGCAATTACTAGGCACCAGCCTTAACGGGATTTGAATAATATTAAAGATAAAGTTTGCGTGACAACAGCGGCTTCGTTAGATAAATACACGTCAGTGCAGATACATACTAATGTGATTTCAGTAACAAATCGAAGCAGATAACATTAACTTATACAACGTGTTACTATGTATAATATTTTGTAGCTGTTTCGGGAGCACTTTACTAATATTTTGTATTTAATACTGTTTCGATTGTTTTTTTTTTGTTTTTTTCACGCAAACTTATAGCATTCGCAAGATTCCAAAAATGAAGAGATTTTGGCTTGCAAATCTTTTTTTCTATCTTTAGAGACGAAGGAGATATCAAAATATTGAAGCATTTCCTTTAGCATAGCCACACCAAACTTTTGTAGTTCACCGTTGCGCAGGCAGTCACACAGACAATATGTGTCAAAACAAATAGGGTGCCTGGGGCCAAGTTCCGCTGCAAGCTCATCCAGTAGTCTCACTCGGTCATCTTCTTCAGCTTCCGCGATTGCTTCTTCGAGGTCCTCTAGATCTTCTAGGTCTATTTCTCTGTTATTTTTTTCCCTTCTTGCAAAGGCTAGTCGAGAGAAGCAACCTTGGACTTGACTCTTTTTAAGCCATTCATCCCGACTGAATAGTCGGGATCCATCTGGTTTCCTAGCAGTTCGCATATCAGCTGCGAGATGGGCGGGGTCTGACTTTTTCCCAGTTTTCTCGCCAATATCAAATCGTTTGGTTAAGTAGTCTTTAACACTTTCCGAGAATCGAACATTGCCTGACTTAGATTTGTGCAGTGCCCATCCACTGTCCAAATCACATTTCTTGGTCTTATCTGTCTTCTTTCTTAGTTGTGGACAAGGCCCTGCGGTACTAGTGCTAGAATCATCTTTAGATATGTCAAGCGATTGGAATTTGGCAACCCATCCTAGCCTCAGGCTATCGTAGACTGTGCGATTTTCTTTTGTCTTCTCTGTGACGTGATCACCAACATCTAAGTGACTTTCTAACTTACTAAATGATTTAAACACCATTTTGCAGCCGGGTTCAGAGCAGTAAAATAGACCATCATGCTGCGCATTGCCTTCATTTGAATTTATTTTGTAAGTCCTTGTATCTTTGAATGGTAAAAAATCCTCGCTGATATTCAGACTCGGAGAGACTTGTTGCTTGTTGACTATATCCTTGAACTGGATCAGCTTTCCCGTTCCAATTCCATACGCCCTCCATAATCGTACCCCTTTCTTTTCAAACTTGAAATTATGATACCGGCTGAAACTGTCGATCTTATTGACTTCCAGTGTTTGCTTGCTCTCATCGATGGAACACACACATGCTGAAGTGCCACGCACTGGCCTTTGTGTTAGAGCTGTGCACTTACGACATCATGCCCTTCATTGCAATATCTGCGAATAGACGACTTCATCGGGCATAAAATTCTGTCACAGATATCTTTGCCATATTGTGGCTCAGAAAAGTCATAACCAGTTACATTGATTCCAATTGCTTGTGCAATATCTCTTACTGACGCGATTAGATAATTGTTGTGGTAGCACCCAGCTTCGTCGCTTCTTAACTGTACCTTTGTTATTTCAGGCTTTTCACTTTTGATCCTCCTCAGAGTGTTCTCGATAATTGAGAGGACAGCAAACCAGTCTTGTTTGCATGCGTCTCACAGGAAATGGCTCTATGCAATCACATGTGGTGATTGATCAATGAATTGTATAACTCTATACAAATATATGTTGGATTGTATAGTTGGGTACAACTATAAAATCCTACATGGTATTGTATAAAGGATTGGATTAGTCCTATAAAATCCTACATGGTATTGTATAAAGGATTGTATTAGTCCTATGCAATACTAACATGGTATTGTACAAAGTATTGGATAGATCAATGCAATAACACTGTAGTATTGTACATAGGATTGTCTAGTTCAATTCAATCATACATGGTATTGTACAAAGTAGTGGATAGATCAATACAATAACACTGTAGTATTGTACAAAGGATTGTCTAGTTCAATTCAATCATACATGGTATTGTACAAAGTATTGGATAGATCAATACAATAACACTGTAGTATTGTACATAGGATTGCTACTAGTTCAATTCAATCATACATGGTATTGTACAAAGTATTGGATAGATCAATACAATAACACTGTAGTATTGTACAAAGGATTGCCTAGTTCAATTCAATCATACATGGTATTGTACAAAGTAGTGGATAGATCAATACAATAACACTGTAGTATTGTACATAGGATTGCCTAGTTCAATTCAATCATACATGGTATTGTACAAAGTATTGGATAGATCAATACAATAACACTGTAGTATTGTACAAAGGATTGCCTAGTTCAATTCAATCATACATGGTATTGTACAAAGTAGTGGATAGATCAATACAATAACACTGTAGTATTGTACATAGGATTGCCTAGTTCAATTCAATCATACATGGTATTGTACAAAGTATTGGATAGATCAATACAATAACACTGTAGGATTGTACAAAGGATTGTCTAGTTCAATTCAATCATACATGGTATTGTACAAATTAGTGGATAGATCAATACAATAACACTGTAGTATTGTACATAGGATTGCCTAGTTCAATTCAATCATACATGGTATTGTGTAGTGGGTAGATCAAATCAATCAAATATATGAATTGGTTCAATGCAACAATGGGATATTTAGCAAATTAAGTTAGTCAATGATATAGTAAAATCAAGCCTTTTATTTCAACTTTTTCAGTTTCAATTATAAAAACACATTCCAATAATATCATGAAGATAGGGAATTGATATTTATGACATTTGTATTGTACATAGTCTTTCAATAATCTGAGTTGGTCGACATTAAAATCAGTAATTAGCATTTAATGTTATGAAGTTTACAATAATTGTATAGTCGACTGTGAAATTTCAATTCTACTAAAAAAGTGCATTTTTAATTACCTATAACACAATGCACGATAAGTCATTTGAAACCATGACTCCCAAGAATACTGCCCACTGGAAGTAACATTAATTTACATGGCTTTCTGGGGCAAAAATACCCATAAATCACTATGAAATAACCTATACAGTTATGACAGCACTGTTACCTCCCTCACCTCAATTTATAAATGCTTTCTAAACAACATCAGATGTCATATTACTTCCCCGGCCTTCCCAGGGAGTCAAGGTTTTTATTGACCGATGCAAAAAAGTTCCATTTCAAATAAAAATTATATTTTTCTTTAAGTTGGTTGTAGTGTACGAAAGCCGATTAAAATTAACCTAGGATTAGTGTTAATCTACGATTAAAATCCCTGACCCAGAATGAGTAAATCCAGGGTTAGTTTCCCATTTGATCAATGCATTTTTTAACCTAGGATTTACTCATCCTGGGTCAGGGATTTTAATTGTAGACTAACACTTATCGTAGGTTAAAATTCTCTTTAAACCAGAGATTGATTCAGTGATATTTCAGCTGTTTTTTCAGCAAGAGTTTGGCCCTTTCTTTTCTCAGATTAATGATATCTAATGTGCTACAAGAAAACCTAAAAATTGAATGCTTTCATTTGCGAGTTGATAAAAAACGTATTTTACTCAAAAAGTTCTTATTAAACTGCTTTGCCATGATTTTTGGGTTATGTCAACCAGTACATATGTATCTTTAAAACTGTGTCTTCTGTTTTGATAAAATGCTTAGTTTTTGAGTAATGGCCCGTGGTGTCAAGAAAAGCATTTACTGATTGAAATAATTCAGAAATGATGGCAAAGTAGTATGAAGTTTTGTACTTATACGTTTTAAATAAAAATGTTGATTTTGAGGTTTTATGTGGAGCATTGATTATATGCTGCCTGAGAGCTGGAGTTAAAAATTCAGTGAAAAAGTCAAGAAGTCCAAAATTAAAAATGATTTAGGGGCATATTACAAAGTTGTCTATTTTACCTTTGTCATTGACACATCTGACTTTAGTTAGAATTGATTTTGTCACTTTGTCACAAAACACTTTGCCCCATTGCAACTTGTCACAGAACAATTTCGCTTTTGATGTTTTTCTGTTGAACATTTTTCTTTTTTCATTTTGACTTTTTTATTGCCACTCTTGTTCACAGTGGCCAAGAGTGACATTAAGTCAAGGTCAGATCCAAAGGTGTTCCTTGCACACTATAGAGAAAGGACTAGTAACTATAAACAATCCACCACTGTCTTGTATGCATTTTACATGTACCGGTATACCATGAAAAGTGGCTTCTAAATTAATTCATTTCTTTGTTTTAAAATATGATGTTCTTGCAGGTAAATATTTCCTCTCTTTTGGATAAAGGTTTAGTGATTGGTTTCCAGCGTTTTCTCTCCAGAAAGTGATTTGTTTTACATCTTAACTTTAATTTGGCACAGATTACAATGATTAGCCAGTTTTTAAATCAGACTGAATCTATTGTTTTTGCGTTGTTCTAAAAGAGTGCTAACTGTATATCCGAAAGGAACAATTCTTTGCAATATTTGAAAATCACCATCAGTCAGGTTTAATAACTGAATAGAGTGCAAAAAGTATATCTGTGAAACATTAATAATACTAGTTAGTGCAATTTTATGCAAATTCTATTGTTTTCTATTGTTTTATTAGCACTATTTTACACTATTTAATAATTTGTATTTCACGGATGTATTTTTTGCACTAGAATTGTTGTTTTAAATAATCAAAGTTAAGACTAAATAGGTTGCCTTGTGGAGATGAAACTGCTTGAAATAAATCAACAACCTCAGATATATTTATGTTATATAGTTATTTACATTTCCAGCAAGAATGGATGTTATATTTCATGTAAATATGCATGCACAAAGTGATGGATTGATTGATCAAAGCACATGTATATAGTTAACGTAAACAGTCTTTTCTCTATAGTGCACAAGAAATGCCTTTGAATCTGACTTTGATATTGTACTGACAAATCTCCTGTAGATACAATGTCAAAGCTCAAACGAAGAAACGTCAAAAGCGAAAGAGCTTTGTAACAAAGTGACATACTACAGCAACAAAAAACAAGATGCGTCTATGACAAAGGTCAAAAAGCCAACTTCACTTTGTAATATGGCCCTAAATCACTTTTACTTTGAGATGTTTTTAATTTTTGAGATTTTTAGATCACAATTTTGGCACCAAAATTCAAAATTTTAAAATTCTTTTTGTTCTTTTTGTCATTAATTTGCTACTTTTAGTAACAAAATGGCCAAATTAAGAGGTTTTCTTCAATTTAAAGATCCTTTAGTCAAGGTATTTCAAATAATAATTGTAGTATTATAGATTACTTTGATCATAAAGCAAATTTTGGCGCCAAAGTTGAGAAGCCTTTTCCCTACCAAAATGACTCTCCTTTTCCCCTAATGAACTTCTTAGATCAAGTTATCACTTTTTCAATGTCTAATTCATTGATTATCTTAGTTATAGAATAACCAGTCTAGCACAACCTCTACAAAGTGTGTGCTTTCAAAGAAAAAGCACATATATCAATATGAGCAAGATCACTTATCTCTCGTTGATTGCCTTTGTTTACAAGTTTAGATGCTCTTTTCCTGTTCAATTCATTTTCGTAGATTTATTAAGGACCCAATAATGTACAACCTAAGTAATAAAAGAAGCAAATTACTGAGTTATTTTACTGTGCTTTTAGTTAGTAATTTTTCGCAATAATGCAATTTTTAAATATGCAAGGCAAACGTGCAAGATTTGGCTGTATGTACGTGCTTCAATGTTTTAAAACACAGTTGAAATACTGCTGATGTCCATAATAATGTCAATGGAATGTAATAACACAATAATACTCTGATAATTATGTAAGTAATGCTAAATTACACTTACCAAAGATTTGAAACTGTCGATTCGAGCTGACAAATTTTCGAGTCTTGTGAAAGTCTTGTAAATCAGCTGTTGTAACTCAAAAACATACTCTCCCTTCCGCTATGGACATTAAGCAATATTTCCCAAGTAATTCTACAATGCTCAAAACACTAAAACATCAAAAACGGATGATTTTTAACAGAAAAGTAACTTGTAATTCCCCCAAGGCCACTGAAGTCATTCAAACGGTTAAAATGGCCGCTCTGCGCCCAAATTTGATTTCAATCACGTGATTCAATATCTCCGCTTTGATTGGCTAATGATTTTTGAGACAGGAACCCCAATCATTTACTCGTATAACAACATAAAAGGAAGCAAACAGACAGACCGACTGAAGAGAAAAAAAAGGGAAAAAAATCAAAAATAAAACAAACACGCACAACAAACTAACAAACAGACATATAGACAAACAAACAGACGAACAAATAAAACAAACGAGCCTAACGAACTTACAAACAAGCATATATCATTGATTTTGCACCTTTTATACGGTTTTAAAACTTTTAAACATTCTCTGCCTCAGAGGGGCAGGGGCTGGGGGCTTAGCCTTGAGGTTATGATCAAAACCGTCTTCGTTTTGATTCAAAAGGCTCAGCCAACCGGATAAAATTGACCTTACTTCTAAAATGATCAACTATTGTTGTTAAAATTGCCGTATTCCTTTCGTTAACACTGGAAAATAGCGTATCCAGTTTTAGGTGACCTTAGGTGTCCACACGAATCCGCGTATCCGGAGGATTCAAAAGTATCCTATTTGGAGAGTGGTTTCAAAAGTATGTGGTTTCGGTGACCGGATTCACTGGATTCGTGTGGACAATAGGCCGATTCGCATCAAAAAGTATTGCGGTTTCAAAAGTATCCGGATCCGTGTAGATGGGGTCTAAGTTCTGAACAATCACACTATGGTATATTGTACAGAGGCTTTTCCTGTGATACAATCCATTAATTCAATGGCTGCAGTATATTGCATTAGATGGTATAATAATAACTGAACAATAACAATAGCAATATAAATAATAGTTATAAGTATAAGTATGTTTTATATAGTGTCAGTATCATTTCAATGTATAGCCAATATCATACAAGTCCAAATGACTTTGTACTGTATTGATTTTATATCCAATCATATGCATTGGTTTGTATAGGTGTTGTATAGATCTATGCAAGCCCTTATCCAAACCAATGTTGTATTGTATAGACTATCCAATCACATGCATGGGTTTGAATAAGTGTTGCACAGATCTATGCAAGCCCTTATCCAAACCAATGTTGTATTGTATAGACTAATCCAATCACATGCATGGGTTTGTATAGGTGTTGTATAGATCTATGCAAGCCCTTATCCAAACCAATATTGTATTGTATAGACTATCCAATCACATGCATGGGTTTGAATAAGTGTTGCATAGATCTATGCAAGCCCTTATCCAAACCAATGTTGTATTGTATAGACTTATCCAATCACATGCATGGGTTTGTATAGGTGTTATATAGATCTATGCAAGCCCTTATGCAAACCAATGTGGTATTGTATAGACTAATCCAATCACATGCATGGGTTTGTATAGGTGCTGTATAGATCTATGCAAGCCCTTATACAAACCAATGTGGTATTGTATAGACTAATCCAATCACATGCATGGGTTTGTATAGGTGTTGTATAGATCTATGCAAGCCCTTTCCAAACCAATGTGGTATTGTATAGACTTATCCAATCACATGCATGGGTTTGTATAGGTGTTATATAGATCTATGCAAGCCCTTATACAAACCAATGTGGTATTGTATAGACTAATCCAATCACATGCATGGGTTTGTATAGGTGTTGCATAGATCTATGCAAGCCCTTATGCAAACCAATGTGGTATTGTATAGACTAATTCAATCACATGCATGGGTTTGTATAGGTGTTGCATAAATCTATGCAAGCCCTTATGCAAACCAATGTGGTATTGTATAGACTAATCCAATCACATGCATGGGTTTGTATAGGTGTTGCATAGATCTATGCAAGCCCTTATGCAAACCAATGTGGTATTGTATAGACTAATCCAATCACATGCATGGGTTTGTATAGGTGTTGTATAGATCTATGCAAGCCCTTATCAAATACAGCATAGTATTAGACAGTGCAATACAATACGACATTGTATTGGAAAAGGTATTGTATATAGCTATCCAATACAACATATCATTGTCAATAGGATTTCATTGCACAATACAATGCATGTAAAATACTTTGTGGTATTGTATAAGTGTAATACAATTTCTATGCAATCCAACTATGGGATTGCATAGAGCCATTTCCTGTGTCTAGTAAATGGGCATATGTTTGAATGTCTAGATCACCAGTATCCTTGTTTACTGTTATTACTGTAGATACATGCCAGCTTATTCCTCTCTTTCCAAACCAGTCGGATTGTTTTTCCCGATACTTTATCTGTTGAAATTTCATCGCCCAATCCATCACTAGCAGTGCCGTGTTGTGGTCGTTCTGTTTAAGAAGGTCTTGCTTGGCTTGATCTTGATTGATGGATCTCAATATATGTGATTTTTCAGAGAAAAATGTCAGTCTGAGCACATCCAAAGTCATAGAGTAGATCTTGTTGTTGTTCGTCGCTGTATGGTGTCCATAAGGTTCCTTTCAGTGCATGTTCTATATCGTTTATTGTTGTCTTCAGTGACTGGCAGTCTTCACAAATCGTACTGTGTTGATGTGTACAGCGCTGGCGGAAACTTGCATCTTTTTCATCGCTGAGCGCATATTTGCGACAATGATCAGCACAGGTTGATTCACTAGCCTTGCAATGGACACGATAGTCTGTTTTGAGATACTTCTTTGAATCTCTCAATCGTCTGCCGACATCGGAGCACCAATGTTTGTCCATACCCCCTTTCTCCAGAGCGTCGACTATTGTCTCCAGCATTTGGAAAGCTGAAGCACCGTCGGCGGCTGTGTTATCCAGGCCTTGCAGAGACTTACGCTGAGATGCCTCTCTGACTTCCAGTATTTTAAACAGAGTCGTTCTACTCAGTGGGTCGTATTCCTGCTCTTTGCAGTATTCCAAATATTGACTGACCATAGTTGCTCTTGTAACAGTCCTTACTACATTTGGCATCTCGATCTTTTTACCACTGTCAAGTGTAAGAATCTTGCTACCATAGGACACATCTTGGTAGAAGTGAGGACGGTTAACAAATTCTACAAAGTGGTCTACCTTGGCCATGTCAAGACGAACGCGGTGTCTTTTTTCATTTGCAGGTAAAGTACCGGGACCACTTGATCGAGCGTGTAAACGAGCTTGCTTTATCTGCCAAGTTGAGAGTATTTCATATGACTCGTGGATTTTCTGAAGTGCTTTCACTGGGTATCTGTATGCGTACAAACTGAGGATTTGTCTCTTGAGGTTTCTGGTACCAGCATTCTTATATGCAGTCATTAGCACTACCAAGTCGTCGGGTATCACGACGTCATTTGGATCATCTAAACTGGTCATAGAGTGAAATAATTCTTCGCCATCATTAGGAGCTATCACATTACAAACAAGGAGGCAATCGTCTCTGGCTTTTTCAACGATGCGCAAACGCTCTTTTTTGCTCACGTTATTCAAAGAAGCACCAAGTTGTGAGTCAAGATGGCTTCTTGTTACTGGTGGGTTGACAAGACTTGCAATTGTGTCCATTGCTGAGTTGTATGATGGTACGACTTCAGAGCTTCGTAGTTGAGTGCTATACCCTGGTCCTGGAGTCCAACATGGCGTACTAGTAGGGTGTGGTGTTGGCGTCTGCGGTTTACGAAAGGGAGTTGAGGATACTAAAGAGTTCATTATTACCATGGCAAGTGTTTTAGCTGGTCTAGTTGAGAAAATTCTGAATTAATCAGTTATTTAACAAAAACACTTTTTTAACTTTACTATATAAATCTGTCAGTGTAATTAATTAATCGTATGGACAAATGAAACTAACCTTTGCAGGGGAGATGATTCATCAGACGTCATCGGATGTAGCCACTGCGCTTCCTTGCTGATTAGGTCGTTATGTTATGTCATTTTTAAGTTATGATAATGGCTAACGGATAAACATAATACACTAATCGAACTGACGGCTCATTTTAGATTATACATGATTTTAGATTCGCGCGTAAAATAGACATATACAATTAGCAAGGCTCGTAAATAATCACATGAGATTTAACTCACTCAATGCTTCAGCTTTGAGATCTCTTTTTACGCAGTGTCAGACTTGTAGTATATTATTTTATTCAGTGACAATCCGTGGAAATGTAAGGGATTGATCTGTGTGTAAAGAAGTCAATAAAGATACTTTGAAATATATGTATAAGTATATTTTACGCGCAATTGAAGTTATCAAAGCGTTAAAGAGATCTCAAAACGCAATAAATATTGATCATGGTACAGCAGCATTCAAATTTAGAAATTTTTCAAATGACTTACGTGATCCCACGGGAATAGCTAGACCAAAGATTGATCTGACTTCGCGCACGAGTTTCAGGTTAAAAACATGAGAACCTGTTAGGGGTGGACCATTTGACTTTTGAGGGGGGGGGGGGGGGGGGGGTGGATGATTTTGTCCGTGCAGGAAATTTTTTTTAGCCCGCTGGCATGTGAGAAATCAGAGAACTCTGTTATGAATTTAAATTGGAAAACTTATAGTACTAGTATGGAATGGAAAACAGCCCGACAATATGCTAATTTTTATCAAAATTGACGCGTGTGTAACGCATTCAGCGTGACATTGTTTAAAAGAAAAAAACTTTTTGTTTACAAATATTTACCCGTTTATTTCAATAAAACTTCTCTTATTTTCTAATTATTTCACTTTCTAAGCTGTCTTTAACCAGTTAACTCGCACTATAACGATTAGCAAAATTATCGCTTTTTGCTCAAAAATGCAAAAATTAACAATATCTAACAGGCTGTAGTTTCGCGAAATACGCGTTGCCCAAAAATGTTATTCTTGAATCTTGTTAACTGATCCTAGTACTCAATGCCGAATATATTTTGGATTTCAGATCACGTTGCACTTTTGAGAAAAATGCATTTTAGCATGGGTACTCTTCGAGGAAATGTAAATTAGCTTTCTGGCGGCTATTTTCTAAAATTCTTCAAATAGTCTCATTTTATTGTTTTTTAAATTTGATTCGCTCAAATAGTTACTCGAACATGAAATAATATAGTAAAGAAGTCTGACTAAGTTTGATTAAAAGGCAAAGATTTTAGAGCCGTTGAAAATAGACACAAATTTCATCGTTGAAAATTGCTATTTTACACATTCTCGACAGGGTCGGAAAATGATCGCTTAAAAAATATTAAAAAACCCTTAAACTTAAAAAGAAAGCGATTTCTATTCATCATTTGGATTAGTTGTCTAGCACAGAAAGTTTTAGCAAAATCGGTGATGTCGCGAAATTCGAGTGGTCGGTTCTTAGGCGGACTGCCTCTTAAGCGGCCGCAATAACCTCATTAGAGTCTGTAGGCGACAGGGGTGACCCCGCTAAAGTGTGTAAAGCGACCGGGATAACCTCGCTAAAGTTGTAGAGTGACAGGGGCGACCTCGCTAAAGTTTGTAGGGCGACAGGGGCGACCTCGCTAAAGTTTGTAAAGCGACCGGGGTGGCCTCGCTAAAGTGTGTAAAGCGATAAACAGCAACAGGAGTGACCTCGCTGAAGTTTGTAGAGCGACAGAGGTGGTCTCGCTAAAGTAGGTAAAGCGACAGGGGAGACCTCGCTATATTTTGTAGCTAAAGTTTGGAGAGCTAGATTTTGTCGGCCTAGTCTTCTGTAAAGCGACCGGGGTAGCTGGCTAGATTTGGTTGACAACGTTTGAAAAGCAACCGGGGTGACCTTGCTGCAGTATGGTAAGATTTACTTGTCGGTCTACTTTACGTAACAGTAGTAACAAGTTTGCTGGTCTAGTCTGTGAATTGACCGGAGTGGGTTCGCTAAAGATACGAATAAAGAGGTTTCACGCCATTCTTCGCAAACGTAGTCCATTTAGTGGAGACGGCCGCCTCGGCATGATGGTCGCGCGGCCCTGGCCCTGGGCTATCAAGAGAGATAGCAGGTGGAGGCAGGTACGTCCTCATTCATAGGGACGAAGCCAGGAGATTGCGTAATTGCAGTTTGTCGTGCATGTGGCATTGTGGGGTACTTTGACCATACCTGTCCTATAGTCGTCTTGAAGCTTGCACCTTGTAGGGTTACATAATAGTATCTTTGTAATGTAACTTGTTTCCTTTGTTACCGTATTTATTAAGGTGAAGGTAATGAAAGAAAAATAATAATAATAATAATAATAATAATAATATTATTAATAATAATAATAATAATAATATAATATAAACAGTCATGTAGGCATGATATGATGCATGTGTATATATGTATCCTTCAGTTGGTTTAGCTGTTGAGTTGCTCATCCTATGGTATATTAAAAATTGCTGTCTAGGCTATCCTAACCCGGACTCTGTTGACCTTGGGGGATCTTCTCAGTATCTCAAAACCCGTCATTTTTGAGCGAAACTAAGGGTAGAATATATATATGCATATTGTATTGAATGGTCTGAACCCAGGTGAATGAATGTTTATCGAAGTAACAATATTTGTCGAAGTAACAATATTTGTAATAGGATCATCCGGGTGGATGTAGCCCTCAGAAGGGCTGTTTGATGTGACTGACGTTTCGACATCCTGTGCGGAAGTCATCTTCAGAGTCAAGTGAATAAAAAGTCAGATAGAGTGATATTTATACTCCCACGCTAATTAATGGATGTAGCGTCATTAGCGGCATCGGTCTTGTTGTATGGCTGAACCGCTTGGGTGTAATTAGCGGCATAAGTCCCATTGTGTGGCGGTACCGTTTCGGCGGTGTTTTGTTTGCTAAGTTTGTTTACAAGCCGGTTGTATTGTGTTGGAAGTGTAATAGATCTATTAATTGGTTGATGTTCTAACTTGGTAAACCAACTTTCAAGGACTAAAGCCCTTTTGGAGAACACAACTGCCGATACTAGACTTCCAATGCCAGCATGTGAGATTATGGCTCTATTAAAATTATGCCTTGAATCTACATTCTTTCAATTCAATGGTAAACATTACAAACAGCTTCACGGCACAGCTATGGGTTCTCCTGTCTCTGTGGTTGTCGCAGAGATTGTGATGCAGAAAATCGAACAAAAAGCCCTTGAAACGTATGAACAGCCGTTACCATTCTGGTTTCGATATGTAGATGATACCATAACTGCCTTACCATCAGATGATATTGACGCCTTTCATAACCACTTAAACGATCAGAACCCTCATATACAGTTTACCAGAGAGCTTGAGGATAACGGTAAAATACCATTCTTAGACTGCCTAGTTAGCCGCCACGACAATACCCTACACACTACTGTATACCGTAAGCCTACTAATACAGACAGGTTACTTGACCAATCATCATATAACCCAACATCTCACAAGGCTACGACCATCAAAACTCTTTCAAGGCGTGCTCAAATCATTTGTGACTCAGCAGATAGTTTACACAGTGAGACTCAACATCTAAAAAATGTGTTTCATAAGAACAACTATAGCGATAAGTTTATTAATACCAACACGCATAAACCAAGAAATCATAGGGAAAGTCTTATTGACATGTCTTCCTCGCCCAAATCCTATATTTCACTACCATACATCAGAGGGACGTCAGAGATCATATCACGTATTTTACAACCGCACAACATCAGCGTAGCTCATAAACCCATATCTACACTACGCCAGATCCTGACTAAGGTTAAAGACAAAGACAGTCCTAATGATCGAATCGGTGCTATATATAAAATTGCATGTAATGACTGTGAGGCTACATATATTGGTGAAACAGGTAGATCGTTTAATACTAGAAAACAGGAACATCAGAAAGCAGTTCAACAACAGGACAATCGAAACAACATCGCCATGCATTATACCAAGACTGGACATTCCATTAACTGGGATTCTGGTGAATGTATTTCTTTTAGTGGGACTTATGCCGCTAATTACACCCAAGCGGTTCAGCCATACAACAAGACCGATGCCGCTAATGACGCTACATCCATTAATTAGCGTGGGAGTATAAATATCACTCTATCTGACTTTTTATTCACTTGACTCTGAAGATGACTTCCGCACAGGATGTCGAAACGTCAGTCACATCAAACAGCCCTTCTGAGGGCTACATCCACCCGGATGATCCTATTACAAATATTGTTACTTCGACAAATATTGTTACTTCGATAAACATATATATGCATCAAAGTACGGATTGGCAGCGACTCTACAATCATCCTCGCTATAGTGAGTCGTCTGGTAAATGAAACGGGCGAGAATTTGAGCTTCATATATATAGAGACATTGCTTAAACATAAAAAACTAGACCCTTGTAGGAGGGTGAACTTCTACCGGGCCGAAAAGGCAGGCGGGTATATGAGGTTAGGCCCAGATGTAACAATGCAGTAATTAGGAGTTTGACTGACATGATAGAAATCTGTAAATTACGTAAATTTTATTGTACGTGGTTGGTCACTTTAGTCATCTTTGACAAAGACAGTCTAGTAGTATTGCGTCTTGTATTTATGCCCAGCAGCCGTTGAGTGTTTTTGCACTGTCTGTTCACGGCCCGATGCATGGTTTAGTTGTCGCGAGATTTCGTGCATTTATCCATACCTAACCAGTGGACCTCTAATTTGAATAGTTAACTCGAGGTCGGTGGCAAATAGAATGTAATTGCTAGTGTGTGCTTGTGCGTGGAGAAGAGCTTGGTTATGTTTTTTTTCTCAACATCAAAGGTTCGAACATATTAAAAAAACAAAAACATTAAAAACAAGTTACTGGATGCGCAGAGTCAGCTCTGTAGAACAGAAAATGTATTAAACGAATTACTATGTCTTGGCTAGCATCAGCTCAAAGGAAGAATTTATTAAATGATATATGATCCATGCATACTCAGCGGAAATAAGTACGCAAACGGTTAATCCAAATCTACAGCTTTAATAGGGTGCATGGTTTATTTGTACTTTAAATTTTGTAGCCACTTCCTATAGGGCCGACCGCGCGCATGGTTTACGCGTGATCAAGACAACGTGGATCAAAACAATTACAACGTCAATTGCAATCAATCAATTCGCAAAATACAACAACAACCCCGAATGTGATACAGATCTTGTATTGTGAACGACATTTGAGTTGTCAAAGAAAAAACCGCTAAGAGGACTCGGTATTATTGCGCACTTAAAGGATGGCAACGAGATTTTTTTTTTCATTAGAGGCGCCTTAGACTGAGAACAACTACTGCAGTAACTTAACTCCCCCATAAACATCCTCAAAGACATCCTGGACTGCAGGCGGGCGTGTCACTTCAGCTCGTCTAGTAATCCCCTCTCTTGTTAACCCACCCATCCAGACAGCTTCCAGAAATAGACTGTATGCTCATTGAGGCGTGGTCCATTGCCGGTCGACTACTTGTTCTCAGGCATTTGATCTCAGGTCTTTGGTCAGTAACAGCCAGAGGGGTAATCAACACTGGTTTATAACGAACCTCGAGGTCCAGCGAACGTATTTGATCAGCCTTTTGCCTTGAGTTAAGACCAGTCAGCATGTACGAGTTGTCGATCACCTTGTGTTCTGGTGGACTTTTATTCATATGACCAGGGTTTCGATCTATTAATATTCTCCCTGAAAAAGGGAACTTCACGCCAATTTGTTTCTCGTAGCCAATAAGAGGTCTTGGTTGACTCTGCCCGGTTTTGTGGTTGTTTTGCTACATACGTTCATGCATGGGATGCTTTCAAGAATACATTGTCGCAGTGTCGTTCGTGCAGAATCACTCGGAAATAAAACTATAGCCCTCCCGATTATGAAATATTTGACGCAGACTAAGAGACAGGCACCGAACACCCGTTCGTCAGACGTTCAAGGAGCCAGTATTACTGGAAAACGTTGTCCCTATGGTGTGTGCATTTGGCCGGGGTACCATATTTCATCCAAGTGAGTCATCAACCTCTCTCAAAATGGCCGCTCCCTCTTTACCAGTCAATGGTATACGGGCTTTGTTTTTTTTCTGAGTAATGGGAGAGATCAATAATGTGCAGTTTCAGTTATGGTGGTTCAGTAAGCTTTCTTGGGTAGTAGACCGGATTCGCGTTATGTAACGCAGATGACACACTGTGTCATGGGCGGGAGCAGAACCATCCATAACTTATTATCACGCAATGGTAATGAGTATGCAGTGAGGATATATTACTATTCTCATTGCATACATAATTAGCATCGCGTACAAAATTATGTTAATTCCTTAAATTCTCACGTGACTAGTCCATAACGCTTTGCGGCCCAACAGTACAAAGCAGCCGCTCGCTCGAGGTCAGTGCCACTCACCGTTTTAAATTTGTGAGCAAGCGTTTTTTTCACCCCACCCACCCACCCCTGGCGGCAGTTGATGGCTCACACCTCGCATTCTCGCTGCATACTTGTCGCCATTGCGGTCGCGGAACCATCCATAACTTATTATCACGCAATGGTAATGAGTATGCAGTGAGGATATATTACTAGACAGGGTCAAAGATGTTCTGCAAGATTGGTGAAGATAACTGCTTTGTTATTGTATAAAAATTTCCCTCACATCTGTTTTTTACGGTTAGTTACTCTGACTGATTACAGCTCTGGATAATCAAAGGATATCAAAATGAACGAAAATAAAGAAATCAACAAATGAAAATAAGTAATAACAAATAAATAGCACTTCTATCTTGACAAAGAGTTTTCCGGCTTGCACTTTAACGAGATACAAAGATACAAAACGTCAAGCAGAACGTCAAGACACTTGCAAATGCCTGAATGCCGTGACATTGACATAGATCGTATTTCAGCTTTGAAATCTGATATGCTTGTATCTTTGCGGTATCTTTGTATCTCGTTATAGTGCAAGCCATTAAGTAAAAGCAATTGATTTGATAAAAACTGCATAGGATTAGATATTCGAAGAGGGAGAGACTCTAAACTGACCAAAGTATAAGAATGAATTGATTGCGAATCCGCGTTATTTCTAGACAGTGAATGAAATGAACAAGTTTAAAGCCCGTTTAAGATCCGTTTACACTAGCAATTTTGTCGCGCGACAAGAGCTGCGATTTTAATGGCGATATCTATTGCAGATTTGTCAATGCTTCTTTGAACATGCTCTAAATTTAGTGCAATTTGCTGCGACTTTCTGTCTCCTAAATTCGAGCGTATTCGAGATCGCAGCTCTTGACGCGCGACAATATTGCTAGTATAAACGGGCCTTTACACGCTCTTAGACATGGCAGTTTTGCATAATCTATTTTATTCATTTATTTATTATTTATTTCTCTGTCGACACGTCTATGTATCTATTCATTTATTCGCTACAATATACTTCCAAATACAACTGAAAGAAAATAATTTATACTATAATAAAGCAAGAAACGGTAATAATGATTAAACGTAAATTAAAATGTCATATTCTGTAGTGATCATACTTCAATATAGTAAATATGATATTGTCTAAAACGTTCTTCTAAAAGCTTTGAAAAATGCATAAGAACTTTAACAAATGATATTTGCTATAGAAAAAAAAATTGATTTTAGTTTAAAATGTTCGGTTTAATTGGCTTTTTATTGACTTTAAAGTTTGCATAATCTCGTGTTTTGGTTGCAGCCTCGTTTCCAAGTTGTGCTCAAATTGCCGTCATAGCCGGTGACAAAAAAAACTCGTTTTTGCCGTCTTCCCCTCTTGGGACTTTTTGGGACTTTTTATATGTTGTAAGGCATATAATTCTTAGTCGAAAACCGTTGAGAAACGTTCTGTTGCAATTAGTGGCAGGCTGAGGTCAATATTTTCGTAGATTGAAGATATATATTATTTCTAGAGATAACATTGAAAACTGTATATAAATAAAAAAAAATGCGGTGGCAAAACAGAAAGAATCTCAAGTGTTGGATTGAATTGAAAAGCGGGTCAAACTGAAGAATAAAGTTCAGATAGTGTTTTGTTTTTCGTTTTGCAATTTTTGTTTACTCCGCGAGGCAGCTTTTTTCTAGGATATAATCTTAGATATTAAAGTGGAGCTTTATTTATAAAACGCTGGAGCGAAGTTTATGTTCGTATATTCAAGCGGTAATTTGCATAAATGTTCTAGTCGTGGTCTAAAACACGTAAATCCTCATTTTCTCGAAAAGAAAATAGTTTTTGAAGAAAAAAACTTTGCCAGAGTTCTAACCTCCCTAGGGCCTATTGATATGCAGAAAATAAAGAAAATTGTTTTTTTTTTATCTGCCGAGACAGTCTCTGTTGAGATCAATATGTGGCAGTTTCTAGAGCTCTTGTCGCGTATCACTAGGAGACGTTTATAAGCTCCAAGAATCCAACGTCTATTCAGTGTTAGGGAAAATCATGCAGTTGGCTAAAATGAATTATTAATTAATGAACAGCAGTTTTGCATAAGAAAGTGAGGTTCTCAGTTTGGTCATATCATAGTTTACAATTGGACTGCGTCAATTTGCTCAAGTACAGCTGATAAAGTAAGTTTCAGCTTTGCTCTGTTAATATGAAAATAAACAAATGAAAACAACAACAAATGAAAATAAGTAATAACGAATAAATAGCACTTCTATCTTGACAAAGAGTTTTCCGGCTTGCACGTTAACGAGATACAAAGATACAAAACGTCAAACAGAACGTCAAGACACTTGCAAATGCCTGAATGCCGTGACATTGACATAGATCGTATTTCAGCTTTGAAATCTGATATGCTTGTATCTTTGCGGTATCTTTGTAGCTCGTTATAGTGCAATTGATTTGATAAAAACTGCATAGGATTAGATATTCGGAGAGGGAGAGACTCTAAACTGATCAAAGTATAAGAATGAATTGATTGCGAATCCGCGTTATTTCTAGACAGTGAATGAAATGAACAAGTTTAAAGCCGGTTTAAGGTCCGTTTACACTAGCAATTTTGTCGCGCGACAAGAGCTGCGATTTCAATGGCGATTTTATCGCAGATTTGTCAATGCTACTTTGAAGATGCTCGAAATTTAGTGCAATTTGCTTCGATTTTCTGTCTCCTCAATTCGAACGTATTCGAAATTGTGGCGACAAATCTGCGATAAAATCGCCATTGAAAACGCCGCTCAGGTTGTGCGACAAAATTGCTAGTGTAAACAGTTCTTTACACTAGCAATTGTGTCGCGCGACAAGAGTTGCCATTTTAATGGCGATATCTATCGCAGATTTGTCAATGCTTCTTTGAACATGCTCTAAATTTAGTGCAATTTGCTGCGACTTTCTTTCTCCTAAATTCCAGCGTATTCGCAATCGCAGCTCTTGACGCGCGACAAAATTGCTAGTGTAAAGAACTATAAAAAATATTATTTCTAGAGATAACATTGAAAACTGTATATAAATAAAAAAAATACGGTGGCAAAACAGAAATGTGTTGGATTGAATTGAAAAGCGGGTCAAACTGAAGAATAAAGTTCAGCTAGTGTTTTGTTTTTCGTTTTGCAATTTTTGTTTACTCCGCGAGGCAGCTTTTTTCTAGGATATAATCTTAGATATTAAAGTGGAGCTTTATTTATAAAACGCTGGAGCGAAGTTTATGTTCGTATATTCAAGCGGTAATTTGCATAAATGTTCTAGTCGTGGTCTAAAACACGTAAATCCTCATTTTCTCGAAAAGAAAATAGTTTTTGAAGAAAAAAACTTTGCCAGAGTTCTAACCTCCCTAGGGCCTATTGATATGCAGAAAATAAAGAAAATTGTTTTTTTTTTATCTGCCGAGACAGTCTCTGTTGAGATCAATATGTGGCAGTTTCTAGAGCTCTTGTCGCGTATCACTAGGAGACGTTTATAAGCTCCAAGAATCCAACGTCTATTCAGTGTTAGGGAAAATCATGCAGTTGGCTAAAATGAATTATTAATTAATGAACAGCAGTTTTGCATAAGAAAGTGAGGTTCTCAGTTTGGCCATATCATAGTTTACAATTGGACTGCGTCAACTTGCTCAAGTACAGCTGATAAAGTAAGTTTCAGCTTTGCTCTGTTAATATGAAAATAAACAAATGAAAACAACAACAAATGAAAATAAGTAATAACAAATAAATAGCACTTCTATCTTGACAAAGAGTTTTCCAGCTTGCAAGTTAACGAGATACAAAGATACAAAACGTCAAACAGAACGTCAAGACACTTGCAAATGCCTGAATGCCGTGACATTGACATAGATCGTATTTCAGCTTTGAAATCTGATATGCTTGTATCTTTGCGGTATCTTTGTAGCTCGTTATAGTGCAATTGATTTGATAAAAACTGCATAGGATTAGATATTCGGAGAGGGAGAGACTCTAAACTGATCAAAGTATAAGAATGAATTGATTGCGAATCCGCGTTATTTCTAGACAGTGAATGAAATGAACAAGTTTAAAGCCGGTTTAAGGTCCGTTTACACTAGCAATTTTGTCGCGCGACAAGAGCTGCGATTTCAATGGCGATTTTATCGCAGATTTGTCAATGCTACTTTGAAGATGCTCGAAATTTAGTGCAATTTGCTTCGATTTTCTGTCTCCTCAATTCGAACGTATTCGAAATTGTGGCGACAAATCTGCGATAAAATCACCATTGAAAACGCCGCTCAGGTTGTGCGACAAAATTGCTAGTGTAAACAGTTCTTTACACTAGCAATTGTGTCGCGCGACAAGAGTTGCCATTTTAATGGCGATATCTATCGCAGATTTGTCAATCCTTCTTTGAACATGCTCTAAATTTAGTGCAATTTGCTGCGACTTTCTTTCTCCTAAATTCGAGCGTATTCGCAATCGCAGCTCTTGACGCGCGACAAAATTGCTAGTATAAACTGGCCTTTACACGCTCTTAGACATGGCAGTGTTGCATAATCTATTTTATTCATTTATTATTTATTTATTTCTCTGTCGACACGTCTATGTATCTATTCATTTATTCGCTACAATATACTTCCAAATACAATTGAATGAAAATAATTTATACTATAATAAAGCAAGAAACGGTAATAATGATTAAACGTAAATTAAAATGTCATATTCTGTAGTGATCATAATTCAATATAGTAAATATGATATTGTCTAAAACGTTCTTCTAAAAGCTTTGAAAAATGCATAAGAACTTTAACAAATGATATTTGCTAGAAAAAAAATTGATTTTAGTTTAAAATGTTCGGTTTAATTGGCTTTTTATTGACTTTAAAGTTTGCATAATCTCGTGTTTTGGTTGCAGCCTCGTTTCCAAGTTGTGCTCAAATTGCCGTCATAGCCGGTGACAAAAAAAACTCGTTTTTGCCGTCTTCCCCTCTTGGGACTTTTTGGGACTTTTTATATGTTGTAAGGCATATAATTCTTAGTCGAAAACCGTTGAGAAACGTTCTGTTGCAATTAGTGGCAGGCTGAGGTCAATATTTTCGTAGATTGAAGATATATATTATTTCTAGAGATAACATTGAAAACTGTATATAAATAAATAAAAATGCGGTGGCAAAACAGAAAGAATCTCAAGTGTTGGATTGAATTGAAAAGCGGGTCAAACTGAAGAATAAAGTTCAGCTAGTGTTTTGTTTTTCGTTTTGCAATTTTTGTTTACTCCGCGAGGCAGCTTTTTTCTAGGATATAATCTTAGATATTAAAGTGGAGCTTTATTTATAAAACGCTGGAGCGAAGTTTATGTTCGTATATTCAAGCGGTAATTTGAATAAATGTTCTAGTCGTGGTCTAAAACACGTAAATCCTCATTTTCTCGAAAAGAAAATAGTTTTTGAAGAAAAAAACTTTGCCAGAGTTCTAACCTCCCTAGGGCCTATTGATATGCAGAAAATAAAGAAAATTGTTTTTTTTTTATCTGCCGAGACAGTCTCTGTTGAGATCAATATGTGGCAGTTTCTAGAGCTCTTGTCGCGTATCACTAGGAGACGTTTATAAGCTCCAAGAATCCAACGTCTATTCAGTGTTAGGGAAAATCATGCAGTTGGCTAAAATGAATTATTAATTAATGAACAGCAGTTTTGCATAAGAAAGTGAGGTTCTCAGTTTGGTCATATCATAGTTTACAATTGGACTGCGTCAATTTGCTCAAGTACAGCTGATAAAGTAAGTTTCAGCTTTGCTCTGTTAATATGAAAATAAACAAATGAAAACAACAACAAATGAAAATAAGTAATAACGAATAAATAGCACTTCTATCTTGACAAAGAGTTTTCCGGCTTGCACGTTAACGAGATACAAAGATACAAAACGTCAAACAGAACGTCAAGACACTTGCAAATGCCTGAATGCCGTGACATTGACATAGATCGTATTTCAGCTTTGAAATCTGATATGCTTGTATCTTTGCGGTATCTTTGTAGCTCGTTATAGTGCAATTGATTTGATAAAAACTGCATAGGATTAGATATTCGGAGAGGGAGAGACTCTAAACTGATCAAAGTATAAGAATGAATTGATTGCGAATCCGCGTTATTTCTAGACAGTGAATGAAATGAACAAGTTTAAAGCCGGTTTAAGGTCCGTTTACACTAGCAATTTTGTCGCGCGACAAGAGCTGCGATTTCAATGGCGATTTTATCGCAGATTTGTCAATGCTACTTTGAAGATGCTCGAAATTTAGTGCAATTTGCTTCGATTTTCTGTCTCCTCAATTCGAACGTATTCGAAATTGTGGCGACAAATCTGCGATAAAATCGCCATTGAAAACGCCGCTCAGGTTGTGCGACAAAATTGCTAGTGTAAACAGTTCTTTACACTAGCAATTGTGTCGCGCGACAAGAGTTGCCATTTTAATGGCGATATCTATCGCAGATTTGTCAATCCTTCTTTGAACATGCTCTAAATTTAGTGCAATTTGCTGCGACTTTCTTTCTCCTAAATTCGAGCGTATTCGCAATCGCAGCTCTTGACGCGCGACAAAATTGCTAGTATAAACTGGCCTTTACACGCTCTTAGACATGGCAGTTTTGCATAATCTATTTTATTCATTTATTATTTATTTATTTCTCTGTCGACACGTCTATGTATCTATTCATTTATTCGCTACAATATACTTCCAAATACAATTGAATGAAAATAATTTATACTATAATAAAGCAAGAAACAGTAATAATGATTAAACGTAAATTAAAATGTCATATTCTGTAGTGATCATAATTCAATATAGTAAATATGATATTGTCTAAAACGTTCTTCTAAAAGCTTTGAAAAATGCATAAGAACTTTAACAAATGATATTTTCTAGAAAAAAAAATTGATTTTAGTTTAAAATGTTCGGTTTAATTGGCTTTTTATTGACTTTAAAGTTTGCATAATCTCGTGTTTTGGTTGCAGCCTCGTTTCCAAGTTGTGCTCAAATTGCCGTCATAGCCGGTGACAAAAAAAACTCGTTTTTGCCGTCTTCCCCTCTTGGGACTTTTTAATTGGGACTTTTTATATGTTGTAAGGCATATAATTCTTAGTCGAAAACCGCTGAGAAACGTTCTGTTGCAATTAGTGGCAGGTTTAGATCATTATTTTCGTAGATTGACTGGACTAATTATGCATTTTAATTAATCAATACAAAGTAAGATAAATATTATTTCTAGAGATAATATTGAAAACTGTATATAAATAAAAAAAATACGGTGGCAAAACAGAAATGTGTTGGATTGAATTGAAAAGCGGGTCAAACTAAAGAATAAAGTTCAGCTAGTGTTTTGTTTTTCGTTTTGCAATTTTTGTTTACTCTGCGAGGAAGCTTTTTTCTAGGATATAATTTTAGATATTAAAGCGCTGGAGCGAAGTTTATGTTCGTATATTCAAGCGGTAATTTGCATAAATTTTCTGGTCGTGGTCTAAAACACGAAAATCCTCATTTTCTCGAAAGGAACATAGTTTTTGAAGAACAAGAATTTGCCAGAGTTCTAACCTCCCTATGGCCTATTGATATACAAAAAATAAAGAAAATCGGTTTTTTTTATATCTGCCGAGACAGTCTCTGTTAAGATCAATATGTCGCAGTTTCTAGAGCTCTTGTCGCATATCACTAGGAGAAGTTTATAAGCTCCAAGAATCCAAGGTCTATTCAGTGTTATGGAAAATCGTGCAGTTGGCTAAAATGAATTATTAATTAATGAACAGCAGTTTTGCATAAGAGAGTGAGGTCCTCAGTTTGGTCATATCATAGTTTACAATTGGACTGCGTCAACTTTTTTGCTGTGTTAATATGAGGTGAAGTCTACCAAGGCCTGCCTAGAATCCTTATAATGTCGCTTAAAATCTCCCAAATACGCCCAAAATCGCGTAAAAACGTCTAAAATCGCATTTTAATTTAAAAATTGCCCAAAAGTGCTCTTTCTTTTCCCGTAATTTTGCTTAATGTACTGTAATTACAATACCCAGAATAGTTTTGATGGGAAGAATAAGTTTCAAAGTAGTAATCAATAAAGTCAACAGTAGAAAATATATTTTTCTATATATAATGTCGTAAAGTCGTCATTTGAAATCGCCTACAATTGATATTTTTTCTCAAAACACCTTAAGCTAAAGGACGTTCGACAAACGTTTTGTGTCAAAAAATCGCTTTATTTCAAAATGTTATGAGTTTCCAAAACATTTTATGGCCTTCTTTTATTATGACTGGCATTCTTTACTAATTTTCTTTCTTTTTTTTTTGCCACCAAGACATTCCGTCACAATGCTTGCGAAATTGCTGAAATTGCCGACTTTGAGGCTATTTTGCTCGAAAACAACGACGGTGACCCCCAATTATTTTTAGCTTATTTGATGTGTCTAATTCAGTTTGATCAACCGGCAAAGTCTCAAGAAATTGACATTTACTTTGCTTTTTCCCGCTAACATCCTTGAAAACATGGTGTCACATGAAAAAAGAACATTAGTAATTTAGTAAGAGAGAAATAACTGTAAGAAAGAGTTGCCGCTTCTTTTGTCTTTTAATTAAAATGGTATGATTTGCTTAGTACGTTCATGTTACATTTCTCCTTTCATCTATTTAATTTTAGACTGATCCAGAAGTGAACGATGCATGCGAAATACATTGCAATTGCCCTTATTTTAGTGTTTGCCATGATTGGCAACGCCATTGGTGAGTATAGAATGATTTTCCATCGTCCGTAAAAAATAGTACGCATAATAGAGACCCTGTTTGGGGGGGGGGGGGGGGGGGGGGGGGGGGGGGGGGGGGGGGATACATTATAACGAATCACTCAGTTGTAACGATCACTGAGAAAGGTCTATAAGTTTAGATCGAAACGTCTGGATAAATTTAACCAAAATCAGGCAAGAGTCAAACCCATTTGTATTTTAATATGAATCCTGGCTGCAAATTTGACATTTTAATAATTTGTATATACTAGTGACTACTATTTAGTCACTATCACGCAACCAAAAATATCAAATACAAACTTGAAGGAAAAAATTAATACCTCATTTAATGGATATAGTGCTCTAGCACAAGAACGAATTATTTAACAAGTTTTATTAACATTTCTGATCATCTATGACCGCCCGCGATGGAAGACAAAGCCTTCCCACAAATAAAGTGAAAGGCGAGAGTTAAAAGTGAAACTCATGACTATTGACTGATACTATCTCTTTTGTCTTTTCATAGCAGGACATGTCCGTCCACCTCCGGCAGATGCTCCAATCAAGCGAGGTAAATATCCGCACTACCCTAACTTTATACTCACTGTGTTCTATGCATCACAAGAAAAAAAGCAGTATTTAAAGTGCACCTGACGGCGCCCTTCATGATATTTTGCAAATCTGTTGTACATGAGGTGTATAATAAGTATACTTAATAGGTGACGTTATGAGGTGACGTTATCCCAGGAATTTGTCAAAGTTTTGCTTCCAAGCTGACAGCAAGCTTGTTTTTGTAAAGTAGTAAAAATGTCGATGGTAGTGTGAATATTAGTAATACAGATATTGAGCTTTAAAAAATTGCTATAATTGTTTTCAGAGAACTACAACTTTTGTATATTTAATGAGGCCTGGGATGAAGTCACCTAATTTGCATTTTCAGATTTCAAATATTTATAATTTCAGAAAGGAGAGGTCGACATCAAGAAAAATTAAGTACACTTATTATACACCTCATGTACAACAGATTCGCAAAATATCATATGAAAGGCATCAGGTGCATTTTGATAGATGCCAAAAAATATATATCGTCTTTTGTCAAATATAACTAACTTACGGTACGTATACTATTTCACTCATAAACTTGGCGGCAGGAATGAGAAAGGAAGGATATCATTCAGTTTGTAAATCGGTTTCAATGGTGAGAATAATCACGCAGGATTGAGTTAGGATGTACAGGATAAAAGTACAAATTTATGTCGACTACTAAACAGCTATTATTAAATATTTATCCAATCAATGTTAAAGGGTTCAGATTTCTTATTCCCTATATGAAAAATACCATTTTCGAGTTTGATGTTACCGTGCATGAATAATATTTTTCATATCAATATATCTCCTAAACAATTTTGCCGTTCGTGCGCTCTTGCATATTTGAAATACAAACAATTATGTGAATATCGCGATACAAATACAATAGTTTATAACTATTATGTAGCCTCCTCCGCAGGCTACTCTTTAGGGATTCCTTTGTTGAACCGATCTGGATTCCTGTGTTGCAATATTTGGCAGGGAAGAACTGGGGACGAGATAGGAGAAGAGATTTTTTCTCCTCACCACAGTAAGCCCGATGAAAAGAAATATAAGAGATGCTTGCCGAGGAGGTTAATAACTACACTTGGCCGAAACCAAGAACGAGCGTCAACAAACAAATGTGACAATCTAGATCTCTTGAAACATGAATAATACGAATACAAATTGTCTAAAACCGACATGAGATTGTGGTAGATTTATTAATAAATGGCGAGACCATATTAACATATCGATCAGGGTCTTGACAAGAGATTTGTTCGTGCACGTGATCGATTATACAAAAAATTGATCTCTGAACCCAAACTGTTTCCAGATGATCCTAGCTGAACCCATTTGATGAATTTGATGTTCAAAATTATTGCATAGACTTTGACAAAGGCGAGAGTTAAAAGTGAAACTCATGACTATTGACTGATACTATCTCTTTTGTCGTTTCATCGCAGGACATGTCCGTGCACCTCCGGGAGATGCTCCAATCAAGCTAGGTAAAAATACAAACAACCCCAACTTTATACTTATAGCCATATTCCATATTTTTTTTCTGGTTTTCGTACTTGAAGCGTAGCTTGCAGTGAAAGCCAGCTGTCAAAGTAGAACTAAAAACTGTTTATTTTAGTGCTCACTGTGTTCTATGCATTACAAGAAAAAAAGCAGTATTTAAAGTGCACCTGACGGCGCCCTTCATGATATTTTGCAAATCTGTTGTACATGAGGTGTATAATAAGTATACTTAATAGGTGACGTTATGAGGTGACGTTATCCCAGGAATTTGTCAAAGTTTTGCTTCCAAGCTGACAGCAAGCTTGTTTTTGTAAAGTAGTAAAAATGTCGATGGTAGTGTGAATATTAGTAATACAGATATTGAGCTTTAAAAAATTGCTATAATTGTTTTCAGAGAACTACAACTTTTGTATATTTAATGAGGCCTGGGATGAAGTCACCTAATTTGCATTTTCAGATTTCAAATATTTATAATTTCAGAAAGGAGAGGTCGACATCAAGAAAAATTAAGTACACTTATTATACACCTCATGTACAACAGATTCGCAAAATATCATATGAAAGGCATCAGGTGCATTTTGATAGATGCCAAAAAATATATATCGTCTTTTGTCAAATATAACTAACTTACGGTACGTATACTATTTCACTCATAAACTTGGCGGCAGGAATGAGAAAGGAAGGATATCATTCAGTTTGTAAATCGGTTTCAATGGTGAGAATAATCACGCAGGATTGAGTTAGGATGTACAGGATAAAAGTACAAATTTGTGTCGACTACTAAACAGCTATTATTAAATATTTATCCAATCAATGTTAAAGGGTTCAGATTTCTTATTCCCTATATGAAAAATACCATTTTCGAGTTTGATGTTACCGTGCATGAATAATATTTTTCATATCAATATATCTCCTAAACAATTTTGCCGTTCGTGCGCTCTTGCATATTTGAAATACAAACAATTATGTGAATATCGCGATACAAATACAATAGTTTATAACTATTATGTAGCCTCCTCCGCAGGCTACTCTTTAGGGATTCCTTTGTTGAACCGATCTGGATTCCTGTGTTGCAATATTTGGCAGGGAAGAACTGGGGACGAGATAGGAGAAGAGATTTTTTCTCCTCACCACAGTAAGCCCGATGAAAAGAAATATAAGAGATGCTTGCCGAGGAGGTTAATAACTACACTTGGCCGAAACCAAGAACGAGCGTCAACAAACAAATGTGACAATCTAGATCTCTTGAAACATGAATAATACGAATACAAATTGTCTAAAACCGACATGAGATTGTGGTAGATTTATTAATAAATGGCGAGACCATATTAACATATCGATCAGGGTCTTGACAAGAGATTTGTTCGTGCACGTGATCGATTATACAAAAAATTGATCTCTGAACCCAAACTGTTTCCAGATGATCCTAGCTGAACCCATTTGATGAATTTGATGTTCAAAATTATTGCATAGACTTTGACAAAGGCGAGAGTTAAAAGTGAAACTCATGACTATTGACTGATACTATCTCTTTTGTCGTTTCATCGCAGGACATGTCCGTGCACCTCCGGGAGATGCTCCAATCAAGCTAGGTAAATATCTACACTACCCCAACTTTATACTTATAGCCATATTCCATATTTTTTTTCTGGTTTTCGTACTTGAAGCGTAGCTTGCAGTGAAAGCCAGCTGTCAAAGTAGAACTAAAAACTGTTTATTTTAGTGCTCACTGTGTTCTATGCATTACAAGAAAAAAAGTAGTATTTAAAGTGCACCTGACGGCGCCCTTCATGATATTTTGCAAATCTGTTGTACATGAGGTGTATAATAAGTATACTTAATAGGTGACGTTATGAGGTGACGTTATCCCAGGAATTTGTCAAAGTTTTGCTTCCAAGCTGACAGCAAGCTTGTTTTTGTAAAGTAGTAAAAATGTCGATGGTAGTATGAATATTAGTAATACAGATATTGAGCTTTAAAAAATTGCTATAATTGTTTTCAGAGAACTACAACTTTTGTATATTTAATGAGGCCTGGGATGAAGTCACCTAATTTGCATTTTCAGATTTCAAATATTTATAATTTCAGAAAGGAGAGGTCGACATCAAGAAAAATTAAGTACACTTATTATACACCTCATGTACAACAGATTCGCAAAATATCATATGAAAGGCATCAGGTGCATTTTGATAGATGCCAAAAAATATATATCGTCTTTTGTCAAATATAACTAACTTACGGTACGTATACTATTTCACTCATAAACTTGGCGGCAGGAATGAGAAAGGAAGGATATCATTCAGTTTGTAAATCGGTTTCAATGGTGAGAATAATCACGCAGGATTGAGTTAGGATGTACAGGATAAAAGTACAAATTTGTGTCGACTACTAAACAGCTATTATTAAATATTTATCCAATCAATGTTAAAGGGTTCAGATTTCTTATTCCCTATATGAAAAATACCATTTTCGAGTTTGATGTTACCGTGCATGAATAATATTTTTCATATCAATATATCTCCTAAACAATTTTGCCGTTCGTGCGCTCTTGCATATTTGAAATACAAACAATTATGTGAATATCGCGATACAAATACAATAGTTTATAACTATTATGTAGCCTCCTCCGCAGGCTACTCTTTAGGGATTCCTTTGTTGAACCGATCTGGATTCCTGTGTTGCAATATTTGGCAGGGAAGAACTGGGGACGAGATAGGAGAAGAGATTTTTTCTCCTCACCACAGTAAGCCCGATGAAAAGAAATATAAGAGATGCTTGCCGAGGAGGTTAATAACTACCATTGGCCGAAACCAAGAACGAGCGTCAACAAACAAATGTGACAATCTAGATCTCTTGAAACATGAATAATACGAATACAAATTGTCTAAAACCGACATGAGATTGTGGCAGATTTATTAATAAATGGCGAGACCATATTAACATATCGATCAGGGTCTTGACAAGAGATTTGTTCGTGCACGTGATCGATTATACAAAAAATTGATCTCTGAACCTCTTATAGTACAAATTTGTGTCGACTACTAAACAGCTATTATTAAATATTTATCCAATCAATATTAAAGGGTTCAGATTTCTTATTCCCTATATGAAAAATACCATTTTCGAGTTTGATGTTACCGTGCATGAATAATATTTTTCATATCAATATATCTCCTAAACAAAGTTGCCGTTCGTGCGCTCTTGCATATTTGAAATACAAACAATTATGTGAATATCGCGATACAAATACAATAGTTTATAACTATTATGTAGCCTCCTCCGCAGGCTACTCTTTAGGGATTCCTTTGTTGAACCGATCTGGATTCCTGTGTTGCAATATTTGGCAGGGAAGAACTGGGGACGAGATAGGAGAAGAGATTTTTTCTCCTCACCACAGTAAGCCCGATGAAAAGAAATATAAGAGATGCTTGCCGAGGAGGTTAATAACTACCATTGGCCGAAACCAAGAACGAGCGTCAACAAACAAATGTGACAATCTAGATCTCTTGAAACATGAATAATACGAATACAAATTGTCTAAAACCGACATGAGATTGTGGCAGATTTATTAATAAATGGCGAGACCATATTAACATATCGATCAGGGTCTTGACAAGAGATTTGTTCGTGCACGTGATCGATTATACAAAAAATTGATCTCTGAACCCAAACTGTTTCCAGATGATCCTAGCTGAACCCATCTGATGAATTTGATGTTCAAAATTATTGCATAGACTTTGACAAAGGCGAGAGTTAAAAGTGAAACTCATGACTATTGACTGATACTATCTCTTTTGTCGTTTCATCGCAGGACATGTCCGTGCACCTCCGGGAGATGCTCCAATCAAGCTAGGTAAATATCTACACTACCCCAACTTTATACTTATAGCCATATTCCATATTTTTTTTCTGGTTTTCGTACTTGAAGCGTAGCTTGCAGTGAAAGCCAGCTGTCAAAGTAGAACTAAAAACTGTTTATTTTAGTGCTCACTGTGTTCTATGCATTACAAGAAAAAAAGTAGTATTTAAAGTGCACCTGACGGCGCCCTTCATGATATTTTGCAAATCTGTTGTACATGAGGTGTATAATAAGTATACTTAATAGGTGACGTTATGAGGTGACGTTATCCCAGGAATTTGTCAAAGTTTTGCTTCCAAGCTGACAGCAAGCTTGTTTTTGTAAAGTAGTAAAAATGTCGATGGTAGTATGAATATTAGTAATACAGATATTGAGCTTTAAAAAATTGCTATAATTGTTTTCAGAGAACTACAACTTTTGTATATTTAATGAGGCCTGGGATGAAGTCACCTAATTTGCATTTTCAGATTTCAAATATTTATAATTTCAGAAAGGAGAGGTCGACATCAAGAAAAATTAAGTACACTTATTATACACCTCATGTACAACAGATTCGCAAAATATCATATGAAAGGCATCAGGTGCATTTTGATAGATGCCAAAAAATATATATCGTCTTTTGTCAAATATAACTAACTTACGGTACGTATACTATTTCACTCATAAACTTGGCGGCAGGAATGAGAAAGGAAGGATATCATTCAGTTTGTAAATCGGTTTCAATGGTGAGAATAATCACGCAGGATTGAGTTAGGATGTACAGGATAAAAGTACAAATTTGTGTCGACTACTAAACAGCTATTATTAAATATTTATCCAATCAATGTTAAAGGGTTCAGATTTCTTATTCCCTATATGAAAAATACCATTTTCGAGTTTGATGTTACCGTGCATGAATAATATTTTTCATATCAATATATCTCCTAAACAATTTTGCCGTTCGTGCGCTCTTGCATATTTGAAATACAAACAATTATGTGAATATCGCGATACAAATACAATAGTTTATAACTATTATGTAGCCTCCTCCGCAGGCTACTCTTTAGGGATTCCTTTGTTGAACCGATCTGGATTCCTGTGTTGCAATATTTGGCAGGGAAGAACTGGGGACGAGATAGGAGAAGAGATTTTTTCTCCTCACCACAGTAAGCCCGATGAAAAGAAATATAAGAGATGCTTGCCGAGGAGGTTAATAACTACCATTGGCCGAAACCAAGAACGAGCGTCAACAAACAAATGTGACAATCTAGATCTCTTGAAACATGAATAATACGAATACAAATTGTCTAAAACCGACATGAGATTGTGGCAGATTTATTAATAAATGGCGAGACCATATTAACATATCGATCAGGGTCTTGACAAGAGATTTGTTCGTGCACGTGATCGATTATACAAAAAATTGATCTCTGAACCTCTTATAGTACAAATTTGTGTCGACTACTAAACAGCTATTATTAAATATTTATCCAATCAATATTAAAGGGTTCAGATTTCTTATTCCCTATATGAAAAATACCATTTTCGAGTTTGATGTTACCGTGCATGAATAATATTTTTCATATCAATATATCTCCTAAACAAAGTTGCCGTTCGTGCGCTCTTGCATATTTGAAATACAAACAATTATGTGAATATCGCGATACAAATACAATAGTTTATAACTATTATGTAGCCTCCTCCGCAGGCTACTCTTTAGGGATTCCTTTGTTGAACCGATCTGGATTCCTGTGTTGCAATATTTGGCAGGGAAGAACTGGGGACGAGATAGGAGAAGAGATTTTTTCTCCTCACCACAGTAAGCCCGAGTAGTATGCGAGTACCAATCCTACGCCACCCGCACCGGCGGTGCGCCGGTGCAACCCAGAAACAAAGGAAATTCCTCATATTTCAAATTCCTTAGCATGCGTCGAACAAAAGAAGACGCGGCGTCCTTTTGCAGAACAAAGGAAATTCTCGGCTCTAGGATTAAATGTGGCGTCCTATTTCGCTAAACAAAAGAAATTCTTCATATCTAAAACTCCTAAGCGTCATTTTTAAAATTCCTTTAATAATAGCGGTTTTTCTAACTACAAACATGCGCGTCACCAAATGCAAATCTTTTGTGTTTAGTTCATTGACAAAAGAAATGCTTGATATTGAAGTCAACAAACAAAAATTGTGTTATATCAGTATTTCTTACTGATAGAACACGAGAACGACGGCCATTTAATAGCTTTTTTTTTTTTTTTGTGATATTTATTATGATAATGTGTTTTTACAGTCTTGGCGCGTGCCGCGTCACCACCTGCAAATCTATTGTTTAGTTCATAGACAAAATAATTTTTTTTGTTTTTGAAGTAAAATTGCAATGCTTGCCTATAAATCGAGAAATAAACAAACAAAATTATGGCGTTAGATATTCCTTACTGATATAACAAAAATAGACTACGCAGTTCTTTCTTTTTAAACAATAATAAGTGTGCCGAATTAAACAATAACACATCGTAGCTAGGTATAGTCAATTAAAGGTTGAATGAGTACATTTGTAAACATTGAGTAATTCAACGGGTTTTATTAGCTTTTCTTAATTAAACTTTAACTAACCTTAAAGTTAAAACTTTTAAAACAGTTTTTGCGATTAGTTTTTGGAGCAATTACTAATCTTACTGATATAACAAGAGAACGAAGAACTTCTTACTTTTCAAACACTAATATTATAATAATGAGTTTGTACAATTAGTCTGGGCGCGTGCCTATTGTTTAACTTATCCTTGTACATGTTTTGTTTGTTTATCAAATTTAAATCATTAAATGAGTTTGAGCAGTTTGTATTCTATATATAATGCTATATAACTTTTAACATATCCGATAATTGAAAGTATCCATTATATTTCTTCGACTGGCTTTTCTCCCGACTGCGTTAAGTCTGTCAGCCTCGTAGAGGCATATCTTGTAATGATGAAAATATTATATAGTAATTATATTATATAGTAATTATTATATAGTATGAAACCCAGGATGATGAGGACAAACCCAGGATGATGAGGACAAACCCAGGATGACAAGGACAAACGGGATTAAATTCAACTTGTTGTGTATTCCCCTAGCCTATTGTGCTGACATTGCAGTTTTCTCTTTGAGTTTGTCAACATCCCCAGACTTGCCCCGCGATTCCACCAATACAAATACGGAGTTATTCATACATATATGGCATACTTTTTAAAAACATTTATTGAGGATAAGATATAATAAAGGAGACGACAGCTTATATAGTCATTTGAAAAGGGAACGCTATAAGAGAACCATGTCTCATTCCGACTCCGGCTATGAAGATGAAAGTTTGCATAGTGATGAGGAAAGTATCCAGGAAAGCGATGACTCTTCTGAAGACAGTCATGAAGAGGATGAGCTGGATGATGGGGTCGAAGTGAACGTCTGGGAAAGACTTCAAAGCGAAGCGGTCAAAAGGCATGAAGACGAATGGGAAGATTTGGTACAGAAATATAAGCAAAATGGGGATAGTGATGAAATAGCAAAAGTTAAAGCGAGTAATGCCGTGGTTCCTACTTTCAGAAAAGAACTCAGGGAGGTTCTATTTGAGCACCTAAAATGGATGCACTATTTGAAAAAGGATTCTCTTTATAAAAAAGTTATGACTACCAAGAAAAACCTAATTGATATGGAAGACTATAGCTGGGAAGAAGCAACTGAATCAGCCATAAACCAAAGAAAGTTTTTGCTCAACAAACTGTTTTCGAAACAAGAAGTTCCTATACAAAGTCCGGTGAATTTTGACACTTTTAACCCACATGATTGCAAATTTCACAGATGATTATGTTATCGTGTACAAGCATAATGTGTATCTTTAATAAAAATATATATTCATAAACGGTAAAGTCTAGTCTTGTTTGATTTTTAAAACGTATGCCATATGTATGAATAACTCCGTATTTGTATTGGTGGAATCGCGGGGCAAGTCTGGGGATGTTGACAAACTCAAAGAGAAAACTGCAATGTCAGCACAATAGGCTAGGGGAATACACAACAAGTTGAATTTAATCCCGTTTGTCCTTGTCATCCTGGGTTTGTCCTCATCATCCTGGGTTTGTCCTCATCATCCTGGGTTTTGTCCTGCTCATCCTGGGTTTTGTCCTGCTCATCCTTGCCTTAAACCTCGATAAATGTGAACATTTGGGGTAAACGTCGTCTTTTCCAAGAGAACGTCAAAGTATCAACATGGTCAATCGAGTCTGTCGTGATTGTCCTATCCCTGATTGTGGAGCGAAATACTTGGTGAAACTATCAAATCATCTAACTGATGTACATCAATTAGATCACATTGAACGAAGGAAATGCCTACAAGAAGCAAAACTTCAGCCGAAAGTAAAAGTGGTTGTCTATCTCGACTCTAAAGAGAAGAATAAATTAAAGTATGAAGATAGCATTGTTTATGAACCATCTTTACCAAGAAAGCCACAACAAGTCCAAAGACGGAAAAAGATCAGTAGACCTCGAAACGTAAAGAGAAAATCAAAGAAAGCTCTCTGAGCTATGAACCCACTTTGGTTTGCAGAATATATAATATTTTCATCATTACAAGATATGCCTCTACGAGGCTGACAGACTTTACGCAGTCGGGAGAAAAGCCAGTCGAAGAAATAGATTGGATACTTTCAATTATCGGATATGTTAAAAGTTATAGAGCATTATATATATAGAATACAAACTGTTCAAACTCATTTAATGATTTAAATTTGATAAACAAACAAAACATGTACAATGATAAGTTAAACAATAGGCACGCGCCCAGACTAATTGTACAAACTCATTATCATAATATTAGTGTTTGAAAAGTAAGAAGTTCTTCGTTCTCTTGTTATATATCAGTAAGATTAGTAATTGCTCCAAAAACTAAACGCAAAAACTGTTTTAAAAGTTTTAACTTTAAGGTTAGTTAAAGTTTAATTAAGTAAAGCTAATAAAACCCGTTGAATTACTCAATGTTTACAAATGTACTCATTCAACCTTTAATTGACTATACCTAGTTACGATGTGTTATTGTTTAATTCGGCACACTTATTATTGATTAAAAAGAAAGAACTGCGTAGTCTATTTTTGTTATATCAGTAAGGAATATCTAACGCTATAATGTTGTTTGTTTATTTCTCGATTTATAGGCAAGCATTGCAATTTTACTTCAAAAACAAGAAATTCTTTTGTCTATGAACTAAACAATAGATTTGCAGGTGGTGACGCGGCACGCGCCAAGACTGTAAAAACACATTAGTTGGGGGAAAAAACAACCCCACTATTATTAAAGGAATTTAAAAAATGATGCTATATCTAATCCTCAGATGAAGAATTTCTTTTGTTTAGCGAAATAGGACGCCACATTTAATCCTAGCGTCTTTTGTTTTGCAAATGGAAACCGCGTCTGTTTCTAGTTTCTTTTGTTCGACGCACGCTTAGGAATTTGAAATATGAGGAATTTCCTTTGTTTCTTGGTGGAACCGGCGGAACCGCCGGTTCGGGTGGCGTAGAAGCGGCATTCCATATCTACTAGCCCGATGAAAAGAAATATAAGAGATGCTTGCCGAGGAGGTTAATAACTACACTTGGCCGAAACCAAGAACGAGCGTCAACAAACAAATGTGACAATCTAGATCTCTTGAAACATGAATAATACGAATACAAATTGTCTAAAACCGACATGAGATTGTGGCAGATTTATTAATAAATGGCGAGACCATATTAACATATCGATCAGGGTCTTGACAAGAGATTTGTTCGTGCACGTGATCGATTATACAAAAAATTGATCTCTGAACCCAAACTGTTTCCAGATGATCCTAGCTGAACCCATCTGATGAATTTGATGTTCAAAATTATTGCATAGACTTTGACAAAGGCGAGAGTTAAAAGTGAAACTCATGACTATTGACTGATACTATCTCTTTTGTCGTTTCATCGCAGGACATGTCCGTGCACCTCCGGGAGATGCTCCAATCAAGCTAGGTAAATATCTACACTACCCCAACTTTATACTTATAGCCATATTCCATATTTTTTTTCTGGTTTTCGTACTTGAAGCGTAGCTTGCAGTGAAAGCCAGCTGTCAAAGTAGAACTAAAAACTGTTTATTTTAGTGCTCACTGTGTTCTATGCATTACAAGAAAAAAAGTAGTATTTAAAGTGCACCTGACGGCGCCCTTCATGATATTTTGCAAATCTGTTGTACATGAGGTGTATAATAAGTATACTTAATAGGTGACGTTATGAGGTGACGTTATCCCAGGAATTTGTCAAAGTTTTGCTTCCAAGCTGACAGCAAGCTTGTTTTTGTAAAGTAGTAAAAATGTCGATGGTAGTATGAATATTAGTAATACAGATATTGAGCTTTAAAAAATTGCTATAATTGTTTTCAGAGAACTACAACTTTTGTATATTTAATGAGGCCTGGGATGAAGTCACCTAATTTGCATTTTCAGATTTCAAATATTTATAATTTCAGAAAGGAGAGGTCGACATCAAGAAAAATTAAGTACACTTATTATACACCTCATGTACAACAGATTCGCAAAATATCATATGAAAGGCATCAGGTGCATTTTGATAGATGCCAAAAAATATATATCGTCTTTTGTCAAATATAACTAACTTACGGTACGTATACTATTTCACTCATAAACTTGGCGGCAGGAATGAGAAAGGAAGGATATCATTCAGTTTGTAAATCGGTTTCAATGGTGAGAATAATCACGCAGGATTGAGTTAGGATGTACAGGATAAAAGTACAAATTTGTGTCGACTACTAAACAGCTATTATTAAATATTTATCCAATCAATGTTAAAGGGTTCAGATTTCTTATTCCCTATATGAAAAATACCATTTTCGAGTTTGATGTTACCGTGCATGAATAATATTTTTCATATCAATATATCTCCTAAACAATTTTGCCGTTCGTGCGCTCTTGCATATTTGAAATACAAACAATTATGTGAATATCGCGATACAAATACAATAGTTTATAACTATTATGTAGCCTCCTCCGCAGGCTACTCTTTAGGGATTCCTTTGTTGAACCGATCTGGATTCCTGTGTTGCAATATTTGGCAGGGAAGAACTGGGGACGAGATAGGAGAAGAGATTTTTTCTCCTCACCACAGTAAGCCCGATGAAAAGAAATATAAGAGATGCTTGCCGAGGAGGTTAATAACTACCATTGGCCGAAACCAAGAACGAGCGTCAACAAACAAATGTGACAATCTAGATCTCTTGAAACATGAATAATACGAATACAAATTGTCTAAAACCGACATGAGATTGTGGCAGATTTATTAATAAATGGCGAGACCATATTAACATATCGATCAGGGTCTTGACAAGAGATTTGTTCGTGCACGTGATCGATTATACAAAAAATTGATCTCTGAACCTCTTATAGTACAAATTTGTGTCGACTACTAAACAGCTATTATTAAATATTTATCCAATCAATATTAAAGGGTTCAGATTTCTTATTCCCTATATGAAAAATACCATTTTCGAGTTTGATGTTACCGTGCATGAATAATATTTTTCATATCAATATATCTCCTAAACAAAGTTGCCGTTCGTGCGCTCTTGCATATTTGAAATACAAACAATTATGTGAATATCGCGATACAAATACAATAGTTTATAACTATTATGTAGCCTCCTCCGCAGGCTACTCTTTAGGGATTCCTTTGTTGAACCGATCTGGATTCCTGTGTTGCAATATTTGGCAGGGAAGAACTGGGGACGAGATAGGAGAAGAGATTTTTTCTCCTCACCACAGTAAGCCCGATGAAAAGAAATATAAGAGATGCTTGCCGAGGAGGTTAATAACTACACTTGGCCGAAACCAAGAACGAGCGTCAACAAACAAATGTGACAATCTAGATCTCTTGAAACATGAATAATACGAATACAAATTGTCTAAAACCGACATGAGATTGTGGCAGATTTATTAATAAATGGCGAGACCATATTAACATATCGATCAGGGTCTTGACAAGAGATTTGTTCGTGCACGTGATCGATTATACAAAAAATTGATCTCTGAACCCAAACTGTTTCCAGATGATCCTAGCTGAACCCATCTGATGAATTTGATGTTCAAAATTATTGCATAGACTTTGACAAAGGCGAGAGTTAAAAGTGAAACTCATGACTATTGACTGATACTATCTCTTTTGTCGTTTCATCGCAGGACATGTCCGTGCACCTCCGGGAGATGCTCCAATCAAGCTAGGTAAATATCTACACTACCCCAACTTTATACTTATAGCCATATTCCATATTTTTTTTCTGGTTTTCGTACTTGAAGCGTAGCTTGCAGTGAAAGCCAGCTGTCAAAGTAGAACTAAAAACTGTTTATTTTAGTGCTCACTGTGTTCTATGCATTACAAGAAAAAAAGTAGTATTTAAAGTGCACCTGACGGCGCCCTTCATGATATTTTGCAAATCTGTTGTACATGAGGTGTATAATAAGTATACTTAATAGGTGACGTTATGAGGTGACGTTATCCCAGGAATTTGTCAAAGTTTTGCTTCCAAGCTGACAGCAAGCTTGTTTTTGTAAAGTAGTAAAAATGTCGATGGTAGTATGAATATTAGTAATACAGATATTGAGCTTTAAAAAATTGCTATAATTGTTTTCAGAGAACTACAACTTTTGTATATTTAATGAGGCCTGGGATGAAGTCACCTAATTTGCATTTTCAGATTTCAAATATTTATAATTTCAGAAAGGAGAGGTCGACATCAAGAAAAATTAAGTACACTTATTATACACCTCATGTACAACAGATTCGCAAAATATCATATGAAAGGCATCAGGTGCATTTTGATAGATGCCAAAAAATATATATCGTCTTTTGTCAAATATAACTAACTTACGGTACGTATACTATTTCACTCATAAACTTGGCGGCAGGAATGAGAAAGGAAGGATATCATTCAGTTTGTAAATCGGTTTCAATGGTGAGAATAATCACGCAGGATTGAGTTAGGATGTACAGGATAAAAGTACAAATTTGTGTCGACTACTAAACAGCTATTATTAAATATTTATCCAATCAATGTTAAAGGGTTCAGATTTCTTATTCCCTATATGAAAAATACCATTTTCGAGTTTGATGTTACCGTGCATGAATAATATTTTTCATATCAATATATCTCCTAAACAATTTTGCCGTTCGTGCGCTCTTGCATATTTGAAATACAAACAATTATGTGAATATCGCGATACAAATACAATAGTTTATAACTATTATGTAGCCTCCTCCGCAGGCTACTCTTTAGGGATTCCTTTGTTGAACCGATCTGGATTCCTGTGTTGCAATATTTGGCAGGGAAGAACTGGGGACGAGATAGGAGAAGAGATTTTTTCTCCTCACCACAGTAAGCCCGATGAAAAGAAATATAAGAGATGCTTGCCGAGGAGGTTAATAACTACCATTGGCCGAAACCAAGAACGAGCGTCAACAAACAAATGTGACAATCTAGATCTCTTGAAACATGAATAATACGAATACAAATTGTCTAAAACCGACATGAGATTGTGGCAGATTTATTAATAAATGGCGAGACCATATTAACATATCGATCAGGGTCTTGACAAGAGATTTGTTCGTGCACGTGATCGATTATACAAAAAATTGATCTCTGAACCTCTTATAGTACAAATTTGTGTCGACTACTAAACAGCTATTATTAAATATTTATCCAATCAATATTAAAGGGTTCAGATTTCTTATTCCCTATATGAAAAATACCATTTTCGAGTTTGATGTTACCGTGCATGAATAATATTTTTCATATCAATATATCTCCTAAACAAAGTTGCCGTTCGTGCGCTCTTGCATATTTGAAATACAAACAATTATGTGAATATCGCGATACAAATACAATAGTTTATAACTATTATGTAGCCTCCTCCGCAGGCTACTCTTTAGGGATTCCTTTGTTGAACCGATCTGGATTCCTGTGTTGCAATATTTGGCAGGGAAGAACTGGGGACGAGATAGGAGAAGAGATTTTTTCTCCTCACCACAGTAAGCCCGATGAAAAGAAATATAAGAGATGCTTGCCGAGGAGGTTAATAACTACCACTGGACGAAACCAAGAACGAGCGTCAACAAACAAATGTGACAATCTAGATCTCTTGAAACATGAATAATACGAATACAAATTGTCTAAAACCGACATGAGATTGTGGCAGATTTATTAATAAATGGCGAGACCATATTAACATATCGATCAGGGTCTTGACAAGAGATTTGTTCGTGCACGTGATCGATTATACAAAAAATTGATCTCTGAACCCAAACTGTTTCCAGATGATCCTAGCTGAACCCATCTGATGAATTTGATGTTCAAAATTATTGCATAGACTTTGACAAAGGCGAGAGTTAAAAGTGAAACTCATGACTATTGACTGATACTATCTCTTTTGTCGTTTCATCGCAGGACATGTCCGTGCACCTCCGGGAGATGCTCCAATCAAGCTAGGTAAATATCCACACTACCCCAACTTTATACTTATAGCCATATTCCATATTTTTTTTCTGGTTTTCGTACTTGAAGCGTAGCTTGCAGTGAAAGCCAGCTGTCAAAGTAGAACTAAAAACTGTTTATTTTAGTGCTCACTGTGTTCTATGCATTACAAGAAAAAAAGCAGTATTTAAAGTGCACCTGACGGCGCCCTTCATGATATTTTGCAAATCTGTTGTACATGAGGTGTATAATAAGTATACTTAATAGGTGACGTTATGAGGTGACGTTATCCCAGGAATTTGTCAAAGTTTTGCTTCCAAGCTGACAGCAAGCTTGTTTTTGTAAAGTTGTAAAAATGTCGATGGTAGTGTGAATATTACTAATATAGATATTGAGCTTTAAAAAATTGCTATAATTGTTTTCAGAGAACTACAACTTTTGTATATTTAATGAGGCCTGAGATGAAGTCACCTAATTTGCATTTTCAGATTTCAAATATTTATAATTTCAGAAAGGAGAGGTCGACATCAAGAAAAATTAAGTACACTTATTATACACCTCATGTACAACAGATTCGCAAAATATCATATGAAAGGCATCAGGTGCATTTTGATAGATGCCAAAAAATATATATCGTCTTTTGTCAAAAATAACTAACTTACGGTACGTATACTATTTCACTCATAAACTTGGCGGCAGGAATGAGAAAGGAAGGATATCATTCAGTTTGTAAATCGGTTTCAATGGTGAGAATAATCACGCAGCATTGAGTTAGGATGTACAGGATAAAAGTACAAATTTGTGTCGACTACTAAACAGCTATTAATAAATATTTATCCAATCAATGTTAAAGTGTTCAGATTTCTTATTCCCTATATGAAAAATACCATTTTCGAGTTTGATGTTACCGTGCATGAATAATATTTTTCATATCAATATATCTCCTAAACAAAGTTGCCGTTCGTGCGCTCTTGCATATTTGAAATACAAACAATTATGTGAATATCGCGATACAAATACAATAGTTTATAACTATTATGTAGCCTCCTCCGCAGGCTACTCTTTAGGGATTCCTTTGTTGAACCGATCTGGATTCCTGTGTTACAATATTTGGCAGGGAAGAACTGGGGACGAGATAGGAGAAGAGATTTTTTCTCCTCACCACAGTAAGCCCGATGAAAAGAAATATAAGAGATGCTTGCCGAGGAGGATAATAACTACCACTGGACGAAACCCAGAACGAGCGTCAACAAACAAATGTGACAATCTAGATCTCTTGAAATATGAATGATACGAATACAAATTGTCTAAAACCCACATGAGATTGTGGCCGATTTATTAATAAATGGCAAGACCATATTAACATATCGATCAGGGTCTTGACAAGAGATTTGTTCGTGCACGTGATCGATTATACAAAAAATTGATCTCTGAACCCAAACTGTTTCCAGATGATCCTAGCTGAACCCATCTGATGAATTTGATGTTCAAAATTATTGCATAGACTTTGACAAAGGCGAGAGTTAAAAGTGAAACTCATGACTATTGAATGATAATATCTCTTTTGTCGTTTCATCGCAGGACATGTCCGTGCACCTCTGGGAGATGCTCCAATCAAGCTAGGTAAATATCCACACTACCCCAACTTTATACTTATAGCCATATTCCATATTTTTTTTCTGGTTTTCGTACTTGAAGCGTAGCTTGCAGTGAAAGCCAGCTGTCAAAGTAGAACTAAAAACTGTTTATTTTAGTGCTCACTGTGTTCTATGCATCACAAGAAAAAAAGCAGTATTTAAAGTGCACCTGACGGCGCCCTTCACGGGTTTCTTACTTAAAGCGTAGCTTGCAGTGAAAGAAATCGGTTAAAGTAGAACTAAACACTGTTTATTTTAGTGCATACTGTGTTCTATGCATCGCCAGAAAAATCGAACCAAAAGGGGAGGAGCTTAATATGTAGATTTTATAGAACATAAATAGATGCCAATCAAATACTTTGTCTTTTGTCAAATATGATTGGCTTACGGTACGTGTACTATTACTCTGATACACATCTCGGTAGGAATGAGAAAGTAATTATATCATTCAGTTTGAAAATTGGCTTCAAGGTTGAGAATGTTCACGCTGGATTATTGAGGTACGACGTACAGGCCTACCAGTACAAATTTGTGTCGACTACTACACAACTATAGTATCAAAATATATTATCCAATCAACGTTAAAGGGTTCAGATATCTTAGTCCCTAGATGAAAATTACTATATTCGTGGTTGATGTCACCGTGGAATAATATTTTAAACAAAATTGCCGTTCGTGCGCTCTTGCATATTTGAAATACAAACAATTATGTGAATATCGCGATACAAATACAATAGTTTATAACTATTAAGAAGCCTCCTCCGCAGGCTACTCTTGAGGGATTCCTTTGTTGAACCGATCTGCATTCCTGTCTTGCAATATTTGGCAGGAAAGAACTGGGGACGAGATAGGAGAAGATATTTTTTCTCCTCACAACAGTTTAAGCCCGATGAAAAGAGATATAAGAGATGCTTGCCGAGGAGGTTAATAACTACCACTGGACGAAACCCAGAACGAGCGTCAACAAACAAATGTGACAATCTAGATCTCTTGAAATATGAATGATACGAATACAAATTGTCTAAAACCCACATGAGATTGTGGCCGATTTATTAATAAATGGCGAGACCATATTAACATATCGATCAGGGTTTTGACAAGAGATTTTTCCGTGCACGTGATCGATTATACAAAAAACTGATCTCTGATCCCAAACTGGTTCCAGATGATCCCAGCTGAACCGATCTGATGAATTTGATGTTCAAAATTATTGCATAGGCTTTGACAATCAAAAAAATTGTTATATCAACAGGTTACAAAAATCACTGCAGTTTCTTGTTTTTTTTTAATCTTTAGAATGAATTAAATGATTGTTATGATAGAATAAATTTATTGTATGCACACATATTCTTGACTCTTTGTATCTATCACCAACTATTACGCACTACTACAAACTAGTTAGTCATTTTTCTTTCACGGACGACGGAACATCACTCTACCTTCGTAAAGAAGGTTTAGATATCATGTCAAAGTATTAGAGCGAAAACACCAAAACCATTAAATAAAAACAAAATAGCTACTAACTAATATAGTTTCTATATAGTGACTACTATTTAGTCACTATCACTCAACCAGAAATATCAAATACAAAAGGAAAAATACAATACCTCATTTAATGGATATAGTGCTCAAGCACAAGAACGAATTATTTAACAAGTTTTATTAACATTTCTGATCATCTATGACCACCTGTGATGGAAGACAAAGCCTTCCCACACAACAGTGAAAGGCGAGAGTTAAAATTGAAACTCATGACTATTGACTGATACTATCTGTTTTGTCTTTTCATCGCAGGACAACGCCCACCAGGAAGAGTAGATGCTCCAATCAAGCGAGGTAAATATCCACACTACCCTAACTTTATAGCCATATTCCAAATTTTCTTTTCGGGTTTCTTACTTTGTCTTTTGTCAAATATGATTGGCTTACGGTACGTGTACTATTACTCTGATACACATCTCGGTAGGAATGAGAAAGTAAGGATATCATTCAGTTTGAAAATTGGCTTCAAGGTTGAGAATGTTCACGCTGGATTATTGAGGTACGACGTACAGGCCTACCAGTACAAATTTGTGTCGACTACTACACAACTATAGTATCAAAATATATTATCCAATCAACGTTAAAGGGTTCAGATATCTTAGTCCCTAGATGAAAATTACTATATTCGTGGTTGATGTCACCGTGGAATAATATTTTAAACAAAATTGCCGTTCGTGCGCTCTTGCATATTTGAAATACAAACAATTATGTGAATATCGCGATACAAATACAATAGTTTATAACTATTAAGAAGCCTCCTCCGCAGGCTACTCTTGAGGGATTCCTTTGTTGAACCGATCTGCATTCCTGTCTTGCAATATTTGGCAGGAAAGAACTGGGGACGAGATAGGAGAAGATATTTTTTCTCCTCACAACAGTTAAAGCCCGATGAAAAGAGATATAAGAGATGCTTGCCGAGGAGGTTAATAACTACCACTGGACGAAACCCAGAACGAGCGTCAACAAACAAATGTGACAATCTAGATCTCTTGAAATATGAATGATACGAATACAAATTGTCTAAAACCCACATGAGATTGTGGCCGATTTATTAATAAATGGCGAGACCATATTAACATATCGATCAGGGTTTTGACAAGAGATTTTTCCGTGCACGTGATCGATTATACAAAAAACTGATCTCTGATCCCAAACTGGTTCCAGATGATCCCAGCTGAACCGATCTGATGAATTTGATGTTCAAAATTATTGCATAGGCTTTGACAATCAAAAAAATTGTTATATCAACAGGTTACAAAAATCACTGCAGTTTCTTGTTTTTTTTTTAATCTTTAGAATGAATTAAATGATTGTTATGATCGAATAAATTTATTGTATGCACACATATTCTTGACTCTTTGTATCTATCACCAACTATTACGCACTACTACAAACTAGTTAGTCATTTTTCTTTCACGGACGACGGAACATCACTCTACCTTCGTAAAGAAGGTTTAGATATCATGTCAAAGTATTAGAGCGAAAACACCAAAACCATTAAATAAAAACAAAATAGCTACTAACTAATATAGTTTCTATATAGTGACTACTATTTAGTCACTATCACTCAACCAGAAATATCAAATACAAAAGGAAAAATACAATACCTCATTTAATGGATATAGTGCTCAAGCACAAGAACGAATTATTTAACAAGTTTTATTAACATTTCTGATCATCTATGACCACCTGTGATGGAAGACAAAGCCTTCCCACACAACAGTGAAAGGCGAGAGTTAAAATTGAAACTCATGACTATTGACTGATACTATCTGTTTTGTCTTTTCATCGCAGGACAACGCCCACCAGGAAGAGTAGATGCTCCAATCAAGCGAGGTAAATATCCACACTACCCTAACTTTATAGCCATATTCCAAATTTTCTTTTCGGGTTTCTTACTTAAAGCGTAGCTTGCAGTGAAAGAAATCGGTTAAAGTAGAACTAAAAACTGTTTATTTTAGTGCATACTGTGTTCTATGCATCGCCAGAAAAATCGAACCAAAAGGGGAGGAGCTTAATATGTAGATTTTATAGAACATAAATAGATGCCAATCAAATACTTTGTCTTTTGTCAAATATGATTGGCTTACGGTACGTGTACTATTACTCTGATACACATCTCGGTAGGAATGAGAAAGTAAGGATATCATTCAGTTTGAAAATTGGCTTCAAGGTTGAGAATGTTCACGCTGGATTATTGAGGTACGACGTACAGGCCTACCAGTACAAATTTGTGTCGACTACTACACAACTATAGTATCAAAATATATTATCCAATCAACGTTAAAGGGTTCAGATATCTTAGTCCCTAGATGAAAATTACTATATTCGTGGTTGATGTCACCGTGGAATAATATTTTAAACAAAATTGCCGTTCGTGCGCTCTTGCATATTTGAAATACAAACAATTATGTGAATATCGCGATACAAATACAATAGTTTATAACTATTAAGAAGCCTCCTCCGCAGGCTACTCTTGAGGGATTCCTTTGTTGAACCGATCTGCATTCCTGTCTTGCAATATTTGGCAGGAAAGAACTGGGGACGAGATAGGAGAAGATATTTTTTCTCCTCACAACAGTTTAAGCCCGATGAAAAGAGATATAAGAGATGCTTGCCGAGGAGGTTAATAACTACCACTGGACGAAACCCAGAACGAGCGTCAACAAACAAATGTGACAATCTAGATCTCTTGAAATATGAATGATACGAATACAAATTGTTTAAAACCCACATGAGATTGTGGCCGATTTATTAATAAATGGCGAGACCATATTAACATATCGATCAGGGTCTTGACAAGAGATTTTTCCGTGCACGTGATCGATTATACAAAAAATTGATCTCTGATCCCAAACTGGTTCCAGATGATCCCAGCTGAACCGATCTGATGAATTTGATGTTCAAAATTATTGCATAGGCTTTGACAATCAAAAACATTGTTATATCAACAGGTTACAAAAATCACTGCAGTTTCTTGTTTTTTTTTAATCTTTAGAATGAATTAAATGATTGTTATGATCGAATAAATTTATTGTATGCACACATATTCTTGACTCTTTGTATCTATCACCAACTATTACGCACTACTACAAACTAGTTAGTCATTTTTCTTTCACGGACGACGGAACATCACTCTACCTTCGTAAAGAAGGTTTAGATATCATGTCAAAGTATTAGAGCGAAAACACCAAAACCATTAAATAAAAACAAAATAGCTACTAACTAATATAGTTTCTATATAGTGTCTACTATTTAGTTACTATCACTCAACCAGAAATATCAAATACAAAAGGAAAAAAACAATACCTCAATTAATGGATATAGTGTTCTAGCACAAGAACGAATTATTTAACAAGTTTTATTAACATATCTGATCATCTATGACCACCCGCGATGGAAGACAAAGCCTTCCCACAAATAAAGTGAAAGGCGAGAGTTCAAAGTGAAACTCATGACTAATGTATTTTCATCGCAGGTCAAATACCACCCGCGGGAGATGCTCCAATCAAGCGAGGTAAATATCCACAATAACCTAACTTTATACTTATAGCCATATTCCATACTTTCTTTTCGGGGATGAGCTTAATATGTAGATTTTATAGAACATAAATAGATGCCAATCAAATACTTTGTCTTTTGTCAAATATGATTGGCTTACGGTACGTGTACTATTACTCTGATACACATGGCGGTAGGAATGAGAAAGTAAGGATATCATTCAGTTTGAAAATTGGCTTGAAGGTTGAGAATGTTCACGCTGGATTATTGAGGTAAGACGTACAGGCCTACCGGTACAAATTTGTGTCGACTACAACACAACTATAGTATCAAAACATATTATCCAATCAATGTTAAAGGGTTCAGATATCTTAGTCCCTATTTGAGAAATACTATATTCGTGGTTGATGTCACCGTGGAATAATATTTTCAGCAAAATTATCATTCGTGCGCTCTTGCATATTTGAAATACAAACAATTATGTGAATATCGCGATACATGTACAAATACAATAGTTTACAACTATTAAGTAGCCTCCTCCGCAGGCTACTCTTTAGGGGTCCTTTGTTGAACCGATCTGGATTCCTGTGTTGCTATATTTGGCAGGGAAGAACTGGGGACGAAATAGGAGAAGAGATTTTTTCTCCTCACCACAGTAAGCCCAATGAAAAGAAATATAATAGATGGTTGCCGAGAGGTTAATAACTACAACTGGCCGAAACCAAGAACGAGCGTCAACAAACAAATGTGACAATCTAGATCTCTTGAAACATGAATAATACGAATACAAATTGTCTAAAACCGACATGAGATTGTGGCCGATTTATTAATAAATGGCGAGACCATATTAACATATCGATAACGGTCTTGACAAGAGATGTTTTCGTGCACGTGATCGATTATACAAAAAATTGATCTCTGATCCCAAACTGGTTCCAGATGATCCCAGCTGAACCCATCTGATGAATTTGATGTTCAAAACTATTGCATAGACTTTGACAATCAAAGAATTTGTTACATAAACAGGTTACAAAAATCACTGCAGTTTCTTGTTTTTTTTTTAATCTTTAGAATGAATTAAATGATTGTTATGATCGAATAAATTTATTGTATGCACACATATTCTTGACTCTTTGTATCTATCACCAACTATTACGCACTACTACAAACTAGTTACTCTTTTTTTTTTCACGGACGACGGAACATCACTCTACCTTCGTAAAGAAGGTTTAGATATCATGTCAAAGTATTAGAGCGAAAACACCAAAACCATTAAATAAAAACAAAATAGCTACTAACTAATATAGTTTCTATATAGTGTCTACTACTAAGTCACTATCACTTAACCAGAAATATCAAATACAAAAGGGAAAAAACAATACCTCATTTAATGGATACAGTGCTCTAGCACAAGCCTGAGAACGAATTATTTAACAAGTTTTATTAACACATCTGATCACCTATGACCGCCCGCGATGGAAGACAAAGCCTTCCCACAAATAAAGTGAAAGGCGAGAGTTAAAAGTGAAACACATGACTATTGTCTTTTCATCGCAGGACAACGCCCACCCGGGAACCCGTACCGGTGTTTTGGAGATGCTCCAATCAAGCGAGCTAAATATCCACACTAACCTAACTTTATACTTATAGCCATATTCCATATACTTTCTTTTCGGGGAGGAGCTTAAGATGTAGATTTTAAAGAACATAAATAGATGCCAATCAAATACTTTGTCTTTTGTCAAATATGATTGGCTTACGGTACGTGTACTATTACTCTGATACACATGGCGGTAGGAATGAGAAAGTAAGGATATCATTCAGTTTGAAAATTCGCTTCAAGTGCAAGGTTGAGAATGTTCACGCTGGATTACGTACGACGTACAGGCCTACCGGTACAAATTTGTGTCGACTACTAGCTACACAACTATTATCAAAACATATTATCCAATCAACGTTAAAGGGTTCAGATATCTTAGTCCCTATATGAAAAATACAATATTCGTGGTTGATGTCACCGTGGAATAATATTTTCAGCAAAATTATCATTCGTGCGCTCTTGCATATTTGAAATACAAACAATTATGTGAATATCGCGATACATGTACAAATACAATAGTTTATAACTATTAAGTAGCCTCCTCCGCAGGCTACTCTTTAGGGGTCCTTTGTTGAACCGATCTGGATTCCTGTGTTGCTATATTTGGCAGGGAAGAACTGGGGACGAAATAGGAGAAGAGATTTTTTCTCCTCACCACAGTAAGCCCAATGAAAAGAAATATAATAGATGGTTGCCGAGAGGTTAATAACTACAACTGGCCGAAACCAAGAACGAGCGTCAACAAACAAATGTGACAATCTAGATCTCTTGAAACATGAATAATACGAATACAAATTGTCTAAAACCGACATGTGATTGTGGCCGATTTATTAATAAATGGCGAGACCATATTAACATATCGATAACGGTCTTGACAAGAGATGTTTTCGTGCACGTGATCGATTATACAAAAAATTGATCTCTGATCCCAAACTGGTTCCAGATGATCCTAGCTGAACCCATCTGATGAATTTGATGTTCAAAACTATTGCATAGACTTTGACAATCAAAGAATTTGTTACATAAACAGGTTACAAAAATCACTGCAGTTTCTTGTTTTTTTTTAATCTTTAGAATGAATTAAATGATTGTTATGATCGAATAAATTTATTGTATGCACACATATTCTTGACTCTTTGTATCTATCACCAACTATTACGCACTACTACAAACTAGTTAGTCTTTTTTTTTTCACGGACGACGGAACATCACTCTACCTTCGTAAAGAAGGTTTAGATATCATGTCAAAGTATTAGAGCGAAAACACCAAAACCATTAAATAAAAACAAAATAGCTACTAACTAATATAGTTTCTATATAGTGTCTACTACTAAGTCACTATCACTTAACCAGAAATATCAAATACAAAAGGGAAAAAACAATACCTCATTTAATGGATACAGTGCTCTAGCACAAGAACGAATTATTTAACAAGTTTTATTAACACATCTGATCACCTATGACCGCCCGCGATGGAAGACAAAGCCTTCCCACAAATAAAGTGAAAGGCGAGAGTTAAAAGTGAAACACATGACTATTGTCTTTTCATCGCAGGACAACGCCCACCCGGGAACCCGTACCGGTGTTTTGGAGATGCTCCAATCAAGCGAGCTAAATATCCACACTAACCTAACTTTATACTTATAGCCATATTCCATATACTTTCTTTTCGGGGAGGAGCTTAAGATGTAGATTTTATAGAACATAAATAGATGCCAATCAAATACTTTGTCTTTTGTCAAATATGATTGGCTTACGGTACGTGTACTATTACTATGATACACATGGCGGTAGGAATGAGAAAGTAAGGATATCATTCAGTTTGAAAATTCGCTTCAAGTGCAAGGTTGAGAATGTTCACGCTGGATTACGTACGACGTACAGGCCTACCGGTACAAATTTGTGTCGACTACTATCTACACAACTATTATCAAAACATATTATCCAATCAACGTTAAAGGGTTCAGATATCTTAGTCCCTATATGAAAAATACTATATTCGTGGTTGATGTCACCGTGGAATAATATTTTAAACAAAATTGTGGTTCGTGCGCTCTTGCATATTTGGAATACAAACAATTATGTGAATATCGCGATACATATATAATAGTTTATAACTATTAAGAAGCCTCCTCCGCAGGCTACACTTGATCGGGGATTTCTTTGTTGAACAGATCTGCATTCCTGTCTAGCAATATTTGGCAGGAAAGAACTGGGGACGAGATAGGAGAAGATATTTTTTCTCCTCACCACAGTATAAGCCCGATGAAAAGAGATATAAGAGATGCTTGCCAAGGAGGTTAATAACTACCATTGGCCGAAACCAAGAACGAGCGTCAACAAACAAATGTGACAATCTATCTATCACCAACTATTACGAGATAGGAGAAGATATTTTTTCTCCTCACCACAGTATAAGCCCGATGAAAAGAGATATAAGAGATGCTTGCCAAGGAGGTTAATAACTACAACTGGCCGAAACCAAGAACGAGCGTCAACAAACAAATGTGACAATCTAGATCATTACGAGCCGGAGAGCGACTTTTTTAGTTTGACCTTTGTGGTTACTCCTATGGTGCTAAACAAAAGAGACGGTGAACGATCTGTCATTAACGGAGCCAATCTGTCGTTGACAGCTCTTTCAATACCTACTGTAAATACATCAACATTCAGTAAAACAACAGGAGTTGATATATATTATAAAAACTAAAATAAGCAGTTCGATCGGGCCATGGATAAAAAGCAATTAAAAAAATCGGATATATATGTATAGACAACGCGCGAGGATCCATATGAAATATTCACGAGTTGTACCGAGAAAGAATTTAGCTATATCTGATTATAAAACTAATTTATATCGCATCCGCGCAAACATTATATAATCCAGAAAATATAAACTACACTCGTATTTATAGCTATTCTAAGGGCGAGATTATTGCAGGTATTCGCACGAAGCCTACCCAAGCAATGTATCTGTACTACACTCGTATTTACAGCTATTCTAAGGGCCAGATTATAGCAGGTATTCGCAAGAAGCCTACCCAAGCAATGTATCTGTACTACACTCGTATTTATAGCTATTCTAAGGGTCAGATTATTGCAGGTATTCGCACGAAGCCTACCCAAGCAATGTATCTGTACTATACTTGTGTTTATAGCTAATCTAAGGGCCAGATTATTGCAGGTATTCGCACGAAGCCTACCCAAGCAATATATCTGTACTACACTCGTATTTATAGCTATTCTAAGGGTCAGATTATTGCAGGTATTCGCACGAAGCCTACCCAAGCAATGTATCTGTACTATACTTGTGTTTATAGCTAATCTAAGGGCCAGATTATTGCAGGTATTCGCACGAAGCCTACCCAAGCAATGTATCTGTACTACACTCGTATTTATAGCTATTCTAAGGGTCAGATTATTGCAGGTATTCGCACGAAGCCTACCCAAGCAATGTATCTGTACTATACTTGTGTTTATAGCTAATCTAAGGGCCAGATTATTGCAGGTATTCGCACGAAGCCTACCCAAGCAATATATCTGTACTACACTCGTATTTATAGCTATTCTAAGGGTCAGATTATTGCAGGTATTCGCACGAAGCCTACCCAAGCAATGTATCTGTACTATACTTGTGTTTATAGCTAATCTAAGGGCCAGATTATTGCAGGTATTCGCACGAAGCCTACCCAAGCAATGTATCTGTACTATACTCGTGTTTATAGCTAATCTAAGGGCCAGATTATTGCAGGTATTCGCACGAAGCCTACCCAAGCAATATATCTGTACTACACTCGTATTTATAGCTATTCTAAGGGCCAGATTATTGCAGGTATTCGCACGAAGCCTACCCAAGCAATGTATCTGTACTATACTTGTGTTTATAGCTAAAAATCTAAGGGCCAGATTATTGCAGGTATTCGCACGAAGCCTACCCAAGCAATATATCTGTACTACACTCGTATTTATAGCTATTCTAAGGGCCAGATTATTGCAGGTATTCGCACGAAGCCTACCCAAGCAATGTATCTGTACTATACTAGTATTTATAGCTATTCTAAGGGCCAGATTATTGCAGGTATTCGCACTAAGCCTACCCAAGCAATGTATCTGTACTATATGCGTATTCTACTTACGGCATCTTTGATATAAGATAGAAAAGAGTTGAATCCATCGGCGATTTATCGGCGTAAACATTATGTTTTTGGCGCGCTTTCTCAATTGAAGTTTAGATGATCAATTTTAAAAATTCTGCATATAGATTTTGATCTTTTCCAGAACGGCTAAAGTTATAGTACTAGTGGCTCCATCATTTCCATCATTTCTACACACTAGTATGCCTTTTGCGTATGAATTATATAGCGAAGTGAAAGAATGAGTACCGGCTTTGGTCAGTGACTTATCACAGCATGTACTATGCTTGACTCAGATTTCATCCTTGCACAATCAGCAGGAATACCTAATCCAATTAACGCCTCGAAGCGGCTCTCAGAGCCGGGTCAGTGCAAAAAAAGACGGTCTCCGGCTCGTAATGTCTTGAAACATGAATAATACGAATACAAATTGTCTAAAACCGACATGAGATTGTGGCCGATTTATTAATAAATGGCGAGACCATATTAACATATCGATAACGGTCTTGACAAGAGATGTTTTCGTGCACGTGATCGATTATACAAAAAATTGATCTCTGAACCCAAACTGGTTCCAGATGATCCCAGCTGAACCCATCTGATGAATTTGATGTTCAAAACTATTGCATAGACTTTGACAATCAAAGAATTTGTTACATAAACAGGTTACAAAAATCACTGCAGTTTCTTGTTTTTTTTTTAATCTTTAGAATGAATTAAATGATTGTTATGATCGAATAAATTTATTGTATGCACACATATTCTTGACTCTTTGTATCTATCACCAACTATTACGCACTACTACAAACTAGTTAGTCTTTTTTTTTTCACGGACGACGGAACATCACTCTACCTTCGTAAAGAAGGTTTAGATATCATGTCAAAGTATTAGAGCGAAAACACCAAAACCATTAAATAAAAACAAAATAGCTACTAACTAATATAGTTTCTATATAGTGTCTACTACTAAGTCACTATCACTTAACCAGAAATATCAAATACAAAAGGGAAAAAACAATACCTCATTTAATGGATACAGTGCTCTAGCACAAGCCTGAGAACGAATTATTTAACAAGTTTTATTAACACATCTGATCACCTATGACCGCCCGCGATGGAAGACAAAGCCTTCCCACAAATAAAGTGAAAGGCGAGAGTTAAAAGTGAAACACATGACTATTGTCTTTTCATCGCAGGACAACGCCCACCCGGGAACCCGTACCGGTGTTTTGGAGATGCTCCAATCAAGCGAGCTAAATATCCACACTAACCTAACTTTATACTTATAGCCATATTCCATATACTTTCTTTTCGGGGAGGAGCTTAAGATGTAGATTTTAAAGAACATAAATAGATGCCAATCAAATACTTTGTCTTTTGTCAAATATGATTGGCTTACGGTACGTGTACTATTACTATGATACACATGGCGGTAGGAATGAGAAAGTAAGGATATCATTCAGTTTGAAAATTGGCTTCAAGTGCAAGGTTGAGAATGTTCACGCTGGATTACGTACGACGTACAGGCCTACCGGTACAAATTTGTGTCGACTACTAGCTACACAACTATTATCAAAACATATTATCCAATCAACGTTAAAGGGTTCAGATATCTTAGTCCCTATATGAAAAATACTATATTCGTGGTTGATGTCACCGTGGAATAATATTTTAAACAAAATTGTGGTTCGTGCGCTCTTGCATATTTGAAATACAAACAATTATGTGAATATCGCGATACATATATAATAGTTTATAACTATTAAGAAGCCTCCTCCGCAGGCTACACTTGATCGGGGATTTCTTTGTTGAACAGATCTGCATTCCTGTGTAGCAATATTTGGCAGGAAAGAACTGGGGACGAGATAGGAGAAGATATTTTTTCTCCTCACCACAGTATAAGCCCGATGAAAAGAGATATAAGAGATGCTTGCCAAGGAGGTTAATAACTACCATTGGCCGAAACCAAGAACGAGCGTCAACAAACAAATGTGACAATCTAGATCTCTTGAAACATGAATAATACGAATACAAATTGTCTAAAACCGACATGAGATTGTGGCCAATTTTTCATAAATGGCGAGACCATATTAACATATCGATCAGGGTCTTGACAAGAGATTTTTTCGTGCACGTGATCGATTATACAAAAAATGGATCTCTGATCCCAAACTGATTCCAGATGATCCCAGCTGAACCCATCTGATGAATTTGACGTTCAAAACTATTGCATAGACTTTAACAATCAAGGAATTTGTTATATACACAGGTACAAAAATCACTGCAGTTTCTTGTTTTTTTTTTTTTTATATTTAGAATGAATTAAATGATTGTTATGATCGAATAAATTTATTGTATGCACACATATTCTTGACTCTTTGTATCTATCACCAACTATTACGCACTACTACAAACTAGTTAGTCATTTTTCTTTCACGGACGACGGAACATCACTCTACCTTCGTAAAGAAGGTTTAGATATCATGTCAAAGTATTAGAGCGAAAACACCAAAACCATTAAATAAAAACAAAATAGCTACTAACTAATATAGTTTCTATATAGTGTCTACTATTTAGTTATTATCACTCAACCAGAAATATCAAATACAAAAGGAAAAAAACAATACCTCAATTAATGGATATAGTGTTCTAGCACAAGAACGAATTATTTAACAAGTTTTATTAACATATCTGATCACCTATGACCGCCCGCGATGGAAGACAAAGCCTTCCCACAAATAAAGTGAAAGGCGAGAGTTAAAAGTGAAACACATGACTATTGTCTTTTCATCGCAGGACAAAGCCCACCTGCGGGAGATGCTCCAATCAAGCGAGGTAAATATCCACAATAACCTAACTTTATACTTATAGCCATATTCCATACTTTCTTTTCGGGGAGGAGCTTAATATGTAGATTTTATAGAACATAAATAGATGCCAATCAAATACTTTGTCTTTTGTCAAATATGATTGGCTTACGGTACGTGTACTATTACTCTGATACACATGGCGGTAGGAATGAGAAGGTAAGGATATCATTCAGTTTGAAAATTGGCTTGAAGGTTGAGAATGTTCACGCTGGATTATTGAGGTACGACGTACAGGCCTACCGGTACAAATTTGTGTCGACTACAACACAACTATAGTATCAAAACATATTATCCAATCAATGTTAAAGGGTTCAGATATCTTAGTCCCTATTTGAGAAATACTATATTCGTGGTTGATGTCACCGTGGAATAATATTTTCAGCAAAATTGTCGTTCGTGCGCTCTTGCATATTTGAAATACAAACAATTATGTGAATATCGCGATACATGTACAAATACAATAGTTTATAACTATTAAGTAGCCTCCTCCGCAGGCTACTCTTTAGTGATTCCTTTGTTGAACAGATCTGGATTCCTGTGTTGCTATATTTGGCAGGGAAGAACTGGGGACCAAATAGGAGAAGAGATTTTTTCTCCTCACCACAGTAAGCCCAATGAAAAGAAATATAATAGATGGTTGCCGAGAGGTTAATAACTACCACTGGCCGAAACCAAGAACGAGCGTCAACAAACAAATGTGACAATCTAGATCTCTTGAAACATGAATAATACGAATACAAATTGTCTAAAACCGACATAAGATTGTGGCCGATTTATTAATAAATGGCGAGACCATATTAACATATCGATAAGGGTCTTGACAAGAGATTTTTTCGTGCACGTGATCGATTATACAAAAAATTGATCTCTGAACCCAAACTGGTTCCAGATGATCCCAGCTGAACCCATCTGATGAATTTGATGTTCAAAACTATTGCATAGACTTTGACAATCAAGGAATTTGTTCTATCAACAGGTTACAAAAATCACTGCAGTTTCTTTTTTTTTTTTTTAATCTTTAGAATGAATTAAATGATTGTTATGATCGAATAAATTTATTGTATGCACACATATTCTTGACTCTTTGTATCTATCACCAACTATTACGCACTACTACAAACTAGTTAGTCATTTTTCTTTCACGGACGACGGAAAATCACTCTACCTTCGTAAAGAAGGTTTAGATATCATGTCAAAGTATTAGAGCGAAAACACCAAAACCATTAAATAAAAACAAAATAGCTACTAACTAATATAGTTTCTATATAGTGTCTACTACTTAGTCACTATCTCTTAACCAGAAATATCAAATACAAAAGGAAAAAAACAATACCTCATTTAATGGATATAGTGTTCTAGCACAAGCCTGAGAACGAATTATTTTACAATTTTTATTAACATATCTGATCATCTATGACCACCCGCGATGGTAGACAAAGCCTTCCCACAAATAAAGTGAAAGGCGAGAGTTAAAAGTGAAACTCATGACTATTGTCTTTCATCGCAGGACAACGCCCACCCTTCGGAGATGCTCCAATCAAGCGAGCTAAATATCCACAATAACCTAACTTTATACTTATAGCCATATTCAATTTTTTCTTTTCGGGGAGGAGCTTAATATGTAGATTTTATATACAACATAAATAGATGCCAATCAAATACTTTGTCTTTTGTCAAATATGATTGGCTTACGGTACGTGTACTATTATTCTGATACACATGGCGGTAGGAATGAGAAAGTAAGGATATCATTCAGTTTGAAAATTGGCTTCAAGTGCAAGGTTGAGAATGTTCACGCTGGATTATTGAGGTACGACGTACAGGCCTACCGGTACAAATTTGTGTCGACTACAACACAACTATAGTATCAAAACATATTATCCAATCAATGTTAAAGGGTTCAGATATCTTAGCCCCTATATGAAAAATACTATATTCGTGGTTGATTTCACCGTGGAATAATATTTTAAACAAAATTGCCGTTCGTGCGCTCTTGCATATTTGGAATACAAACAATTATGTGAATATCGCGATACAAATACAATAGTTTATAACTATTAAGTAGCTTCCTCCGCAGGCTACTCTAGAGATTCCTTTGTTGGCGCGATCGGGATTCCTGTATTGCAATATTTGGCAGAGAAGAACTGGGGACGAGATAGGAGAAGAGATTTCTCCTCCTCACCACAGTAACCCCGATGAAAAGAGATATAAGAGATGCTTGCCGCGAGAGCTAATAACTACCATTGGCCGAAACCAAGAACGAGCGTCAACAAACATATGTGACAATCTAGATCTCTTGAAACATATTGAATAATACGAATACAAATTGTCTAAACCGACATGAGAATGTGGCCGATTTATTAATAAATGGCGAGACTATATCAACATATCGCTCAGGGTCCTGACCGCCCGCGATGGAAGACAAAGCCTTCCCACACAACAGTGAAAGGCGAGAGTTAAAAGTGAAACTCATGACTATTGACTGATACTATCTCTTTTGTCTTTTCATAGCAGGACAACACCCACCCCAGGGAGATGCTCCAATCAAAAAAAATATCCACACTACCCTAACTTTATACTTATAGCCATATTCCATATTTTCTTTTCGGGTTTTCGTACTTGAAGCGTAGCTTGCAGTGAAAGCCAGCTGTAAAAGTAGAACTAAAAACTGGTTATTTTAGTGCTCGTTTCAAGTTTTCTTACTTCTAGCGCAGCTGGAAATTAAAGCGAGCGGTAAAACTAAAAACAGTTTATTTTATATGTTTCACCACTATTGTCCTATTATTCCAGAACCAATTTCACCCAAAGAAGTCAACGCGTTTCATAGCCAGGAAGATGATCCAATGATGTTCGAGGTAATCATCCACACTAGCTAGATTTCACCTTATAAGGGAAGGAAGAAAGAAAGAAAGAAAGAAAGAAAGAAAGAAAGAAAGAAAGAAAGAAAGAAAGAAGGAAAGAAAGAAAGAAAGAAAGAAAGAAAGAAAGAAAGAAGGAAAGAAAGAAAGAAAGAAAGAGTGAAAGAAAGAAAGAAAGAATGAAAGAAAGAAGGAAAGAAAGAAAGAAAAAAGAAAGAAAGAATGAAAGAAAGAAAGAAAGAAAGAAAGAAGGAAAGAAAAAAGGAAAGAAAGAAGGAAAGAAAGAAAGAAAGAAAGAAAGAGTGAAAGAAAGAAAGAAAGAAGGAAAGAAAGAAGGAAAGAAAGAAAGAAAAAAGAAAGAAAAAAAGAAAGAAAGAAAAAAGAAAGAAAGAGAGAAAGAAACAAAGAAAGAAAGAATGAAAGAAGGAGAAGCAGAGTCTTGTGTTATAAAGCTATTGAATCCATCACATCTTTGTATATATCGGTATTCCTTTGATCTAATCTCTTATATATATATCTTTTTTTCAAGATGAAGTGAATCTTAGAAATAAAGCTTGAAGATCGTCAGCATGATTCTCAGACATCAGTTAAAGAATTAGATATGTTAATAATAATAATAACAATAATGATGGCGATGGTAGATAAATAAATATAACTCTGGAATCAAATAAAGCAATGACTTAAATAGTTAGGTACAAGCTCCTTCTCTAAAGTAATTGACGTATCAGTACAGCCCAATATCAAATAGATATTCACAATTTGCTAGACGCTATGCAAAAATTTCATGCGACACACGAAACCCCTTTGCTACCCTGAACTAACAAAGAATTGCCTGGCAAAACGATAACAGCTAAATGAGATACGTGAGATGTACGCTATAATAGTCTCAAGCCAAAATATGTATATCCATCAAGTCAGTCTCCAACATTAAGAAACGTCTCGTGCATGCATGTGCAATATAGCCTGCGTCACATCCGGACTTTTTCTCGGAAAGTCCGGATGTGACGCAGGCTAGTGCAATACGGCAAAAAACAATTATCAAGCAAGCAGTAAAATAAATCGTGAAACACTTGAGGACGGGGATTAAAACACCAAAAACTACCCCGTATCCCACTAAAACTACCCCGTATCCCATCAAAAACTACCCCGTATCCCATCAAAAACTACCCCGTATCCTACCAAAAACTGCCTCGTACCCCACCAAAAACTACCCTGTATCCCACAAAACATTACCCCGTATCCCACCAACTCAAGCTACTTAAAGACGCGTTCGCGGGCAAGTGAAGCTGTGATGTCACTTTATTTTTTTTTAATATGCATAAGAAAACTTGATTATATAAGAGTTTAAAATATGAAATAAAAAATGGGGGTCTCGCTAATTATTAATTGAAAATTATTGTTTAAAGCCTCACACGTATGCCTACCATCGGATATTAGTATATTTAACACAAAGATCGGGTAAAAGAAAAACATGGCAATTACATAATTTTAATTTGAAGTCGCGCAATGTTAGAAAAAAAAATATAGTGTAAATCGAATATTGTAGGGTCGATTGTTTTTCAATTTTATGCTGTCATTTTCCTCCCTGTGATGTTGATTTTTCAATCTTCACACATTTTGTAGAACTAACTGATATCTTGATTTTAAGTAAGAAAAAAAGGGGTGACCGTCTTCATTTCCGAGATGTTACACTGCAATCTTTCCGTATTTGGTCGCCAATTTGTTTTCGTGGAACGCCTGGATGATTTCTCTAATGAAAAGTTTGACACAACCTCGTTCCCAGTGCCTTTTTCCGTGAGGAGAAAAGACCCTGGCATCGGCTGGTCAAATATTGATTTTGATTGGCTAAGTGAATACTTAAACCAATCGATTAGCTAACGCTTTATTATAGCTTTCTTTGAATGAAATTTACAATCTTCGGGAAACTAAAAAAAAAATACAGAAATGTAAAAATAAAAAATAAGCAACTTCAGGAAAAATTATACAAAGGATTTTTTTAAGATCTAGGGTTGAGAATAATTTTATTTTTCACAATTTAATAGCAGCAAAGCAGAGCGCAAAGGCTCAGGAAGTCAGCCTGCATGATCGATTTGCAAAATTAATTTGTACATGCATGGATATAATCTTAAACTTCAAGTAAAAACTCAACACTTAAACTAAGAGTTTTTGTTAAAAAAATATAAGCTAAGGAACCAAGGGCCTGGATAACGCAGTCATAGAATGTCCATATTTTGAAACTGAAATCGCCGGATAGCTTTTATACCGAAATGTGACAAATTTTTCAGTTATTGAAATGAACGACTTTCGTATTCATACTCACAACGAAGTAAACTGCAATCTACACAACAATACAAAGGCCAAGAAAAATACATAACCAAGGCAGGGTGATAAATTTCTTTTGAGCTAACTAATTTTCTTTTTCGAGAAAAACAAAGTCAGTTTCCGTTAAGGCCGATTTACACGGCACGATTTTCGCCTAAAAAAATATAAGTCTATCGCATGCAACTTGACTTGATGCTGATTTACACATGCACAACGTGACGCACAACACACGGAAAAGTCTCGTACGATTTCGAGTGAAGCCAGCCTTGCTATTTTCTTAAAATAATCTTTATATGAGCATTAGAAAGGTACTGGTTCCTTGTTCCATTAGGTAATAAGTCTTTTTGTTCTTTCTATAGTAAAGAAAGATATTTCTCTGACTCTTTTTCCTTTCTTTGTCGTCGAAAAATCAGCACAACCGGCAGCTTTGTTTTTAACCGCCATTTTGTGCAAAAACACTCCACGGTACCCCACAAAGAAGTTTTGTTACATGATACGTCACTTTTTACCATATTTGGCTACGACGGCTACGATTGTCGTAGCATTTTAAAACATGTTTCAAAATCCTACGACTTTTTTCGTGTTGTATGAGTCTGTCGTAGACGAGTTGTGGGCTTGATTTACACAGTACGATTGAGTTGTATGTGTGGCGTGAGCAGGTTGCATGCAATAGACTTAGGTCAAAATCGTGCCGTGTAAATCGGCCTTTACAACACTTACAGCGCGACGCGCGTTACCGTTTCCACTGAACAAGATTTTTCACGAAACTTTGACACTATTTTTAAACTCGTACCCTTCGGCGACTTTTAATCAACCCATGGCTTCCAGGAAAGCATGATGGGCGTCACTGATTAGTTAAAACTCCCCGAAAAGTTTTAAAATAGTGTCAAGATTTTATAAGAAATCTTGCTAAGTGGAAACGGTACGTAGCGCGCGTCGCGCTGTAATATTACATCTGCAAAAAAAAACTTTCATTTTATATTTTTCTAACTATCAAAAAACAATTCACACTTATTTGAATATGCATATTTTATTTGACGATAAACTTACATAAAAAATTAATTGAGTCAAGAAAACGTTTTTCAAAGTATTCAGTATGAAAGTCGTGCGAGTTTTCAGTTTTCATAAAAGCAAAAAAAGACCACTTCAAAACATTTTTCGTATACCAAATACCTTGTTACAGCATTCTTGAAGTGGTAAATTGATCTTGGGTTTAGTAAATCTAACTTTTGAGGCTGAAACTCGCAGTATGAAAGGTCTTTTCAGGGTGAAAATTAAAAATCAAAAACTTTTCTCGATGAAAAAACAGCGCCGGTAATTTTGACATATCAGCGGTATACACCAATCGAACACCCAAAAATACTGGGTGTAAAACAGCCAGCCGATGCCAGGGTCTTTTCTTCCCCGCGGAAAAAGGCCCTGGGAACGAGGTTGAGTTTCACATAGTCGTCACGTGACCAATAACGTCAGAAATAGGTTTTTTCGCTTTCCGGCTCCGATTTTTACTTATAGAAAGGAACTATTTAGTTAAATATTTTATAAAGTGATGTACCTCTATATAAGTCTACATGGCGATCTTGGTTTCACCTATGGGATGTGGAGTTATTTGGAGAAATTAGAGGAAAATTGACTTTGGTCACGTGACGTATTTCTGGATAACTATAGTCAAGATCGCCAGGTAGTAGATCCTTTTATTACATGATTACATCGGTTTTCATGTAATGTTTAAAGTCCGACAGTGAGGACTGGACGGGATTTCAAGTCCGCGCAATTAGTTCCAGTCCGAGGCGCAGCCGAGGACTGGAACTAATTGCAAGGACTTGAAATCCCGTCCGGTCCGAATTGGAGGGCTTTGAACGACTTCTCAAACTCAAGAATTATTTGGGAGGAATCTTCGTCTATAGATATTTAGCCATTTTATTATAATGAAACTATTATCTGATAGTTATGCATGCATGGATAATTTCTATAACAGTTTAAAACATTCCGTTCTGGTCAACGAATTAGCTTGTGGCTTAATGGTAAGCAATAGGAATTAGTAAGTTAGTGGTTAGAAATTCGAGTCTCGGTACTGGTTACCATGGAAATATGTCATTTGTCATTGGTCGGCGAATGACAAAGGATACTTACCAATGTCGCCCTCCCCGGGGTGACTGAGTCTTGGATTTCGTAGAGTAGGGGGAGAGGTAGCTGGGAGAGATTTGAGTCCAGGCTGTCCGCGCTGTCACGCTCGTCGAGCTGCACAATAAATCCCTGCCGCGCATACGAAGCCATTCAAAATGGCCGGTAATTTGAAATTCTCGCCGGATTTATTCCTCGAGGGGATAACTTTTATGAGACATTTTTTGATAATCGTAAAGGGTAACTATCTGGCTTTCGTGTTGCGGAGTATCAAGGCAAGGGAATGCGATTTAGTGTGAGAATTTTAGCGATTTTCGAGAGCAACTCGGTCCGTTGGCCGACCCAAGGTCTCCTTCCTTGCCTTGTTCTTAGTAGTAGGGGGAGAACATAGCTAAAACATAGCTAAAAACCGCCCAAACAGCCTGAAATCGCTACCAGATAGCAAGAAAGACACAAGAAACAATCCACGAAGGGTTACAGCTTTTTTTCTTTATTTGAGAATAATTCTACATAGAAAGCTTTATTATAAAGCGCCTCGATCTATGAGATTGGGCTTCCTGTGGTTCATCATGTGATCTAATTCGAGACACCTGGTTGGCTGATTACCTCATGAATTATTAATAAGTTTGAGAAATGATTTCAAAGTACTTTGGAGCGGACTTTCCGGGGTTTCAAAGTTCATCATGTGATCTAATTCGAGACACCTGGTTGGCTGATTACCTCATGAATTATTAATAAGTTTGAGAATGTTATTTGTAGGGCTTTATATCGCGTATTATCCCCATTTGAGGGCAATATCTATATGTTGCCCTTGAATACTAATTTGAGGGCAATATCTATATATTGCCCTTGAATACATACTACTTATTAACCGAGAGTGAGGTCATTACAGGGAAATCTCAGACCAAGGTCTTGACAGTACGGACCGAGCGCAGCGAGGTCCGTACAAAAAAGACCGAGGTCTGAGATTTCCCTGTAATGACCGAACGGACGAGGTTAATAAGTTATTTATTATATGGCTATTTTAAAAAGAGAGAGAAAGTAATATTTTTTTATATTTTACGACGCGCGTTGCTTTCAAATGGCTTCCCAGTAGTTTTACTGAAAAAGAGCGAGTTGTCAAACTAGATCAGAAACCGGTTTTAATTTCATTCAGCATTAGGTACGGCTGCCTCAACAAACTCACAGAAATTTTATTGACAAATTATTAGATTTACTGCTGCTTTCCTCATCATTTCAAATGAAATATCGTCTAAAGACAACGGGTTTTGCTTATATCTCAACATCAAAGAAAGTCAAGAAACAAAAGACAAGTTTTACAAAGGATTTTATAGCTGACACGAACAAGTGAACCACGATGGATGTTGAAACGAGTTGTATTAATTCGTCGGTCTTGTGGACGTTTGCATCAAGAAAAAAGCTTACTGAAGCTTATTTTTCGATAAATGATAAGAAACGAAGTCACCGACAACTATTGAAGGAATTAATTTGTCTGTGTCGTACTTTATGAAGAAGATGAACGTTGAAAGCACTAGGATCGCTGACAGGTCTTTGAATCAAGCAATTCGACCTTTTTCAAGATTGTTTAACTTTTTGTATGCAGAAAAAGAAAGACATGAAAACTTCCTCACTTCAAGAACGTTGTTAACTTTGTTAACAAACTTATCGTGAGTTTTACAGCTTTTTAAAAGTGACTGAAAAGCAACGGCATATATCAACAAAAACAGCTCAACTCACCGCCGTGTTGTTTACCGAAAGAAAGATAAAAACTAAAAGTATACTTTTCAACTATCATTGAGGTATGTGAACGAGCTTTATGTTCTTTAAAGAATTAAAAAAAACTTTTGTGTATTCTCACAACCTTTTGTGTATTCTCTCGTGAGTTTTTGTAATTATATTGATTTGATTTTCTCAACATTTGCTTGTCAAAATGTTTGCAAAAACAACCAATATGCTCGCCACTTAATTTTCTCTCAGTCGGTTTTTGTTTATTTTATCGCATTCTATCAATGTACTGGTCAATTCATGATCGTACAAACGTTTCACCTGCTTTTTTGCCATAACAAAAATTTGAAAAAAAAAAAAATGATTTCACGACGCCGGTCCAGAAAAAATCTTGTATTGCCCGTGGTCGTTACAGGAAAATTACGGCCCTCTCGCGAGAGCCGATTAGCCAATCAGAGCGCACGGAATTTTGATGCCATATAATAATAATGTCTATTGCCCTTGAATACCAATGACCTAATCCCTATATTATCCTTGTCATTTCCGTTCTTTTTCAACTTTATATGTAACGTTCAAAAACTCATTAATAATTCATGAGAAATTTTCAAAAGAAATCGTAACCGTGACGAGTGTTTTAACTGGAGTTATAGATTCACCCTAATTTACATAAACTTTAACCTTAATTTTCTCTAATAAACTTTCACAAATCCTTGATTTTTTTTTACAAAAACACAAAATATAGTTTGGAGTTTTTGAAGCCGTTCAATAAACTCGCAGATCGTGTTTTATCAGGTTTAAAACCACTTGGCTTCGCCGCGTGGTTTTAAATCCTGATAAAACACTCCTGCTCGTTTATTAAACAATACTTAAACTTAGAAATTTTCTATTTGCGAACATTTAACGGATAAAAAAATCATCTGATAGATTGTCCCTTTCGAGGATCGAACCACGAACCCTTTGCTTACAAATCCTGACCCTAACACTTTATTCTAACTGTCCGATCGATGTCAGTTGGTGAGAAGAAAACGTATTCATTTGTTCGTTAAAGTTCATTAGTATTGTAGTGTACAACAAAACTAAAAGCCCATTGTTTGGATTGTTATCTCATGGGAAACTGAAAAAATAATCAGCTTGATGATGCCCTTTGGGACATGAAGTTGTGTGAAAACCTCAACCTTCATATAAGTTTTTTAGTTAATTATCTATCATTATAATTTGTTGAATATTTTTGTTCAAATCGACCTCGCTACGGCATCGAGATATGTTCATATTTTTGCTGCCGTTAGCTATCACACCCACCTTAGAGCAAAAAAGAGAGATAGTTTTATAAAAAATGGATAACTATTTTGCTGATTTTGTTCATTGTGAAATGTAGAGAGAAATGTCAGTGAAAAAAGGTCTTTATATTCAGGAGCATGTCCATAGAATTGGCATTGACCTCAATATATTATTGAAAAATTGAAGTGAAAAATTGCTCTTCGACCGGAAAACGAATAACTGCGATTCTTATAACCATAGTTTGAGCAATGAAGCCCTGTCGAAAAAGGTACATGGAATGTTTTATTTGTTTCTTTCATCTGTAAAACAATATTCAAAAGGACGTTGTCAAAGAATTGTAAAAAGAAAAAGCATAAACAATTGAAATTAAAGGTTTATAGTGCTAGCAAGCTATTAGTAACCTGATTGACGGCAAAAATATCAACATATCTCGATGCCGTAGCGAGGTCGATTTGAACAAAAATATCCAACAAAATGATAGATAATTAACTAAAAAACGTATATGAAGTCGTATGTATGGCTAAAAAAAGGCTAACTTTTTTCAATTAGTTAAAAAGATCAATTTACTTGACTTTGAATCGCTTTTCTCCTCCATAATTTCATCGCAGAAGGGCGTGAAGTCGAGCAGTACATGTAAAGGTCAAAAACAAAACTAAAATGCTACTAAAAATTGAAAAAGGCTAACTTTATATTTTTATTGTCATATTTTTAAAAAAGGGACATTTGTATTTAGGAATACATTAAAAAGACAAGAATCTTTCAGCCTTAGTGATCTTCTTTTGTCTTTTTAATGGATTCCTTTTCCACTAAAATACAAATGTTCTATTATCTATATGCCAACGTTTTTGTAATTAGGTGTATTTAAAAGTATATTTAAGGTCTAATAGTTGCTTGTAGGCTGTGTTAATATTCATTGTTAATACTAAAGCCATGACTTACAGAAATTACAAGACACTTCACTTCAGGTATGTGACCAGAATACATTGCTAGATCTTTTGTAAGGGAATCCACATCTATTTTGTTGAGTTGTGGTTGCAAAAGTCCTGCTTTCCATTTGGAACACTCTGTACAAAAAAAAAAGATATTTAATGATTATACGAAACATGGTATTTGAGACTATAGGTAGATACAACCACTGTAATAATACTGATCCCATACATGCATAATATTAAGATAGATAGGAGATATGAATTTTATCTTCGAATGTTGATAAGATATTCCATGAGTGAGCGCAGCGAACGAGTGGGATATTTTTTTAACACGAGAAGATAAAATTCATATCTCCAAGTGCACATGTAATGTTCTGTTTATTATGATAGGTAATAATATGAAATTCGTAACACCGTAAAAAATGTTGACTTAACTTTACTGACGTTTCGAGCTTTAGCCCTTCATCGGAGTGAAAAAACCTTTTACTCAGACGAAGGGCTAAAGCTCAAAACGTCAGTAAAGTTAAGTAAAGATTTTTTATGGTGTTACATATTTCATATTATTACCTATCATTTATATCAAACACCGGCGCAGCCTATACTAGTTTACTCGCTAGTTTCCATTTAAAGTTCGGTTTAAGATTGAAACAAATAAAAAATATATATTACCAAACAACGGTTTCGTTACAACTTGTTATTGACAAATCGTCAGCGATGAATTATGATAAATTAATATTAATATTAACATTAATATTTAAGAAAGATTGTGACAGCGCACCAAAATACTGAAAGTTGATTGGTTGAGAGTGATATCACACATGTGACTAGGATAGGATTTTTATCTAGTTGATATCACTCGGTATACCACTGTGTTATATAATAAATATATATATACTTTAAAAGGTAGTCAGTTAGAATTTCAAACTGTTGCCTTGACAATAGGTTCTTGACTTCAATAAGCTTTTAGATGTACAGTACATTAAATTTAAAGTTAATTGTGGCAAATAGTTCTATGACTTGCAATATTATAGTGACTTGTCCTTGTAATATCTAATAATTTCGTGTTCAATTTAGGTTAATTGTGCCAAATTAGTTACAAAACAAAACATTGACTGACAGATCCCTCTGGAAAACAGTTGGTTTTGTTTCCCTAAAAAAAAAACAATGTTTCCTTTAGCAAGCCTTTCAATTAGAAAACATTGAGAATCTTAGGAAGTGTTTCCTTCAGAACCAGACATGTTATTAATTATGTACAATATACCTATTTATCAAGTTTATCTATTAGCCTGAAACTTTTAAGATAAAAGGAAGCTTAATTTTCTGCAGGTAAGCTTAGAGTGGTTTTCGCTCTAATTGCAATATTACATAACATTTGTTAAAATTATAAGGTTTCAAACGAATATATCTACGGTATTTACTATTGTTAAATAAAATACGTTCAATTACAAAATTTTCTCATAATTCAAGTCGTTCGTAATATTTAGTTCTTACCTTTTACAGCTTTTAAAACGACACAGCGCCACATCTGACATGTCGTAGTACAAGCGATCGTACAAGCTATGACACAAAAGCGAACTGAAGTCCATAAAATATGTGGAAAACACCTCTCTGTTTCATTGATTTGTGCCTCCTCTATTCTCCCAAAAACATTTCTGAGTATCTGGCCTTCAGAATTTTGAATTTTTGCCCACAAAGAAGCAACGAAATAACTTAAAATACCAGAAGAAACACATGTACTTGCTTGTAGCAAGATGGCGGATGCTTGTTGCTTTGTTTAGGCGGGCAAAGTTCGAAGATGTCAGCTTGAGCCAATCACAGTAGAGAATAGCGAGCGGCTTTTTCCATATATGGCAGTCGTCCCAGTCTTCCTGGCAGCGCTAACACGGTAATGGCGGCCATTGCCGGATTTCAAACCGTGAGGGCTGGGGCGAATCGCCTTATACTTTGCCAAACAAGATTTTATTTACATAATCAGAGAAACCTTGTCAAGCTTTACAAAATCCTGAAGTTTGGTGTTGATTGGTTTAATATTGTGTGAAATACAGCAATTCAAAAACTTGAAAATTTATGAAGAAATGTATGGAAAACCGGACAAGTTAGTCAAGTTGTCCGGTTTTTGACATTTCCCATACATTTCTTTACAAACGTCAATAGCTGTATCTCATGCAATATTAAACCAATCAACACCAAACTTCAAGACATTGTAAAGCTAGACAATGTTTCTCTGATTATGTAAATAAAATCTTGTTTGGCAAAGTATAGGGCAATTCGCCCCAGCCCCTAACGGTTTGAAATCCGGCAATTGTGCTTGGTTGTGCTGTATTATTCCCTGAAGCCCCATTATTTAGCCGATTTTAATAGAGATGTTGGAGCTATTTTATGTAATAAAGCTGTGAAGAAGAGCAGAAGACCTCGGATGGCTTACTTATAGTGAATCGACTTCGCAAAAGGTTTGTAAACCGTTCGATTTCTATATTAAGATAATAATGCTTACGAGTATATAGGGAGTAATCTGCCGATCAACTTGATGATTCCAGCCATTCAACTGACCATAACTTTACATATTACTAAAATCAGAGTATCTATTATGTTTGATATCATTGTAATATTAAATTTGTAGTATATTTTATAGCTGAGGATAGCTAATCTAACGATTGTTTATGGACTAAAATATAGTTTGAGGTCTGCATGCTCTAAGACCCTTGTAAACAAGGTTACTGTTCTTCAAACTCTCCTATACATAGAGTACTTTATACAGTACATACATAAACTGTAATTTATTCCTCAGTCGGCTTTATATATTGTATTCATATATTATATAATTGGTTTAATTTAATAATACCATGATCACCTCGGATTCTTTTTTATTCCGAGGGGTTTACAAACCCGAACTTTCCTCATGCATACAACATGAGGGAAATTTAGAAGACAAAGAAATCCTTTGTATTTTACTAAATTTCCCTCTATTTAATATATACAAGGGAAATTTAGTAAAAGACAAAGGATTTATTTGTCCTCTAAATTTCCCTCATGTTGTATGCATGAGAAAAATGTAGGAGACTATCCCTCAATGGTCCCTCATTATAACAATCACCGAGACCATTCCAGGATCGCTTCGACCCAGTTGGAAATTCTTAAAATAAAGGACCCTGTACTACACACAAGTCCATACTCTAACACTTGTGGGACTTATTAAGTAACTATGCGCATGTGTTGACTATACATTGGAGTATAGTATGTCATGCATGTTTATGCAAACAAACTATAATGAGTGCATGGTGGTATAATTCGGCATTGTCTCATTTAACAAAAGCAACTATTTCTTAAAGTATGCCGAAAATCAACAGCTTTGTAAAAGTTTATAATTTATGCTTCTATGAAAACTAACATATATTTTCCTCGGTGATCATGGTATTACAAAGTAATACCATGGCACTCGGGAAATTAGCGATTAAATTTCCCCGAATACCTCAGTATTCAGGGAAATTTAATCACTAATTGCAATCGAGCCATGGTATTACTTATAATTATTTTCAAGTCTAAAAAGTTTGATTTTGTTTTCTGCAGGTTATGTTTTTATCAGGCCAATTGTCAGTGGAGGATGGATCGGAAAACAAGACAATTTTCATGCTTTAAAACAAATAACACTACATAAGAACTTATATCAAACAATATGTATATTTTTTTGATTCAAGACTTTTTTGGGGTAAGTTCATGAATCTACTATTAAAGGTCTTTTTATTTTTAAGCTTCCCGGGTAAGCTAATTATATCAGGTGTGATTTTAGGCCCAATTCTAGGTTTTTATAACTATGTTGTCAAATTTATACACAATCCTTCAATTGTTTTAGCTGATGAAAATTTTGAAACAGAAAATTATATGCTGTGTTTATTTGCCTTGCAGCTGACCAAAATTAGTCGGTCAGGTGTTTTTATACCATGAAGCCCAAAATGTGGATGGAAATTGGTATTGCTATAACAACTTAGATTAACATGAAACAAAGATGGTGGAAATAGGTTTCTTTAAAATATCTGTGAAGTTTATCACCTATACAGTTTTAGTTTTAAAGCTCATTATTCCACCATCTTTGTTTATGTTGCCATAGCGACATAAATGACAAATGAAAACTTCCATCTATGCTTTGTATCTGGTGAAATTACATCTTGATCAGGCCGGGGAAAGTTGATCATCTCGCTAAATAAAAATGCTAAGTGTGGTCAATAAAAAACTACTGGGAAACACCATAAATATTCATTGTTTTATTGTTTCTAGACTATGTATAATTTATTATTTTAACAAGCCAAGCTTTCGGGCATGGAAATGACCTTGAAAATGACTAAGTTGGTTGAAAGCTCTGCTAGTTAAAAAATATAGTTTATACCTAAGCTAGAAACAATAAAACAATGAATATTAACACAGCATACAAGCTAGCAACTATTAGACCTTAAATATACTTTTAAATACACCTAATTACAAAAACGTTGGCATATAGAAATAGAACATTTGTATTTTAGTGGAAAAGGAATCCATTAAAAAGATAAAAGAAAATCGCTGAGGTTGAACGATTCTTTTGTCTTTTTAATGTATTCCTAAATACTTTTTATATGACAACGTTTTTGCAATTAGGTGTATACCTTAACTATATCTTTTAATTCTGGTAGCTCAACCTCAGCCTCGTCAGCATGTAATTATCATTTATAATTTGACTACAGTCCGTGGAAATGTTAGGAATTTACACATCAACGAACAATAGAAACAGTTCAAAATTCCAATGACTGTAGTCAATTTCTAAAGAATATATTAATTTCAAAGTATTTTTTAATGAAGGCAAAATTGGGCAGTCGTGTGAAATTTTACCATGAGGCCTAAATGTACGCAGAAATAACCGTGTACACTCTCAAAGCAAAATTGGGCAGTCGTGTGGAATTTTACCATGAGGCCTAAATGTACGCAGAAATAACCGCGTACACTCTCAAAGCAAAATTGGGCAGTCATGTGAAATTTTACCATGAGGCCTAAATGTACGCAGAAATAACCGTGTACACTCTCAAAGCAAAATTGGGCAGTCGTGTGGAATTTTACCATGAGGCCTGAGTGTACACAGAAATAACCGTGTACATTCTTAGACTCGGCCAGTTAGATTGCCCACTAAATGTAGAAAAATCTTCTTCGTATCTACGAGTAGTATGTTAACGTTCAATCAGCAATTTTTTTTCCGTATTTTTAAGTACAGAAAAAATGATGTAATAGATTTGAAATCTGACCATTTTATTTGGTATAGTCTACCATGAAACATTATGATTTGTGATGGATTTTCATTTGTGGTAAATATATATTAAATATATTGAAATGTAACCACTGTCTTCTCTTGTCATCTTTGGTATAATCGTTGTTAGATGGTTCTTATATTTTCCATCATACACTTTTCTGGTAAATGCTCTATATTTCAAGGGATATTTTGCTGACAATTTGGTAAAAATAAGCCATTTTTGTCCAGATTTTTCCAAAAAAGCTAAAAGAGAATATTGGTACCTTGAAGAGTCCGTGTTTTTTGTAAAATATAACGTAGAAAGCAGTAATTTAGTTGAAAATACTAGTATTTTACAAAAGAAAAATGTGGAAAAACAACTATAAAATGCTGTCAATGAAGTTGTAGTTTTGTCCTTAGCGACGGAATGTTTTTCCTCTGTTTGCATAATAAGCCTATGGCTAAAGCTTCGTGCGACTCTTGCGCTACCATCGTGCTTCCAGAACTGGATATACGCACGCTAATTATCGACCATTCCTTTAATAGCATGTATATGTGTGTGCTTTTTAACAATTACTCCATTGAATCCGTTTCGTTGCTCTCCTTGCTATTATCTTCTAAATATATATTGTGGAATAATTAAATCATTCAATAGAAATTTTCTTTGGTGAATAGCAAGTTTTGTTGCTTCAAGCCACTCATAGTCTCCAGTGTCCAACAGTTTATTTCTGGTTTTCATGATCTTTTGAAAATAGAAATCTCTTTTCATTGCGTGCATCCACTCCAACTTTTCCGTCAAGATATTTCTTAGTTCTTTTCTTACAATCGGAAGCATTTTATTATAAGCAACTTGTTTGGCATTTTCTTCCGTTGCACCATCAGATTGAAGCTTTTCGACTATTTCTCTTCTTTCTTCCTCGTATTATCATTCTATCCCCTCCCCACACCCACATTCCTTTCATTCCTTCTTCGCCGATGTACTTCGCTATCAACAACTGCAAACTAAATACTTATACCTGGACTTCTATGCCAGTAAGACCATGATACGGTAAGTATTTACTCTCACTCTCACCAATTAACATATCGATTACACCATTACCATTATATTAATGCCATTCATTCCATTATATACGCTTTTGTATCCATATACGTGACCGCCTCGTGAGTCGATAGTACACATAAGGTGATCTTGCGGCCGTAAGTTATGAAACGTGAAGGTTCTAACCTCTACCATTTGTCTCAAACCCTGACGATTAGCTTATGGTAGGACTATCGACTTATCTTCTCCACGGTTTTCCTTCCCTTCCAATGTTTATGCTTCCCCTCCCTCCCTCGAGGCAGTCACGTATTTCCACACGAACTCGAGTTAACGTTCACTTTGCGCCTTCTTCTATACATATCGTTGATTTTAATTGCTGTTATTTTCACAATATATTTTCACCTTTTTTTTTACTTAATTTTCTTTTATTAATTTCTTTTAACATTATCATACCACCGTTTGCTCCACACCTACAGTCGGTTCATACACATCGCCCTTGCATTAAACACTTATGAACTCAATGTATATTTCTTAAAATAACACCAGATATTTCTCGCATTAAACCGGTACTTACACCACCTTCAACATAAAGAAACTTCTACATAAGAACTTAAAAATATATTTCTTTAAAAACACCACCTACAACATACGCAAACACTTCTACATAAGCACTTAAGAATTACATATATACTTATTATAAAAACATATAAGCACTTAAGAATTACATATATATTTTATATAAAAATAGGATTTGAGCGTGGTTGTTTTCGACTGAGTTTTGTGTGTTAGTATAGTGAGTTTTGTGTTCGGATTTAAAAAAATGAAGTTGATAAAAAGGAATTTACACTATTTCAGATTTCCTGGAAAAGGCATAGCATCGTGACCGTGGCGCTTAATAAAGTACACAAGATATTCAATGTCCGATATATAGCGGCTGTAAGAAATTGCGTATACAGTAAAAACCCGCATATAAGAACCACTATTTTTCGAGGTTAGGCTAAAGTGGTTCTTATATAATTGGTATTTAGTTAGAAATTAGGCTAAGGTGGTTCTTAACTGGTTCTTATTTACAAAGCAAAAACAATTTCCCTTATAAAGTGTTTGTAAAACATTTTCTTGCATTGATTTTAAATTTGGTCATATTCAGACTCAACTTGTATATTTTCAAATGACCAAATCAATCTTGAAACCTTTCATATAAGAACCAGTCTAATTTTTTTAAGCTAAAGTGGTTCTTTTTTTAAAGCAAATTTTATCCTAGTGGTTCTTAATCCACTGGTTCTTTTATGCGGGTTTTTACTGTATATCAATTGAAGCCATGTAGCGTTTCGCCAGAATCCCTTCATTATATGTCCCTTAAATCAAACAAAATAATTAAACCCACACGTTGCTGTCAGCATTTTGGATGTCAACATTGTTATCTGTCAACATCGACAATTCGATGACCTATGTCAGCTTTAAATAATAAGAATGTCACCACTTCTTGAGGTCAAATCGCCTACCACTAGGACCCCTTCATATGCCCCTTAGATCGAAAAGAATGATAAAATCTACACATTAATGTCGACATTTTGGATGTCACTGTCATTATTGAAACCTGTTACTATCGACAATTCGATGACCTATGTCGGATTTAAAGAATATAAGAATTTCACCACTTCTTGAGACCATATCGCGTACCATTAGGATCCCTTCAGACGCCCCTTAGATCGAACACAATGATAAAACCCACACGTTGCTGTCGACATTTTGGATGTCCATATTTAATCCTGTTACCATCGACAATTCGATTACCTATGTCAGCTTTAAAGAACAAGAATGTCACCGCTTCTTGAGGCCATATCGCCTACCACTAGGACCTCTTCATATGCCCCTTAGATCGTACAAATTGATAAAACCCATACGTTGCTATCGACATTTTGGATGTCACTATTGAGACCTGTTACCATCGACTATTTGATGACCTATGTCAGCTTTAAAGAATAAGGATGTCACCGCTTCTTGAGGCTATATCGCCTACCACTAGGACCCCGTCATATGCCCCTTAGATCGAAAAGAATGATAAAACCTACACATTAATGTCGACATTTTGGATGTCACTGTCATTATTGAAACCTGTTACTATCGACAATTCGATGACCTATGTCGGATTTAAAGAATATAAGAATTTCACCACTTCTTGAGACCATATCGCGTACCATTAGGATCCCTTCAGATGCCCCTTAGATCGAACACAATGATAAAACCCACACGTTGCTGTCGACATTTTGGATGTCACTATTGAATCCTGTTACCATCGACAATTCGATTACCTATGTCAGCTTTAAAGAACAAGAATGTCACCGCTTCTTGAGGCAATGTCGCGTACCACTATGACCCCTTAAAATGCCCCTTAGAGCGAACAAAATGATAAAACCCACACGTTGCTGTCGACATTTTGGATGCCACTATTCATTTCTGTAACTATCGACAATTTGATGACCTATGTCGGCTTTAAACAATAAGAATGTCACCACTTCTTGAGGCCATTTCGCGTATCGCGAGGAGACTTTTTAAAATAAAAAATTAAAATAAAAAAAATAAAAATAATTTTAAAATAATTTTAATTAAAATAGGCGAAAAACGTGCAATTGGTTGAAATGAATTGTTTTAATTAATTAATTAATTAAAAGTAATCAATAGAATTGTGCTTAAAATAGCTTGATTAAAATAGTTAACAGTTGGACTGCGTGAACTTGCTCAAGTATACAGCTGATTAGGTAAGTTTTAAATTTATCAGCTTTGCTCTGTTTTAATGTGAGGTTAAGGTATCAGGATACAAAATGGACCCCTATGTGCGCGAATTTAAATTAAGCGTACTCTTTTCGTCTTAACTCAGCCAAAAGTATATATTTTCTGAAAGCTGAATAAATGTAGTTTTCCGAAGTGATGATTTTAATGATTTTTAAATTTCACCGTACCTTATTCAAAATGTTCGATGTCAAGAGTACGCACTCTATGACGCTTATAATTACATCAACACATTCAGGAGATAACGGGCTTAAAAACGGCGTCTGCGTTTTGTAATATCTTCCTTAAATCAATTTTAATTTAACATCAAAGTTGAGCAATGACTGTTTGAGTGTTGTTCGACACAAAAGAGATGATAACTCGTTTTAAATTGCGTTAATCAAAACACGCGGACACTGTCTTTTACGTAATGAGCTTTTTTGTAAGTCCTGGAAATTTCATTTCAATCCATTGAAATCGTCTTGACATCGAATTCTTTTTAAAACGTTTTAAAAAGTTGCGGAGTTGATCGAAATAAGACGTGGTAAACGCACTTGTTTGTTACAGTTTCCGGTCTTTATTTTGTCACGTATTTTCTTTTCTTTAGAATTTTCGATCAAATGAAAAATCATTTTTTAATTTGTTTGCATTGAAATAAAAGACTACGATATTATCTTTCCGAAGATACCAAAAATGTAATTTCGTCAAAAGAGGTCGGAAATTTGTATACCTTAATGTTCGGTCTACCAGGTGTTTGTTGAGGGGTTGCAAACCACAAACGAGTTTTTGTTATGTCCTTGCTCCTATGTACAGTCAATGCCAAACATGGTGTCACATGAAAAAAGAACATTACTAATTTAGTAATAAATAACACAAGAAATATTTCAGCTTGAGTTATCCTGCGAGCTGAGGTTTGAATAGCCTGCGTAAACAGACCCTTAATAGCGCTCGAAAGCAGGAGACGTTTGTTAAGCTCAGTACGTTTTCTTTTAATTAAAATGGTATGGTATGGTTTGCTTAGTACGTTCATGTTGCATTTGTCCTTTATTTTAGACTGATCCAAAAGTGAACAATGAATGTGAAGTACATTGTAACTGCCGTTATTTTAGTGTTGGCCATGATTGGCAACGCCATGGGTGAGTATATCTTTATAGATGATAATTTTGTGCTTTACAAGACATCATTGCGAAAACTATAACATGATCAAGAAATACATCAAAATAGTTCCTAACGAATAGTTAAAAATTAACACAGGAAGCCCAAGATCCCAAATTCTCCAAAAAGCAAAAAGAACGCCTGCTCTGCATAGCCAGCATAGCGGCTCTTAGGGAATTGGGGAGAGGAGGCTAGCTACGCAGGCTAGCTCTGCAGCCTAAGTTTTATTTAGTCAATATCACTAAACCAGAAACATCAAATACAAAGGGATACAATACTTCATTACAACTTTAGTTGTGTTTGATAGTGACTAATAGACACTGAATAGAAAATATTACACAGTAATAATTTTATTTTATTTAGAGTGAAGACATTTAACCCGTGAACCAAAATTAAATAGTCAAGGTGTATTAGTTAAATAGACACAAAAGAAAACAATGGAATTCTAGACTGCTCAGGTGTTGCAGTCTAATATCTATCTCACGAGTTACATGACTTCACTCTAATGGATATAGCTGGTGTATTACGCACTACTACAAACTAGTTAGTCATTTTTCTTTCACGGACGACGAAGGTTTAGCTATCATGTCAAATTATTAGGGCAAAAACACCAAAACCATTAAATAAAACCAAAATAGCTACTAACTAATATAGTTTCTATATAGTGACTACTACTTAGTTACTATCACTCAACCAGAAATATCAAATACAAAAGGAAAAATACAATACCTCATTTAATGGATATAGTGCTCTAGCACAAGATTGAATTATTTAACAAGTTTTATTAACATCATCTATGACCGCCCGCGATGGTAGACAAAGCCTTCCCACAAATAAAGTGAAAGGCGAGAGTTAAAAGTGAAACTCATGACTATTGACTGATACTATCTGTTTTGTCTTTTCATCGCAGGACAACGCCCACCAGGAAGAGGAGATGCTCCAATCAAGCGAGGTAAATATCCACACTACCCTAACTTTATAGCCATATTCCAAATTTTCTTTTCGGGTTTCTTACTTAAAGCGTAGCTTGCAGTGAAAGAAATCGGTTAAAGTAGAACTAAAAACTGTTTATTTTAGTGCATACTGTGTTCTATGCATCGCCAGAAAAATCGAACCAAAAGGGGAGGAGCTTAATATGTAGATTTTATAGAACATAAATAGATGACAATCAAATACTTTGTCTTTTGTCAAATATGATTGGCTTACGGTACGTGTACTATTACTATGATACACATGGCGGTAGGAATGAGAAAGTAAGGATATCATTCAGTTTGAAAATTGGCTTCAAGGTTGAGAATGTTTACGCTGGATTATTGAGGTACGACGTACAGGCCTGCCGGTACAAATTTGTGTCGACTACAACACAACTATAGTATCAAAACATATTATCCAATCAATGTTAAAGGGTTCAGATATCTTAGTCCCTATATGAAAAATACTATATTCGTGGTTGATGTCACCGTGGAATAATATTTTAAACAAAATTGCCGTTCGTGCGCTCTTGCATATTTGAAATACAAACAATTATGTGAATATCGCGATACAAATACAATAGTTTATAACTATTAAGAAGCCTCGTCCGCAGGCTACTCTTGAGGGATTCCTTTGTTGAACCGATCTGCATTCCTGTCTTGCAATATTTGGCAGGAAAGAACTGGGGACGAGATAGGAGAAGATATTTTTTCTCCTCACAACAGTTTAAGCCCGATGAAAAGAGATATAAGAGATGCTTGCCGGGAGAGCTAATAACTACCATTGGCCGAAACCAAGAACGAGCGTCAACAAACATATGTGACAATCTAGATATCTTGAAACATATTGAATAATACGAATACAAATTGTCTAAACCGACATGAGAATGTGGCCGATTTATTAATAAATGGCGAGACTATATCAACATATCGCTCAGGGTCCTGACCGCCCGCGATGGAAGACAAAGCCTTCCCACACAACAGTGAAAGGCGAGAGTTAAAAGTGAAACTCATGACTATTGACTGATACTATCTCTTTTGTCTTTTCATCGCAGGACAACACCCACCCCAGGGAGATGCTCCAATCAAAAAAAATATCCACACTACCCTAACTTTATACTTATAGCCATATTCCATATTTTCTTTTCGGGTTTTCGTACTTGAAGCGTAGCTTGCAGTGAAAGCCAGCTGTAAAAGTAGAACTAAAAACTGGTTATTTTAGTGCTCGTTTCAAGTTTTCTTACTTCTAGCGCAGCTGGAAATAAAGCGAGCGGTAAAACTAAAAACAGTTTATTTTATATGTTTCACCACTATTGTCCTATTATTCCAGAACCAATTTCAACCAAAGAAGTCAACGCGTTTCATAGCCAGGAAGATGATCCAATGATGTTCGAGGTAATCATCCACACTAGCTAGATTTCATCTTATAAGGGAAGGAAGAAAGAAAGAAAGAAAGAAAGAAAGAAAGAAAGAAAGAAAGAAAGAAAGAAAGAAAGAAAGAAAGAAAGAAAGAAAGAAAGAAAGAAAGAAAGAAAGAAAGAAAGAAAGAAAGAAAGAAAGAAAGAAAGAAAGAAAGAAAGAAAGAAAGAAAGAAAGAAAGAAAGAAAGAAGGAAAGAAAGAAAGAAAGAAAGAAAGAAGGAAAGAAAAAAAAAAGAAAGAAAGAAAGAAAGAAAGAAAGAAAGAAGGAAAGAAAGAAAGAAAGAAAGAAAGAAAGAAAGAAAGAAAGAAAGAAGGAAAGAAAGAAGGAAAGAAAGAAAGAAAGAAAGAAAGAATGAAAGAAAGAAGGAAAGAAAGAAAGAAAAAAGAAAGAAAGAAAGAAAGAAAGAAAGAAAAAAGAAAGAAAGAGAGAAAGAAACAAAGAAACAAAGAAAGAAAGAATGAAAGAAGGAGAAGCAGAGTCTTGTGTTAAAAAGCTATTGAATCCATCACATCTTTGTATATATCGGTATTCCTTTGATCTAATCTCTTATATATATATATATTTTTTAAGATGAAGTGAATCTGAGAAAAAAAGCTTGAAGATCGTCAGCATGATTCTCAGACATCAGTTAAAGAATTAGATATGTTAATAATAATAATAACAATAATGATGGCGATGGTAGATAAATAAATATAACTCTGGAATCAAATAAAGCAATGACTTAAATAGTTAGGTACAAGCTCCTTCTCTAAAGTAATTGACGTATCATTACAGCCCAATATCAAATAGATATTCACAATTTGCTAGACGCTATGCAACAAGTTTCATGCGACACACGAAACCCCTTTGCTACCCTGAACTAACAAAGAATTGCCTGGCAAAACGATAACTGCTAAATGAGATACGTGAGATGTGCGCTATAATAGTCTCAAGCCAAAATATGTATATCCATCAAGTCAGTCTCCATCATTAAGAAACGTCTCGTCAGGAGGGAGGGGGCGTCTCCAGGGAAAAGGCGTGTTGTGGGCTCGCTCTAGTGTGACGTTTACGACTCGATTCAAAATGGCGACCATTGTTTAACTCGGTTGTTTCCACAAAAACATTCGATTTTTTTTGCATTGCTGAACTTTTTTTTTACTAGTGGGAGTTCTTTGATATGTAATAGTATCCAATAGCTCACTATAGCCAAATTTGTTGATCAGATTCGACGAAAATACTGCTTTTCTAGCCAATTTCGTGATGAACTGTGATGTCGGTCCAGTGCTGTTGATATGCAGTTTTTTACAAGTACACGAACGTAAAATCACAATGGATCAGTATTTTTCATCCAGAATAGGAGGTTTATGCAAGTATATGATAATCTTCGGATCTGCAAAGTTTCTCTCTGTTTGGCTTTGTGGTTGGTCTCATCAATCGATTTTAAGGCTGATCTCACGAACTACAAGTCGAAATTACGAACCCGAACTGGGAGACCCGAACAAAACAACTTTGCAGGTTAGTAAATGTATTCCCATTGAAGTTAAGTCCTTAATTATCTTGATTTTGAACCTTGACATGAATGTTTATGCTTATTCAATGAGCTAAATGCATGCTTTTAAGATCGTATTTATGTGTATTTTATAATAGCTATCTAAAAATGCTTTGAAACTAGCTACCATAAATACCCAAGCTGTACCCACTTTCTTTCTTTTTTGTCTTCAAAATCAATTCGTATATCAGTTGCTTTGTTAGAAGAATTTGATATAGTGCAGTATAAAGCTTTCTGCTGTCCTGTTTTCACATCAGCTTACGGAATTAAATAATGATAATATATAACATGAAATTCATTGAATAATATTTCAAATTATGATTGAAAATCAGGATATAAAATCTGAGATTTATCAAGCTAAGCTTCCATCAAACAAACTTGAATTAAATTAAATGATGATTATATAGTTAAACATTTTGTGTTTTTTTTTTAAGGTAAAATGGCTGGAAAAGATAACACACTATTTCAACAATGTGAACAGTGAAATAATAATTACTATTGTTGGTTTACACTGAACTATTCTATGCTTGTCATCTTGTTCATGCCAACTGATGACTGGATAAACCCCTCTATTAACTCTGTTTGAGTGATACTGAATAAATATAGTGACTATAAATACAAACTAAAGTGGTTTTCATTAACACGTGAAACCCTCTTTAGTGTATTACTCTTTATACACTCTAATTTCATTGTGTTCTTTTGTTCTTATTTGACTATTACACTTTAATCAATACACTTTGTTTCATGGGTTACTGAAAACCACTCTTTTGCTTATAGTAACTATGTTGTTTTTGTAGAGCGAAAACGCTAAAACCATGCAATATAAAAAATTGTTACTATTAAACTAATAGTTTATATCCAGTGACTGTTTAGTAAATACCACTCAACCAGAAACATCAAATACAAAAGAAAACAATACCTCACGGTCACTACAGAAGAACTATTATACAGTTGCAATTTTATTTTCATAGATATAGTGTTGTTGCTCTATCAAACTTTTGTCCCTGCCCCATAGCTGCTGTTTTGAATGCAACAGGATACCCTATATCATCTATGGGCCAGATTGGAAAAAAGCACGACTTTATTTGAAACCCAATAAAGATTTATTATTATTATTATTATTATAGCAGTTTCCCATTCATTACTAACAAGGTACAATAGATGCTTATTTTAATAAAAACATTGATTTTATTTCTATGTATCATCAGACAATGTTTTTTAAACATTAAAATGAAGTAAATTTAAAAGCTTTTTCAAACAGCAATACCAGTATTTCTATTTGACCTTTAATAATACAGTACACAAACATGATATAAGTTAAGCACAATTTCAACATGAAATTTTATACAAATAAATTAGAGCAAAAGCACTGAAACCATGATATATAAAAACAAATAAAAAAATACAAATTATGTAGTTAAGTTTACTATAACATACAGTTTCTATTTTAAATGTCATTCAACCAAAAAATCAGCTACAAAGGAAACAATGACTCATTGTGACCAATAGTCAGTAAATAGGAAATATTGCATAGTCAGTAGCAATAATTGCATACATTTTCATGGATAAAGTTATATATACTAATATTAATTTTAAGTGCTCTATTTGTTGAACTTTTAAAAATAAATCAACAACTTCAATTTAACTATAAGCAATAGTACTGCAGATTAATGCAATAACTGTTAGATCGTTGTTTTTACTTGATAAAAATAGTAACAAACAAAACAGTCACATTCCTATCGAAATCGTGTACAGGATAAGTTGTAAAGGCTGAGAAACTACACAAAAATCGATTGATGAGAAGAACCACAGCTCCAAATAAAACCAAAATCAAACTGGTTAGAGTTTAACTTATAACCAATATAACTTCCTATTTTCAAAATGTTCCATAAAGTTTTACCAACGAAATCACGATGTTTTCAAATGATGGTTGGCCATTTTCGATTAGGACCTGCAGCCTTCCCGAGAAGTTTTAACGAAAAAATACTGTCAACTATAAACGTTTTTTCGAGATCAGTTGCGCTCAACTAGTAAATCTATAAACAAAGAACACTCACTGTGGGTTAACTACTTTACAATGTGCTGTTTTACCTCTCTTTTATCTCGTTTTCTTAACTTCAAAATCGCGCTTTCAAACTAAACTGACAAGAATATCTAGCGTATCTATGTGACGTCACACTAGAGATCGCTGTAGAGAGAGAATCTAATTTGCATACAATAGAGTCATCCCCTCCCTCCTGCGTCTCGTGCATGCATGTGCAATATAGCCTGCGTCACATCCGGACTTTTTCTCGGAAAGTCCGGATGTGACGCAGGCTAGTGCAATACGGCAAAAAACAATTATCAAGCAAGCAGTAAAATAAATCGTGAAACACTTGAGGACGGGGATTAAAACACCAAAAACTACCCCGTATCCCACTAAAAACACCCCGTATCCCATTAAAAACTACCCCGTATCCCATCAAAAACTACCCCGTATCCCATCAAAAACTACCCCGTATCCCATCAAAAACTACCCCGTATCCCATCAAAAACTACCCCGTATCCTACCAAAAACTGCCTCGTACCCCACCAAATTAAAAACTACCCTGTATCCCACAAAACATTACCCCGTATCCCACCAACTCAAGCTACTTAAAGACGAGTTCGCAGGCAAGTGAAGCTGTGATGTCACTTTATTTTTTTTTAATATGCATAAGAAAACTTGAATATATAAGAGTTTAAAATATGAAAAAAAAATGGGGGTCTCGCTAATTATTAATTGAAAATTATTGTTTAAAGTCTCACACGTATGCCTACCATCGGATATTAGTATATTTAACACAAAGATTGGGTAAAAGAAAAACATGGCAATTACATAGTTTTAATTTGAAGTCGCGCAATGTTAGAAAAAAATATAGTGTAAATCGAATATTGTAGGGTCGATTGTTTTTCAAATTTATGCTGTCATTTTCCTCCCTGTGATGTTGATTTTTCAATTTTCACACATTTTGTAGAACTAACTGATATCTTGATTTTAAGTAAGAAAAAAAGGGGTGACCGTCTTCATTTCCGAGATGTTACACTGCAATCTTTCCGTGTTTGGTCGCCAATTTGTTTTCGTGGAACGCCTGGATGATTTCTCTAATGAAAAGTTTGACACAACCTCGTTCCCAGTGCCTTCGTTTTCATACTCACTACTAAGTAAACTGCAATCTACACAACAATACAAAGACCAAGAAAAATACATAACCAAGGCAGGGTGATAAATTTCTTTTGAGCTAACTAATTTTCTTTTTCGAGAAAAAACAAAGTCAGTTTCCGTTACAACACTTACAGCACGACGCGCGCTACCGTTTCCACTGAACAAGATTTTTGACGAAACTTTGACACTTTTTTTAAACTCTTCGGCGACTTTTAATCAACGCATGGCCTCCAGGAGAGCATGATGGACGTCATGTCATGAGTTAAAACTCCCCGAAAAGTTTAAAATAGTGTCAAGATTTTATAAGAAATCTTGCTAAGTGGAAACGGTACGTAGCGCGCGTCGCGCTGTAATATTACATCTGCAAAAAAGGACTTTCATTTTATATTTTTCTAACTATCAAAAAACAATTCACACTTATTTGAATATGCATATTTTATTTGACGATAAATTTACATAAAAAGAAAACGTTTTTCAAAGTATTCAGTATGAAAGTCGTGTGAGTTTTCAGTTTTCGCAAAAGCAAAAAAAGACCACTTCAAAACATTTTTCGTATACCAAATACCTTATTACAGCATTCCTGAAGTGGTAAATTGATCTTGGGTTTAATCAATCTAACTTTTGAGGCTGAAACTCGCAGTATGAAAGGTGACTGGAAGCAATGAGGTGATACCCACATCAAATTTAGCCGTGTGTTCAAAATAAATATTTATTATTGGAAGCTATTCGCTGCTAGAATAGGATTTTTTTCTACTAATAGTAAAAAGGGAGGATGGTTTTTACTATATGTAAAAGAATATAGTACTCAGTATAAGTTTATACGGATGAATTTGAATACATAGAAATGAAGGGGAGTGTACATTTGTGTGTAACCCGTCACATTTATTAGCTGTCTTTAGCGGTTATTGCAATATTGCACCTACTTAGCTTTCTTTTACCAAAAAAATGCGATTGATATTCAGTATATAAGCCACAGAACTATACGTTTGTGGAGGAAAATCAGTAAAGGAGAGTCTTACAGATTTGCTTTTGATGATTTTATTTGCCACGACTATGTATAACAATTCAGCGTTAATTTCTGATATCAGTAAAATTTGTTGAAAATAATGTGTTGAAACTGGTTTATCAGTTGTCAAATTTCGATGGAACATGAACTTTACTTTATCTTCGACAACTTAGTGCAAATTTGATGCTGATCGACCTTGATGATCAGGAACAGTGAATTTTTCTTTAGTGCGCGTACTATCTACACCGGGATTAGTACAAGTTCAATGAACGAACCCAGAATAACATAGGGCTCATGGTATTCCCAATTATTCGAGAGCTATACAAGTAAAATAGACTACAACGCTTTCCAAACTAAAGTGTCCCTTTCCAAAATAGCGATTTTCATTAAAATCATATAGTTTTCGACTGGCACTATTTATTGAGTGATGTTTTTTCTTTGTTTTCCCCTGGACAAGTAAAATGGATTGATTATGCTTTAAGCCTTTTTATTGAATAACTTCTGCATATATTTTGAGGTATACATAATTTTCTTATTTCCCTTTGGACATCAATTTTATTCTATATGATACGGGCATATAACACCGCAACTTGTCTAGTTCTATGATGCGGCAATACCGCAACTTGTTTGGTTCTATGATGCGGTAATACCGCAACTTGTTTGGTTCCATGATGCGGTAATACCGCAACTTGTTTGGTTCTATGATGCGGTAATACCGCAACTTGTTTGGTTCCATGATGCGGTAATACCGCAACTTGTTTGGTTCTATGATGCGGTAATACCGCACCTTGTCTAGTTCTATGATGCGGGAATACCGCAACTTGTCTAGTTCTATGATGCGGGAATACCGCAGCTTGTTTAGTTCTATGATGCGGTAATACCGCATCTTGTTTGGTTCTATGATGCAGGAATACCGCAACCTTTTTTAGTTCTATGATGCGGTAATACCGCAACTTGTCTAGTTCTATGATGCGGGAATACCGCAACTTGTTTAGTTCTATGATGCGGTAATCCTGCGCCTTGTAGAATCTCTACTATGATTAATCAAAAATGACATTTCGAGCTTCACCCACCAGAACTCAGCTACAACCAATCAGCCATCTTGTTCTCAATCTGTCTTCTAGTGTTTAATTCTTCAAATGCAGCTTTTTGTAGTAGGAAAAAATCAAAATTTTGGGACGTTAAGCACTCCCAAATGTTTTGTTAAAAGGAGCTTGAATAAAACAGGCAAAAAGCAATGAGTTTGTCCTCAGAGTGGTATATGCATCAATCATTTATAGACTTCATTTTGCTTGTGTATTCTTGTACTGTGATGTAGCGCTGTCTATATTTAAAAGGCAAGAAAATGATATAAACAACTAAAACATAAGAAGATCTTGTAATTAAATGTGTTTCTAGATGATAATACTGCATGTCAATGTATTTGTTTAAAACCCATTATAACAACATTTTCGATATATAACACACGTTCTCATTGTCTGATGACCATGTTTATATCAGAGTTCAGAGAGTTCATGACAATCTGACTGGCTCCTGACTCTTTACAAACATAATATAGGAAAGTTGATGCTGATTTTTGTTTCTTCTCAAAAATGTTAATAAAGAATGAATTATGTTTAACAAATAGAGCAAGAAGCAATCTTGAGTACAGAGAGTGTTTTTCTTGCTTTTCAAGTGCTCTACATATCGCTCTCCTGGCATGTTTTACATTTCATAAACAAATATGATAAAATGACATAGTACTTCCCAGGGACAGCAAGCTTTCTTACATAGATATGTAATTTTGCTAATGTTAACAACACTGCTTCTATCCGACCCGGAGTATCCAATTGATGATAATCGATCATCGGAAAATCAATCGATCAATCAATATCAATCAATTTAATTAGATAATTGATATCGATTGATATTGGTCCATCGATGATCAATCGATAGGTCACAAAGATCTTTGTCATCGATTGATAATCGATATACTAAATTGTTATTGATTATCAATCGATATCTAAATTGTCATCAAATGTCAATCGATACCGGCTAAATTGTCATCGCTCAATCCATGAAGGTCACAAAGATTTTTGCCATCGATTGATCATCGATTTTCAATATCAATCGATAAATTGATATTGATTGTTATATCCTTTTTATCGATTTCATCGATTGGATACTCCGGGTATCCGATTATTATTAGGTCGGTGTCTAATAGGTGGATTTCTATAACTACAAACTGTTGCCTCAATGGGCAAAAATATTATAATTTTTTTTAATCAGAATACTCCTAAAGCAGAAAATACTATACTAGAAGATTTAATATAAAATAATTACAAGAATATAAAAATAATTTATAAATACTTATCTACTGTACATAAATTAAGAATACAATTGAAATATAATTTATTTTTTTTGTTTACAGATTCGACACGTCAAAAAAATGAATTCAATTTTTGTCAACATTTCGTATTTCGTGTATTTTCTCTAGTTACAAAGCCTGCTTGATTTCTATAATGCTTCAGGATGTATTTGTCATTTACTTGTTTGACATATTTTTACCATTAAAGTCAGGCTAGCTCTTAACATAATTTTATAATTATAGAAGAAACTTTGTTGAGTTATTTTCGACAAGGGAATACTCATTTGCATATGTTATAGCTTAGTGCAAATAAATATTTTTGTTATTACAAAAAGATCATGCGATGTGTTAATTTGAGAATTATTTCACATGCATTTCATGTTTAGAATAAATTTCGCATCAATATCTATCATTTTATTACAAAAAAGTACATATTTCAAATTGTCGGGAAAATCGTTCTTGTGACGCTATTGGGTATCACCTCGTTGCTTCCAGTCAGGTCTTTTTCAGGGTGAAAATTAAAAATGAAAAACTTTTCTCGATGAAAAAACAGCGCCGGTAATTTTGACATATCAGCGGTATACACCAATCGAACACCCAGAAATACTGGATGTAAAACAGCCAGCCGATGGCGCCAGGGTCTTTTCTCCCCCGCGGAAAAAGGCCCTGGGAACGAGGTTGAGTTTCACATAGTCGTCAAGTGACCAATAACGTCAGAAATACGTTTTTTCGCTTTCCGGCTCCGATTTTTACTTATAGAAAGGAACTATTAATCAGAGGAAAATTGACTTTGGTCACGTGACGTATTTCTTGTAATATCTCCTTAATGGATAACTATAGTCAAGATCGCCAGGTAGTAGATCCTTTTATTACATGATTACATCGGTTTTCATTGTTATTTGTAGGGCTTTAAATCGCGTATTACCCCCATTTGAGGGCAATATCTATATATTGCCCTTGAATACTAATTTGAGGGCAATATCTATAAATTGCCCTTGAATACTAATGTATATTGCCCTTGAATACCAATGACCTAATCCCTATATTATCCTTGTCATTTCCGTTCTTTTTCAACTTTATATGTAACGTTAAACTTAGAAATTTTCTAGTTGCGAACATTTAACGGATAAAAAATCATCTGATAGAGTGACCCTTTCGAGGATCGAACCCCGAACCCTTGCTTACAAATCCTGACCCTAACACTTTATTCTAACTGTCTGATCGATGTCAGTTGGTGAGAAGAAAACGTTTCATTTGTTCGTTAAAGTTCATTAGTATTGTAGTGTACAACAAAACTAAAAGTCCATTGTTTGGATTGTTATCTCATGGGAAACTGAAAAAATAATCAGCTTGATGATGCCCTTTGGGACATGAAGTTTTGTGAAAACCTCTGTAAATCATCAGTCCGGTACATAACCATTTTTGGTGACATGACTAATTAGCAAGATGGCGGCCCTAGGCCTCATTCGAGTCCCTCTCTATTTCGAGCCTTTTTTACAAGAAAATGTCCCTTTCCCATAATCCTTTACCCACTAAAACATTGCTGTGACATAAAGGAAGTCATATGTATGATAAAAATTGTAAAGCGATCGAGTATTCGAGTGTTCAAACTGCATTTTAAGGCTTTCTCCTTCGTTTATTCGTCAGATTTTGCTAAGAAAATCGCAATTTGTAGAAAATTTCCCCACAAAGTTTTCAATTTTCCCTAGCTAGAGGCAAAGTTTAGTAGTTTTGACTTCGTGTGACGCTGGTTTTGCGTGGGTGCAAACGATATTCGGTGGGTGCAAGGACTTCGAAGTTGCGTTGGCGGTTCGGGATGGCGTGAGGGATATAACGTGGCACAGAACATACCAGATATGTCAGATAAAGATGCGATGAATGCATGCTCCAAAGCTGGGAAGACATGCCGGAGCACTTCAGAACTCAACAAATGACCAGCAAATCCACACGGAAATCTTAGGATGGAGAATAAAGCTGGGCATGCAGCAAATAGGCCGCGTACAATACTGTAGTTAAAGAATTAATTACCACTGGATGCGCTCAAGAAATCTATGGGTAAATACATTTCTTGTTGTTTGAAAATTGAAACATTTATTGTTTGATTATTTTAAAACCCACATATGAAGTCAAATACGAATGCTTATGTCGAGCAAAGCAACAAATTCAATCATTAAATGGTAAATAACTGCTCATTATGCTCCTAATGACAATTTCTTTAACTTTCTAACTTTATTAGGACTATCACTGGCAATCCTGCCATATCGAAGCGGCCTCATGTGCCCGTTCAACAACGGTGGCAACAATCTCACCAAGAAGGCGGAGGGCGGTAATTCTATGTGAGTGGAAGTTAGTCTGCTGCGCTCAAAAATTAACTCACATTTTGCAGAATGTCCACAAAGGAATTTGAAAATTCGAGGGAGGATATCAAATGACTGGCGACCAGAAGATATTCACTGAACGCATCCGGTATACAACTTATAAACAAACATTTGATCAAACATTTGAAATAAACTAGTATGGATAATAAAATTAATGTTGTACGTACAAATTGTTTACTGTAGTATTGATTTTAATCTCGCATTTATCTTTCTACTCTAAGCTAGCTTTCTATCAAATTATAACATTGATGAGATCATGTGAAATAATATCCCCTGGTATTGATTGACATTTACCATGAAATCCAATTGAACTTCTCTGTGATTGGTCAAGACTAGTGTTTACAAAATATCATCAGATATGGTTATGTACCGGACTGATCATGTAATAAGTCAGATAAATACCTCCAACGTCGGCAATAAGCCTATAAATCCCTCTGGGCCTACGGCCCCTCGGGCTTTATACTGCTTACTGCCTCCCTTCTCGGTATTTATCTCTTACGTAGAGACCCAGTATTGAAGTGCATCCCATGTATTTAATTTGTTAGAGACTTGATGAAACTCGCGACCGGAAAAAGATAACACTATTTTGTCACAATAATTCACCTCTCTGGTCACGTGATCACCAAAACAGCAAACATATCATGTATGGTCCTTTATTTTATCAATGGTTATTTGTGTGCCAAATTTCAATCATTTTTGCTGAGTTGGTTTGAAACTGTGGAATAATCATTGTTCTTCTGGATTTGACATATGCTGCCTGTTTTAGGAGTGCCTTTGTCCGATTTTTTCTTTAGTGCGCGTACTATCTACACCGGGATTAGTACAAGTTCAATGAACGAACCCAGAATAACATAGGGCTCATGGTATTCCCAATTATTCGAGAGCTATACAAGTAAAATAGACTACGAGACTATCGTATGAATATACGAACGTACTAACCGATACAAGAATATTTAATGAATATATTTAATAGATTATCGTATAGAATATGTACGTACGAACGTACTAACATACAAGTATAATAGACTGTGGTATGAATATGTACGTAGTACGAAAGTACTAACCGATACAAGTATAATACACTATGGTATGAATATGTACGTACGAACGTACGAACGTACTAACATACAAGTATAATAGACTGTGGTATGAATATGTACGTAGTACGAACGTACTAACCGATACAAGTATAATAGACTATGGTATGAATATGTACGTACGAACGTACGAACGTACTAACATACAAGTATAATCATAGACTGTGGTATGAATATGTACGTAGTACGAACGTACTAACCGATACAAGTATAATAGACTATGGTATGAATATGTACGTACGAACGTACTAACATACAAGTATAATCATAGACTGTGGTATGAATATGTACGTAGTACGAACGTACTAACCGATACAAGTATAATAGACTATGGTATGAATATATGTACGTATAGTACGAACGTACTAACCGATACCAGTATAATAGACTATATGGCATGAATATATGGACGTAGTACGAACGTACTAACATACAAGTATAATAGACTATGGTATGAATATGTACGTATAGTTAGTACGAACGTACTAACCGATACATGTATAATAGAAGTAGTTATCACCCCCTGGATAGCAACTCATTGATATTCAATATTTTATAGCAACTTATTAATAGTCAATATTTTATAGCATCCTTTTGGAATATGGGATCGAAAGAAAAACGGAGTTATGGTTGTGAAAAAAATTCCGATCATCACTGTAAACATTGTCTTGACACGCGTGTGGTTGTCAGTATGGTAATCACAATGTGTACAAATAGTGCCAACGGGTGACCAGGCATAATACGGGTGACCAGGAAATATGTATTGTTAATTCTACAATAATGGTTTGGCATGTGTGTTCTTGTTAGCTTATTGTTTCTGAAAGTAAATAGAAAAACAATTTTAAAATTCTTTCTATTCAATGTAGATTATAAAAAGTGTGTTAGATTGTAGTACTTCCATTTCAACTCCATTAGATATATAAACATTTTTAAAATTATTTTCACTGTATAGATATAAAAATAGGATCTTATGTTTTAAAAACAAAGTAACTAGGCTAGTGTCGTTTTAGTTCGTCTTGAAGTCGCAAAGCGTGCACTCCAACCAGTTTATTCGCGGAAAACATATAACTGATTGAATATGTCCGAAAATCAAATTCAGGTCGAAATTAAAATTGTTAGAGGGAAAACAAAAATTCTCATACGAAATCAGAATGAAAATCAGGTCAAAGGAACTGAAAAAGAAACTCACTTTGATCAAGAAAGAATGAATGACACAGAAGTGAAATGTATCATGAATCCAAACTGTAAGAAACATTATATCATTATCAATGATAACGAAGAGGTCATTTATGATGCAGAAAACGAATTAACCATTTACCTGGTCAGGACAAAACCTGAAAAAGGAGCAAAATCACCACGTGATGGATACTATTGTCAAAATACGGAATGTCATTTACGTCTAGGACAAAAGTTGAAAGCGGAATGCTGTTAAGTTATTGCAAAGACAATTTCTTTGATTGCAGTTGCTACTATGGGATGGATCAGTAATATAGGAGTGTTCTCTACTTTTGGTTCATAACATCATTTATATATGTTTGACTTTAGTGTCGTAAATAAAGGGGTACCAGTATGAGCTATTTATAGCTTTCCTTACTCGAGTGTGTTTAAATGGAAGGTTGTAAATGAATAGAAGAATACATGGATGGATGGATGGATGAATGAATGAAATATCAGATAAATATGTAACTAAATGAATGAATGAATAAATGAGAGACTAGAATAATTTGTACACAAATTAATTAAATAATAACAATGAAATAAAATAAATCAGTGAAGAGATGCATCTTTAAATACATTTTCCATTTTTCAATCCTCTTTTGTATGTTTTTCGGTGTCAACAGACTGAATTTTAAACACGGTCCCATATTTTCGCTTGTCGTATTTTTTTATTCATTTTTAAATAAAATAGAAATTGTCAATTGCCAATTGACAATTGTCAATTGTCAAATTATCAATTGTCTTAATCTTAACGCCTTACTGTTGTTGTTATATGTTATCGTAGCATTTATTACTGACACGCGTTAACAGTCAATAATAGTGTTACATAAACATATTAGAACGGCAATGATTACTAATGGTAAACTATTATTTTGTATGTATTGTTTGAAGCTAAGAATTGTCAACATTTCGATTTCTATATCGTCACATATTATTAACGTATAGCATGTATATGTGTGTGCTTTTTTAACAATTACTCCATGGAATCCGTTTCGTTGCTCCCCTTGCTATTATCTTCTAAATAATTAAATTATTCAATAGAAATTTTCTTTGGTGAATAGCAAGTTTTGTTGCTTCAAGCCACTCATAGTCTCCAGTGTCCAACAGTTCATTTCTGGTTTTCATGATCTTTTGAAAATAGAATTAAATCTCTTTTCATTGCGTGCATCCACTCCAACTTTTCCGTCAAGATATTTCTTATTTCTTTTCTTACAATCGGAAGCATTTTATTATAAGCAACTTGTTTGGCATTTTCTTCCGTTGCACCATCAGATTGAAGCTTTAGGCCTAGTCTGGGACCTAAACTCGCCTTAACTCGCGCAAACTCGCATTAACTCGCACAAGCTCGCAGTAAATTGCTCAATGTCATAATGCACAGGGAATTGCCTTAACCTTATCTCACAAAGCTGAAATATACACATATATGTAATGTTCTTTTAGTGCCACTCTTGAATTACTTGATGTAGCCTTTAAAACTTGCTAGCCTACATTTTTAGCTTGGGCCTGGGTCCTATGCTTCACGGGGTGGAGCGAAGCATGGTACCCAGGCCACGGCTGATAAGGTTATAAATTTGCAACTAAATTGATGAATAATTAATGAGGATAAAACAAAGAAAATCAGTACCATGTTGTACACTGTCATTACTTATATTGTTCAATCATCAAAGATTATGTTTTGTTCTATGAACTTTACTCACTATGCTTAGCCACCTAGCATCAAAATAAATAAATAAATCAAAAAAAAAAAAACAGTTTTGTTTATATACCTGGTTAGAAATGTATTACCAAGTTAAGTAATTTATTTAATGTAATGTAGTAAGTTATGTTATTTAGTGATTCTCTCAAACATAAGTTCATGTATCATTATATGCACCAGTCTACTAATACAAGAACCACTATGTATTACTTAATATTAGTTAAAAGATGAGCTTAAACAAACAAATAAAACAAAAATTATAGTTCTATGATACTTGCCAGCTAGAACAGAATTCTGAATTCACAACACCATTTCTAAAATTGGAATTGCTTTTTGTTCATCCACTTTTTTTGAAGCTTAAGCTTATAACTTAATTATTATTTTGATAGCAACCTCGTGTCAGATCAAATCAGGGATCAAACACCAGTTTTTAATACAGACATCAGTTTCACCGGGGGTCATAAGTTAAAGCAACCAGCAATGAAATCCATTAAAATGTCGCTTAATTACCAGGATATCATTGACTCGTGTCATCAAAAAGCCAGCAAACAACAACAGGAATGTAGAGGGTTGATGTAGAGGGTGGGCTCTTGCAAACTCGTACCTTTCCATACATATATATGCATCCTCGCTGAATTAAAAACAAATACAATGTAAAAAAGCCTTACCATTCCACTTCAATACATTTAAATCTGAACTATAAAAGTAATGAAGGTTCATTTAATTTCTAATCAAAAGCGTATAAAAATATAAACAACAACAAATAATTGTAAGCATATCTGTTTTTGTAGAAAACAAAGAAAATTCAAATTCAATGTAAAATTCTCTGGGTCAAATCATGACATTCTAATGTCCATTATGAATAATTTCTGGTCGTTTAACTAGGTAAACTATCAAACTAGTCAAAGTGTTCCACGACGTATAAAAAATCAGTAATAAAACCTTTCGAAAACCACATGCGCATGCTTGCATGCATCGACGAAACCAAACACTTTCAATTCCGAACCATAAAATATCTTTATACAGGCAGTTGATAGCATGAAAGACATCCTACTGTTCATAGTTTATAATGTTTTTATATTTCTTCTAGACACATGAAATATGAATAAATAAGCTTATATTTAAAGCTTACGACGATAAACATGCTTTAAACTTGCAAGTTCGCAATTATTTCAACATTTCAACACAAACACATCTTCTAGAAGCGATACCTTCTAAGAAGAGCAGAGCTTTATATTTTTCGAGGTTCATTTTCACAGAAATCCTTCGGGTTTTAGCTAAATACGCAGTCAAAATTCTACACAAGTCGTCCGCCATTTTGAATATTTTGGCAGAAAAGATCAGTGCGCATGAGCAGTATGATTTTGGATTGACCAATCAGCGGTTTTAAAGCTGTGTTCCTCCCCTGTTCGTCCCCCAGCACATCCCCCTGCACTTCCCTTTGATGTTCGCACTCAGTTTTCGCGCGGCCTGAATTAGAAAGCCAGGCAGAAGAGACGGCAGAAGTCATAAAGAAAACTAATAAAACTAAAATAATGGCTCTGGTTTTTGTCAAACCGAAGGCAAGAATATACGTACTCAATCAACGGTGAGTGTACAGCATTTTATTTCATTTTGTACCTACAATATGTACACTTTCTATTAAAACTATAAGCTAAAGTAAATTAGCTATGCTTTACTAATAACAATAACTTGTGCAATAATACTCTTAAACTTTTAGCACTCAAATGAAGAAGTCAATTATTTTTATTGTGCTAATTCCCAAAGGAAAAATTCATGATGGAAACTTATTTAAATAAATTTAATTTTTAGAGAGAAGGCTTCTGCTTCAATAAATGCTTTACACGTGTAAATTCATTGAGCTTGCAAACTTGTTTTAGGGGATTGAATGTACTAAATATTACTTAAAAGTACTAGTTGTACACAACCTCTTTGATATGATACAGACAATCCCATGTAATTGTCATAAATTTCCACAGGAAAAATCCCAATTGATAAATCAAGTTGGAAACTTGTTGGTAAATCATCAGTATTTCATTGGTATGATATGTCAGACAAGACATGTTGGAAAATGAAAAGATAAAATAGACCAACTTGGAAAATGTAAGTTGCAAAACCATAAACCAATGAGCATAATTACTGACAATATTTGAATGCATTGTGTACAAAATTTCAAATTTTCAAAAATCAAAATTTGATCTAATGGCAAAAGTATTTCAGTATAATAGAGTGCAATGTAAATTGCATAGAACATTTTATGAACATGTTACTTTTGTACATTTAAGAAAAATAGCCACTAATTTGAAAGCTGTACTATAAAGTACAAATTCCAATACATTGCAGCATAACTCAAATGAAATTGCTTGATATAGTGCTCAAATACAGATCTAATAATTTGAACAAAATGTTGCTGCTCATATTATTCACTATACATAAATTAGTTTCCAATTGCTGGCTGATTTTTGCGAGTCATGACTTAATAATTTTCCAAGTAATACCCATTGGTATATGGTATTGTCAATGAGTATTCTCACTGATGCGAAAAAGGAAATATTGACAAAAATCAGTAAGCTAATTATAATTAATATATACATTGCAAGATTTGTGAAAGGAAATATCGTAATATTCCATTTTCTTGATCTCTTTTACACAGTAGTAGCCTCAAAAGCATGTTATATAATATAATTCTTATATTCTCTTACAACCAATGGAACTGCAAGGGATCTGTATGTAAAAAAGACAAAATAATTTCTCACTGGTTTTATTTAAATTTCTGCATATTTTGCACAAATTAATTGAGGTTTGGACTGCATAAATAGGGTATAACATGCTTTGCATAAACTTGTTATGCAACGTCAGTTGTGATTCATTTACATTTTATATCAAATACATAATATATAGTAGGATAGAGTTAATGTATGTCTGCAAGCCTTCAGCTTTTTTAAAAGTAATATTGATACTGGCTTATCAATAGTGCGGATCATAGATAGTAGTTACTCAGTAGTATTCAGTATTTCTCAAATACTTGTGTATTCGAAAAATTCTTTTATTTTTGTAAGTGTTTCGTTATGACACTCTGTTATGGTAGTGATTTTTGTTTGTTTTTATCCAAATTAATTATTCATGAATTTGACTAATATTCAGCATCCAGTATATTCATATTCAATTTTTTTAAATTAGCTGTTAGTTTTTAATATAAACCAATGCACTGTCTACACTGAAATGTATAAGATCAGACATACCATGCAACATGTAACTATGTACTCACACCAGCTTGCATTAACTTGTGGTATCCAAATTATGGGATATTTCCTTAACTCGCCTTAACTCGCTTTAACTCGCGCATTGAAATTTTGTGATTTTCCCTTAACTCGCCTTAACTCGCCTTAACTCGCCCAAACTCGCTGCGAGTTAAGGCGAGTTTAGGTCTCAGACTAGGCCTAGCTTTTCAACTATTTCTCTTCTTTCTTCCTCGTGCTCATCAATAGCTTCATCTATTGGAGATTGCCAGTACCATGGATGTTCAGAATTATCGGATTTTGATTCGGTGTCATGCTCACTTTCACTATTGGAATCGGATTCGCTATTATCGTCATCAGTTGATACATCGTGAGAACTTCTAACATTACTACAATCGTCTTCAATACTATACTCTCAACGGAATAACTATCCATGTTATCAGTCATTTTACACGAGTTGTTTTCCAAATGACGTCTCAAATTGAATGATCTTGAAAATACTTTACAACAATATGGGCACTGTTTCGAGCTAAACATGTGTACTCACCGGTCACATCAGACTAAAATAAAAACTAAACTATGCATTACACAAAACAATAGACAAAAGAAACTACATAATTACAAACACAATAAAATACACTACATTTCATTACTTTATACACAACATTGCATTACATTATTCATTACATCAAATCACATTACCTCACATCACATTACACCACAATACGTTGCAATACAAGTGCCTCACCTTATATACATTACACTACATCACATTACATTACACTACATTACCTTACCTCACCCTATATTACACTACATCACATCACATTACATTGCCTTACCCTACCTTACCCTACGTCACAATACATTAAAATGAATTTCATTACAATACATAACATCACATTGTACATTACATAACATAACATTACATCACATTGTTCGTCACATTACATTACAAACATTGTGCATTACACTACATTACATTACTTCAAAATCACATATACTACAATACATTGTATTATAGTAAACTACATAGCATTACACTTCTTTACACGACATAACACAACACTATACTAGATAACAGTACATGCATCACATCATATTACACTGCATTACACTAAATTGTACATTACATTATACATCACATTACACTATACATTTAATCAAGTTTAATCACTTCACATTGTCCATTACAATTAAAAAACAATTTGCAATACATTACATCAAAATACAATACACTTCAATACATGGTATATTGCATTACATGACATTGCACCACAATACAACACTAAACATTAAACCTTACAACATTTTTGCGGACAATTATCTGCCGTTATTCAGTACACATTCATATCAACCTCCCCCTCCCCCCCTCCACCCACCTACACACAGGCCACCCGACATACAGAAAACATGCATAATAACACAGGGTACCCAACATCAGCAACCCGACACCGCTATTATCATTCTATCCTCTCCCCACACCCACATTCCTTTCATTCCTTCTTCGCCGATGTACTTCGCTATAAACAACAAACTAAATACTTATACCTGGACTCCTATGCCAGTAAGACCATGATACGGTAAGTATTTACTCTCACTCTCACCCATTAACATATCGATTACACCATTACCATTATATTAATGGCATTCATTCCAGCATGTAGTCATTCTGTCTGCGCACGCCCAGAAAAATTCAAATTTGATTTTATTAACCGCTGACATGCGCCTGCACCGCGCGAACTCGTCTTTTTCCCGCTTCTTTTTAACAGTCCGGGAAAGTAGTCAAATTTGCGCACCTTGCAACGTCACGATGTAAACAACTGCTCGACCAATAAGATCGCAAGTTTCTTGTCTCCATAGTAACTATGGTTCTAGAACAAAATGGCTAACACGAGAGTCGTTCGAGGCGGTGGCGATTCGAAGAGTTTTGAGTCATATTTCTCTGTGAAAAATTAGCTAAAACACAACTGTAGTCATGAATTGACATCAAGGAATCCTCGGAGATGTTAACAATGTGCACAGGTGGAAATTATCCAGACTAAAGGCTACTTTTATGTCATTTCTCTTGCCGAACTGCCCTTTTACTATACATATAGGTCGAGGAATTCGACAAAAATCCTTCAATGTAAGTTTGTGAAGTGATTCTATAGAAAAATACCTTTATCAAAGAAAGGGAATAATGTATTTCGCAAAGATTCCTTCGGAATGTATCTGACTAAGCTAATCTTTTATCAAAAATTTCGAGTAATTTTGACAGTTGGTTCAAAAGTGTTCAAATCAATGAACTTTATACAATACAGAATGTTGTGACTGTACCGACAATTCGAACTGTTATTCATGTCATTTGTTAAGAACCTTTGAAATTACATGTAGTTCATGTGTCCAATAATCTTTAATAAACTCCAAGTCATTAGAAATCAGTGATGACTGGACCTTTGCTGGGTTGTAATTGAAACAACTAAATTTAATCACTGAAGATAAATTAAAAATATATTTGAACATTTGTATTCATCATGTGCTTGTTACATGTATAATGTATTTGTCATAATAAAATAGAAACTTGGAAACGTAGAATTAATAAGTGGTTTTCATAAAGTTTGTGAAACACTTTTTGTTCATATCACTTTCTAATTGTTTTGTTTTCAATTTTTTTATGCCTAAAATGTTGTTTCACAGTATGTGTTTATGAAAACCACTCTGTTACTGAAGTAATAAAATCTATTTATTGAAGCATGATCCTCTTTTCTCTGTTGTCTTTCTTTTCAAATCTAAAAACAAAAACACTTTATTTGAATCATATAGTTAAATCAGTAAATACAAATATATTTTACAATTATGTTGGGTTTATATCTTACTATTATATCTATTTCTCATACAAGTTGTTCTCAAAGTTAATACCTATTACAATCATTATATTAGTAAAATATGATAATTTGATTTAGTCCCCCCTTTTAGAAGTATTTAGAAAAAATATTTGGTAGTACACTATAGAGAATATGTACTCTAATGTCACACAGTTATTAACTCTTATTCCCAAATCAATTTCAAGTTCAGTTTCAATAATACTCCAATCACAAACATTATAGTAATAGTTTTGAAACATTAATACTGGTGTAAATGTTTGTTCTAGCAAACTTGATTGTTCATGTTGAATTAACTCTGAGGAATTGAGACAATGTCTACTGATACTGTACTGCTGACATCATTAATGGTCGAGTGATTTTACCTATTAGACCACTCTAGTAATTGTGGGAGCTAGCACAGTAACTTAGTAATAGTAGGGACCGCAGAGCATATTGAAAAGTGGGGGGCTGGCAATTGAAAATTAAGCATATTGAAAAGAGGAAAGTATAAGGTATTTGTATGCCTGTAGTAGTATTCAGCCTTAATCATATACATGTATGTATATAGCTATGCATAGCCATGCATATCCATTTGGGCTAGCATTAGACATGAACCAAGCATACTAGTATAACCAGAAGTACATAACTAGTTAATATGCACTATAACTCAGTTGTTTCTATTAGAGTTATAGGTGTTAGCTGGTATATTAAGTATATGGCATTCATTAGCCAGTATCCATGCATCTGTGGTTTTATAATTATTGCAATGATTAATATAATAACAATAAAATAATAATAGTAATAATAATTAATAATATTTATCAATACATTTCAGTGGCCCGCCGGGTACAATGTCTGAAATTGTTACACATATTATTGTCTACAACCAATCAAGTCCACTAAATTACACCAGTATTTTTGTCAAAAAAAACTTTAATGTTTGTGATAATAATTTTAGTGTCATGATATGTATTCATATATTAGTATCAGTGATTGCAAAAATAAATAGTTGAGCTAACTTATATACACCAGGCAGAAGGGCCATATTTCCATTTATTTTTTTGTGATCACTCAACTCTTCCTCGCTGACATTCAGTTAATAATATGTAATTCCTAGGGTTTTTGCTAGGTTTTTGTATAATCACTCAAATGCTATTCGAATCCATTGTTTAATTTTCATCTAAATTATATATCTACTGTATTAATATTAAAGTTCTTCCTATCAAAATAGATACCCAACTTTGTTTCACGACGGAAACTATATCATCAAAGGGTAAATCGTAGACGATTGAGAGTAGGGAGATAGAGTTTCATGTCTTTAAATACCGGTTTGCTTGAAACAAACATCTTGCCCACAAAAACTTCGACATGCCCACAAAAGCGACTACATACAATATAAACTATGATATCTCTAGTTTCTACCAGATTTTCCTGGAGGCCTAAGAAATTTCCGAACAATATGAAAACAACACAAATACATTACCTTTTGGAGTTTTCGCAGGTTCGTCTTGAAGCACAGTCGATAATAAACTTTCCATTTTCGTGATCTTCGCGCAGGTCTTGTGATATCACACGTTGCATATGAATAAATAAACTTTCTGGCTACAAGTTTACAGGGTTTTCTAGGTAAAAACTCTAAAAAAGAACAGAGTTTTCGGCTAGGAAACTTTACGAATAGCTACGAATGTAAATTTGCACCACAGGAGACTCGCGCCGCCAAGCTGTGACGTAGCAAGGTGCGCACATTTGACTACTTTCCCGGACTGTTTAAATCCAAATGTTTTCGCAAAAACGTAAACAATTAATCATGGCGAACTGTCAAAAGCGTTTTCAAATAATAGTTTTACTTACTTTACTCCTGTTTAATAGTATTTTTAGTAAGTCATAGGTCTCGTACTGGTTGTGTAGTGTGTGGAAAGAAAAAACAGGGTATTTCCAAAATTCTGACTTTTACAAGTCAGATTTTCCGACGTGTTTTGGTATTGAAATTGAAAAAGACAATGAAGGCCACATTTGCGAAACCTGCAGAAGAGCTGTCCAAGAGCATAGACGTCTCGGAAAATTTTTTTATCACGTTAGTATCATTTGGAAATCATTATAAAATTCACGGATATATTCATTTGCGAAAATTCTCAGGTAGGTTAATGTCTGGGTCTCAGATGATTTCAAAATGGCGGCCATAAAAGCTAAGGGGGTGGTCTATATTCAATAATTTTAACAATTTCACCTTAAAACATCATTAAGAATGTTTACGGTCAGCAAATAAACAAATTTTGTTTGCTGTTTCCATGGAAACGTGGAATGTGACCTTTGAACTCTAAGTTAAAGTAATTTTTAAAAACTGCCTCGTGAGGAAAGGAAAGGCTAAAAAATATGAAAATTTTAAAACGTAATGTTATTAATGTTCGGACAGGTATTACTGATCCAACTAGATATGATGTCCATTTTATCAGGAAACCTATTTTAGGACACATGAAATATGATACTTTCTAAATAACTTCGTAGTCAAAATTGTTGTGCACGATATCAAGTTGGACTGATAAGCACTAAGGTATGTTGTATTACTTCCACTAGTTTAAATCCAGATTGTTTTGCGCTTTGTTTCCCTCGCGAAGCTTTAAAACAAAATTCCTTAAAAAAGAGATCAAAGGTTAGGATTTGGTTTCCATGGTAACATTAATGCATCAAATCGTTAAGAATAACGAGATCTTTGAAACTGAATAGGAATTAGCAGTTCAATTTGATCCTAATAAAATTAAGGACTGATTGAATGTTCAATTGGGCGTGGTCCCATTCACCCAGGCATTAACCTTCCTGAGTTTTACAAATGTTATTTTTTTCAAATTTATTAGTTGGTAATTGCAAACATCAAATTAAAGGATCTGGACGACCTATAAAAGTCAAAAAGACTTTCACTTCAAAAACAGCAACCAATCCGTCTAAAACAGAATTAGTAAATCTCGAAGAAAATGTAAAGGTATTATCGGAAAGTAAGTCATTATCGCTTATTTTTAATTCACTTATCGCTGACAAATGTTTTAAATAAAGTTCATTCATCCATATCATATATTTATTACAATCACTGTTCATAAATAAGTGTATAAGTAAAAAAAAACAAAAAACAATGATATTTAAACTGCTACTGTTGATTAAAACAAATGATTAAATAAATATTTTTAAAAATTGATTTAGGGTGTGACTTAAAAAAGGAACTGGAAATAGTAAAAAGCATGATATAATAATCTCACTAATTTTCAGTGATTCGTTTCTTAAAAGAAGTGAACCTGGACTTATAATAAGTAAATAATTTTTGGTACTGATCTTAAGTGAAACTAAACTACTTTCCCTGTGAACCTATCTTTAAGTTATTGGCCCTTGATTCAAGTGAACTCTCTTTTTGCAGTGATATAAGTACCTCTAGATAGGACACAGCTACATCACATGTCTTGTCGTGTTTCATTTCTTCAATTCGACTATATAAATCCATCATAGTTAAAAGACAAACACCAGGATCTGAAGTATTGCCCAACATAGTATGAGTCTTGCCTGCTCCAGTCGCTCCGTAGGCAAACACGGTACAATTTTACCCTTCCTGAACACCATCAACGATATTTTTGGTTGTGTTTTGAAAAACTTCCATCGTTGTCGATTTGTCATCAAATACTCGATCAAAGATGAACTTCAAATCTTTTATTGCTTTTTATTTCAAATTTTATCATATTTTTGTTGTTGGTATTATATTAAAATATTAGTGATATGGTCTATAACCGGAAGTGTGTATATTTGTTGAATAAATCGTTCAAATAAACAATGATCAGCTTTCTCTTTGTAATTATGTTTTTATTCATAGCTCAAGTGCTCAGAACAGATTTGAATAAGTGCAATATAAGCCTTATTATTATTGTAATGAAGAATAATGTGTATCCCTAAAGTACAATACATTCTTCCGTAGGTTTTTATGGCGAGTTTTGTTATCATAATAAGATATCATGCTATTGATTATTCGTATACCGAGCTTTATGTACATTAACAAATTTCATTCATTCTGACGAATATGATTCCGAAACGTCAGAAAATAAGTTCTCTAATCTTTTACGGTGTATAATTTACATTTTTCAACTACATATATTGCTAGCCGATTAAATGTCGCGTCTCACATTTTAGTAAAACAAATAACATAAATTCTTCTTCTATTATAATGAATTATATAATATCCAACTACAAAATAAGTGAAATATCATTACTGTCAGGCTCTTCGTCTAGTTTGGGAGAATTTGTACAGCTCACCCCTTCGTATTGACCACAAGCAGGAGAACAATCCAGTCCCAGTGCATCCAATCCCATTTTCCCAGTCAAAAATAAGGCCAATCCCAGCTCCCATTTTACCCCTTCAGGACCCTCTTGTGATTATTACAGATAACACATGTTTTTGTCTGATCAGACCACATCATATACCTCATAGGAAAAAAAATGTTTTTTATTTATCGTATCTTATGCATAAAAAAACATATATGCAATGCAATATGATTTGGTCAAAGCATGATTTTTATACTCACCTTAATTATAACCTGAATATGTTAATACATCTTCGTAAACTGCGCACACTACATAATGAACTTGATGATATAAAGAATCAGTATTTAGTAATAGTAAAGCCTAGTAAGGCTAGCACTATAACGAGATACAAAGATACAAAGATACAAGCATATCAGATGTCAAAGCTGAAATACGATCTATGTCAATGTCACGGCATTCAGGCATTTGCAATGTTTTGGAGTTCTGTTTGACGTTTTGTATCTTTGTACCTTTGTATCTCGTTATAGGACTTATATAGTGCAAGCCGAAAACTTTTGTCAAGATAGGAGTGCTGTTTATATTATATTACTTATTTTGATTTGTTGATTTCTATATTTTCGTTCATTTTGATATGCTTTGATTATCCAGAGCTGTAATCAGTCAGAGTAACTAACCGTAAAAACCAGACGTGATTGAAATTTTTATACAATAACAAAGCAGTTATCTTCACCAATCTTGCAGAACAGAATCTTTGACTGAGTGTGTTACATTGCTAGTTTTGTAAAATCATGTACTGCAAGGAACACTTATTCACTTTTTATTAAGCGTATTATCTTTTTTTAAATATTAATTATTCTCCCCCGCAGCCGTTTTTAGCTTTTTGTGGTAGAGAAAAGAAGCATTACGCGGGGGAGACTAGTCAGTTGCTGTTTTCCGTAGGCTTGTACTATAATGATATATACAAAGATACAACATATATACGTAGTCGAACTCAGATTATGCCCTTTATGTAGCTAATATGTCGGCTCTGTTAGCCCATGGTTCGACAACAACGGGAACAACAGCAGCAATAACACAAAACAAATTATATAAGTATAAAAGTGGATCGATATAACTCAATGCCCATTCCCAGGTGATAACGATCCCTGCAACCAAGTTCAACTCGGTAAATTACAGTTCAACAAACTTCAAAGATATTGTTTTTTCAAGGATGACGAAACCGCAAAGAATGTCGCATGATAATGCAATACTGAGACAGGGTCAAAGATGTTCTGCAAGATTGGTGAAGGTAACTGCTTTGTTATTGTATAAATATTTCCCCCGCGTCTGGTTTTTACGGTTAGTTACTCTGACTGATAATCAAAGGATATCAAAATGAACGAAAATAAAGAAATCAACAAATGAAAATAAGTAATAACAAATAAATAACACTTCTATCTTGACAAAGAGTTTTCCGGCTTGCACTATAACGAGATACAAAGATACAAAACGAGATACAAGACACTAGTGCAAATGCCTGAATGCCGTGACATTGACATAGATCGTATTTCAGCTTTGAAATCTGATATGCTTGTATCTTTGCAGTATATTGCTATCTCGTTATAGTGCAAGCCATTAAGTAAAAGCAATTGATTTGATAAAAACTGCATAGGATTAGATATTCGGCCGAGAGGGAGAGACAGTAAACTGACCAAAGTATAAGAATGAATTGATTGCGAATCCGCGTTATTTCTAGACAGTGAATGAAATGAACAAGTTAAGGCCCATTTAAGGTCCGTTTACACTAGCAATTTTGTCGCGCGACAAGAGCTGCGATTTTATCGCGATTTTATCGCAGATTTGTCAACGCTACTTTGAACATGCTCGAAATTTAGTGCAATTTGCTGCGATTTTCTGTCTCCTCAATTCGAACGTATTCGAAATTGCGGCGACAAATCTGCGATAAAATCGCCATTGAAAACGCCGCTCTTGTCGCGCGACAAAATTGCTAGTGTAAACGGGCCTTTACACTAGCAATTGTGTCGCGCGACAAGAGCTGCCATTTTAATGGCGATATCTATCGCAGATTTGTCAATGCTTCTTTGAACATGTTTTAAATGTCGTTTCCATGTTGTGCTCAAATTGCCGTGAAAGCCGGTCACAAAAATAAACTCGTTTTTGCCGTCTTCCCCTCTTGGGACTTTTTGGGACTTTTTAGATGTTGTATAGTAAGGCATATAATTCTTAGTGGAAAACCGTTGAGAAACGTTCTGTTGCAATTAGTGGCAGGTTGAGGTCAATATTTTCGTAGATTGACTGGACTAATTATGCATTTTAATTAATCAATAAAAAGTAAGATAAATATTATTTCTAGAGATAATATTGAAAACTGTATCTAAATAAAAAAAATGCGGTGGCAAAACAGAAAGAATCTCATGTGTGGGATTGAATCGAAAAGCGGGTCAAACTAAAGAATAAAGTTCAGCTAGTGTTTTGTTTTTCGTTTTGCAATTTTTGTTTACTCTGCGAGACAGCTTTTTTTCTAGGATATAATCTTAGATATTAAAGTGGAGCTTTATTTATAAAACGCTGGAGCGAAGTTTATGTTCGTATATTGAAGCGGTAATTTGCATAAATTTTCTAGTCGTGGTCTAAATTAAAACACGAAAATCCTCATTTTCTCGAAAAGCAAATAGTTTTTGAAGAACAAAAATTTGCCAGAGTTCTAACCTCCCTAGGGCCTATTGATATACAAAAAATAAAGAAAATCGTTTTTTTTCATATCTGCTGAGACAGTCTCTGTTAAGATCAATATGTCGCTGCTTCTAGTGCTCTTGTGCTCCAAGAATCCAACGTCTATTCAGTTTTAGGGAAAATCGTGCAGTTGGCTAAAATGCCAGTCTGGCTGCTAACGATCAAAAATGTTCGTTTTGTGATAACTTGAAAGCATGAAACTTGACCTGACTACTAAGTTCACCAAGGCGATCACTTTGTGATATGGGGCCATTCAAAATAAGCGCTTGAAACCGAGTACTGCGCATGCCCTAGAATAGGTGTACATGGAAGCGAGGCTTAAACAAAAATTAACTGATCTAATCTTCATCTATATTGAAGTATCTTAACGGAAAGAGGTAAGTTCATGTTTTAGGTTTTCCCCGAAAGTCGTCACGTGATTGGTCACGTGACTGAGAGGTGGACGTACAATATATTTGTAACCATTGTTATCATATGACCCGTATCTTGCCCGGCGCGCGCTCTTAAGAAAACCTTCGGAAAAAAAGTCACGTGATGGGGTCCGTACGGCTTTTTCACCTGGTCCGTACAAACACGTACGGACCCGCTACACGAAATGGCTTCCTCAATCAATCAAACTATAAATTAAAACAAATTGGGTCATATGCGCTCGGTCCGTACGTGATGACCGCGAGCCAAATATTTTCCCGTACGGCCCTCTCACTCAGTCAATAAGTACTTATTTTATTAAGACAAAGAAGAACAAAGTTTTTGTCTTTTTTGTCTTTCCAACAATTTATTTTTCTTTCTATTCACTTAATTTTTTTTTAAATTCCCACTTTTTTTTCTGTGTGGATTTGTTATTGCTTAGCTTTTAATTTTGAACGTCTTTTTATCGTTTTTAGTTTCGCTTCAACGTTCCTGTACAATATAACACCCTGAATATAATATATTATACCCACAATTCCTTTATATCTTGAAATGATCATTCGCTTATTTGGACAACTTATTTTAAATGGTGTTCACCCGGAAAATGCTATCTTAAGACTTACGTCATTGTAGAAAATTGTAGACTATTACGCAAAGCCAACACCCATATTCAGAAGTTTAGCGAAGTAGAACACAACAGCTGGAAACTTGGCGAGCATTTTTACTACTTAATCAAATTTTATCAAAGATTTTGACCACAAAAGGCTATTTCTCGGTGCAAGCTGACTTGTGTTAAGGTATGTTTGATATTTAGATCGAAATATGTAAGCTCTGCTGTGAGTTGTTTTACTATTAAGATCTATTAACATATAAACCTATTATATCCAGACTCCATAATTAATACGTATGATCGTCGTAAACAACTATATAGTGGTATTTATGAAATGTACTTTAGTATACTGATATACCACTATCACACTGCAGTCTGTTATTGATATAAGTTAATTGTAGAAATATATTACATAAATCTGTGAGACACTGCAGATTCATTTCATCATTTATTGATGAGTTTAGTTTTTGACTCGCATGGTTGAATGGTTCTTTTAAAAAGAGGTCGCTAGCTAATATACTCTATCTAAGGTTCTGTTCGGTTTATAACAAGTCAATGATAAACTGGCAAACAAACTACCTGTTTTTCAAGCCTATCTTTTTCAACTTCTTTGAAACCAGCAAACAGTATTATAACCATATATACTTTGACTTACTGTCCCACGATAAATAATTTTCTCACTAGTTTCCTCACCACATCAAGTCTCAAGTTCGTTTGTTTGCAATAATTACAAATTATGGCTTGTTAAGGACGTTCGCGGGAAAAAGCAAAGTAACTGTCAATTTCCTGAGACTTTGCCAGTTGACCAAACTAAATTTCACATCAAATAAGCTAAAAATAATTGGGGGTTACCGTTGTTGTTTTCGAGCAAAATGGCCTCAAAGTCGGCATTTTTCGCAAGCTGCGTGACGGAATGTCTTGGTGGCAAAAACAAGAAAGAAAAATTAGTAAAAAATGCCAGTCATAATAAAATAAGGCCACAAAATGTTTTTGAAACTCATAATATTTGGAAATAAAGCGATTTTTTGACATTAAACGAGAAAATAAATACCTTTTTAGGATAAAAAGACCGTACGTCTCGAACAAAATGGCCGCTTTTTGTCGATTTCGAGGGCTTAAAAAAAACTGAAAAAAGCCGATTTTCTGTGGGTGTCAATTTTATTCAAAAACTAAACGAAGACTTGATTTTAGTAGTAAGTTCGATGCGACATTCTTTGCGGTTTCGTCATCCTTGAAAAAACAATATCTTTGAAGTTTGTTGAACTGTAATTTACCGAGTTGAACTTGGTTGCAGGGATCATAACGATCATCGTTATCACCTGGGAATGGGCATTGAGTTATATCGATCCACTTTTATACTTATATAATTTGTTTTGTGTTATTGCTGCTGTTGTTCCCGTTGTTGTCGAACCATGGGCTAACAGAGCCGACATATTAGCTACATAAAGGGCATAATCTGAGTTCGACTACGTATATATGTTGTACGTATCTTTGTATATATCATTATAGTGCAAGCCTATACGCAAAACAGCAACTGACTAGTCTCCCCCGCGTAATACTTCTTTTCTCTACCACAAAAAGCTAAAAACGGCTGCGGGGGAGAATAATTAATATTTTAAAAAAGATAATAAGCTTAATAAAAAGTGAATAAGTGTTCCTTGCAGTACATGATTTTACAAAACTATCTTGAAATGATCATTCGCTTTGGACAACTTATTTTAAATGGTGTTCACCCGGAAAATGCTATCTTAAGACTTACGTCATTGTAGAAAAATGTAGACTTTGACGCAAAGCCAACACCCATATTCAGAAGTTTAGCGAAGTAGAACACAACAGCTGGAAACTTGGCGAGCATTTTTACTATATAATCAAATTTTATCAAAGATTTTGACCACAAAAGGCTGTTTCTCGGTGCAAGCTGACTTGTGTTAAGGTATGTTTGATATTTAGATCGAAATATGTAAGCTCTGCTGTGAGTTGTTTTACTATTAAGATCTATTAACATATAAACCTATTATGTCCAGATTCCATAATTAATACGTATGATCGTCGTAAACAACTATATAGTGGTATTTATGAAATGTACTTTAGTATACTGATATACCACTATCACACTGCAGTCTGTTATTGATATAAGTTAATTGTAGAAATATATTACATAAATCTGTGAGACACTGCAGATTCATTTCATCATTTATTGATGAGTTTAGTTTTTGACTCGCATGGTTGAATGGTTCTTTTAAAAAGAGGTCGCTAGCTAATATACTCTATCTAAGGTTCTGTTCGGTTTATAACAAGTCAATGATAAACTGGCAAACAAACTACCTGTTTTTCAAGCCTATCTTTTTCAACTTCTTTGAAACCAGCAAACAGTATTATAACCATATATACTTTGACTTACTGTCCCACGATAAATAATTTTCTCACTAGTTTCCTCACCACATCAAGTCTCAAGTTCGTTTGTTTGCAATAATTACAAATTATGGCTTGTTAAGGACGTTCGCGGGAAAAAGCAAAGTAACTGTCAATTTCCTGAGACTTTGCCAGTTGACCAAACTAAATTTCACATCAAATAAGCTAAAAATAATTGGGGGTCACCGTTGTTGTTTTCGAGCAAAATGGCCTCAAAGTCGGCATTTTTCGCAAGCTGCGTGACGGAATGTCTTGGTGGCAAAAACAAGAAAGAAAAATTAGTAAAAAATGCCAGTCATAATAAAATAAGGCCACAAAATGTTTTTGAAACTCATAATATTTGGAAATAAAGCGATTTTTTGACATTAAACGAGAAAATAAATACCTTTTTAGGATAAAAAGACCGTACGTCTCGAACAAAATGGCCGCTTTTTGTCGATTTCGAGGGCTTAAAAAAAACTGAAAAAAGCCGATTTTCTGTGGGTGTCAATTTTATTCAAAAACTAAACGAAGACTTGATTTTAGTAGTAAGTTCGATGCGACATTCTTTGCGGTTTCGTCATCCTTGAAAAAACAATATCTTTGAAGTTTGTTGAACTGTAATTTACCGAGTTGAACTTGGTTGCAGGGATCATAACGATCATCGTTATCACCTGGGAATGGGCATTGAGTTATATCGATCCACTTTTATACTTATATAATTTGTTTTGTGTTATTGCTGCTGTTGTTCCCGTTGTTGTCGAACCATGGGCTAACAGAGCCGACATATTAGCTACATAAAGGGCATAATCTGAGTTCGACTACGTATATATGTTGTACGTATCTTTGTATATATCATTATAGTGCAAGCCTATACGCAAAACAGCAACTGACTAGTCTCCCCCGCGTAATACTTCTTTTCTCTACCACAAAAAGCTAAAAACGGCTGCGGGGGAGAATAATTAATATTTTAAAAAAGATAATAAGCTTAATAAAAAGTGAATAAGTGTTCCTTGCAGTACATGATTTTACAAAACTATCTTGAAATGATCATTCGCTTTGGACAACTTATTTTAAATGGTGTTCACCCGGAAAATGCTATCTTAAGACTTACGTCATTGTAGAAAAATGTAGACTTTGACGCAAAGCCAACACCCATATTCAGAAGTTTAGCGAAGTAGAACACAACAGCTGGAAACTTGGCGAGCATTTTTACTACTTAATCAAATTTTATCAAAGATTTTGACCACAAAAGGCTATTTCTCGGTGCAAGCTGACTTGTGTTAAGGTATGTTTGATATTTAGATCGAAATATGTAAGCTCTGCTGTGAGTTGTTTTACTATTAAGATCTATTAACATATAAACCTATTATGTCCAGATTCCATAATTAATACGTATGATCGTCGTAAACAACTATATAGTGGTATTTATGAAATGTACTTTAGGATACTGATATACCACTATCACACTGCAGTCTGTTATTGATATAAGTTAATTGTAGAAATATATTACATAAATCTGTGAGACACTGCAGATTCATTTCATCATTTATTGATGAGTTTAGTTTTTGACTCGCATGGTTGAATGGTTCTTTTAAAAAGAGGTCGCTAGCTAATATACTCTATCTAAGGTTCTGTTCGGTTTATAACAAGTCAATGATAAACTGGCAAACAAACTACCTGTTTTTCAAGCCTATCTTTTTCAACTTCTTTGAAACCAGCAAACAGTATTATAACCATATATACTTTGACTTACTGTCCCACGATAAATAATTTTCTCACTAGTTTCCTCACCACATCAAGTCTCAAGTTCGTTTGTTTGCAATAATTACAAATTATGGCTTGTTAAGGACGTTCGCGGGAAAAAGCAAAGTAACTGTCAATTTCCTGAGACTTTGCCAGTTGACCAAACTAAATTTCACATCAAATAAGCTAAAAATAATTGGGGGTCACCGTTGTTGTTTTCGAGCAAAATGGCCTCAAAGTCGGCATTTTTCGCAAGCTGCGTGACGGAATGTCTTGGTGGCAAAAACAAGAAAGAAAAATTAGTAAAAAATGCCAGTCATAATAAAATAAGGCCACAAAATGTTTTTGAAACTCATAATATTTGGAAATAAAGCGATTTTTTCACATTAAACGAGAAAATAAATACCTTTTTAGGATAAAAAGACCGTACGTCTCGAACAAAATGGCCGCTTTTTGTCGATTTCGAGGGCTTAAAAAAAACTGGAAAAAGCCGATTTTCTGTGGGTGTCAATTTTATTCAAAAACTAAACGAAGACTTGCTTTTAGTAGTAAGTTCGATGCGACATTCTTTGCGGTTTCGTCATCCTTGAAAAAACAATATCTTTGAAGTTTGTTGAACTGTAATTTACCGAGTTGAACTTGGTTGCAGGGATCGTTATCACCTGGGAATGGGCATTGAGTTATATCGATCCACTTTTATACTTATATAGTTTGTTTTGTGTTATTGCTGCTGTTGTTCCCGTTGTTGTCGAACCATGGGCTAACAGAGCCGACATATTAGCTACAAAAAAGGCATAATCTGAGTTCGACTACGTATATATGTTGTATCTTTGTATATATCATTATAGTACAAGCCTACGCAAAACAGCAACTGACTAGTCTCCCCCGCGTAATGCTTCTTTTCTCTACCACAAAAAGCTAGAAACGGCTGCGGGGGAGAATAATTAATATTTAAAAAAAGATAATACGCTTAATAAAAAGTGAATAAGTGTTCCTTGCAGTACATGATTTTACAAAACTAGCAATGTAACACACTCAGTCAAAGATTCTGTTTTGCAAGATTGGTGAAGATAACTGCTTTGTTATTGTATAAAAATTTCAATCACGTCTGGTTTTTACGGTTAGTTACTCTGACTCATTACAGCTCTGGATAATCAAAGGATATCAAAATGAACGAAAATAACGAAATCAACAAATGAAAATAAGTAATAACAAATAAATAACACTTCTATCTTGACAAAGAGTTTTCCGGCTTGCACTTTAACGAGATACAAAGATACAAAACGTCAAACAGAACGTCAAGACACTTGCAAATGCCTGAATGCCGTGACATTGACATAGATCGTATTTCAGCTTTGAAATCTGATATGCTTGTATCTTTGCAGTATATTGCTATCTCGTTATAGTGCAAGCCATTAAGTAAAAGCAATTGATTTGATAAAAACTGCATAGGATTAGATATTCGAAGAGGGAGAGACTCTAAACTGACCAAAGTATAAGAATGAATTGATTGCGAATCCGCGTTATTTCTAGACAGTGAATGAAATGAACAAGTTTAAGGCCCGTTTAAGGTCCGTTTACACTAGCAATTTTGTCGCGCGACAGAGAGCTGCGACTTCAAAGGCGATTTTATCGCAGATTTGTCAATGCTACTTTGAACATGCTCTAAATTTAGTGCAATTTGCTGCGATTTTCTGTCTCCTCAATTCGAACGTATTCGAAATTGTGGCGACAAATCTGCGATAAAATCGCCATTGAAAACGCCGCTCAGGTTGTGCGACAAAATTGCTAGTCTAAACAGTTCTTTACACTAGCAATTGTGTCGCGCGACAAGAGCTGCCATTTTAATGGCGATATCTATCGCAGATTTGTCAATGCTTCTTTGAACATGCTCTAAATTTAGTGCAATTTGCTGCGACTTTCTGTCTCCCAAATTCGAGCGTATTCGAAATCGCAGCTCTTGACGCGCGACAAAATTGCTAGTATAAACGGGCCTTTACACGCTCTTAGACATGACAGTTTTGCATAATCTATTTTATTCATTTATTTATTATTTATTTCTCTGTCGACACGTCTATGTATCTATTCATTTATTCGCTACAATATACTTCCAAATACAATTGAATGAAAATAATTTATACTATAATAAAGCAAGACACGGTAATAATGATTAAACGTAAATTAAAATGTCATATTCTGTAGTGATCATACTTCAATATAGTAAATATGATATTGTCTAAAACGTTCTTCTAAAAGCTTTGAGCTGAATGATTCTGTAACGGCAGATAAGGGGTTCAAGATAGAAGATATTTTAAATGCTAAGGGAGTACATCTCAACCTCCCACCTTTTTTAAGTAGTCAAGGTCAGTTTGACATTAAACAAGTGAAACAGACCAATCTATTGCTAAAGTAAGAATACATGTAGAGAGGGTTATTAGGAGACTGAAAGAATTTCATATATTTGACTCTAATTTGTCTCTTTCATCATTAGGTTCCATAAATCAAATCTACACTGTAATATGTTTACTTGTTAACTTTCAGGGGCCTATAGTAAAGGACACATCTCCAGGAAAAAAAAAGTTAATTACAACAATAATAATACTTTTCTATCTTATTTAAATAAAATTATATTTATTATATTAATTTAAAGTCATAAGCAAATGCAAAATTTGCAGAACATATGTCAATCAAATTGAAGATTAATGAATGCATGCTGTATTTATCTGTGAAACAAAACTAAATATTCACAATTTGTCTAATTCTGCATTTTTTTATATCCAAAGTAATCATGGATATATATTATATATATTATTGGAGCAGAACAGTGTGATTTATGGTGTTCATTTCTTGATCAGACACCTTAATTATACCATTATCCAGTCAGATGTTTTGAGTGCACTCTCATATTGGCCAAAAATTAGACCATTAAATTTATAATTACAATAACTATACAACTATTACTATAGTGGAGTCAATTAGAGTACAAACATTAAAAGCTTGAAACATAAATAGTACTAAATTGTGATATTTTATGCTAATTCTGTTGTTTTGTATTGTTTAATTAGCACTATTTAGTACTAATTAGTACTACCCGTTTCATGGGTATAATGTTTGTACTATATAATGTTTGCACTCTATCTTCAAAAAATATTGCTAATTAACCAACAAAATAATATTGTGCAAACAAATCCACTGAAATGTTTCCTTAAATTATATGCATGTATACCCACATTGATATTGCATAGAGTGAAGCAAATAAACCCATGAATTAGATTGATTGGACTTAATACACCATGTATAGACAGACTTATCTATATCATTCCAATGTATTATTTTCTGGCTAAGTATGTAACACTTTTGCTATATATTACTAGACTAATTTGTTTCACAGGTTTATCTTCGCTCTAAGTAGTATCAATTGAGTCTAAATTATTATCAATATATTTTAATCAATTTCCAATCTTAATTGTTTTAAAATACAATCTGTATTTATTAGTAATATTAATATTTGATATTTATTTAATTATTTAAATAATGTGTAAAAAAAAAGTTATCTAACTTATCCTTTGCAGACTGAAAGAAATCTTTATCAAAATAAATTCTTTCACAAAAAAATGTTGTTTCATTAATAAAACTAAAAAAGTCACACCATTCAACACCAGTTAGGCCTAGCTGGCATTGAACTTGATAATGGTAGTCATGGTTTCTTTTCAGTGCTAACTTGTTTGTGAAAGGATCTCTTGTTACATAATGTACATTAGAAAAATCAACTGAGCCTTCCTTGGGAACTTTTATTTCCAACAGTCCAATGGGATTAAGTCCTTCATTTCTGGCCTTGATGTTAAAGACCTTGCGATCTGGGGAACAACCAAGCCAAGGAGACTTAGGATTGATTACCAAGCCAGATGGATAGATATTTACAAGGCCAGCCATAGCAATATTTGCATAAACCATGGCTGCCTCTGACTCCAGTTCTATACCTCTTTTCATGTTTGCAGTTAAAACCTGTCGAGAGGGATTTAGTTGGTGCACAAGGTTTTCAAAATTAGTAACCCGCTTCGCACAAAGCCCAAACTTACTAGCTGTTATTCTCTTTTTACGCAGAAGGTGCCAAAGAGTATTAGAACTTTGTTTCAATGTTTTCTTTTCAATATCAACTGATATGTCTCTAGTGACATTAAGAGACTCTAGCTCTGCTTGCTTATCTTTGTACAGGCAGACATTGACATTATTTACAAATTGGAGACCTGAGTTCTCCAGTGGCAGGTCAGGATATGTAGCAAAAAGGTCATTTAATACATATTCATTTGATAACTTTTGTTGGTGTGCAAGTGTGCAACCTTTAGGTACACTTCCAAATTTAGAGACAACATAGCTAGTATTTTCAATATCGGATGGGTTTGGAGCTAGTGATTTTATCAATGGTTCAGGCACTATCCCTTCAAAGTGCCCATTAGTAAGTACTTGATATGATGTGCATGGTGAGTATAAAGTAGACTTGATGTACTTGGTATAATCAGCGGTCAGTTGTGGTTTCTTTACCATTACATCTTGGATTTGTTTAGGTTCAATCTTTTTGCTTCTAGGCACACTCCACCTTTGTGGCATGCTAGTACATGCTAGATCATCTGGAAGGCTTTCGAAGTACTTGTGCATCCTGACATTTGCTTTGAATAGCCTTCAACTTCAGTAAAGGTCAGATTGGGGAACGAAGTCAAATCCGAAGTGAAGTCGACTGTGCCTAAATTTAAGACAATTTTAAATGATAAATTATCATAATTAACGATAAAAAAACTTTCAACCATGTCTTTACTTTTATATTTGCATATCGAAATGAAATTTACTTTTATTGAAATTGCAAACTTTGAAAACAAATTACTGCCGACATGTAGTGGTGCGAGAAATCTCGCAATAATCGAAAAACATTCGGTAAAATGAGACGTAATATTTCATTTTTAAGTATGTAAAAATTCACTTTTGAGTTTACAACTCCTTCATTTTCTTTATATAATGAAAAAAGCATATACTAATACGCTATGTCAAGAATTTTGAAGCTCTAAAATAGCGAGGAAGAAGATAAAACGAGTACTTTTCGGACTACTTACCTTTCGCGGCCGCCATTTTGAATGATGTTTACATCGGCGGAGGACGTCAAAAAACCCAGATAATGTGTATTTTGAAGTCAAAAATAAACGGCCAAGTACATAAAACGAAAGATGTGTATAACTTTGGTAACCTTGAAGACTCAATAGCATGAGAAATATCAAAAAAGAGAAAAATACGATATTTAACGAGCAGGCGACTTTGTTTTTGTTTTGATAATTTTATATTTCCCGCCGAACGTCGATGCCCTTCAAAATCTCGTTGCTATGCGGTATCCAGGCACGTGACCAAGTCCTGCATAGGGCCTATTGGGACTTTTTATATGTTGTAAGGCATATAATTCTTAGTCGAAAACCGTTGAGAAACGTTCTGTTGCAATTAGTGGCAGGTTGAGGTCATTATTTTCGTAGATTGACTGGACTAATTATGCATTTTAATTAATCAATACAAAGTAAGATAAATATTATTTCTAGAGATAATATTGAAAACTGTATCAAATAAAAAAAATACGGTGGCAAAACAGAAATAATCTCATGTGTTGGATTGAATTGAAAAGCGGGTCAAACTAAAGAATAAAGTTCAGCTAGTGTTTTGTTTTTCGTTTTGCAATTTTTGTTTACTCTGCGAGGCAGCTTTTTTCTAGGATATAATCTTAGATATTAAAGTTGAGTTTTATTTATAAAACGCTGGAGCGAAGTTTATGTTCGTATATCGAAGCGGTAATTTGCATAAATTTTCTAGTCGTGGTCTAAAACACGAAAATCCTCATTTTCTCCAAAAGCAAATAGTTTTTGTAGAACAAAAAATTGCCAGAGTTCTAACCTCCCTATGGCCTATTGATATGCAAAAAAAATAAAGAAAATCGTTTTTTTTCATATCTGCCGAGACAGTCTCTGTTAACATCAATATGTCGCAGCTTCTAGAGCTCTTGTCGCATATCACTAGGCTCCAAGAATCCAACGTCTATTCAGTGTTAGAGAAAATCGTGCAGTTGGCTAAAATGAATTATTAATTAATGAACAGCAGTTTTCCATAAGAGAGTGAGGTTCTCAGTTTGGTCATATCATAGTTTACAATTGGACTGCGTCAACTTGCTCAAGTACAGCTGATAAAGTAAGTTTCAGCTTTGCTCTGTTAATATGAGGTGAAGTCTACCAAGGCCTGCCTAGAATCCTTATAAAGTCGCTTAAAATCTCCCAAATACGCCCAAAATCGCGTAAAAACGTATAAAATCGCATTCTAATTTAAAAATTGCCCAAAAGTGCTCTTTCTTTTCCCGTAATTTTGCTTAATGTACTGTAATTACAATACCCAGATTAGTTTTGATGGGAAGATTAAGTTTCAAAGTAGTAAATTATAATATAGTCAATTGTAGAAAACATATTTTTCTATAATGCCTTAAGCTTAAGGACGTTCGACACACGTTTTGTGTCAAAACATCGCTTTATTTCCAAATGTTATGAGTTTCAAAAACATTTTATAGCCTTCTTTTATTATGACTGGCATTCTTTACTAATTTTCTTTCTTGTTTTTGCCACCAAGACATTCCGTCACAATGCTTGCAAAATTGCTGAAATTGCCGACTTTGAGGCCATTTTGCTCGAAAACAACGACGGTGACCCCCAATTATTTTTAGCTTATTTGATGTGTCTAATTCAGTTTGATCAACCGGCAAAGTCTCAGGAAATTGACATTTACTTTGCTTTTTCCCGCCAACATCCTTGAAAACATGGTGTCACATGAAAAAAGAACATTAGTAATTTAGTAAGAGAGAAATAATTACTGTAAGAAAGAGTTGCCGCTTCTTTTGTCTTTTAATTAAAATGGTATGATTTGCTTAGTACGTTCATGTTACATTTCTCCTTTCATCTATTTAATTTTAGACTGATCCAGAAGTGAACGATGCATGCGAAATACATTGCAATTGCCCTTATTTTAGTGTTTGCCATGATTGGCAACGCCATTGGTGAGTATAGAGTGATTTTTCATCGTCCGTGAAAAATAGTACGCATAATAGAGACCCTGTTTGTAAATAATGATTTACCAAAAATAAATTACAAAAGAGTAATCCTAAATCCTCAATTGGTCCTAAATGATCAATAATCCATATCCCTGCCTTTAAAACCCTAATAATCCATAATCCTAAAACCCTGACAGGGCGTCATATTACACTGTATTACCTGTTGAAAAGCATGAAAATATATATATATATACAGTCATTTGCAAAAATTCTGACCGTACAAGTATATAAGTATATAAGTATATAGGTATATAGATATGTAGGTAATTCTGCCTTAAAACGCTCCAATTCTTTCCAGACTTTATTCAATGACATGTAGTAAGCATCATTGAAGTATTATGGGTGGTTCTGATAGTACCAAGAGCGCATAAAAGCACTCAAGGGCATAAATAAACATTACCCACAATTCACCCGATATACTTGGATGCGGTCAGAATTTTTGCAAACGACTGTATATATATATATATTTTTTAATTGTAAACGCAATAAGATTTTATAATTGCGTTCTAAAAACTTTTATTATTACTATTATTATTATTATTATTATTATTATGAAAAACAATTTTATTTTCAAAATTATTGCATAGCTATAGACTATGACGATCAAAGAATTTGTTATATAAGCAGGTTACGAAAATCACTGAAGTTTCTTTTTTTTTTTTTTTTACAGCATAACGCGCCTTACCGTGGCGCCCAATTATATTTTTGTACACGTTAGCTTAGCATTCAAACGTTTCTCGATCTTTTCAAATTATTTGCGACACCTTTTCAAATTTAAACATCCTGGGAGGTTTTTCATCCACTTATAAACTTCACTCTTGTCTACGCTTTGAACATTTCAAAGTGTTTACCGTTTGACACTCGGCATGTCTTTTATATTATACAATTCATGAATATTTAATGAGCAATTGAAAAAAGAATAACTAATATACTTTCTATATTAAAATACAAATTGGTTTGACTCTGGCTTGATCATCAGTGATTCGTTATAATGTATCACACGCAGGTTTGAATTTACAATAATATTTTAGGTATAGCAATAAGATCATTTCCTGAATTTTCATCAAGTTCAGAGTGCCATGCCTCTAGAAATAATCTCTTGTGCCAGTTTCCTTCCCTATTTACAATTTTAGTAGCATTAAATTTAAACTCGTGGCCTTCGTTGTTTGCATGTTGGGCAATTTTTGAGGATGGGTGGTTGTTAACTATTGCTCTCTTGTGTTCTTGGACTCTGGTTTTTAGAGCTCTTTTGTTTGGCCGTAGTACACGTAGTGACAATCATTGCAGTCGATCTTGTATACTACCGCGCTTAAACAATATTCAAACCCGCGCGTGATAAATTATAACGAATCACTCAGTTGTAACGATCACTGATGAAGGTCTATAAGTATAGATCGAAACGTCTGAATAAATTTAACCAAAATCAGGCAAGAGTCAAACCAATTTGTATTTTAATATGAATCCTGGCTGCAAATTTAACATTTTAATAATTTGTATATACTAGTGACTACTATTTAGTCACTATCACGCAACCAGAAATATCAAATACAAAAGGAAAAATACAATACCTCATTTAATGGATATAGTGCTCTAGCACAAGAACGAATTATTTAACAAGTTTTATTAACACATCTGATCACCTATGACCGCCCGCGATGGAAGACAAAGCCTTCCCACAAATAAAGTGAAAGGCGAGAGTTAAAAGTGAAACTCATGACTATTGTCTTTTCATCGCAGAACAACGCCCACCCGGGAAACCGTTCCGGGGTTTTGAAGATGCTCCAATCAAGCGAGGTAAATATCCACACTAACCTAACTTTATACTTATAGCCATATTCCATACTTTCTTTTCGGGGAGGAGCTTAATATGTAGATTTTATAGAACATAAATAGATGCCAATCAAATACTTTGTCTTTTGTCAAATATGATTGGCTTACGGTACGTGTACTATTACTCTGATACACATGGCGGTAGGAATGAGAAAGTAAGGATATCATTCAGTTTGAAAATTGGCTTGAAGGTTGAGAATGTTCACGCTGGATTATTGAGGTACGACGTACAGGCCTACCGGTACAAATTTGTGTCGACTACAACACAACTATAGTATCAAAACATATTATCCAATCAATGTTAAAGGGTTCAGATATCTTAGTCCCTATTTGAGAAATACTATATTCGTGGTTGATTTCACCGTGGAATAATATTTTAAACAAAATTGTCGTTCGTGCGCTCTTGCATATTTGAAATACAAACAATTATGTGAATATCGCGATACAAATACAATAGTTTATAACTATTATGTAGCCTCCTCCGCAGGCTACTCTTTAGGGATTCCTTTGTTGAACCGATCTGGATTCCTGTGTTGCAATATTTGTCAGGGAAGAACTGGGGACGAGATAGGAGAAGAGATTTTTTCTCCTCACCACAGTAACCCCGATGAAAAGAGATATAAGAGATGCTTGCCGAGGAGGTTAATAACTACCACTGGCCGAAACCAAGAACGAGCGTCAACGAACAAATGTGACAATCTAGATCTCTTGAAACATGAATAATACGAATACAAATTGTCTAAAACCGACATGAGATTGTGGCAGATTTAATATACAAATTAGGTAATACCTAATAGCGGAGCTCCCAGTTTAATTTTTTCTTACAACATCAATATGTGCAAGTATATAGTTTTTGTGCACGGGTCATAAAAACTGTACGTGATGACGTAGGCGTATTTGATAGTATGTGAAAGAAATACTATTTCTTACTGTTCAAGGTTACTCAAGAAAAAAACGAGAAATATTAATCTGGGATATATACATATATATTCGACTATAAGTCAACTATATTTATCAAGATTTTTGCTAAAGATTATGAAATACGGTTCATGCAATATAAATGTTGTAAATATGTAACTTAAAGCTTGTTGACCGATATCTATATACAAACTTTTATAGCAGTAAACAAAACAACAATCTACTCTGTTGATGTTTACGGTTCAATATAAATACTATAAATATGTCAATATAAATGTTGTAAATATGTAAAGCTTGTTGACTGATATCTATATACAAATTATTATAGCAGTAAACAAAACAACAATCTACTCTGTTGATGTTTACAGCTCAATATAAATGTTGTAAATATGTAAAGCTTGTTGACTGATATCTATATACAAATTATTATAGCAGTAAACAAAACAACAATCTACTCTGTTGATGTTTACGGTTCAATATAAATACTATAAATATGTCAATATAAATGTTGTAAATATGTAAAGCTCGTTGACTGATATCTATATACAAATTATTATAGCAGTAAACAAAACAACAATCTACTCTGTTGATGTTTACAGTTCAATATAAATGTTGTAAATATGTAAAGCTTGTTGACTGATATCTATATACAAATTATTATAGCAGTAAACAAAATAACAATCTACTCTGTTGATGTTTACGGTTCAATAAAAATACTATAAATATGTCAATATAAATGTTGTAAATATGTAAAGCTTGTTGACTGATATCTATATACAAATTATTATAGCAGTAAACAAAACAACAATCTACTCTGTTGATGTTTACGGTTCAATATAAATACTATAAATATGTCAATATAAATGTTGTAAATATGTAAAGCTCGTTGACTGATATCTATATACAAATTATTATAGCAGTAAACAAAACAACAATCTACTCTGTTGATGTTTACAGTTCAATATAAATGTTGTAAATATGTAAAGCTTGTTGACTGATATCTATATACAAATTATTATAGCAGTAAACAAAATAACAATCTACTCTGTTGATGTTTACGGTTCAATAAAAATACTATAAATATGTCAATATAAATGTTGTAAATATGTAAAGCTTGTTGACTGATATCTATATACAAATTATTATAGCAGTAAACAAAACAACAATCTACTCTGTTGATGTTTACAGTTCAATATAAATGTTGTAAATATGTAAAGCTTGTTGACTGATATCTATATACAAACTTTTATAGCAGTAAACAAAACAACAATCTATGCCTATCATCGACACAAAGTTTTTTCATCAAAAAAGGATTTTAAAAACAAGTTTATAGATAAACTATCAATGGATATTACTTTTCTGTAAGTAGAAAATTGTAGTAAATGTAACTATGCTGTAATGGCCATGGAGTTGTTGTCGTTTTAATTTTATGCGTTTTTTCAGTCTTTTCAAATCAAGGTGACAAGTTCTATTTTTGGCGCGTTTCAGCAATGCCAAGGCACCTTTTTGCTTCAAAAGCAAGACAAAACGCTGAGAAAAATCAAGATTTTGAGCTTCAAATTGACAAAAACATTATTTGAACTAGACCTTAATAGAATGGTAACTATGTATTAAAAGGAAAAAAGGAAATTTTAAAGCATTTCTTTGTAAAAAAAACAACATTTTTATCGTATTAGATTTACTAAAAAGTAGTCATGGCAAATCTTCAAAACAAAACAAAAAATTATTTTCAAGTGGAATTAAAAGCCTCAAGAATAAGTTCTACCAACACAAGATCGATTTGAAAAGACAAGGATTTTAAAACAAGGTATTTTATTATGAAAACCTTTGTGTAAAACATCATTTTCGACTTTGAAGTAAAAACTACTAAATAAAGCTCGTTTAGTAAGCATAAAATAGTCAATATTGCTAAATAAACAGAAGTTATTCAACCAATTTAAATTGTGTTTGTATTTCAATTTATCTTTGATGTTTTCTGTTTATGAGGTTTAAAAAGTACATAAATAAACACCTTTCAATCGACCAAAGTACAATTTACACATGCACAAACATCGTTTCGTGTACGGTTTTTATCTCCAAAAGTAAATAAAATGGAGATAAACCTTTTCTCTTTTCTTTCTATAATAAAACAGAGAACGGATTTTTCCTTTTTGAGGCTTAATTATTGCAAGTTTTGAGGTGGTTTTTTTTTTTTCACGCTCGGTATATCAAATTAAGACAGTTTTTTTTCTTTCTCAAAAACTTGAAACAAATAATAATCTTGAACTTACTTTATCGGTGATTATTTTCCTGAGGTTTTCTTCTCTTCAATGACATTGATCATATTTTGACGAATAAATGTATGTACTTGAATTTTGATGGTTTAAACATTCTTCATAGTTCAACTGCCAAGCTTGAAAATCCTTCAATAAACTGTGCCGAGGGAAGATTTGAAGACAGTTTTCATAACAAACAAGGTCGCTTCTTTATCAATTTTTTTTGAATTGCTGTAGTCTTTTAATATTCTTCCACGAAGGTATCCACAAATAGGTTTTCTTGATCTTTTGGAATCAGTCTTTTCTGCTTTTCTTTAGTATAATTTCTTCGTTTTTGTGTCCTTCGAGTTTATGTTCTTCTTCGGTCAAAACTCTCTTTGTTCTTCGAAGTTCATCTTTCTCCGTTGTTATTTTGTATTAATGTAAGCTCTGCTATTTTGTTGTTGTTTGTTTGACTTTTTTGTTCTTCGAAGTTCATCTTTCTCTATTATTATTTTGTATTAATGTAAGCTCTGCTATTTTGTTGTTGTTTGTTTGACTTTTTTGTCGATAAATTAAAAGAACAACTTTGCTTTGTTGATCTAGCGCTATTTGGCGCGCGCGTCACTTTCGTTCCCGCCGAAATATAACAACCAATCAGCATGGCACCGCGGAAATACGTTGTCGATCACTTTATTATACTGGTCAGCGGGCTCTCGCGTAAAGCTACACTTTGGACGGCTAGTTTTGATTTTTTTTATCGACAAAAAGCGAATTTCAAACCAGAAATATATATTAATAAAACAATAAAATGTTTAAAACCTTTCAAAAGTCTCTTTATTTGTCATCAAACTTGAATATTCTCTTGCCATAAAGACGAATATGAAGTTTTTCCACAAAAATTTATCGATTGAGTTCACTTGCTGAACACTCGTGAGCGACGCTAAAATAGCATTTCTTTTACTACTTTTACTGCTCTACAGTGATAAAATCTTAAAACTTAGGTGTAATACTCAATACTTAGGCTTAATATTAAGTTAAGAGTGAGCTAAGTACATTTAAGATATTATATGTCTTGCACACAGAAAATGATGCTTGCACTCATAGTAAAAATATGGATTGAAGTCAAAATAAAAAAACTCGTAGTAAAAGCTGACGAGAGCAGTCGTCAAAAGCATCATTCCTGCTACATAGCAAGCAGCAATGCTGTGCTTTTTTGCCAAAACAAGGCAGTCCTCGGAGAATTGTAGGGGAAATCTTAAAAAAATCAACAAAGACATACAAAGAAGTAGTCAAATATCTATAAGTGAATGCCTTTGCCAGCTTCATTATGATGAAATACGACGTCGTAACAATAAACGCTGTTCTTGTCCGTCCACTTGGGGTCATTCAAAATCACTGCACCCCCATCCTATTCCATCCAAGTACCTCAACCCTATGGACAAGGCTGGGCAACAATTAGAAGGATACATACCTGGTACAAGATGGTGCAACAAGTGCCACAAAAAAGCCCCTACAGTATTTATAGAGGGAAATAGTAGTGATGACAACTTAGAAAACAAGTCAACAAAACGACAAAAATTAAGTATTACTTGAATAAATGTTTTTTTTTTAATTTTAAAAATAATTATAATAAATAAATCATTTACCCCCAAAAAATAAATATGAAAATTACTTATCAGCTGTTGTGATTATACAGATTGAAGATGACAAGATTGACTGCAGTTCCAATCTTGATAACAAAAGTTCAATTGGTGATACATTGAAACAAGTAAATATTATGCAAAGATATATTTTATAAACAGGTTTATTTTCATATTTTAAACAAGAGTGCATGATACATGGTAGAGTAGTAGTCAAACAGTACTAAATAACACAGCAAGTGCTAATTAGTAAGCCACTACATATTAGCTTAATTTGTGCAATTTCATGTTTGAAATGTTTGCATGTCATAATGCACTTGTCTATTAATCTACAACCAAAATGAAATTATCATTTATTGAATATCAATTAAACTATTTTTCTCACACTGATACTCCAGGAGGAAAACTATTGGAGGTTAAGCCATAGTAGCTATGGTCCAATTCTTCTAGGCGGAGATGGTGATGTGATACTAGAGAAGCCAACATGGGAAAACATTCAGATGCAACTTAAGGGTTAGTTTATGAAATTACTCCTTACTAAGAGTAATTAATTCCTTCTATAGGATACATACACATAGTAAAACTGTGCAACATACCGTACAATTTATAGTGTTCAAATAGTACTGATTATTTTTATGTTGCACACTTTTAGCCATTGTACATAATAAATTATTTATTGTATGTTGTCTTGGCCCTGTCTGTCACTAAAAATAATATTATAAAGATGAATAGCACATTTTATAAACAAAATAAATATTGATATATACAAATATTTAAATTAAAGTTGTCCATCTGGAATGGTTGATCTGAGACCGATAGGAATTGCGAGAGTTCATTAAATTTAAAATACATTAGTATTTCAGATGTAAACATTAATATTCAAGTGTGATTATAATAGTGCATTTGCAGTTCAACGAGCTCACAAAATTGCTATTTGTCTCAGATCAACCATTCCAGATGGACAATATTAATTGAAATATTAATAAATGAACACAAAATTATATTTTTCAGAGCCCAGCTTTGAAAACAACTTGATGAAACTTAGTAGCTTAATAGATAAGCATCAAGATAGACAATCTTTGGTCAGTCATGACAACATGAAGTCTTTTGTCCAGCACCATGCCCCAACTCTTTACCATACCTTACTCAAAAGCATTTCCAATGAAAGGCAAGGATCCAAAAAAATGGCCATGCAAGAAAAGAGAATAACATCACTAATATGGCACTTAGTATACTTCAGGTATTGTTTAGTAATATGTTGATAACATTTTGCTCAAGTCAACTAAGTTTTAATAGTCCAATTAGCATAGATAATTGAAAGTGGAATATTCATGATTTATTACTTATTATGCAACAGAAACCAAAGACATGGAAATTTTCAGGATGAAAGTTCAATATTCTTGGATCTTCATGGTCTCACATCTACAGGAATGTCAGCAGGGATGACACTTGGCTTTGCAAGGAACCCTAAGACCACAACAAAGAAAAAACATGAAATATCACTCAGTCACACCAAAAATGTTGAAGACAGGTTTAAACAACTCATGGTGAAAAAGGTAGGCACTTTTTTTGTTACTAAATTATACTGAGTACAAACACTAATGTTAGAACATTTATTGCAATTAGTAAAAATGTTAATGAATTTTTCCCTACATAACCAGTCAAATACTACAATTATTAAAACTGTTAAATTGTACAAATATATCTTTACTCATCTACCATACTTTTTGTTCAAGGGATCTTTTCTTATACTGATGATAGATGATTTTCATAACATCAACACTATACAAACACCTCAAGGGAGACAACTCTCAAATGCCGTACACATGGCTACTCTACTACTTGATATACAAAATGAAGAACCGGTAAAACGCCAAGCTAGTAACCATAGAGAAGTAATAGTTACAGTGAATGGAAGGGAGCCACAAGTATGCAAAGGTGGCATATGCAGTGATGCTGTCATTCAAGAAATTTCTAACTTTTGGTACCAGTACTGTGTATATTCATTTTTAGAGAATGCACCTGCCCACTACAGGGATATGAACCCACGTATACTTCAAAAATCATTAAAAGAGATAAGGTATCAGCATAATCTCTACATGTTATCAATTCCTTAGTAGTGTGTGCCTTGAAAACAATTATCAATTGAATGTTGTAATAAGATTTTTCTGTGCATCCCTACACAAACAGAGGCCACCCTAGCAAAAATTTTCCAATTACAATTTTATAATTTCTTGTTTAATTATAAGTATTCAATTAACCAAAAACTTGAGTGTGCATGAGTTTAAATTAATAAGAGATAATTTATAATAGTGAACTACAATTTTGTTGCACTCAAATTGTCACAAAGTTAATACAAAAATTGTGGAAAATTTGTTAAAAGTGGCCTCATTTGTTTTAAATGCACTGTAGTAATCATGTAATGATAGCAAACAAAGTGAAATATAATTGTAAAATATTATCAAGAACAATAGTTATTCTTATCTTATTCAAATGTTTATGTTCTGATCTATTTTCAGAGTATATGAGAGAGAAGTAATGGATCAAGAGTTACAGACACTAAAATCCACAGTACTAATTGATGAAATTGAACAAGATCTACATAGCAAGCAAAACTACAAAGACACTCACCAATACATATTTCAAGCTCTACCCTCACTGTCCAGATTCTTGGAAATCAATGTTCTACCAGTTGCTGGTGATTGGCCCACATGGTATTTCCATAAAAAAATTGTTTGCCATGACCCTGAGGCAGATTCTTTGATTCCAGAACTAGGACAGTTTCATGTCTATTTAAATGGCATTGAAAATGTAGTTATAAGATACCATACTGTCTTCAGCGAGATGTATAAGGCAGTGTTTGGCCTACGCAAAGTGTTGCCTCAAAAGCCAAAGCCAGACAAAGTGACCTTGTGTATCACACTGGCATTTGCAGGGTGGCTCCAGGTTCGAGATAATGTTATAGCTGCATTTGGCCAATGCAAAGATGTTGAGTTTGCCTGTCTGTACCACCTCTTTGATGAATTAGTGCCACTAACCTTTATGCACTACCCTGTGGTTGTGAGAGGAGGAAATTTGCAGCAACTCGAAGTAGCAATGAAGCGTCTATCACTCATGTTTATAGGCATGGACAGACATCACTACAACAAAGCCTCGCTGTCCTGGATAAGTGACACCAAATACCAAATGGAGACCTTTCCTAGTTACTTCAACTCGAAGCAGCATTTATGCCCAGTCCTCACTGAGAAGAAAGTAGAAATATTCCACTCCAAGATCAGAAGTAGAATCAACAAAAACGACAAAGCACCTAAGATTCAGGAAACTGCTCGTCTATTGGCAAGGTCAAACTTGGATGACAACTTCTTTGAACAAGATTATGTTAACGGATATAGACGTGGTATCAGCAACCAGAATTTGCTTCTTCTAACTGGTAATAAAACACTTGTTTTCTTTATATCAATTGCATATTTTAACAAATTGTTTTTTCAGGTCTAGCAGCTGAAAGTATTCTTGAAATGTTTGAGCGAGTGGCGTCGAACCTTGGACAGTCTGTTAAGTTACCAAGACCATTAAACCGTGCTGGGAAACCATATGGTAAAGCTTCATACAGCTTGGCAAGTTTTGAAAAGAACTTCACTACAAAGAGCCTCCCTCTTGGGTACAAATGGCCAGGATTTGAACCAAACCCTCTCCTCGACTGTGATTCCCCAATATGTCAATCACCATCCAAATGTGAGATCAAACGGCTGACATGTGGACATACATTCCACTATGTCTGCATGGGTAATAATGGTTGTACTGTATGTCTCCCCAACCTCATCAAAGATATTAAGAAGCTGTCACAATTGTGGAACCAGCGCCTGATGAAAGATGATGGCAGTGACGATGATAGTGATAATGATGACGATAACAACGATGATGATCCTGATGATGATGACAGCACACCATTGAAACCTGGGGAAAACACAAAAAATTATGATTATTTCGATTCCAAACTATTCAAAGATTATGTTGTAAATAGAACACAAAAAATGAAAGAATTTGTAACAAAATCAAATAGCACTCATAACCTCCATGAGTTATAAATTATTTTCTATATTCCAGTAAAAAGTTTGCACTTAAACCATGACATAGTTAATTTTAGTTTAGAAAGTCACCAATTAATTAAACAATAAGAAGATAGATTCTAAGCAATATTAAACGCTTTTCGTGTTTGTAACTTTTCATGGTTAAGTGTAATCATTCTCATTTTAAAGTTAAGAAATACAAACTGTATATATGTATATAAAAATCCAGAATGAGAAACATTTTACTGATGAAAACAATTATCAAATGTACATAATATTTAAGATTAGAAATCAATGGTTGCCTGTAAATAAAGTCTATATCAATCAATGGTTTCAGAAAAAAATCTATCTCGTTTATACTGCAAACTGTTCATGCTAAAAGTTTTAGAAATCGTGCAGCAAGTAGACTTGTAAGACACATACTGTAATATTATTGAACTCACCTCAACAACTGCCCGGGGAACAAAACAGTCGGCTCCGTGAAAAGTCTTCAAGAAATCACGCATTTTGAGTATAAAGCTAGTAAATCTTTATGTAAAATAATACCAATACAGTTCCTTTCGGTTGGACAATAAATTTCTTTCAGAATAGCTTTCATTCTACCAAGTAAATTAAGTTGAAACTACAAAATTCGATATGCAATTCTAAAATGGCCGACTCAAGCCGACTCGAGCGAAAATGATGAATCCGCTGACCAAAAAAATGACGTCACGAAACGTATTTCCGCGGTGCCAATCAGCATCGCGATGGGCGCGGACGTCGGACGTCGGACGTCGGACGTCGGACGTACGCTTGGGATTCCTGTGTGAAAACCATCGAAAATCGACTCGATGCATTACCATTTTTTCTTAAGTATGGTGCTCCGCTCGCGCGGGCCTTCGGCCCGCGCGGGAGCTCCGCTATTAATAAATGGCGAGACCATATTAACATATCGATCAGGGTTTTGACAAGAGATTTTTTCGTGCACGTGATCGATTATACAAAAAATTGATCTCTGAACCCAAACTGTTTCCAGATGATCCTAGCTGAACCCATCTGATGAATTTGATGTTCAAAATTATTGCATAGACTTTGACAAAGGCGAGAGTTAAAAGTGAAACTCATGACTATTGACTGATACTATCTCTTTTGTCTTTTCATAGCAGGACAACACCCACCCCTGGGAGATGCTCCAATCAAGCTAGGTAAATATCCATACTACCCCAACTTTATACTTATAGCCATATTCCATATTTTTTTTTCTGGTTTTCGTACTTGAAGCGTAGCTTGCAGTGAAAGCCAGCAGTCAAAGTAGAACTAAAAACTGTTTATTTTAGTGCTCACTGTGTTCTATGCATCGCAAGAAAAAAAGCAGTATTTAAAGTGCACCTGACGGCGCCCTTCATGATATTTTGCAAATCTGTTGTACATGAGGTGTATTATAAGTATACTTAATAGGTGACGTTATGAGGTGACGTTATCCCAGGAATTTGTCAAAGTTTTGCTTCCAAGCTAACAGCAAGCTTGTTTTTGTAAAGTAGTAAAAATGTCGATGGTAGTGTGAATATTACTAATATAGATATTGAGCTTTAAAAAATTGCTATAATTGTTTTCAGAGAACTACAACTTTTGTATATTTAATGAGGCCTGGGATGAAGTCACCTAATTTGCATTTTCAGATTTCAAATATTTATAATTTCAGAAAGGAGAGGTCGACATCAAGAAAAATTAAGTACACTTATTATACACCTCATGTACAACAGATTCGCAAAATATCATATGAAAGGCATCAGGTGCATTTTGATAGATGCCAAAAAATATATATCGTCTTTTGTCAAATATAACTAACTTACGGTACGTATACTATTTCACTCATAAACTTGGCGGCAGGAATGAGAAAGGAAGGATATCATTCAGATTGAAAATTGGCTTGAAGGTTGAGAATGTTCACGCTGGATTATTGAGGTACGACGTACAGGCCTACCGGTACAAATTTGTGTCGACTACAACACAACTATAGTATCAAAACATATTATCCAATCAATGTTAAAGGGTTCAGATATCTTAGTCCCTATTTGAGAAATACTATATTCGTGGTTGATGTCACCGTGGAATAATATTTTCAGCAAAATTGTCGTTCGTGCGCTCTTGCATATTTGAAATACAAACAATTATGTGAATATCGCGATACATGTACAAATACAATAGTTTATAACTATTAAGTAGCCTCCTCCGCAGGCTACTCTTTAGTGATTCCTTTGTTGAACCGATCTGGATTCCTGTGTTGCTATATTTGGCAGGGAAGAACTGGGGACCAAATAGGAGAAGAGATTTTTTCTCCTCACCACAGTAAGCCCAATGAAAAGAAATATAATAGATGGTTGCCGAGAGGTTAAAAACTACAACTGGCCGAAACCAAGAACGAGCGTCAACAAACAAATGTGACAATCTAGATCTCTTGAAACATGAATAATACGAATACAAATTGTCTAAAACCGACATGAGATTGTGGCCGATTTATTAATAAATGGCGAGACCATATTAACATATCGATAAGGGTCTTGACAAGAGATTTTTTCGTGCACGTGATCGATTATACAAAAAATGGATCTCTGAACCCAAACTGGTTCCAGATGATCCCAGCTGAACCCATCTGATGAATTTAATGTTCAAAACTATTGCATAGACTTTGACAATCAAAGAATTTGTTACATAAACAGGTTACAAAAATCACTGCAGTTTCTTGTTTTTTTTTAATCTTTAGAATGAATTAAATGATTGTTATGATCGAATACATTTATTGTATGCACACATATTCTTGACTCTTTGTATCTATCACCAACTATTACGCACTACTACAAACTAGTTAGTCATTTTTTTTTCACGGACGACGGAACATCACTCTACCTTCGTAAAGAAGGTTTAGATATCATGTCAAAGTATTAGAGCGAAAACACCAAAACCATTAAATAAAAACAAAATAGCTACTAACTAATATAGTTTCTATATAGTGTCTACTACTAAGTCACTATCACTTTACCAGAAATATCAAATACAAAAGGAAAAATACAATACCTCATTTAATGGATACAGTGCTCTAGCACAGGCCTGAGAACGAATTATTTAACAAGTTTTATTAACACATCTGATCACCTATGACCGCCCGCGATGGAAGACAAAGCCTTCCCACAAATAAAGTGAAAGGCGAGAGTTAAAAGTGAAACACATGACTATTGTCTTTTCATCGCAGGACAAAAACCACCCAAGGGAGATGCTCCAATCAAGCGAGGTAAATATCCACACTAACCTAACTTTATACTTATAGCCATATTCCATACTTTCTTTTCGGGGAGGAGCTTAATATGTAGATTTTATAGAACATAAATAGATGCCAATCAAATACTTTGTCTTTTGTCAAATATGATTGGCTTACGGTACGTGTACTATTACTCTGATACACATGGCGGTAGGAATGAGAAAGTAAGGATATCATTCAGTTTGAAAATTGGCTTGAAGGTTGAGAATGTTCACGCTGGATTATTGAGGTACGACGTACAGGCCTACCGGTACAAATTTGTGTCGACTACAACACAACTATAGTATCAAAACATATTATCCAATCAATGTTAAAGGGTTCAGATATCTTAGTCCCTATTTGAGAAATACTATATTCGTGGTTGATGTCACCGTGGAATAATATTTTCAGCAAAATTGTCGTTCGTGCGCTCTTGCATATTTGAAATACAAACAATTATGTGAATATCGCGATACATGTACAAATACAATAGTTTATAACTATTAAGTAGCCTCCTCCGCAGGCTACTCTTTAGTGATTCCTTTGTTGAACCGATCTGGATTCCTGTGTTGCTATATTTGGCAGGGAAGAACTGGGGACCAAATAGGAGAAGAGATTTTTTCTCCTCACCACAGTAAGCCCAATGAGAAGAAATATAATAGATGGTTGCCGAGAGGTTAAAAACTACAACTGGCCGAAACCAAGAACGAGCGTCAACAAACAAATGTGACAATCTAGATCTCTTGAAACATGAATAATACGAATACAAATTGTCTAAAACCCACATGAGATTGTGGCCGATTTATTAATAAATGGCGAGACCATATTAACATATCGATAAGGGTCTTGACAAGAGTTTTTTTCGTGCACGTGATCGATTATACAAAAAATGGATCTCTGAACCCAAACTGGTTCCAGATGATCCCAGCTGAACCCATCTGATGAATTTGATGTTCAAAACTATTGCATAGACTTTGACAATCAAAGAATTTGTTACATAAACAGGTTACAAAAATCACTGCAGTTTCTTGTTTTTTTTTTTTAATCTTTAGAATGAATTAAATGATTGTTATGATCGAATAAATTTATTGTATGGCACACATATTCTTGACTCTTTGTATCTATCACCAACTATTACGCACTACTACAAACTAGTTAGTCATTTTTCTTTCACGGACGACGGAAAATCACTCTACCTTAGTAAAGAAAGTTTAGATATCATGTCAAATTATTAGAGCGAAAACACCAAAACCATTAAATAAAAACAAAATAGCTACTAACTAATATAGTTTCTATATAGTGTCTACTACTAAGTCACTATCACTTTACCAGAAATATCAAATACAAAAGGAAAAATACAATACCTCATTTAATGGATACAGTGCTCTAGCACAGGCCTGAGAACGAATTATTTAACAAGTTTTATTAACACATCTGATCACCTATGACCGCCCGCGATGGAAGACAAAGCCTTCCCACAAATAAAGTGAAAGGCGAGAGTTAAAAGTGAAACACATGACTATTGTCTTTTCATCGCAGGACAAAAACCACCCAAGGGAGATGCTCCAATCAAGCGAGGTAAATATCCACACTAACCTAACTTTATACTTATAGCCATATTCCATACTTTCTTTTCGGGGAGGAGCTTAATATGTAGATTTTATAGAACATAAATAGATGCCAATCAAATATTTGTCTTTTGTCAAATATGATTGGCTTACGGTACGTGTACTATTACTCTGATACACATGGCGGTAGGAATGAGAAAGTAAGGATATCATTCAGTTTCAAAATTGGCTTGAAGGTTGAGAATGTTCACGCTGGATTATTGAGGTACGACGTACAGGCCTACCGGTACAAATTTGTGTCGACTACAACACAACTATAGTATCAAAACATATTATCCAATCAATGTTAAAGGGTTCAGATATCTTAGTCCCTATTTGAGAAATACTATATTCGTGGTTGATGTCACCGTGGAATAATATTTTCAGCAAAATTGTCGTTCGTGCGCTCTTGCATATTTGAAATACAAACAATTATGTGAATATCGCGATACATGTACAAATACAATAGTTTATAACTATTAAGTAGCCTCCTCCGCAGGCTACTCTTTAGTGATTCCTTTGTTGAACCGATCTGGATTCCTGTGTTGCTATATTTGGCAGGGAAGAACTGGGGACCAAATAGGAGAAGAGATTTTTTCTCCTCACCACAGTAAGCCCAATGAAAAGAAATATAATAGATGGTTGCCGAGAGGTTAAAAACTACAACTGGCCGAAACCAAGAACGAGCGTCAACAAACAAATGTGACAATCTAGATCTCTTGAAACATGAATAATACGAATACAAATTGTCTAAAACCGACATGAGATTGTGGCCGATTTATTAATAAATGGCGAGACCATATTAACATATCGATAAGGGTCTTGACAAGAGATTTTTTCGTGCACGTGATCGATTATACAAAAAATTGATCTCTGAACCCAAACTGGTTCCAGATGATCCCAGCTGAACCCATCTGATAAATTTAATGTTCAAAACTATTGCATAGACTTTGACAATCAAAGAATTTGTTACATAAACAGGTTACAAAAATCACTGCAGTTTCTTGTTTTTTTTAATCTTTAGAATGAATTAAATGATTGTTATGATCGAATACATTTATTGTATGCACACATATTCTTGACTCTTTGTATCTATCACCAACTATTACGCACTACTACAAACTAGTTAGTCATTTTTTTTTCACGGACGACGGAACATCACTCTACCTTCGTAAAGAAGGTTTAGATATCATGTCAAAGTATTAGAGCGAAAACACCAAAACCATTAAATAAAAACAAAATAGCTACTAACTAATATAGTTTCTATATAGTGTCTACTACTAAGTCACTATCACTTTACCAGAAATATCAAATACAAAAGGAAAAATACAATACCTCATTTAATGGATACAGTGCTCTAGCACAGGCCTGAGAACGAATTATTTAACAAGTTTTATTAACACATCTGATCACCTATGACCGCCCGCGATGGAAGACAAAGCCTTCCCACAAATAAAGTGAAAGGCGAGAGTTAAAAGTGAAACACATGACTATTGTCTTTTCATCGCAGGACAAAAACCACCCAAGGGAGATGCTCCAATCAAGCGAGGTAAATATCCACACTAACCTAACTTTATACTTATAGCCATATTCCATACTTTCTTTTCGGGGAGGAGCTTAATATGTAGATTTTATAGAACATAAATAGATGCCAATCAAATACTTTGTCTTTTGTCAAATATGATTGGCTTACGGTACGTGTACTATTACTCTGATACACATGGCGGTAGGAATGAGAAAGTAAGGATATCATTCAGTTTCAAAATTGGCTTGAAGGTTGAGAATGTTCACGCTGGATTATTGAGGTACGACGTACAGGCCTACCGGTACAAATTTGTGTCGACTACAACACAACTATAGTATCAAAACATATTATCCAATCAATGTTAAAGGGTTCAGATATCTTAGTCCCTATTTGAGAAATACTATATTCGTGGTTGATGTCACCGTGGAATAATATTTTCAGCAAAATTGTCGTTCGTGCGCTCTTGCATATTTGAAATACAAACAATTATGTGAATATCGCGATACATGTACAAATACAATAGTTTATAACTATTAAGTAGCCTCCTCCGCAGGCTACTCTTTAGTGATTCCTTTGTTGAACCGATCTGGATTCCTGTGTTGCTATATTTGGCAGGGAAGAACTGGGGACCAAATAGGAGAAGAGATTTTTTCTCCTCACCACAGTAAGCCCAATGAAAAGAAATATAATAGATGGTTGCCGAGAGGTTAAAAACTACAACTGGCCGAAACCAAGAACGAGCGTCAACAAACAAATGTGACAATCTAGATCTCTTGAAACATGAATAATACGAATACAAATTGTCTAAAACCGACATGAGATTGTGGCCGATTTATTAATAAATGGCGAGACCATATTAACATATCGATAAGGGTCTTGACAAGAGATTTTTTCGTGCACGTGATCGATTATACAAAAAATGGATCTCTGAACCCAAACTGGTTCCAGATGATCCCAGCTGAACCCATCTGATGAATTTAATGTTCAAAACTATTGCATAGACTTTGACAATCAAAGAATTTGTTACATAAACAGGTTACAAAAATCACTGCAGTTTCTTGTTTTTTTTAATCTTTAGAATGAATTAAATGATTGTTATGATCGAATACATTTATTGTATGCACACATATTCTTGACTCTTTGTATCTATCACCAACTATTACGCACTACTACAAACTAGTTAGTCATTTTTTTTTCACGGACGACGGAACATCACTCTACCTTCGTAAAGAAGGTTTAGATATCATGTCAAAGTATTAGAGCGAAAACACCAAAACCATTAAATAAAAACAAAATAGCTACTAACTAATATAGTTTCTATATAGTGTCTACTACTAAGTCACTATCACTTTACCAGAAATATCAAATACAAAAGGAAAAATACAATACCTCATTTAATGGATACAGTGCTCTAGCACAGGCCTGAGAACGAATTATTTAACAAGTTTTATTAACACATCTGATCACCTATGACCGCCCGCGATGGAAGACAAAGCCTTCCCACAAATAAAGTGAAACTCATGACTATTGACTGATACTATCTCTTTTGTCTTTTCATAGCAGGACAACACCCACCCCAGGGAGATGCTCCAATCAAGCGAGGTAAATATCCACACTAACCTAACTTTATACTTATAGCCATATTCCATACTTTCTTTTCGGGGAGGAGCTTAATATGTAGATTTTATAGAACATAAATAGATGCCAATCAAATACTTTGTCTTTTGTCAAATATGATTGGCTTACGGTACGTGTACTATTACTCTGATACACATGGCGGTAGGAATGAGAAAGTAAGGATATCATTCAGTTTGAAAATTGGCTTGAAGGTTGAGAATGTTCACGCTGGATTATTGAGGTACGACGTACAGGCCTACCGGTACAAATTTGTGTCGACTACAACACAACTATAGTATCAAAACATATTATCCAATCAATGTTAAAGGGTTCAGATATCTTAGTCCCTATTTGAGAAATACTATATTCGTGGTTGATGTCACCGTGGAATAATATTTTCAGCAAAATTGTCGTTCGTGCGCTCTTGCATATTTGAAATACAAACAATTATGTGAATATCGCGATACATGTACAAATACAATAGTTTATAACTATTAAGTAGCCTCCTCCGCAGGCTACTCTTTAGTGATTCCTTTGTTGAACCGATCTGGATTCCTGTGTTGCTATATTTGGCAGGGAAGAACTGGGGACCAAATAGGAGAAGAGATTTTTTCTCCTCACCACAGTAAGCCCAATGAAAAGAAATATAATAGATGGTTGCCGAGAGGTTAAAAACTACAACTGGCCGAAACCAAGAACGAGCGTCAACAAACAAATGTGACAATCTAGATCTCTTGAAACATGAATAATACGAATACAAATTGTCTAAAACCGACATGAGATTGTGGCCGATTTATTAATAAATGGCGAGACCATATTAACATATCGATAAGGGTCTTGACAAGAGATTTTTTCGTGCACGTGATCGATTATACAAAAAATGGATCTCTGAACCCAAACTGGTTCCAGATGATCCCAGCTGAACCCATCTGATGAATTTAATGTTCAAAACTATTGCATAGACTTTGACAATCAAAGAATTTGTTACATAAACAGGTTACAAAAATCACTGCAGTTTCTTGTTTTTTTTAATCTTTAGAATGAATTAAATGATTGTTATGATCGAATACATTTATTGTATGCACACATATTCTTGACTCTTTGTATCTATCACCAACTATTACGCACTACTACAAACTAGTTAGTCATTTTTTTTTCACGGACGACGGAACATCACTCTACCTTCGTAAAGAAGGTTTAGATATCATGTCAAAGTATTAGAGCGAAAACACCAAAACCATTAAATAAAAACAAAATAGCTACTAACTAATATAGTTTCTATATAGTGTCTACTACTAAGTCACTATCACTTTACCAGAAATATCAAATACAAAAGGAAAAATACAATACCTCATTTAATGGATACAGTGCTCTAGCACAGGCCTGAGAACGAATTATTTAACAAGTTTTATTAACACATCTGATCACCTATGACCGCCCGCGATGGAAGACAAAGCTTTCCCACAAATAAAGTGAAACTCATGACTATTGACTGATACTATCTCTTTTGTCTTTTCATAGCAGGACAACACCCACCCCAGGGAGATGCTCCAATCAAGCGAGGTAAATATCCACACTAACCTAACTTTATACTTATAGCCATATTCCATACTTTCTTTTCGGGGAGGAGCTTAATATGTAGATTTTATAGAACATAAATAGATGCCAATCAAATACTTTGTCTTTTGTCAAATATGATTGGCTTACGGTACGTGTACTATTACTCTGATACACATGGCGGTAGGAATGAGAAAGTAAGGATATCATTCAGTTTGAAAATTGGCTTGAAGGTTGAGAATGTTCACGCTGGATTATTGAGGTACGACGTACAGGCCTACCGGTACAAATTTGTGTCGACTACAACACAACTATAGTATCAAAACATATTATCCAATCAATGTTAAAGGGTTCAGATATCTTAGTCCCTATTTGAGAAATACTATATTCGTGGTTGATGTCACCGTGGAATAATATTTTCAGCAAAATTGTCGTTCGTGCGCTCTTGCATATTTGAAATACAAACAATTATGTGAATATCGCGATACATGTACAAATACAATAGTTTATAACTATTAAGTAGCCTCCTCCGCAGGCTACTCTTTAGTGATTCCTTTGTTGAACCGATCTGGATTCCTGTGTTGCTATATTTGGCAGGGAAGAACTGGGGACCAAATAGGAGAAGAGATTTTTTCTCCTCACCACAGTAAGCCCAATGAAAAGAAATATAATAGATGGTTGCCGAGAGGTTAAAAACTACAACTGGCCGAAACCAAGAACGAGCGTCAACAAACAAATGTGACAATCTAGATCTCTTGAAACATGAATAATACGAATACAAATTGTCTAAAACCGACATGAGATTGTGGCCGATTTATTAATAAATGGCGAGACCATATTAACATATCGATAAGGGTCTTGACAAGAGATTTTTTCGTGCACGTGATCGATTATACAAAAAATGGATCTCTGAACCCAAACTGGTTCCAGATGATCCCAGCTGAACCCATCTGATGAATTTGATGTTCAAAACTATTGCATAGACTTTGACAATCAAAGAATTTGTTACATAAACAGGTTACAAAAATCACTGCAGTTTCTTGTTTTTTTTTTAATCTTTAGAATGAATGAAATGATTGTTATGATCGAATAAATTTATTGTATGCACACATATTCTTGACTCTTTGTATCTATCACCAACTATTACGCACTACTACAAACTAGTTAGTCTTTTTTTTTTCACGGACGACGGAACATCACTCTACCTTCGTAAAGAAGGTTTAGATATCATGTCAAAGTATTAGAGCGAAAACACCAAAACCATTAAATAAAAACAAAATAGCTACTAACTAATATAGTTTCTATATAGTGTCTACTACTTAGTTACTATCACTCAACCAGAAATATCAAATACAAAAGGAAAAAAACAATACCTCATTTAATGGATATAGTGTTCTAGCACAAGAACGAATTATTTAACAAGTTTTATTAACATATCTGATCATCTATGAACACCCGCGATGGTAGACAAAGCCTTCCCACAAATAAAGTGAAAGGCGAGAGTTAAAAGTGAAACTCATGACTATTGTCTTTCATCGCAGGACAACGCCCACCCTTCGGAGATGCTCCAATCAAGCGAGGTAAATATCCACAATAACCTAACTTTATACTTATAGCCATATTCAATTTTTTCTTTTCGGGGAGGAGCTTAATATGTAGATTTTATATAGAACATAAATAGATGCCAATCAAATACTTTGTCTTTTGTCAAATATGATTGGCTTACGGTACGTGTACTATTATTCTGATACACATGGCGGTAGGAATGAGAAAGTAAGGATATCATTCAGTTTGAAAATTGGCTTCAAGTGCAAGGTTGAGAATGTTCACGCTGGATTATTGAGGTACGACGTACAGGCCTACCGGTACAAATTTGTGTCGACTACAACACCAGTCCGGATCAGTCACCAAATTTGGCTACCGTGGTTTGTTGTCTAAAAGGATTATGACGTCATTATTCCGGTGGCTCATTTCACCCGCCGTAACATTCTGTTTTGGGGGTTTTGAGGATATTTCATCAATATCTTTGCGAGATTAACATATACCATGTTGAAGAGTATTATTCAGAGTACAGTTTCAGCTTATTACCGGAGTGATGAAGCAAAGTGATGGCAAACGGTGAGTAGATTTACTAACCACATTGGTACTTCAAAGCAACATTTCAAACCCCAGTTTCCTAAATACATGGTCTACGTTCTCTCCATATGATTTTTTTGGTTCTACGAAAAAAATATATAGAAATTCAGAAGATATTCATCTTCCATTGTGCGAAGTCTCAACATGGGCCGGTCTATAGAACGGTGGGCCGCTTTGATTTTGTCTCCGGGTATACAATTTGCCTAAGTAATATACGCGTACTGCACCTTACATGTTTACGTTTAAGAGTTCACTCTATCGGTCGCTAAAGGCTGTGTTTTATTTGTCAATTGGCTTGGCAGCTAGTGTGAAGCTGTTCAAGAGTATTTCGTGAATAGCTACATGCATATATATCACTATGTAGAACTATGGAGTATAACTTCTGCTATAGAGATTTGACACTTGAATGCAGGCATGTGTATATTTTGTCTGTTAATTAAGTTTTAATTTAACCAATATGTTTCTGCTTGCTCTCTTTCAGAAAGTCAAAGCTCACATTATGAATATCTTGAAGACCGTTGTCGAATATGTAGATCAAACGTACGTGACGATTCCAGAAAAGTCAAAGCTTCTGTTTTGAAGACTGAATGTGATGACATCTGTAATCTAAACTGAATTTATGTCTCCCTGATGTACACCCGCCGTTTCTATGTCACAAATGCCGAAAAATAGCACAGAGATCACGTAAGGCGAAAGGAAATGGCAAGAGTTTTACTTCATATAAAGTCCCTGTTGTATGGGGAAAGCATAACGTGACTCTGATTGCCCTTGTGCTAAAATAAAGGAAGGTCAAAGTACCATTAGATACTAGCTTGACAGACTCTGACAGTGATAACAAATGTGTTGATTACAAATGTCTTAATTTTTACACAGAGAATCAGAAAACAATATCAGTTACTTGAATAAAACAATACAATATAAAACAATCTCTAAGAACGACAATTTCTTTATTATTTATTTGTTTTAAATGGTTACCTTCAGGCAGTCCTACCCTGCGAGCAGAGATTCCTTTCTCTTACCTAGTCGTTCTAGGTAAGAGAAAGGAACCTCTGCTCGCAGGGTAGGCAGTCCCAAACATTCTATTTCTTGTAGTTTAAACTGTTTTCTTGTACAAAGGAAATATAGACTAAAGCGGCGTAAACAGAAGATACTCGGAACCGTATTTCATACAAACAGTTCATGTGGGTTTCCATTTCAAGAGCAGAATGTCAAAATGTCTTAATATTATAAACGCATATAACCTTACTAAACTTTCACTCGATATATACATCGCGTTCTGAAATATCTAGATCAATCTATCGATTTCAGGTTTGCGATGTCGTTGCATGCAAAGACAAAGTGAGATACAAATGGAAATTTGAAGATCTGACGTAAGAATACTTCAGTTATGGAATAATATGATCAAACTTCTTCTCAGTCGTAAACAATTTCGGGCGCCATTTAGATTTTAGTTGTGGGCCGGTTAGCGTTCATTTAGGTGTGACGTCATAAACTAAAAACGTGCTCTGATTGGCTGTTCTACTGTTTTGGTTTCTCAAATACCACAACAAACCACGGTAGCCAAATTTGGTGACTGATCCGGACTGAACACAACTATAGTATCAAAACATATTATCCAATCAATGTTAAAGGGTTCAGATATCTTAGCCCCTATATGAAAAATACTATATTCGTGGTTGATTTCACCGTGGAATAATATTTTAAACAAAATTGCCGTTCGTGCGCTCTTGCATATTTGGAATACAAACAATTATGTGAATATCGCGATACAAATACAATAGTTTATAACTATTAAGTAGCTTCCTCCGCAGGCTACTCTAGAGATTCCTTTGTTGGCGCGATCGGGATTCCTGTATTGCAATATTTGGCAGAGAAGAACTGGGGACGAGATAGGAGAAGAGATTTCTCCTCCTCACCACAGTAACCCCGATGAAAAGAGATATAAGAGATGCTTGCCGCGAGAGCTAATAACTACCATTGGCCGAAACCAAGAACGAGCGTCAACAAACATATGTGACAATCTAGATCTCTTGAAACATATTGAATAATACGAATACAAATTGTCTAAACCGACATGAGAATGTGGCCGATTTATTAATAAATGGCGAGACTATATCAACATATCGCTCAGGGTCCTGACCGCCCGCGATGGAAGACAAAGCCTTCCCACACAACAGTGAAAGGCGAGAGTTAAAAGTGAAACTCATGACTATTGACTGATACTATCTCTTTTGTCTTTTCATAGCAGGACAACACCCACCCCAGGGAGATGCTCCAATCAAGCGAGGTAAATATCCACACTAACCTAACTTTATACTTATAGCCATATTCCATACTTTCTTTTCGGGGAGGAGCTTAATATGTAGATTTTATAGAACATAAATAGATGCCAATCAAATACTTTGTCTTTTGTCAAATATGATTGGCTTACGGTACGTGTACTATTACTCTGATACACATGGCGGTAGGAATGAGAAAGTAAGGATATCATTCAGTTTGAAAATTGGCTTGAAGGTTGAGAATGTTCACGCTGGATTATTGAGGTACGACGTACAGGCCTACCGGTACAAATTTGTGTCGACTACAACACAACTATAGTATCAAAACATATTATCCAATCAATGTTAAAGGGTTCAGATATCTTAGTCCCTATTTGAGAAATACTATATTCGTGGTTGATGTCACCGTGGAATAATATTTTCAGCAAAATTGTCGTTCGTGCGCGCTTGCATATTTGAAATACAAACAATTATGTGAATATCGCGATACATGTACAAATACAATAGTTTATAACTATTAATTAGCCTCCTCCGCAGGCTACTCTTTAGTGATTCCTTTGTTGAACCGATCTGGATTCCTGTGTTGCTATATTTGGCAGGGAAGAACTGGGGACCAAATAGGAGAAGAGATTTTTTATCCTCACCACAGTAAGCCCAATGAAAAGAAATATAATAGATGGTTGCCGAGAGGTTAATAACTACCACTGGCCGAAACCAAGAACGAGCGTCAACAAACAAATGTGACAATCTAGATCTCTTGAAACATGAATAATACGAATACAAATTGTCTAAAACCGACATAAGATTGTGGCCGATTTATTAATAAATGGCGAGACCATATTAACATATCGATAAGGGTCTTGACAAGAGATTTTTTCGTGCACGTGATCGATTATACAAAAAATTGATCTCTGAACCCAAACTGGTTCCAGATGATCCCAGCTGAACCCATCTGATGAATTTGATGTTCAAAACTATTGCATAGACTTTGACAATCAAAGAATTTGTTACATAAACAGGTTACAAAAATCACTGCAGTTTCTTGTTTTTTTTTTAATCTTTAGAATGAATGAAATGATTGTTATGATCGAATAAATTTATTGTATGCACACATATTCTTGACTCTTTGTATCTATCACCAACTATTACGCACTACTACAAACTAGTTAGTCTTTTTTTTTCACGGACGACGGAACATCACTCTACCTTCGTAAAGAAGGTTTAGATATCATGTCAAAGTATTAGAGCGAAAACACCAAAACCATTAAATAAAAACAAAATAGCTACTAACTAATATAGTTTCTATATAGTGTCTACTACTTAGTTACTATCACTCAACCAGAAATATCAAATACAAAAGGAAAAAAACAATACCTCATTTAATGGATATAGTGTTCTAGCACAAGAACGAATTATTTAACAAGTTTTATTAACATATCTGATCATCTATGACCACCCGCGATGGTAGACAAAGCCTTCCCACAAATAAAGTGAAAGGCGAGAGTTAAAAGTGAAACTCATGACTATTGTCTTTCATCGCAGGACAACGCCCACCCTTCGGAGATGCTCCAATCAAGCGAGGTAAATATCCACAATAACCTAACTTTATACTTATAGCCATATTCAATTTTTTCTTTTCGGGGAGGAGCTTAATATGTAGATTTTATATAGAACATAAATAGATGCCAATCAAATACTTTGTCTTTTGTCAAATATGATTGGCTTACGGTACGTGTACTATTATTCTGATACACATGGCGGTAGGAATGAGAAAGTAAGGATATCATTCAGTTTGAAAATTGGCTTCAAGTGCAAGGTTGAGAATGTTCACGCTGGATTATTGAGGTACGACGTACAGGCCTACCGGTACAAATTTGTGTCGACTACAACACAACTATAGTATCAAAACATATTATCCAATCAATGTTAAAGGGTTCAGATATCTTAGCCCCTATATGAAAAATACTATATTTGTGGTTGATTTCACCGTGGAATAATATTTTAAACAAAATTGCCGTTCGTGCGCTCTTGCATATTTGGAATACAAACAATTATGTGAATATCGCGATACAAATACAATAGTTTATAACTATTAAGAAGCCTCTTCCGCAGGCTACTCTTGAGGGATTCCTTTGTTGAACCGATCTGCATTCCTGTCTTGCAATATTTGGCAGGAAAGAACAACAGTTTAAGCCCGATGAAAAGAGATATAAGAGATGCTTGCCGGGAGAGCTAATAACTACCATTGGCCGAAACCAAGAACGAGCGTCAACAAACATATGTGACAATCTAGATCTCTTGAAACATATTGAATAATACGAATACAAATTGTCTAAACCGACATGAGAATGTGGGCGATTTATTAATAAATGGCGAGACTATATCAACATATCGCTCAGGGTCCTGACCGCCCGCGATGGAAGACAAAGCCTTCTCACACAACAGTGAAAGGCGAGAGTTAAAAGTGAAACTCATGACTATTGACTGATACTATCTCTTTTGTCTTTTCAAAGCAGGACAACACCCACACCAGGGAGATGCTCCAATCAAAAAAAATATCCACACTACCCTAACTTTATACTTATAGCCATATTCCATATTTTCTTTTCGGGTTTTCGTACTTGAAGCGTAGCTTGCAGTGAAAGCCAGCTGTAAAAGTAGAACTAAAAACTGGTTATTTTAGTGCTCGTTTCAAGTTTTCTTACTTCTAGCGCAGCTGGAAATTAAAGCGAGCGGTAAAACTAAAAACAGTTTATTTTATATGTTTCACCACTATTGTCCTATTATTCCAGAACCAATTTCACCCAAAGAAGTCAACGCGTTTCATAGCCAGGAAGATGATCCAATGATGTTCGAGGTAATCATCCAGATTTCACCTTATAAGGGAAGGAAGAAAGAAAGAAAGAAAGAAAGAAAGAAAGAAAGAAAGAAAGAAAGAAAGAAAGAAAGAAAGAAAGAAAGAAAGAAAGAAAGAAGGAAAGAAAGAAAGAAAGAAAGAAAGAAAGAAATAAAGAAATAAAGAAGGAAAGAAAGAAAGAGTGAAAGAAAGAAAGAAAGAAAGAAAGAATGAAAGAAAGAAGGAAAGAAAGAAAGAAAAAAGAAAGAATGAATGAAAGAAAGAAAGAAAGAAAGAAAGAAAGAAAGAAGGAAAGAAAGAATGAAAGAAAGAAGGAAAGAAAGAAAGAAAGAAAGAAAGAAAGAGTGAAAGAAAGAAAGAAGGAAAGAAAGAAGGAAAGAAAGAAAGAAAAAAGAAAGAAAAAAAGAAAGAAAGAAAAAAGAAAGAAAGAGAGAAAGAAACAAGAAAGAAAGAATAAAAGAAGGAGAAGCAGAGTCTTGTGTTATAAAGCTATTGAATCCATCACATCTTTGTATATATCGGTATTCCTTTGATCTAATCTCTTATATATATATCTTTTTTTCAAGATGAAGTGAATCTTAGAAATAAAGCTTGAAGATCGTCAGCATGATTCTCAGACATCAGTTAAAGAATTAGATATGTTAATAATAATAATAACAATAATGATGGCGATGGTAGATAAATAAATATAACTCTGGAATCAAATAAAGCAATGACTTAAATAGTTAGGTACAAGCTCATTCTCTAAAGTAATTGACGTATCAGTACAGCCCAATATCAAATAGATATTCACAATTTGCTAGACGCTATGCAACAAGTTTCATGCGACACACGAAACCCCTTTGCTACCCTGAACTAACAAAGAATTGCCTGGCAAAACGATAACAGCTAAATGAGATACGTGAGATGTACGCTATAATAGTCTCAAGCCAAAATATGTATATCCATCAAGTCAGTCTCCATCATTAAGAAACGTCTCGTGCATGCATGTGCAATATAGCCTGCGTCACATCCGGACTTTTTCTCGGAAAGTCCGGATGTGACGCAGGCTAGTGCAATACGGCAAAAAACAATTATCAAGCAAGCAGTAAAATAAATCGTGAAACACTTGAGGACGGGGAATTAAAACACGAAAAACTACCCCGTATCCCACTAAAAATAACCCGTATCCCATCAAAAACTACCCCGTATCCCATCAAAAACTACCCCGTATCCTACCAAAAACTGCCTCGTACCCCACCAAAAACTACCCTGTATCCCACAAAACATTACCCCGTATCCCACCAACTCAAGCTACTTAAAGACGCGTTCGCGGGCAAGTGAAGCTGTGATGTCACTTTATTTTTTTTTTAATATGCATAGTTTAAAATATGAAATAAAAAATGGGGGTCTCGCTAATTATTAATTGAAAATTATTGTTTAAAGCCTCACACGTATGCCTACCATCGGATATTAGTATATTTAACACAAAGATCGGGTAAAAGAAAAACATGGCAATTACATAATTTTAATTTGAAGTCGCGCAATGTTAGAAAAAAAATAGTGTAAATCGAATATCGTAGGGTCGATTTTTTTTCAATTTTATGCTGTCATTTTCCTCCCTGTGATGTTGATTTTTCAATGAACGACTTTCGTCTTCATACTCACTACGAAGTAAACTGCAATCTACACAACATTACAAAGGCCAAGAAAAATACATAACCAAGGCAGGGTGATAAATTTCTTTTGAGCTAACTAATTTTCTTTTTCGAGAAAAAAAAAAGTCAGTTTCCGTTACAACACTCACAGCGCGACGCGCGCTACCGTTTCCACTGAACAAGATTTTTCACGAAACTTTGACACTTTTTTTAAACTCTTCGGCGACTTTTAATCAACGCATGGTTTCTAGGAAAGCATGATGGACGTCACTGATTAGTTAAAACTTCCCGAAATGTTTTAAAATAGTGTCAAGATTTTATAAGAAATCTTGCTAAGTGGAAACGGTACGTAGCGCGCGTCGCGCTGTAATATTACATCTGCAAAAAAGGACTTTCATTTTATATTTTTCTAACTATCAAAAAACAATTCACACTTATTTGAATATGCATATTTTATTTGACGATAAACTTACATAAAAAATTAATTGAGTCAAGAAAACGTTTTTCAAAGTATTCAGTATGAAAGTCGTGCGAGTTTTCAGTTTTCATAAAAGCAAAAAAATACCACTTCAAAACATTTTTCGTATACCAAATACCTTATTACAGCATTTTTGAAGTGGTAAATTGATCTTGGGTTTAGTAAATCTAACTTTTGAGGCTGAAACTCGCAGTATGAAAGGTCTTTTCAGGGTGAAAATTAAAAATGAAAAACTTTTCTCGATGAAAAAAACAGCGCCGGTAATTTTGACATATCAGCGGTATACACCAATCGAACACCCAAAAATACTGGGTGTAAAACAGCCAGCCGATGCCAGGGTATTTTTTTCCCCGCGGAAAAAGGCCCTGGGAACGAGGTTGAGTTTCACATAGTCGTCACGTGACCAATAACGTCAGAAATAGGTTTTTTCGCTTTCCTGCTCCGATTTTTACTTATAGAAAGGAACCATTTAGTTGAATATTTTATAAAGTGAGGTACCTCTATATAAGTCTGCATGGCGATCTTGGTTTCACTTATGGGATGTGGAATTATTTGGAGAAATTAGAGGAAAATTGACTTTGGTCACGTGACGTATTTCTGGATAACTATAGTCAAGATCGCCAGGTAGTAGATCCTTTTATTACATGATTACATCGGTTTTCATGTAATGTTTAAAGTCCGACAATGAGTCCTCATTGTCGGACTTTGAACGACTTCTCAAACTCAATAATTATTTGGGAGGAATCTTCGTCTATAGATATTTAGCCATTTTATTATAATGAAACTATTATCTGATAGTTATGCATGCATGGATAATTTCTATAACAGTTTAAAACATTCCGTTCTGGTCAACGAATTAGCTTGTGGCTTAATGGTAAGCAATAGGAATTAGTAAGTTAGTGGTTAGAAGTTCGAGTCTCGGTACTGGTTACCATGAAAATATGTCATTTGTCATTGGTCGGCGAATGACAAAGGATACTTACCAATGTCGCCCTCCCCGGGGTGACTGAGTCTTGGATTTCGTAGAGTAGGGGGAGAGGTAGCTCGGAGAGATTTGACTAGAGTCCAGGCCGTCCGCGCTGTCACGCTCGTCGAGCTGCACAATAAATCCCTGCCGCGCATACGAAGCCATTCAAAATGGCCGGTAATTTGAAATTCTCGCCGGATTTATTCCTCGAGGGGATAACTTTTATGAGACATTTTTTAATAATCGTAAAGGGTAACTATCTGGCTTTCGTGTTGCGGAGTATCAAGGCAAGGGAATGCGATTTAGTGTGAGAATTTGAGCGATTTTCGAGAGCAACTCGGTCCGTTGGCCGACCCAAGGTCTCCTTCCTTGCCTTGTTCTTAGTAGTAGGGGGAGAACATAGCTAAAACATAGCTAAAAACCGCCCAAACAGCCTGAAATCGCTACCAGATAGCAAGAAAGACACAAGAAACAATCCACGAAGGGTTACAGCGTATTTTCTTTATTTTTCAACGAGTTATAGATTTGAGAATAATTCTACATAGAAAGCTTTATTATAAAGCGCCTCGAAATATGAGAATGGGCTTCCTATGGTTCATCATGTGATCTAATTCGAGACACCTGGTTGGCTGATTACCTCATGAATTATTAATAAGTTTGAGAAATGATTTCAAAGTACTTTGGAGCGGACTTTCCGGGGTTTCAAAGTTCATCATGTGATCTAATTCGAGACACCTGGTTGGCTGATTACCTCATGAATTATTAATATGTTTGAGAATGTTATTTGTAGGGCTTTATATCGCGTATTACCCCCATTTGAGGGCAATATCTATATATTGCCCTTGAATACTAATTTGAGGGCAATATCTATATATTGCCCTTGAATACTAATGTATATTGCCCTTGAATACCAATGACCTAATCCCTATATTATCCTTGTCATTTCCGTTCTTTTTCAACTTTATATGTAACGTTCAAAAACTCATTAATAATTCATGAGAAATTTTCAAAAGAAATCGTAACCGTGACGAGTGTTTTAACTGAAGTTATAGATTCACCCTAATTTACATAAACTTTAACCTTAATTTTCTCTAATAAACTTTCACAAGTCCTTGATTTTTTTTTACAAAAACACAAAATTTAGGTTGGAGTTTTTGAAGCCGTTCAATAAACTCGCAGATCGTGTTTTATCAGGTTTAAAACCACTTGGCTTCGCCGCGTGGTTTTAAATCCTGATAAAACACTCCTGCTCGTTTTTTAAACAATACTTAAACTTAGAAATTTTCTATTTGCGAACATTTAACGGATAAAAAAATCATCTGATAGAGTGACCCTTTCGAGGATCGAACCACGAACCCTTTGCTTACAAATCCTGACCCTAACACTTTATTCTAACTGTCCGATCGATGTCAGTGGGTGAGAAGAAAACGTATTCATTTGTTCGTAAAAGTTCATTAGTATTGTAGTGTACAACAAAACTAAAAGCCCATTGTTTGGATTGTTATCTCATGGGAAACTGAAAAAATAATCAGCTTGATGATGCCCTTTGGGACATGAAGTTGTGTGAAAACCTCAACCTTCATATAAGTTTTTTAGTTAATTATCTATCATTATAATTTGTTGAATATTTTTGTTAAAATCGACCTCGCTACGGCATCGAGATATGTTCATATTTTTGCTGCCGTTAGCTATCACACCCACCTTAGAGCAAAAAAGAGAGATAGTTTTATAAAAAATGGATAACTATTTTGCTGATTTTGTTCATTGTGAAATGTAGAGAGAAACGGCAGTGAAAAAGGTCTTTATATTCAGGAGCATGTCCATAGAATTGGCATTGACCTCAATATATTATTGAAAAATTGAAGTGAAAAATTGCTCTTCGACCGGAAAGCGAATAACTGCGATTCTTATAACCATAGTTTGAGCAATCACTGAGCCCTGTCGAAAAAGGTACATGGAATGCTTTATGTGTTTCTTTCATCTGTAAAACAATATTCAAAAGGACGTTGTCAAAGAATTGTAAAAAGAAAAAGCATAAACAATTGAAATTAAAGGTTTATAGTGCTAGCAAGCTATTATTAACCTGATTGACGGCAAAAATATCAACTTATCTCGATGCCGTAGCGAGGTCGATCTGAACAAAAATATCCAAAAAAATGATAGATAATTAACTAAAACACTTGTATGAAGTCGTATGTATGGCTAAAAAAAGGCTAACTTTTTTCAATTAGTTAAAAAGATCAATTTACTTGACTTTGAATCGCTTTTCTCCTCCATAATTTCATCGCAGAAGGGCGTGAAGTCGAGCAGTGTAAAGGTCAAAAACAAAATAAAATGCTACTAAAAATTGAAAAAGGCTAACATTTGTAAAATATAACGTAGAAAGCAGTAATTTAGTTGAAAATACTAGTATTTTACAAAAGAAAAATGTGGAGAAACGACTATAAAATGCTGTCAATAAAGTTGTAGTTTTGTCCTTAGCGACGGAATGTTTTTCCTCTGTTTGCATAATAAGCCTCTGGCTAAAGCCTCGTGCGACTCTTGCGCTACCATCGTGCTTCCAGAACTGGATATACGCACGCTAATTATCGACCATTCCTTTAATAGCATGTATATGTGTGTGCTTTTTAACAATTACTCCATTGAATCCGTTTCGTTGCTCTCCTTGCTATTATCTTCTAAATATTGTGGAATAATTAAATCATTCAATAGAAATTTTCTTTGGTGAATAGCAAGTTTTGTTGCTTCAAGCCACTCATAGTCTCCAGTGTCCAACAGTTTATTTCTGGTTTTCATGATCTTTTGAAAATAGAAATCTCTTTTCATTGCGTGCATCCACTCCAACTTTTCCGTCAAGATATTTCTTAGTTCTTTTCTTACAATCGGAAGCATTTTATTATAAGCAACTTGTTTGGCATTTTCTTCCGTTGCACCATCAGATTGAAGCTTTTCGACTATTTCTCTTCTTTCTTCCTCGTATTATCATTCTATCCCCTCCCCACACCCACATTCCTTTCATTCCTTCTTCGCCGATGTACTTCGCTATCAACAACTGCAAACTAAATACTTATACCTGGACTTCTATGCCAGTAAGACCATGATACGGTAAGTATTTACTCTCACTCTCACCCATTAACATATCGATTACACCATTACCATTATATTAATGCCATTCATTCCATTATATACGCTTTTGTATCCATATACGTGACCGCCTCGTGAGTCGATAGTACACATAAGGTGAGCTTGCGGCCGTAAGTTATGAAACGTGAAGGTTCTAACCTCTACCATTTGTCTCAACCCCTGACGATTAGCTTATGGTAGGACTATCGACTTATCTTCTCCACGGTTTTCCTTCCCTTCCAATGTTTATGCTTCCCCTCCCTCCCTCGAGGCAGTCACGTATTTCCACACGAACTCGAGTTAACGTTCACTTTGCGCCTTCTTCTATACATATCGTTAATTTTAATTGCTGTTATTTTCACAATATATTTTCACATTTTTATTTACTTAATTTTCTTTTATTAATTTCTTTTAACATTATCATACCACCGTTTGCTCCACACCTACAGTCGGTTCATACACATCGCCCTTGCATTAAACACTTATGAACTCAATGTATATTTCTTAAAATAACACCAGATATTTCTCGCATTAAACCGGTACTTACACCACCTACAACATAAAGAAACACTTCTACATAAGAACTTACAACATAGAACATAGGCCTGCCCCTGGACCTTAAATCGCCGTAATTTAATGCGATTTAAAGCGTTTTAAGGCGATTTAATGCGATTTAAGAAAATATGGCCAAACTTCGAGTGAAGTTTTAAGGCGTTTTAGTGCGGTTTAAGGCGATTTAAGGCGATTTAAGAAAAAATATAAGAAAATCAGAGGCGCCATAAGGCAATTTTAAGCAATTTACAGCGATTTAGGGATGTTTAAGAAAATATATGGTGAAGAAGATGCATTTTCTGGTGGTTTAAGTATTTTTTTTTTGTAAAAATGAACAACATTTTAAGTTCATTTAAGGAAATTTGAAAATAAAGGTATCATTGTTCATATCATACTTCTAGTAAGCAAAGGCCAGTTTAAACTTTACATCAAAAATTGTATCCAATAAAGGTCAGCGTAACAATTAAAGCACTTTTAAACAATGATTATCAATAATTTTAACATAGTTTAATACTATGAAACCAGTTGCAAAACAATTATTTTTATATCTTTTTTATTTTGAATATTTTTATCATCAAAACTTTTAAACAACACTTCCTTTGTACATCTTTCTGTATACACCTATTTCAATAAACGTTGTCCATCTGGAATGGTTGATCTGAGACCGATAGGAATTGTGGGAGCTCATTAAATTTCAAATAACTTGTTTTAATCACACTTGAATGGTGCTGAATTACAGGTAACAGTATTTCAGAAGTAAACATTAATATTCAAGCAATATTATAATAGTGTATTTGCAGTTTAACGAGCTCCCACAATTCCTATCGGTCTCAGATCAACCATTTCCAGATGGACAACGTTAATTGAAATAGGTGTATACATATAAATTAAATAATTATATACGTTCTGGGTGCTTTCATTAAGGATTGCTGGCTATTTTCTAAGAAACATTTGTTTGAATTTGTATAATATCGCTAACCTCCAACAATAAGAATCTAATCTTTGTTGTAGTAGATATTTTTCCAGATTAAACAAACGTTTCTGAAACCAGGGACTGAACAGTAACGAAATTATTAAAGCTAATATTTTTACATACCACTGATGAAGATTTAAAGTCCAATTCGCATCTTATCTTGATGTTAGTTAGTGTAAATGTTTCTGAAATTGCTTTTCCTGTCGCATTGATGATCCTTATAGAAAAACTTGGTTTTTGATACATAAGATTAAATTAATCTTTATATGTGATGTATAAATAATCTCAGCGTGCATTTTCGGATCTTTCTCAGGAACCCATCCTATTTGACGTTCTCCAGATCGTATGGACAGCAAAATACCCCCAAACCATACCTTGATCCAAAAGCAAGTGTTTTTTTCTTATGCTCACTTCAAATACTTCTCAGTTCTGACTGCCAATTACAGCAATAACCACTTCTTTACTTGATGCATACTTGGACGTTCCACTATTCGAAGGTGATGTCTGTGGCAGGTGGCAAGTCTTTTTTCCTTCTTTTTTCCTGGTTTTGATCTTATTTACAAGATGATCTCTTGTAAGTACCTTTACAGGAGATGACAGAAGCTCAAAATAAAACTATGTTCGAGTATTCCGCCATTTTGATTTGTCCCAGTCTCTCACGCTAAGTCCTGACATGTGACCTATCTGACATGTGTTACTGTGGCTATGACTCCCTCAATGAGAACTTTTTCTTCGACGATCGAGTAAAACAATTTTTTCAACCCTTTGACGAAGTATCGATTAGCCGATACCGATTAGCCTCGTTGGCCATTTCTGAGCTTCGTATTACAAATCAAGAGTTCACTCAGTGAGTCGATGTATATTACCAGTATACCGTTCAGATTTGACAGAAAGTCTCATGAAATTGACCAGTAATTGAACACTCCTCCATCCACTCCCCCATTCCAACGGAGAAACACCTGTGCGGTGTTATCGCAGGCTCACAAAAACAATTTAAAATGGCGAACAGCAAGCTAAGATAGTTGAATATTTGCATGTGTTTTCCACTCGTTTATGTAAAATACGCAGACAACCTATTTGCACAAGCAAAGCTGAGCAAATGATATTAACTTACAATGGCTTAATGGTGACCTTTTACTGTGTGACTGACCATATTAATGTGTGACTGCATGCTGCTCACGTAAGTAGAATTCACTTGATTCTAAATTGTACAATAAGATTATTTACTAGTAAAGTTTTCGAGATAGTTTGGTGAAAACCACATAAAATCTTAATTAATTTCTTTTCAATTTTTTTATATTTCGCTAGATTGATGATAAATATTTGTTATAGAATGACCAACAAAAAATATTCTAAAATGTTATAAATAAATAATATGTTCTTGAAGTTTTGTTAAGTACTTTTAATGTGCTTTTATGTATATTTGCATGTAGAAGTTTCACAAAAAATGTTAAATTGTGCATTCCAAGACTGAAATACATTGTTGGTTTCAAAGGTAGCAAATATAGATTGATTTGCATTTCATATGAAGCTAATATACAAAACATAACTCTAATACACTGTACTGACATAATGGCATAAACTGCACAATGCATTTTGGTCTTGCATGGAATGTACTATTCAGTATTCATAAGTCAAACTCTTTCTGGAATAGTTATATATTGTATATACCGTATATATGTATGATTACATCCTGTTGCAGAAGGATAAGAGCACATATTTATACAAAAATCTAATTTAATTAACATCCAGATAAACTAGTATTTTGAGTTTTGCATCTCATTTATATTTGTATATTTGACTGTATATATAAATGTGTACCACAATCATTCTGTACTTGAGGGTATGCATGTATAATTACTTTTATACTACATATTCTCAATTTCAGAAAGGTTGTGGTTTATGTACATGTACATGTACATATATAATTATACCAATACCTTAATATTCGGTGTATCTTTTTATGATTTTTTTTATATTTACGTGTGTTTAAAAGGATAAGAACATTCATTGCAGAATATTAAGTTGTCCTTCAGTAGCATTTTGGAAGGTATTATGAGAGTAGGTTTGAGGCCATGTACTATACTGTATTTATTTATTTGGATCTATCTTCTGATGATGTCGGCATCCAACAAAAGCTCAAGACCCAAATAAATAAATACAGTAGTACATGGCCTCAAACCTACTCTCATAATTTATTGCAGTGTTTTTAGTTTGCATCTTTTTAGATAATTAGCCTTAGTTACTACAAGGTGTGCATATACTGCAATCAAGTACATATATATATCAATATAATGAAAATGGGTCGCAATGTTTTTAAGTGATTTTAGGCGTTTTAAGGCGATTTAGCGCGTTTTAAGGCGATTTAGTGCGATTTAGCGCGATTTAAGGTCCGGGGGCAGGCCTACAACATACGCAAACACTTCTACATAAGCACTTTTACATATATACTTATTATGAAAACATAAGCACTTAAGAATTACATATATATTTTATATAAAAATAGGATTTGAGCGTGGTTGTTTTCGACTGAGTTTTGTGTGTTAGTATAGTGAGTTTTGTGTTCGGATTTAAAAAAATGAAGTTGATAAAAAGGAATTTACACTATTTCAGATTTCCTGGAAAAGGCATAGCATCGTGACCGTGGCGCTTAATAAAGTACATAAGGTATTCAATGTCCGATATATAGCGGCTGTAAGAAATTGCCTATACAGTAAAAACCCGCATATAAGAACCACTATTTTTCGAGGTTAGGCTAAAGTGGTTCTTATATAATTGGTATTTAGTTAGAAATTAAGCTAAGGTGGTTCTTAACTGGTTCTTATTTACAAAGCAAAAACAATTTCCCTTATATAGCGTTTTTTATGTTATATTAAATTGTTATGTAGAAGCATCTGAATGATGAATGTATTCTCATTGAGAACTAATTGATAATACATTTGTAAAACATTTTATTTCATAAGTACTGAGATTTATGTATAAAATTCCAGTGATGTAAAAATCGTTCGGTTTTAAGTCACAGCCAATCAGCGATGCGAACGATGAAATTTCACTATCGTTCGCGGCATCTGATTGGACGAACGATTTTTTTCACTAGTGAAAAGGTTTTGTGCGGGAATCAACCTCACTGGCGCGAAAACTTTCAACCGCCTTTGGTCAAAATGTTGGGAATGTTTGTTGACAGCGATTCGACTGAAAATGTTATTTTAACACAAGAAAACAAAGCTATTTCGAAAACATATATCCAATGTGATGTTGCTATAGAAAAACGTCTTGGAATTCAAGAAAGAAGCAAGAAAAGTTGACAAATTTCTAGCTGTAACCCAGTTTATTTATTACTTTCAAAGACGGGAAAGCTAAGACTATTCTCGCTCTGAAGTTAATTATTTGGTTTTGAGCGACATATGAAGAAAACAAGTGACATGAATGACCTCCTATTTGAACAGACAAGTCCTTCTTTCCAAACAGAAAGAGCTAAAGAAAAAAGGAAATGAAAAAACTATAAATATAGTTAAGCAGTCGGCAAAGTTCACACTAGAGGAATCTCGCTCAGCTACTGCCGAACGATTAAATTTAACCATTTAATAATGCTTCTTTTAAAAAAGCATTGAAGATAAGTAAATTTGCCTTTTACAACGGTATTTTTCATGATTTTGTTGCTACTTTTCGTTGTTTAAAATTTTGAAAGAAAATATTGAATTTTTTTAATCATTGAATCGTTTAACCATAGAACTCATTTCATGGTATATTTGATGCATGTTGTCATTAATGTTGAAAATAAATCTCAGTACTTATAAAATAAAAAAATTACATCATGGTTAGTTCGCTTGTACGATTTTATTCACTCGTTGTGTAGAATTACAAACTCACTCGCTCGCAGAGCCTCGCTCGTTCGTTTGTAATTCTTCACAACTCGTGAATAAAAATCGTACGCCTCACTAACCATGAAGTAATCTCTATTTCTTGCATTGATTTTAAATTTGGTCATATTCAGACTCAACTTGTATATTTTCAAATGACCAAATCAATCTCGAAACCTTTCATATAAGAACCAGCCTAACTATTTTTAGGCTAAAGTGGTTCTTTTTATAGCAAATTTTAGCCTAGTGGTTCTTAATCCACTGGTTCTTTTATGCGGGTTTTTACTGTATATCACTTGAAGCCATGTTACCCACACGTTGCTGTCAACACTTTGGATGTCAACATTGTTATCTGTCAACATCGACAATTCGATGACCTATGTCAGCTTTAAAGAATAAGGTCACCACTTCTTGAGGCCATATCGCCTACCACTAGGACCCCTTCATATGCCCCTTAGATTGAACAAAATGATAAAACCCATACGTTGCTGTCGACATTTTGGATGTCACTATTGAATCCTAGGCCTGTTACCATCGACAATTCGATTACCTATGTCAGCTTTAAAGAACAAGAATGTCACCGCTTCTTGAGGCCATATCGCCTACCACTACTAGGACCCCTTCATATGCCCCTTAGATCGAAAAGTATGATAACATCTACACATTAATGTCGACATTTTGGATGTCACTGTCATTATTAAAACCTGTTACTATCGACAGTTCGAAGACCTATGTCGGCTTTAAAGAATATAAGAATGTCACCACTTCTTGAAACCATATCGCCTACCACTAGGACCCCTTCATATGCCCCTTAGATCGAACACAATGATTAAACCCACACGTTGCTGTCGACATTTTGGATGTCACTATTGAATCCTGTTACCATCGACAATTCGATTACCTATGTCAGCTTTAAAGAACAAGAATGTCACCGCTTCTTGAGGCCATGTCGCGTACCACTATGACCCCTTAAAATGCACCTTAGAGCGAACACAATGATAAAACCCACACGTTGCTGGCGACGTTTTGGATGCCACTATTCATTTCTGTAACTATCGACAATTTGATGACCTATGTCGGCTTTAAACAATAAGAATGTCACCACTTCTTGAGGCCATTTCGCGTATCGCGAGGAGACTTTTTAAAATAAAAAATAAAAATAAAAAAAATAAAAATAATTTTAAAATAATTTTAATTAATTAAAAGTAATCAATAGAATTGTGCTTAAAATAGCTTGATTAAAATAGTTAACAGTCGTTGGACTGCGTGAACTTGCTCAAGTATACAGCTGATTAGGTAAGTTTTAAATTTATCAGCTTCGCTCTGTTTTAGTGTGAGGTTAAGGTATCAGGATATAAAATGGACACCTATGTGCGCGAATTTAAATTAAGCGTACTCTTTTCGTCTTAACTCAGCCAAAAGTATATATTTTCTGAAAGCTGAACAAATGTAGTTTTCCGAAGCGAAGTTTGATTTTAATGATTTTTAAAACTTCAGACGTTATTAGCCAAGAAATGAAATTTGACGGTACCTTATTCAAAATGTTCGATGTCAAGAAGTACGCACTCTATGACGCTTATAATTACACCAACACATTCAGGAGATAACGGGCTTAAAAACGGCGTCTGCGTTTTGTAATATCTGCGTTAAATCAATTTTAATTTAACATCAAAGTTGAGCAATGACTGTTTGAGTGTTGTTCGACACAAAAGAGATGATAACTCGTTTTAAATTGTGTTAATCAAAACTCGCAGACACTGTCTTTTACGTAATGAGCTTTTTTGTCAGTCCTGGAAATTTTATTTCAATCCATTGAAAACGTCTTGACATCGAATTCTTTTTAAAACGTTTTAAAAAGTTGCGGAGTTGATCGAAATAAGACGTGATAAACGCACTTGTTTGTTAACAGTTTCCGGTCTTTATTTTGTCACGTATTTTCTTTTCTTTAGAATTTTCGATCAAATGAAAAATCATTTTTAAATTTGTTTGCATTGAAATAAAAGATTACGATATTATCTTTCGATCCGAAGACACCAAAAATGTAATCTCGTCAAAAGAGGTCGGAAATTTGTATCCTGATACCTTAATGTTCGGTCTACCAGGCGTTTGTTGAGGGGTTGCAAACCACAAACGAGGTTTTGTTATGTCCTTGCTCTGTTGTACAGTCAATGCCAAACATGGAGTCACATGACAAAAGAACATTAGTAATTTAGTAATAAATAACACAAGAAATATTTCAGCTTGAGTTATCCTGCGAGCAGAGATTTGAATAGCCTGCGTAAACAGACCCTTTTTAGCGATCGAAAGCAGGAGACGTTTGTTAAGCTCATTATGTTTTCTTTTAATTAAAATGGTATGGTATGGTTTGCTTAGTACGTTCATGTTACATTTCTCCTTTATTTTAGACTGATCCAAAAGTGAACAATGAATGTGAAGTACATTGTAACTGCCGTTATTTTAGTGTTGGCCATGATTGGCAACGCCATGGGTGAGTATATCTTTATAGATGAGCCCGCAGTGGGGCAGCGGATACCATGTGTAAAATAGAAAATAAACACCGATTCGGTAATCCAAGATAGAATCAAAATCGTTTGTACAAAATTAAGTTAAATACGTGCGAAATAACAAGGACTTGCTATGGTTTGCCTGTGCTTTAACAGCTATCCAATGAATCTCTATTGTAAATAAGAGCTGGGAAAACTAGCTTCATTTTGGTATTATTTGATGGAGTTTTACGTTCTAAAAATGGCTGGAAATTCACTTCGCAGACCGGAAGAACGACATACCGTACGTCTCTATTTACGAGGACGAAGAAATTTTGCAGCATTTTATCACCAAAAAATAAACATCAAAACATCGATAAATTGGACAAGCTCTTGAAAAAAGGATTTTAGGGTTAGTGTATTCTTTAAATTTCACACGGCAAATTTCATATGAATTCTGTAATTCGATAAATTAGTCTTGATACTTCGCAGTGCTGTATGTTTTTGCATGTTTGTGTATAAATTTTACAGAAACAGTATGTCGTTTTCTAGTCCAAAAGATTACCAAAGAAAGTAAACATTCAAACGCTTTAATTTATTAATGTTACTGTTCTGAATGAAGGGTAAATAATTACTGTATCCTATGATCACATGGCAAATTGTTTTTCATTTAAAAAGGGTACTTTTATTTTTCATTTCTTGGCTCGCAGCCATCCAATCTTTATATTTTAGAATCGCCATTTTGTAATTCAATTGGGGATAACCGCTGCTTCATTGCGGGCTCAGTGGCCTGAATAGTTGGCCATGAATTTTGTGATTTACAAGACATCATTGCGAAAACTATAACTCCAAGCAATACATCAAAATAGTTCCTAACGAATAGTTAAAAATTAACACAAGAAGCCCAAGACCCCAAATTCTCCAAAAAGCAAAAAGAACGCCTGCTCTGCAGCCTAAGTATTATTTAGTCAATATCACTAAACCAGAAACATCAAATACAAAGGGATACAATACTTCATTACAACTTTAGTTGTGTTTGATAGTGACTAATAGACACTGAATAGGAAATATTACACAGTACTAATTTTATTTTATTTAGAGTGAAGACATTTAACCCGTGAATCAAAATTAAATAGTCAAGGTGTGTTAGTTAAATAGACACAAAAGAAAACAATGGAATTCTAGACTGCTAAGGTGTAGTAGTCTAATATCTATTTCACGGGTTACATGACTTCACTCTAATGGATATAGCTGGAGTACTAGTGTTAGTGCTCTAGAAAAATACATCATTTAACAAGTTTAATAAACATATAATCTATGAACGCCCTATCGTAGTAGACGAGAAAGCCTTTCTACAAAAACGGTGAGAGGCGTTTAAAGTGAAACTCATGACTATTGACTGATACTATCACTATTGTCTTTTAATCGCAGGACAAGCGACTGAGGAATCTAATGAGGCAGGGGTGTCATGGAGTAAACGTGCTCCAATCAAAAAGCGAGGTAAAAAAACTTGTTTATTTTAGTTGTGCAGACTGTGTTCTATATGTTTCCCCACTATTAGCCTTTTTCATATCGAGCAAATGACAGGAAACTAGTTTCTCAAAATTAATTTAATTCAAAAATAAACCCCTTCACAAGAAAGAACAAATACCACAGATTAGTAAGAACTGAAAGTTTGAACAAGTATGTGCAAATTGTTAAGGAAATTATGGTACTTTAATTTTTTTTCGAAAATAGAAAGAATTAATGTATGGTTTGGAAGGACGTTTCAGAGGACACCATACATCTCTTTGTAATTTTAGCAGAGTTTGGATGCTCATAATGTTTTCACTATTTAGCTAAACGTTCTGAAACGTACTTGGTCAATAAGCTTATATTCGGTTACTCTCCCACGAGAAGGGGTTATTTTTTCTGGAACCATAATCAAATTAGTTTTTCACACTCGTACCCAGTCCCTAGCTCGATATGGAAAAGGCAAATTGTATTATTATTATTTCAGTACCAATTTCACCCAAAGAAGCCAACGAGTTTCATAGCCAGGAAGATTCTCCAATGTTCGAGGTAAGTTTCAAAGAAAGAAAGAAAGAAAGAAAGAAAGAAAGAAAGAAAGAAAGAAAGAAAGAAAGAAAGAAAGAAAGAAAGAAAGAAAGAAAGAAAGAAAGAAAGAAAGAAAGAAAGAAAGAAAGAAAAAGAGTGGATTTTTTTTGTGCAAAACCTGTTGCTCTATTATGGCATAAAATACAATATTTTTTTTTTCAGTTGTTGCAGGCCCACTATATGGAGGCCAGTTAATCCCCTGAATAAAGAACATTGCCTAGGTTCGAACGAATGCTGTAAGTGTATATTATATGTTGTTTATTTAAATGTCCGAGAATTGATTCAGAGCTGTCGAAAAACCTTTTGATTTGCCACGGATAATGTTTTTTATGGACTTTTATTAAAAAATGATTTATTACATTATATCTTTGTATATATCAGTATTCCGTTAATCTAAAGTGTTTTCTTTGTTTTATTCATATACAGTGGAGCTGAGAACCTGGAAATATCGTTAGCACGATTATCAGACATCAAATACTGTAGGGTTATCAGTTAAAGAATAAAATATATTACAGCGCAACGCGTAAAAGTATGGCCACTGATAATGTATTCGCATACTTCTGTCTCGCAATCGATCCAATCAGCGTTGTAGGATTGTGTTATCTTGTCTCGGATCAAAACGCTTATTGGATCGATGGCGAGACAGAAGTATGCGAATACATTATCAGTGACCATACTTTTACGCGTTGCGCTGTAATAATAATAATAACAATAATGATAATAGACAAATAAAGTAATTTACATCGTCGGCACGATTATCAGGCATCAGTTAAAGAATAAGATATATCATGATAATACTAACAATAATAATGATAATAGACAAATAAAGTATATTTACATCGTCGGCACGATTATCAGGCATCAGTTAAAGAATAAGATATATCATGATAATAATAACAATAATAATGATAATAGACAAATAAAGTATATTTACATCGTCGGCACGATTATCAGGCATCAGTTAAAGAATAAGATATATCATGATAATAATAACAATAATAATGATAATAGACAAATAAAGTATATTTACATCGTCGGCACGATTATCAGGCATCAGTTAAAGAATAAGATATATCATGATAATAATAACGATAATAATAATGATAATAGACGAATAGACAAATAGTATATTTACATCATCGGCACGATTATCAGGCATCAGTTAAAGAATAAGATATATCATGATAATAATAACGATAATAATGATAATAGACGAATAAAAGTATGTTTACAGATTATATGTACGGTTGAGGAACGGTCTGTTTGATATTTGATGAGGGAGGGGAGGGGAGGTTATTGTTATCCAAAATCAGGAGCTCATTAGTCGTAGCGTACAACCAGTACCCAACGTTTTACAACGTTTTCTCAGACTTGCTATTTTTACATAAGATCGCAATTTTTCTCTCGAAAGTCCGTCTGTGAATCAGAGCAACGAACCGTGCTCTGGCCCCCAGCGAACTACACGATTATATATACTAGATGCTGATTGGCTTTCGATGATGCTCTTTCTTACACGAACTCTCATTGGACAATTCAACATAACCGGAAGTAAATTGAAAAATAGCATTTACTTCCGGTTATGTTGAATTGTCCAATGAGAGTTAGTGTAAGAAAGAGCATCATCGAAAACCAATCAGCATCTAGTATATATAATCGTGTAGTTCGCCATCCTCGGGAACCCAGGGGTATTCTTCTGTAGCTCGTTTCTCGCTTCCACAACATATACCCCTGGGAACGTAGTCTGTTGGAGCTTGTTCCAGAAGTCAAAATTCAAACTTATTTAACGACTTTCTTTGAATGGTTATCTTGATTTTCATTGGTCGACCTAATAGGGTCGACCAATCAGGAAAGAGCTGAATTTTGACTTCCGGAACAAGCTCCAACAGACTACGTTCCCAGGGGTAAAATTCCGGCTGTAACACAGGCTAATCTGAAAAAGTATCTCCTATCCCTGGGCAGCCACCAAAAACTTCCAATGTACCCGAATAAAATCATTTCTAGCCTGCGTGCATTTGTGTACAAAATCGGGATCAATAACGACCCCTGTAAATTAAATATTCCTCATGAATAAAATCAGCGTCACTCAATATTCATTTATAGAGTCCTTAAGTGTGACGTCACGAAAAAATAGATTTTGGCTTTAACAATTGTTGGTTGCCAATTATGATGCCAAATCTGACAAGATTCGGTCAAATAGCAGCTGAGATATGTCCACTTGAATATACAATTTCCCCATACAAATCACTGTAATTTACACTCTGTTCGGCTGTTCCAAAAGTTTGGAACAGAGCCGAAAATATGAGTGTTTTGTGACGGGGAAATGATACATTCAAGTGGCCATATCTCATCTGCTAATAATTTTGACGAATGTTAGTCAAATTTGCTAAGTGAAAATTGTTTTGATTGCCTATCAAAATAGAGAACCAAATATAGGATAAAGTAAAAATAAAGTTTTATGACGTCATCACTTTTAAAGGACTCTATTCAAAGGGATGATAGACCTTAAACATCACTCTGGAAACAATGGATACATTGCATGATAATATACAGTTAAACATCGAAATTTCAACTACTGAAAACAAATAAACAAAGAATCATGAGTCACTTGTTGTAGTGTTAATCTCTACTTTACGTGGACAATGTTAATGACATTGGCTATACACCTATTTCAATTAACGTTGTCCATCTGGAATGGTTGATCTGAGACCGATAGGAATTGTGGGAGTTCGTCAAATTCCAAATACATTGTTTTAATCACACTTGAATGGCGCTGAATTACAGATAACAGTATTTCAGAAGTAAACATTAATATTCAAGCGTGATTATGATAGTGCATTTGCAGTTTAACGAGCTCACACAATTCCTGTCGGTCTCAGATCAACCATTCCAGATGGACAACGTTAATTGAAATAGGTGTATACACCTAATCGCCAATCGCCGTTCGCCCCGTCAACCTTTTTTGAATTAGATGTATATATATAGATGATCTCAAGAAGCGAGGCACTTGATCTGTCAACTGATCATGACAAAGTATATATTGTGCATTTATGTTGTAGTGTTAATATCTACTTTACGTATACAAAGTTAATGATAAAATTGATGTGTTGGTACGAATACCTGCTTTTTAGCATGTCATTTAGCATTGACATAAAATCTTACCCATTCGCATCCCCTTTTTTTATTTACATACAGGTCAATGCATTTCCACATGACTCTTTTTTTACACGATAACAATATATATCCATATATGTTGGAGGGCCAGAATTTTTGCAAGTGACTGTATAATTATATAATAGTAATAATAATAATAATAATAATAATAATAATAATAATAATAATAATAATAATAATAATAATAATAATAATAATAATAATAATAATAATAATAATAATAATAATAATAATAATAATAATAATAATAATAATAATAAAAAGTTTTAGGAGCATTATCAAAGCTCAATGCTCTTACAAAAAACAACCAATTCAGAATAGAATCTCATACTTCAATTTAAACTCGCGCGCTGATTGGTTGAGAACGAAACCGGATGCGAGGGTATTTAGCGTGGAATACCCTCTCATCCGGTTTCTGAATCGCATGGCGGAACACGCGCGTCTGGTTTTTGAAGCTATAGTGGCGGGAACCCGAGCGACTGTGTTTTAAGTCAGCAAAAATACGAGTCTTATCTAGTTACTATAACGCTTTACATTGAAAATCTAAAAATTGAGTACCCTAATTTCATAATTTCCCTTGGGAACGAGTTTGAAAAACTCACCAAGCCACTAACTCTCGCCAGTACGAGAAAAAGACGTCGAGAGGCTGCTGCAATGGAAACAGAGCAATCGGAAACATTGGTAGACAAATCAACTGCATGTAAACAAAGAAAGGGACATGTCGAAAAAAAGCCTGACAGCACGTCCGCAACAATCACAATCTACTCCGACAAAGAACTAGCAGCATTCAAAGAAAGTTTGGTGGTACAAAACACGAAAAAAAGCACTTCTTCGGCGGTTCGCCGTCTACAATCGTGGTACGCAACGAAATACGGCAAAGCTTTAGATGTTAATACAATAAGCAAAGTAGAAGCACCTTACCTCCTGAAGCATTTCTTTGTTGAGATCCGTCAAACAACAAAAGCCAACCAAGGAAAGGAGTACGAGCCAGGAAGTCTACAAACGTACAGAAACGGCCTAAGGAGGTATTTTATTGAGCGGCCATGTCCACCAGCACCCGACAATTTTGACATCGACAAAATGCCTGGAATGGAGTTTGAAGAGATAGCCACTGTTCTAGCGATGAAGAAGAAAGATCTTAAAAAGAAGGGCTATGGAAACAAACCAAACGTCGCCGACTCCTTAGAAGATGACGAAATTGAGCTAATGTGGTCCTCGGGGGCGATAGGATTACATAATCCAAGACCGTTGCTAAACTTGGTTTGGTGGAACAACATGAGACACCTTGGAATGAGGGGAGTGAAAGAGCATCAAGACGCCTGCATTGATGATTTCAAGTTCAAGGAAGACTACATAGAGTATAATGAACGGCAAACGAAGAACCGCCAAGGAGATGAAGGTAGCCGGAAGCAGAAGAGGAAATATGACAACAAGTTGTTCCGTACTGATGGTGGCGAGCGTGATCCTTATCGTGCATTCAGCGAATTCCTTAAGCATCGTCCCAAGGGTGAAAATGTCACACAGAACCTCTATCTAACACCGATTGACAATCCAAAGACAAGTACGTGGTACAAGGTTAGTCCAATAGGAGCCAATACACTTGCAAAGGTCATGAAAAACATTGCTTCCGTGGCAAAGCTACCAGAGAGCAAGAAATTTACAAATTCAAGTGGCCGCAAAACATCCATCCAAACACTTCGTGATGATTTTAATCCTCTAGAAATCTCCGAATTAACAGGCCATGCCAACCCCGAATCTATCTCAAGCTATAGCCATAATCCTCTTGAGAAGCAAAGGAAAATGTCTCACAAGCTGTCCGGCTATTCCTCAAGTACATCTACAGCTAATTCAACAGCCATCGAAAGCACTAGCAATTCATCCAGAAGTGCTTTAGCTGAAATACAGCCTCCAGCAGTCCAAGTAAACATGGTAGATCGACCTGTTTTAACAATCCCAGGTCTTGGTCCTGCAGGTCTACTGAGTGGTGCAGTTAGTGGGATGTTCAGTGGAGCCGCTTTCAACAATTCACCGGTGAATATTTCCATCAATTTGCAAGCGAATGTCGATCGCCGTCCTTGAAAAACACTGCAAAAAAAAGTTAACCAAAAACATTTATGTAACTGACATTGACTACCTTTAGTCCAGAGTTAAAACGATGTAACAGTCATATTTGCTATTATTTCAAAGTTTGAATAAATTTTCAATTGCTAGATATGAAATTTTTGTTTTTACTTACTTCAATCACTCTTGTAAACTTGTGTCGAAGACAGCAAAATAGTCCTTTGTTTGAGCTATTTTAACTATTTCTAATAAACAAATTCATACCATGATGATTTGTTATTAATGTCAATGATAAAAGAGGCGGAATAAGCTAGCAAAAACGGCATTTCTTGTGAACACAAAGCAACCACGAGGAAGAAAATAAACTCCCTCATTTGATCAAACCGTCTTTCACATAAATGTGCTCCTATTGGCTGATCTCAAATGTGCTGCGAAATGGCTTCCTTGAAGTTTATTTTTAGCAGCGAGCGTCTGGTTTTTGAAGCTTAAATTGAAGTATGAGATTCAAGGAAAATTCATTTTTGGACTCGGGAATTCCACGTTTGAATTTCACTCGAAAAATCAATATCGATTTCTCTCGTGAAATTCAACGTGGAATTCCCTCGTCCTCCAATGAATTTACCTATAGAATCCCATATCACATTAGAAACTCGCGCGCTGATTGGCTGAAACGCAAACCGGATGAGAGGGTATTCAGAGTGATATTCAACGCTCAGAAAGCTGAATACCACGATATATAGGGATCCCGCTCGATAAATTTTTGATAAATGTAGGTTTTCTCATTATTTTCCGTGCATGAAAAAGATAAATCAACCAAGCAAGTAGTATAGAGGTAAATGATTAACTTGCTAATAGACGAATTTTGCATTAAAAAAGAAGAAATCTTTTTCCTGCGACTATAGCTCGGCATGAAAAGCGATCATTTTCTTTCGCTTCGCTTACTTAGTTTTTAGTCGCTATTTTTCACGACTTGAACGGCAATTTTTCAATCAAAGACAACATTTTTAATCATCAAATTACTTTTCTAGAGTTGTGGAACACCAACTAAACAGCCAGACAATTTCAAAACGGGTATTAATGAGCTTTATTTTCAATTTCACGGGTAGTTTGCAAACTTAAACCTAAAGTTTACACTAAATTAAAATACAAACATAAGCCAGAAAAAAACTTATAGCTAATTGTTTGTGATTCAAAAACTCTAAGCTTTGAAAATATTTATTGCAGTCCTAGTTTCAGTGTAAAAGTTTGAGAATTTTACTCATCTTCGGCGTTTTTGATTGAAATGAAGCAAACACTTTACTAAAAAAAGATTTGTAATGTTTTAGCCTTTTCTTCAAAACTTAGTTTTAACTGAAATCGTTTAAAAGAAAAAAACATACCTAATCATGCATGATTTGTAGCCAACAGTCGGCTTTTGAGAGGATTTTGTTGTCGGTTTAACTTTCATGAAACAACATCTTCAGTTTGTTTTTTCCTTCGTCGTCGCATTGTAGCTGAATCCATTGCCAATCCATTCCGAATTTCAAGTGTAAAGTCCTTACTTCTTCATTGATAGCTTTAGTAGAGAACTCTGTTTAGATTTGTATATATGTGCTTCCTAACAGACTTGAATTGATCATCGAAAAACAAGTAATTTTATCACCACAAGGTTGATTGAAATGATGGTACGTTTCACTCATTCGTCGTTCAGCAGATTTCTTTTCGCTTTCTCATTGGCTAAGCGCACGCTGAGCTACAAAATGGCTTTTTAGTCGCGCGTAATAAAATTTACTTTTGTTAAAAAAAACTTCACATTACAATAAAAACCATGTCTCCGCGATTCATGCGATATTGATTTCTCTCGGGAAATTCAACGTGGAATTCCCTCGTCCTCCAATGAATTTACCTATAGAATTATTGAAAAAAAAATTAAATGATGTGTACCATATATAGCTCATCTCAAGAAGGGAGGCAATTAATCTGTCAACTGACAAAGTATATTTTGTACGTGTATGTTGATGTGTATACGTTTGCGATTCTCAAGTCAAAAGGAGCAACCTTGCTCAGCTCGTCAAGTTTAGATGATGTTACAAGCCAACGTTCCTCTCACATCTGCCCAATATAATGCAAATGGGCAAAACCTAAATTATTTGAATTCATTTGCATTAAATTCGGCACATGTTAGATATGCGACATTTGACCTAGGCTCTAAGTATTTCAGCCTCACTTAGACAACTAATGTAGTCGATCAATGTGACAGGAGTACACTTAAGCTTCATGGTCGAAATAGTAATTTTAAGTGATCTCTTTAGTATTATAGTTACATATATATTTTATCATACGATAGGGGATATAATGAAAGTTGAACTTTACTGACGTATCGTGCTACACACACGTCAGTAAAGTTAAGTCAATATTGTTTACGGTGTTACAACTTTCATTTTATTACCTATCTTTATATCAAACACCGACGCAGCCTATACTAGTTCACTCGCTAGTTTCCATTTATACTTTATTATTCTGATTAATTAGTCCTATTTATTATTGTATTTATTCGTTGTAATTCCTTCTGAAAAGTCCCTTTGGGAATGGAGGCAATAAAGGATGTATGCACGTATGTATGCGTATATTGGTCCTAACTTGAGTACCAGGCCCTTGAACCTGAAACTTAAGTTATATTGGCACATCAGTTGTGGAATTTATACATCATTGATGAAATTATCGTTCACATAAAGCATTTCTTTACGCGCGTACACTAGTGAATTCAAGCTTCTTTAAATATTACAACAATTGGTGTGAAAAGAATCTATAGTCTAACAAAATCCATACCCGTACTATACGGACCGTAATTTGCACTGTGTTGCACTTTTCTTCCGCACTGTGTTACACTTGAACTGCACTGCTCTAAGCCAATCAAATTCGAGTAATGTTTTTCAGGTATATTATTATTATATCATTAAAGTGTATCAGCGTTGAAGCAGGCTTCATTCACACAGAAGTTGTCAGCCTGTCAACATCTTCGTGAAAATGAAGTCGCTTCTGATTGTATTGGTAAGTATAGCAAGCTTAAGAAAATTTATTTGAATAATTGTTAATTCTCTTCTTGGTATCCCTACTGTGGTGTTTAGTAACTGGAAATATTTATTGCGATGTGCGAGGTCTAATTTTAGCTAAGTTATCAGTTTTCATATTTTGAGTTCAACTTTTTCCGCATTGAACAACATTGAGGTCCGCTTTGAGACTCAAAACTTACTTTCTTATTCTGCTGTCACTATTCCTCTGTGATTCTGCTGTTCCTATGCTCATGGGAAATAGTGTATTACAAAACTAGAAAATTTCAAAACATGTTCTCTATACTAGTTATTTTACCTAGTAATTTATTTATATCTATCTTTTTATGTACTTTAAAACACAAATTATATTGAGTTAACTCTTTTTTAACTCAGATGTAAAAGATGATATCGATAGTGACAAGTTTATGGTATAGTAAAGTAAAGTAAAGTAACCTTACTTGACGTCTGTAAGTCGTGACAGTCATATACTGATAGACAGTCATAGACCGATAAACTCGAGGCCGGTGGTGCTCCTTTTACTTCCCTCTCTCCATTAGTGCTCCGTTTTACAGGTATTTAAAGCTACTTAAAGCTACACGGAAAGAAGAGAAGTCGAAACAAGGATGCGAGCTCACTTGGAATCGAACTCGGGACCTTTCGCAAAGAATGCCGCGCACCAACCATCTTTGCCATCCTTGCTCCTATAAGCTTCCGCGACAATTAATCGACCAAGCCTGCGATGTCATCCGGCTTCATTGTCAATCAGTTTGAAAAATTAGACAATATTGATATTATATTACTTGTGGCGTAGTCGATATCTGCCGTTGTTTAAAGGAAAATATGCCTTATCCTAGGAAATACTGTTTGTGTGAGTTTTGGTAAAGCGTTTAGTAGTGCTGAATATATTAGTATATTAGTATATTATATATTATTATATTATATTATAGTATAGTATAGTATATTATATATTAATATTATTATATCATATATTAGTAGTTTAGAATATTAAGTTTTGTTTTTGTTTTTATTATATTGGTTTATATTTTTTACAGATTGTCTGCCTTGCCGTTTCATTTACCAAAGTTCAATCAAACAAAATCGTTGCCAAAGGTAATATACACACTTTACAGATCTATGGAAGATAGCTAAACCGTACATTTAAACAGGGTAATTCATTTAGAATACTAGGTATACTCTGTTATTAATAGGAGCCCTAATCATTACACAACATTATATTATACACCTATTTCAATAATCGTTGTCGCAAACAAAGCCGCAGTCTACACTCTGAAGCTTGCAAAGGATGTCGGTATTTCTTCTCTTGTTATCGATTTATTCATAGAATATTTTGGTTGTACGTGTTTGTGTTATACACTGTGAAGCTTGCAAAGGATGTCGGTATTTCTTATCTTGTTATCGATTTATTCATAGAATATTTTGGTTGTTCGTGTTTGTGTTTAGTATGACCATAACAATCAAAGCTACAGTCCACACTCTGAAGCCTGCAAAGGATGTCGGTATTTCGTATCTTGTTATCGATTTATTCATAGGATATTTTGGTTGTTCGTGTTTGTGTTTGTGTTATATGACAATAAGGTGTTGCAGTAGTAGATGATGAAACAAATATTTCTTTTAAAAACGTATAATAAATCAGAACAGGAGTAATATGTTCATATTACCGACATCCTCTGCAGGCTTCAGTGTGTGGACTGTAGCTTCGGCTACGACAAAACATAAAAAGGTGTATGACAACTAATGGAGTTAAACTTTCACATAAATGGTGAAAAAAGCCTAAATATTGAACCAATATTTGTAATATTGAATTCAAATTAAAGAACTAATAATTTCTTGAAATAAAATAGAATCGAAATACAGATAGGAAGAATTAATTACATGGCCTAAGGACATATTAAAAATCTATTCCCCAGATGAGATAGATTTTCAGTAGCTTTTTAGTTAAAATTATGCTAAAGAAGGTGAGAATTTTAATGTGGAAAGCAAAACACACTTCCAAGGTTAATACTTATTTTTATAGATGACGCATTCCAAGACGTGCTTGACAATTTCAGAACAGCGGAACTCGACGCAATAGACGAGAACGCGGAAGACCATAATCTCGCTGGTACGAAAACAGGCATTACGTAATATATTTTAAGTAGTATCAGTTATTATTAGAATATTTTTCGTCTTACATAATTTACATAATTTAAATGTATATAGATATTACAAAACATAAAATTTTTTCAAATTATTACTTACATGAAACAAGCCTAAGAAGAAACGAAACGAGAACAGCCTGACGTCATCGTTTTCAAAAAGCGCCGTTTTCGCCGTCCACACGTATACGATAAACCTCCGTTAAAAAAATCTCCAGTCTGTAGAGCGTATTCGAAAAGCTCCGTTTTCGGTGACCGAAAACGCCGTTTACGTGTGGACGGAAGGCGTAAACGGATAAAAAAATATCCGTTTTCAAAAACACCCGGCTACGTGTGGACGGCATGTTGTAAAACCTTGACTGGACTGGACTGAGAAAACCTGGACTGGACTGAGAAAACCTGGACTGTTGTAAAATCTGGACTGAGAAAACCTGGACTGTTGTAAAACCTGGACTGAGAAAACCTGGACTGAGAAAACCTGGACTGTTGTAAAACCTGGACTATTGTAAAACCTAGACTGAGAAAACCTGGACTGAGAAAATAATAATAATAAACAATAATAAATAATAATAATAACAATAATAAACATCGCAAAAAGCTTTTTATAAACTCAAACATGTAACTTCTCGTCATCGGCATGAAGAATCTAGCCTATCTATCTTGATCGAAGGCGGCTTCAACATGCCCGTGGGGACAGGGCCATTGAAGTTTTCGGCGTTTTCGGTCACCGAAAACGGCCGGAGCTTTTCGAATACGCTCTCCAGACTGGAGATTTTTTTAAACGGAGGTTTATCGTATACGTGTGGACGTCGAAAACGGAGCTTTTTGAGTACGATGACGTCAGGCTGTTCTCGTTTCGCTTCTTCTTGAGCTTGTTTCAAACCTTATAGCCTACTATACATACAATTGCAAGTAGCCTATTTAAATATTCAAGCTAATTATACAAGGAGGCGACGCAACATTTTAAGGATAATTTCGCTGTCTGGAGGGACAATAGCGCCGTTAAAGCGACCTAACCGACGGCCAGCTAGATCACGGAGATTTTGACCTTTAAAAGAATATAATAGTATGTATAATTCAGCCTTTCCTTTTCCCTTTGATTTACTCACCTGTTTAGACATATTTACTATATAAAAAGCGGTTGGATTGTGAAGCGAGCGAAGTAAACATAGATGGCGCAAGGTGGTGAATTTTGAATATGATTCGAATACGCTACGTGTGGACGCAGATCTTTTTGAATACGGATAAAAATGTGGACAGGGCCAAGAGAGGATAGATAAGAGAGCGAAACTCCTATATTAGCCGGCCGCGCGCCATGTAAATTTACATCCGAGCTATTTTTAGTAACACCAAAACACCTTACCCTTCTCCTGAGCGTAGAAATGGTCAAAAATGTAATTTTGAGCACGTTTATGTTGAAAAGACTACCGAATTATTAAAAAAACTGAAAAAACGCATAAAATTAAAACGGCAACAACTCCATTACAGCATAGTTTTTTATTTATCCTCTCTTGACAGGGCTTAATGTATTATAACTTTTACTTTGTTATTATATATATTATTATCAAAACAATTGTAAAGCGCCTTAGAATATATTTAAGCGCTGTAGAAATTATTATATTATTATATTATCATTATAACGTATATTAAATCATTTTCATCACAATATCGCGATATCATCCACCTCAAAATGTGTCAATGCAGTCAAGTCAATCTACAATTTTTGGGAGTCCAGTCCAAACAAACTGCAATACATTTTTTTTCTCATTTGAAATATATTGGGTTAGGTGTCCTAAACAACATACTAAAAATCCCAAAACATCCATTCAGTGAAACATCCTAAAAAATCGACACTAACATTTTTTCACTTCGCCACAGGGAGCCCACGAGATGTTGCTGAAACAAGCATGCGTGTTGAAAAGCTCCTAGCGAAACTGGATGATCACGGTTAGTTAATGCATGGTTTAAAGTCAATTACCAATTTGCAGGCAGGCAAATTTATTGGTTAAGGTAGTTCCGGACACCTGCTACTGCGCACCACGCTCGCGCACATCTTGTTCATGAAAATTCAAAAGTACCATGGAAGAAAAAAAAATCAAAGCCAAACTATGACTTTTCTTAGCTTTTTTACTTCAAACAAACTCAATAAGGATAAAGGAGAGTCAAAAATGACCAAAAAAGAAAACAGTAGAAATTTTGAATTTTACCGATGTTTTTCGCTTATAACTAACAAGCTGACCCCCACTTTTTCCTTTTTATTCATGGCTGCCTTTACTATTCTTACGATTTAGAATATAAAAAAAATTCATTGATTAATTGGATTTTCTGAAATTTTAGAAATGTTACAACTCTATACACATGTAAGGTTGCGTAATTGGCGTAGAATTGTGCTTCTAGAGTTCACTTATGCACATATTTGAAAATGATGCAATGATTTTTATGACAGAAAATGTTAGATAAACCTTAGATCTATCATTTGATATAATCTAATGCTTTTCCTAGCAGAATACGTTCGCATTCTCTAGACTGCATGGAGTAGGTACTTTTGAACAACATCTCCGCAAATTATTGCAAATACCTACTTTTACCATATCTTATAACTCTATAACCAATACGGTGACCCCAATATTTTTTTCACGTTTTTTGCCTTGCCTAACAATGATCTATAAATGACAGGATTTATAAAAAAAAATCATTGAAGAAATCCAAGTATCCGAAACTACCTTAATTTGTTAATCTATTTGTTTGTTAATCAACTATGTATTTATTTATTTATTTTATTTTTTCTTTGCTTTGCAGTGACTTCATGCCCAACAGGTAAGTAAAGTAAAATTATAAACAATTATTGGATGAGGTTATTGTGATAACCAGAATATTGGTATTGGTATTAGTATTGTAATACCATGGCTTCTTCAGGATATTAGTAATTAGTGATTAAATGTTATATTACTCAGCCTTGAGATAGCTATATATAATTACAAGCATATATGACAATCTGTAATCTGTTTACATATATAGAGGATAGTGCCTGTAAGCTTGAGCAACTAAAGTTTTCGAGCCAGCTTACGATTAGACGATTATTCATGTATATGAACCGGTTCAATGCTCTACCAACGGAGCTATGAAGTCACATGATTTTAGGAGGTCATTTTTTTTATTCATTTAGGCAGGCAGGCAGGCAGGCAGGCAGGCAGGCAGGCAGGCAGGCAGGCAGGCAGGCAGGCAGGCAGGCAGGCAGGCAGGCAGGCAGGCAGGCAGGCAGGCAGGCAGGCAGGCAGGCAGGCAGGCAGGCAGGCAGGCAGGCAGGCAGGCAGTTCGTTTATTTGTCTGTCTGTTCGCAAACAAAAGAGAGAGAGAGAAATAAATAAACAAACTATCTCATCAACTTTATTTATATATTTTATTTATTTATTGGTTTATTATAAAAGATTCGGTGTCAGGGATTCAGTACTAAACTAGTTCCAGTCTTATCTATGTAATAGGCGTTTCAATGTTAAGGTTCGGGGTGGTACTTCAACAAGTAGAGAGTCACAATATGGTGTACCCCAAGGCTCTGTAGTAGGACCAATCTTGTTCCTAATATATACCTCTCCAATCGGGGACATCCTGCGTAGCAGTGGCATAGATGTCCATCTTTATGCTGATGATACCCAGCTGTATATTTCATTCGATACCTTATGTTTACATAAAATGGATACTGCTGCTGCCTGCTGTCCATAAGATCGAGTCCTGTGTTAGAAATATTGATGTCTGGATGACCAGAAACAAGTTGAAATTGAAAGGTGATAAAACTGAAGCTCTTGTATTGTGAAATCCTTATCAGTCCCGTCCATCTATTAGTTTGCTCAAATTCTCTGGGCATGATATTCATCCTTCTTCAAATGTTCGTAATATTGGAATTATTTTTGATCAGAAAATGTCTCTAAAGGATCACATAACCTTCACCTGTAAGTCTTGCTTTTTTCACATAAGAAACATATATGGAAAATTCGTAAATACATTTCTGTTGAAGCATGTCAGACTCTTGTTCATGCTCTTATCACTTCTAGAGTTGATTTTTGTAATTCCTTGTTGTATGGTCTCTCCAAATGTCTACTGCAAAAACTACAGCATATTCAGAATGTTGCTGCTCGACTTGTATCTGGAAGTCACAAGTATGATCACATCAGTCCGATATTCGCTTGCACTGGTTACCAATTGAACAGCGTATTGAGTTTAAGATCCTTTTATTTACTTTCAAGGCTTTGAACAATGTTGCCCCCTCCTATATTTCTGAATTACTTGAACCATACAAGCCAGTCCGTTCTTTGCGATCTGCTTCTTCAAATCTACTTACCAAGAAATCCTATCGGCTTAAAATCTATGGAAAGAGAGCTTTTTCAACTGTGGCACCTGAACTATGGAATAATCTACCCTGCGATATAAAATATGCTTCTTCTATTTCAAATTTTAAATCTAAACTTAAAGCGTGGCTCTTTAAAAGGGCATACCATTCGCAATAATTGCAATAATTCTTTATAACTAGTAAACTATAAATTATTTCTTAAACAAACAGTTTTATATTAGTTTTAAATTTATAAAAGTTATATTATTTCAAATTGATGATAGTTGTTATATAGTTGTTAATAGATAGATAGTTGTTAATATTATTTTTTTTCTTAGATTTTAAAATTTTTATATTGTAAAGCGTTGTTGAAACTAGTGATATTGACTCTATATAAAATATTACATTATTATTTATTTGTTAATCTATTTAGATTTGTTTGTCTGTTTGTTAATGTATTATTTATTTATTTATTGATTGATTGATTGATTGATTGATTGATTCTTTGATGGATGGATGGATGGATGGATGGATGGATGGATGGATGGATGGATGGATGGATGGATGGATGGATGGATGGATGGATGGATGGATGGATGGATGGATGGATGGATTGAGTGATTGATTGATTGCTTGATTGATTGCTTGATTGATTGCTTGATTGTTTGATAGCTTGATTGATTGATTGATTGATTGATTGATTGATTGATTGATTGATTGATTGATTTTATTTTTTCTTTGCTATGCAGTGAGTCCAGATGCATCATGTAAGTAAAGTAAAATTATAAACAATTATCGGATGGGGTTGTTAGTGATTAAATGTCTCTAAGCCTTGAGATAGCTATATCCTATCATCAGCCTGCGGCCTCGGGACTTCCATTAAACTTCCCTGTGCTTCGGGGACATTTAATCACTAATATCCCTCAGTGCAATGGTATTACTTATACTTATGTTTATTTTTGCACTTATATTATACATTTGTTTTCCTATGATAATAACATTTACAAGACTAATAATTACAAGCATATTAATGTTAACTTGATATCGATGAAACAAAAAAAACCGGAAGGTTCTTGTTGTTGTTTGTCTATTATATTAATATTTGATCATGACAATCTGTAATCTGTTATAATAATTGATACTAAGTTTATATATATATATATATATATATATATATATATATATATATATATATATATATATATATATATATATATATATATATATAATATATATATACAGTCGTTTGCAAAAATTTTGACCGCATCAAAGTATATCGGGTGCATTGTGGGTAATGTTTATTCATGCCTTTGAGTGCTTTTATGCGCTCTTGGTACTATCACAACCATCCATAATACTTCAATGGTGCTTACTTCATGTCATTGAATGAATTCTGAAAAATATTGGAGCGTTTTAAGGCAGAATTACCTACATATCTATGTGCCTATATACTTATATACTTATATACTTGTACGGTATATATATATATTTATAAAATTTTTGGTATCTAACGCGCGCTCTGATTGGTTGATGGCCATGTTTATATGAGAGAACAGAGAATGAAAATGACGAATGCTGTCGCGCGCGCTCTGATTCTAATTACGTGTTTACGAACATTCGGTAAAAAAGTTTTCTCTGCATTTTTTTTGCGAAAAAATTTCATAAAAGAAATATAAAACGGCCGCTTGTGTCTATGTACTGTGATATAAACACGCTGGGAGATGTAGAGCACTCAAGAAGCAAGAGAAACACTCGCTGCGCTCGTGTTTCTAAGCTTGCTTCTCTCGTGCTCTACATCTCCCAGCGTGTTTATATCACAGTACATAGACACGCGCGCCGTTTTATATTTCTTAAATATATATATATATATATATATATATATATATATATATATATATATATATATATATATATATATATATATATATATATATATATATATATATATATATATATATATATATATATATATATATATATATATATATATATAGTCCGGCAAAATGGTGCAAAAATGGTGCATTTTGTGGTAAAATCATGAAAGTTGGCACAATGATAGTTTATGACTTGGTGATCAATATAGGCTATGGATTTCATCGAGATCTATCCTATAATTGAAGTTATAGGGATTTGAGAATGGAAACGAGGCTGGGGCATTACATTCGAAATATCGCCCGATTTAACACATGTAAATTAAGCGAACATCAACCAAAATAATATGAACTGCAAGACATACACATCTGATGGGTTAAGGAGGGTCACGTGAGGGAGAATATTTGAAATTTCGTCAAATTTAACACATATAAAACAACTAAACATCGACCAAAATAATGAGAACTGCAAGGCTTACACTTTTGATGGGTTAAGAAGGGTCACGTGATCTGGCAGCATAGAAACGAGGCTGAGGCAGAATATCCGAAATATCGTCCAATCTAACACATGTAAAACAATCAAACAGTTCTGCACACTTGCCTTGCCGCACGTGCCTTGACCGCATTCATGCCGTGAGCTTTTGATAGTCACAATGGCTGGCATTGTCAATTTCATATGACATAATTTGAAAAATTTCCACAGAAATGGGCAATAACGTTATAAATTGGAAGTAATTGTTTAAACGTCCAAACTAAATTAAGAGGTGTTTATTCAGTAGAGGTATACAATATCGAACACAACCCTATTTCTACAATGGCCCATGATGCATTTCATGGGAAAGGGATACCATTATTTCAGCACCCAAGTAAAGACGCCCCTGGCGAGGAACGAAATACTATTGACCAGCATCAAAACAGAAAACGTGTAGCCCCACTCCCAGATTCGTACACTTCTGTACAGCATGACATTCTCCCGAGACGGAACCACTTGTTCTACCCATCCCATTTGTGAATATAGCTGTATAGAATGCCCTTTGAGATACAAGTGGCTGGGTAACGTGAGAAATCGATCACCTCAACCAAGTAATTATTGGCAACATTCCACGCAAGTCTTCAACCAAAGAGAGCTCTTTAAGGGGTCACAAAGAGGATCCAATTGGCTGTTGACGTATGGCGAGAAACACTTGTACTTAATATGCTTGGGAGCGAACTTTGTTGTACTAAAATTAAAGCACTTGCAAACTGGCTCGACAGCAGTTGAGTGATAAAGGCCTCGTACGAGTTGCACACGCGACACGTTCACAAGGTGACAGCAGGTGCTTTACTGAGATATATTGATTCACAAGGCATATGACAGCTCAGTTTTCTCCCCGAGAGAGTGGGTGCGACAACTGAAAGCTGAAAGTCCACATCTCCATTACTGGTCACTTACTGCTTAATATTCTGATATTCATGAAGTCGTTGCGCGGAGGAAGCTTCCAACTGTACATATAGAAGCATTCAGACGAATTAAACCTCGCATACAGACAAATTGATTTTCTGAGCTGATAATGATTCATTAAGTTTATTTATCAAAACTGCATGCATTGCATGTAAATCAGTGTAAATTATATATATATAATAGGCTAGGATAACTTTTTCTGTAATTGCACTTTTCTTAAAAAAGGTTTCAGAGTTGTTTTTTGAATTAAAAAAACCCTGGTGATTGTGATGGTAAATATTTTCAAATATTTGCAATTACTTTTTGATCGTTCAATAATATACGAAACAATGTATTTTTTCGATATAAGCCGTACTAATTGATATATTCCATTCAGACTTGTTTTAATGCTGATGGATCACATGAGAATCTGCAACCCAACAATAGTGTTATATTTCCATTATTTATATCAAGGTTTTAGATGTTTCGCTGTTTCTTATAATTAACAATGACGGCATGTTAAATAGACATGATGTATCAGTCTCGTTTCCATGCTGACAGATCACGTGACCCTTCTGAACCCATCAAAAGTGTCTGCCTTGCAATTCTCATAAATTTGGTTGATGTTTAGTTGTTTTACATGTGTTAAATTGGACGAAATTTCGAATATTCTCCCTCAGCCTCGTTTCCAAGCTGAAAGGTCACGTGACCCTCCTTAACCCTCCTTAATGTGTCTGTCTTGCAGTTCATATTATTTTGGTTGAAGTCCGCTTAAATTAAATGTGTTAAATTGGGCGATATTTCGAATGTAATGTCCCAGCCTCGTTTCCATATCATGCTCAAATCACTATAACTTTAATTATGGGATGGATCTCGATGGAGTCCATAGCCTATATTGATCACCATGTCATAAGCTATCATTGTGCCAGCTTTAATGCTTTTACCATACACAAAATGCACAATTCTTATCAAATTTTGCACGAATCTGCCTGACTAATAGAGGAGAGTGCCGGTAAGCTTGAGCAACACAAGTTTTCTAGCCAGCGTACCATTAGACAATTATTCATGTATATGAATTAAAAAACAGTGAATAGACACGCGTTTTATTAAGTAAATCGAATAATCAAGGTCGTAAACAACAAAGTGGACAATGAAGTGATATTTTTGGCGAATAATGCATTGCAGGCGTAACCTTCATTCATTCATCCATTCAATCACATTCATTCATTCATTCATCCACCGTATTATTCATTCATTCATTCATTCATCCATTCATCCATCATTCATTCATTCATTCATTCACAAATTGGATATCAATATTTCTTTGGAGTATTTGAAAAGATGATTATTTTTTATTTACTTCTTCAGCATCATGTTTCAATTCTTGCCAACATGGAGGAACGCCAGTTTGTCGTTTTGGGGAACTGTATTGCTGTTCATGTAGCAGTGGCCATTCTGGACGTTATTGCCAATATTTTACAGGAGGAGGAGGAGGAGGAGGAGGAGGAGGAGGACGACGAGGACGAGGACGAGGACGAGGACGAGGACACACAACACTATTGCCCACTACCACTTCATAAGTATACACGATAGGTCTGTATGTATACATATTTAAGAGTGACTGTCAGTAAGAACCAGACATATCGTGGCAAAAGTCGATTCATCGATTTTGTTCACATTTTGCAGTTCGATACCCTATCATGTTGTAAGAACTCCTGTGAACTTAGTTTTTAAAAATTTGTTTTCGTTTGGGAGAAATTTGAATTATTATGCGAGAAGGCAAATATGCTAATTCGACGACTCTGAAATAGAGACCACTCGGCGATTTCGTGCACAAAATACAAACAATATTTAACCTTAAAACCCTAATAATCTTTAAATATGCTATCTCTATATGCCTCATAGCGTATTTCAGACTTGTAGCTTTAACGATGAATTTTTGGCAGAATTTTGTTCAGGACACAGTTTTCATGAGCTAAAAAATATCCTCAAAACAGCCGCGAATTAAACTATGTTCGATATAACGGAATAGTTTGATATTCATTGTGTGTGAAGTTAAGATAATTTCTTAAAACACTGCCGAAAACAATTGCTAGGTTTTTATGTTTTGAAGTTGTTACAGTCGATCTAAGTTGCCTAAATTGGCTATTTTTTACGATCATTTTTGCATAGTTAGCAACGATAATGAGTGTCAAAACAATAATACTATTTGCAACAATCTTGTATTAACCGTATTTAACATCAGCAATGAGTCAATTTGTATTCCTTATTGTAGTTAGAACAATATTTATTCCAACTCGATATAAATCATGCATGTATTTTCGGGGTTTTGATCCGGATCGTTTTGTTTATACAAAGCCAATTATATCCTCGTGCGAGTGTTACTAAACTGATAGATATGGCAAGACTTTTAGATACTGCCCTTTGAAATACTTAAATGAATCTGATAGAAGTCATAAAAAAATATTATATAATGCATGAGACTCACAACACAATTCCTTCAATATAGCAAAATTATATAATAGTAGAATAGAATAGAATAGTAGTAGTGTTTTTGGATAGAAGATTGATATACCGGTAGTTGTTCTTTGAGAGCAGATTGTCTATTATCCCATCTTTAAAGTCTACAAAATGAAATTTACAAGATAATGACCGATCTTATTTCTGATAAAAACTCCATTATAAATGTTTTATTTTATATCTTTTAATAGAAGGAAATAAGTTATTCATTGTGGAATGTGAAATTAAAAGGATACTTAATCAATTGTCTCACGATTGAGGTTATTGGTAGAAATACCGCGACGTTTCGACTGCAATCATTACTAATGTAATGGTAATGTAATATTTTGATTTCGTATTCTACACATTTGCTATAGCTGCCATGATTATAAAGTGCTTACATCCACAAAGCATTCATATATGTATAAAAGCAGCTCTAATAATTAGAAAAATGTTTGTTCAAATGGCAAATGATTTTTGTGATCATAAATCAAAAGAACGAACAGTAAATCTCCTATAGACCCTTTCATAAGCCCCTAAGTGTTGTGTTTTCCGCCGTTGACGTCCAATTTAATATTACTTTTGTTAAAATTTGTACAATGTTCAAGAAATTGAGTTGTACCTCTAATAAACGGTCACCCTGGGGACTCAAAGTGGCCTCTCAATAGATGTTGGCCGATGAATAAAGGTTCGGCATAAATCTACATATAAAGGGGTGGAAATGGCAGGGTACGTTACTTATCGGTTATTTTAATAAATCTGTGTCTTTTAAATAAAAGAAAATACATTAATTTTGAGCATTGCTCTTTAGACTTTCTCAAAGTCCGGTTTTTTTCGTATTGGTTTCTCTCGTTTATCTCGTTTATCTCTCCTTTATCTAGTCGTTTAACGACTCGTCAAAATAAAGAGTGTATAGTCGACTTGTAGCAAGTCTGCCAAATATTGCAATTAGAAACTGCATTATTTGTTTATATAAGCATCGCATTATTGCTAAAATAACGTACTACTCAAACCTGTGTTTCGTTTCTTACAAAAGATATAAAATAAAACATTTATAATGGAGTTTTTATCAGAAATAAGATCGGTCATTATCTTGTAAATTTCATTTTGTAGACTTTAAAGATGGGATAATAGACAATCTGCTCTCAAAGAACAACTACCGGTATATCGATCTTCTATCCAAAAACACTACTACTAACTACAATAAGGAATACAAATTGACTCATTGCTGATGTTAAATACGGTTAATACAAGATTGTTGCAAATAGTATTATTGTTTTGACACTCATTATAGTTGCTAACTATACTATAAAAATGATCGTAAAAAATAGCCAATTTAGGCAACTTAGATCGACTGTAACAACTTCAAAACATAAAAACCTAGCAATTGTTTTCGGCAGTGTTTTAAGAAATTATCTTAGCTTCACACACAGTGAATATCAAACTATTCCGTTATATCGAACATAGTTTAATTCGCGGCTGTTTTGAGGGTATTTTTTAGCTCATGAAAACTGTGTCCTGAACAAAATTCTGCCAAAAATTCATCGTTAAAGCTACAAGTCTGAAATACGCTATGAGGCATATAGAGATAGCATATTTAAAGATTATTAGGTTTTTAAGGTTAAATATTGTTTGTATTTTGTGCACGAGATCACCGAGTGGTCTCTATTTCAGAGTCGTCGAATTAGCATATTTGCCTTCTCGCATAATAATTCAAATTTCTCCCAAACGAAAACAAATTTTTAAAAACTAAGTTCACAGGAGTGCTTATAACATGATAGGGTATCGAACTACAAAATATGAACAATATCGATGAATCGACTTTTGCCACGATATTTCGAATTTGTCTGGTTCTTCCTGACAGTCACTCTTAATCATTCATTCATTCATTCATTAATCAGTTATTCATTCATTTATTTATTTTTTTATTTATTTACATATTTAGACGAACCCTGACTTCGATAACAAGAAGTACAAAGACCGAACATGTCAACGAAGAGCATTTTAAGCTGATAAACGCGGTTGATGCACAGAAAAATTAACTCACTAATTTTAAAGCACATGATTCAGGAATCAGGGGTTCGATATCGAGGCTGAGGACGAGAACCGTGAAAAGGCCCGGCTATTTTTAAAAGAAAACGAACAATCACAAGCACTAAATTTAACAACTTTTTTAATTAATTTGCATTTGTGGCTTGCATTAATTTAATAAAGTACTTTTTGCCTTTCGGCAAATTTATGGTGCAGTGTTATATATTTATGTATTGGGTGATGAACACTTCGTTACAATAAACACCCGCATGTGCATAAAACAACAGGGACCGGTTGTACGAAGGGTTAATAAAGTTATCCGCGGATAAACGTTATCCACTGCATAGGTTTTTTACTTATAAGATTGACTTTTGATATAACATTTAAAAGAAAAACTAACGCGGAAAATTCGACGTTTAGGTTTTTTTTATATATTTTATCCGTTGGATAGGGATTTATCCGTTGGATAGCGCTATTCAGGCTTCGTACAACCGGCCCCAGGTGATTTACGGGATCAGGCTGATGCGTTTCTTGTAATATATCGGGTGCTTAGTGAGAAATCAGGTTGAAGATGTTCTTAAGAGGCTCTTACAATTGTTTCTGTAAATGAGCTACAGCTGTGAGCAGGATATCACTGAGAGGTTGAATTAATATACAGGCTATACTGTATGACAGTATGCCACCCTCTGGAATTGAGCCAAAAAGTATAAAGAAAATTAGTCTATTCTCAACAAAATTTTTTTTTTTTTTACATCTTCTACATCTTTATTAAGTTGATAAAAATCGTAAAATATCACATCAACTGTACATAATATGTGTATATAATATAATAAATAATTAATAATTGAGTAATAAAAATAATACTAATAAAAAATAATAGTTAATAATAATATTTATGTACAAAGAGTGTCAAGATGGCGATCTAATTTAGCCTTGAATTTACTAAGTGACTCTGAGTCCACTAGTTCCGAGGGTAGATGGTTCCACTCTGGTATTGTTCTTGGGAAAAAAGAAAACTTGAAAATATCTTTAGAAATTTTTGGTATTCTATATTTTAAAGAGTGACTATTTCTAGTCCTCATTTCACTATTTGGAATTAAGTGTTGTTCTGTATTTACATCAACAAGATTGTGACTCAGTTTGTACATTAGTGTCAGTCTATTTCTCTTTCTTCTAGATTCAAGAGTGTCATATTTACTCGAGCTCTACTACTCCAATCCCTTCTTCAAAATATTGTGTTTGTAATGGTCCAGCACAAACTTAACAATCAGATCAGCCCACTGGTTTCTAATTTTTGATACTTTTGATAAACAGTAATTGGCTAACGCTGTTGTGGGTACCCTGCCATGTTATTATTTATTTTCTTTGTGCTGTAATTTGTTTTCTGTTATTGTATATTATTAAGGCGAAGCTAATAAAATAAAAATATATAAAATGAATAATTTTTCTACATACGAATAGCGGTTTCATTTGTCAGGCTGAATTGGTTCAGTCTTATATACATGGTGTTTTATTGACCAACTTTCAGCCTGCAGGCTCTTATCCACTTATTCTCTTATTAGTCCGGCAGATTCGTGCAAAATTTGATAAGAATTGTGCATTTTGTGGTAAAAGCATGAAAATTGGCACAATGATAGTTTATGACATGGTGATCAATATAGGCTATGGACCCCATCAAGATCTGTCCCATAATTGAAGTTATAGGGGTTTGAGCATGGAAACGAGGCTGGGAAATTACATTCGAAATATCTCCCAATTTGACACATGTAAATTAAGCGAACATCAACAAAAATAATATTAACTGCAAGACAGACACATCTGATGGGTTAAGGAGGGTCATGTGACCTTTCAGCTTGGAAACGAGGCTGAGGGAGAGTATTCGAAATTTCGTCCAATTTAACACATATTAAACAACCAAATATCAACCAAAGTAATGAGACACTTTTGATGGGTTAGGAATGGTCACGTGATCTGTCAGCATAGAAACGAGGCTGATTCTTTCAAGTCTTTTCAACATGCCGTCATTGTTTAATCATAAGAAACAGCCAAACACTTAAAAACTTGATATAATTAATGCAAATATAACACTATTGTTGGGTTACAGATTGTCATGTAATCCATCAGCATGAAAAGGAGGGTGAATGGAATATATTAATTAGTACGGATTATGTAAACAAAAGTACATTGTTTCGTATATTATTGAACATCAAAAAGTAATTGCAAATATTTGAAAATATTTACCATCACAATCACCAGGGATCGAAACGTCGTGAAATAAGCGTTCTGTCTTATATTATAAAGATATTTTTATTCAAAAAACAACTCTGAAACCTTGTTTAAGAAAAGTGCAATTACAGAAAAAGTTATCCTTGCTTATTATATAATTTACACTCATTCACATGCAATGCATGCAGTTTTGCTAAACAAACTTAATTAATCATTCTCAGCTCAGAAGATCAATTCGTTTGTATGCGAGTACCTATAAGAAGAATGAGCAATCACTGTGGAAGAAGAATGTTTTCACTGCCTTCTTTTAGCTTGACCAGCCGGTTCACGAGGACAGAATTACATTACAAGCTTGGTTTACACTAGCGGCACTAAACATAAGCATAATGAACATATGTAGACTGAGTGAAGCATTTCTCGAATAGGTGTGAGAAAAGAAAAGTGTGGTTAATGAGAGTTGGTGTACGGCCTCTTCGGTCGACTTGAATTCACTTATTATTCAGGCCAGAGTATAATAACTGTGAAAAGCTTTCAGTCAAACCAATCACTCCTCTGGAAATTGTGTGTTTGGTCAATTGCAATAGATGAGAAGGCACAGTAAGACTTAAGCACAACAAAATGTCCCCTTTTTGAGCTTGGAAGCTACTCATGGAATCTCCTGGTTAATTGATTCCATGTCACGAGTTGATGCGGACTAGCTTGGACTGGGAGCATTTTCGCATAATTTGTATTGTTTAATGCAAAAACCATGGAGCAATCTCTACATATATGCCTCTATATACATTTGGAAGCTTCCTCTGCGCAACGACTTCATCAGATATTCAATATCAGAATATTAAGCAGTAAGTGACCAGTAATGGAGATGTGGACTTTCAGCATTCAGTTGTCGCACCATACACTAAACGTTCTTTAATGGATCCACTCTCTCGGGGACAATAGCTGCCATATACCTTGTGCATCAATATATCTAAAGCACCAGCTGTCACCCGGTGAGCGTCTCGCGTGTGCAACTCATACAAGGCCTTTATCACATCCACTGCTGTCGAGCCAGTTTCCAAGTGCTTTGATTTTAGTACAGCAAGTTCGCTTCCAAGCATATTAAGTACAAGTGTTTCTCGACATACGTCGACAGCCAATTGGATCTTCTTGGCGACCCCTTAAAGAGCTCTCTTTGGTTGAAAGACTTGCGTGGAATGTTGCCAATGAGATATCCAATATGTCCTTTGTAATTAGTTGGTTGAGGTGATCGATCTCCGACGTTACCTAGCCACTTGTATTTCAAAGGGCATTCTATACTCACAAATGGGATGGGTAGAACAAGTGGTTCCGTCGCGGGAGAATACATGTCAGGCTGTACAAAAGTTTCAAATCTGGGAGTGGGGCTACACGTTTTCTGTTTTGATGCTGGTCAATAGTATTTTGTTCTTCGCCAAGGACGTCTTTACTTGGGTGCTGAAATATCGGTATCCCTTTCCCATGAAATGCATCATGGGTTGTTGTAGAAATAGGGTTGTGTTCGGCGATATTGTATACCTCTGCTGAATAACACCTTTTTATTTAGTTTGGACGTTTCAATAATTCCTTTCAATTTATAACGTTATTGCCCATTTCCGTGGAAATTTTTCAAATTCTCTCATATGAAATGGACAATGCCAGGTTGTGACTATGAAAAGCTCACGACATGAACGCGGTTCTAGAATTCTAGAAATTCTCGAAAGGTCAAGGCAAGGCATGCACGCGGCACTGAACTTTTTACAGTCATACGGCAATTCTAGAAACATCAAGGTCACGTCAAGGCATGCGCGCGGCACTGAAATATTTAAAGTCGTATTATAAATCTGCTCTAAAAAAAGATGCTACTTTAGCGTCGTTTAGTTTTATTGTAAATTGTTAGTTGGGATATACTAAGACTAGTTTATGCTTCTTACAAGTCCTAACCCTCGTTCACACGCATATCCATCCACACGTAAACTGCGGTTTCACCCGAAATACGCTATCCAGACTGGATATTATGAAAACGTAGGTTTACCGTATACGTGCATTCTGCGTTACAGAAGTCGAAGGCTAAATATAGGTGTTGACAGTAAAAATATTTATTTATTTATTTATTTATTTATTTATTTATTTATTTGTTTGTTTGTTTGTTTGTTTATTTATTTATTTATTTATTTATTTATTTATTTATTTATTTATTTATTTATTTATTTATTTATTTATTTAATGATATTTTAACAGGATGCTCCTTCACATTAGTGATTTTCAAGAAGGTCCTGTAAACTAATTATATATACCATATGACGTAGTTAAAATGAATAAGGCAAATTATCGATACAAAGTGAGAAAAAATACAATAATGCAAAAATGTAAATATTAAATAAATAGTTGGTTTAGAAAAAAGACTTAAGTTGGGAAATTTTTGAGTGTTGTTTAACAGCCACACTTAGAGTGTTCCATTCCTTAATGGCATGATATGACAGCCTTTGTTTCCCCCAAATAAGAGCAAAACAAATTATATGCCTCGCCTAATGAATTGTATTAAAGCTAGCGTTTTTGAATTATTTTCATGTATATGTATGGACGGCCAAACACGTTGCAAAAATGCTAATTTGGGACTTTTGGACTGCTTTTTAAAATATATTTTTCTAGTCATTTGGTTACTTTGCATACAGGTCATATTTGGAATATTGTATCAGCCTCGTTTCCATACTGAAAGATCACATGACCCTTATTAACCTACCAAATGTTTTATAGTTATTTTTATTGCTGTACATGTTGATGTTTGATTGTTTTACATGTATTAAATTGCATGGGCGATATTTCGTATATTCTGCCTCAGCCTCGTTTCCATGCTGACAGATCACGTGACCATCCTTAACCCATCAAAAGTGTCTGCTTTTAAGTTATCATTATTTTGGTTGATGTTTAGCTGTTTTACATGTTTTAAATTTGACGAAATTTCAAATATTCTCCCTCAGCCTCGTTTCCAAGCTGAAAGGTCACGTGACCCCCTTAACCCTTCAGATGTGTCTGTCTTGCAGTTCATATTATTTTGGTTGATGTTTGCTTAATTTATATTTGTTAAATTAGGCGATATTTCGAATGTAATGCCCCAACCTCGTTTCCATGCTCAAATCCCTATAACTTCAATTATGGGATAGATCTCGATGGGGTCCATAGCCTATAATGATCACCATGTCATAAACTATCAGTGTGCCAATTTTCATGCTTTTACCACAAAATGCACAATTTTTGCACCATTCTGCCGGACTATATGTGGGTGTTTACTGTATTGAAAATACCTTCCGGGATGGTGGGAGAATATCATTTTTACGAAAAGGTTGGGATCCTATTTTGTAAAAGAGCATTCATTTTGTCAGAGCTCAACGTAAAATAGCAAACTATTTATCATTTTAAAGGTATTAAAATGCACAATGTATTGATCTATCCATTTTTAAAGCAAATGAGAGCAGCATTTTTTATTAAACCACGAAGGGAGATCCAAGGATTTCACTCCACGAGATATAAGTCGAAAGGAATGTACTTTTCTTCAAAACTTTTTGAGTTTTTGTTTAGCCTTAATTTCCAACAAAATCTATTACGCACACGTTTTTGTGTTTGAACAATTTTATTCGAAATCAAAGTCAAAACTAGGTGTTTCTGTTCGCTTTTTGATAAAATATATCATTTGCGGAATGTCAATAGAAATTTCTAAAATAAAAACCTTATCTGAAAACAATAAGCACCACCATCAGAAAGAGCAAGCAGAAATATGTGTTTTTTTTGGAAAGTTTTATTGCTGTAAATATATATATAATTCAAACGAAACTATTTGCTATTTCGAATCAATTCCAAATCACAGATATTTGTATGTGTTCAGTGATTTGTTTCCTTGATAGCCTCGTTGTGGTGTTTTTCACACTTTTAAAATACTCAACTGAACCTCTCAAAAAATAATTATTTTTGCCTGAAACCTTTTAAAATGAAGTCATTTAACCAGTGAAATGGATATTAGACTAATACACCTTAGCAGTCCCTAATTCCATTCTTTTCTTTTGTGTCTATTTGACGTCTATTACACGTTGACTATTTAATTTTGTGTCACGGGTTCACTTCTTCGGTCTTCACTCTATCTTTGTTGATGTCATTCTTATCTATAATTGTGAAGTATAGTGGTAAATAATAATAATATATATATATATATATATATATATATATATATATATATATATATATATATATATATATATATATATATATATATATATATATATATATATATATATATATATATATATATATATATATATATATATGAATTTAAAAAAATTATGATAATGAAGTGGCGGCCATATTGTCTTTCGGACTTCATGTAAAAATCAGTTTACCAAGAAAAAATAATTAAAATTCCCCGACACCATTTTGTTGTTAAATATATGATTTTTTGATCGAAGTTTAATATTAATTTTTTTCTATTTTGACACAAAAATGTAATTTTCAAAAAATTATATCTTTAGATTAAATTTGATTTTGACTGTCATCTCTTCGGTTTTGAACATATCTCAATGAGTTTTTTCAAATGCACATTTTAAAATTTTCATTACCCGCGTTTTAGATTTTCCTCTAAAATTGATGACGTCATTTTCCCGCCAAAAATCGTAACATTTGTAAAAGTGAAAATACTAAAAATTGTCTTTGGGTGTATACTCTTCATATGTGAAATTTGAAGTTGATCGGACTTGACTATAAAAAGTTATTCAAATCACGCTTAAAAACACCGATTTCAGTACACCGATCATCCTTGCGGAAATTAATCGAGACAACTGACGCCATAACTTTACATTCCTCATTAGACCTTCTAGCTGACTGATGCTGTGAAGTCCTTTAGCTACTTACTTACTTTACTTACTTTGGGTCGATCATCCTTGCGGAAATCGAGATAACAAACACCATAACTTTACATTCCTCATTATAGACCTTCTATAGCTGACTGATGCTGTGGAGTCCTTTAGCTACTTACTTTCTTTACTTTGGGTCGATCATCCTTGCGGAAATCTAGACAACTGACGCCATAACTTTACATTCATCATTAGATCTTCCAGCCGACTGATGCTGTAGAGGTCCAGTGTATCTTGCAACAAGTTGTCAACAAATGTTACTGCAGGACGACCTTTGCTTGAATTGCCATGTAGTGGCACCCACGTAATAGACAATGTCAATGGCATTGAATGTATATATAGAAAAGTACCTTTATTGCACCATTTGCAGAACACAGAAATCGCACAGTATGTTTAAGATATAGAAGACATTTTATTGTACAGTTTATATCAGGTATAGAGAAAAACATTTTGGTACAGTTTATATCAGATATAGTAAAAACGTTATTGTACAGTTTATGTAAGATATATAGAAAAAACTATATTGCACTGTTTATATAAGATATTAAAGAAACTTCATTGTACAGTTTATATCAGATATAGTAAAAGCGTTATTGTACAGTTTATATATCAGAAATCGAAAAGACGTCACTGTACAGTTAATCTCAGATATAGATAAAACTGTAATTCACTGTTGATATAAGAAAGAGAAAGGTACTTTTTTTGTACGGTTTGTAAGTATAGGATATGGAAAGTAATATTATTTCACAGTTCATAAAAGACGTATAAACCCTTCTTAGTGTTCCAGTTGGTATAATATAGTAGTAACGTTGTACGATTTCGGTACTTGGTTTCCAGTAAAGACTACAGGACGTCCTTTGTTTACCCTTCCATCATAATAGATCCATGTCAATCTGTACTTGACGATGCAAACATAATGTCGGTCTTTCTTGCTATAAAAAGTTATAGCCTTTAACGAATACCTGCAATAACGGAGAAAATACAGTTGATGATTATTTGTTTTTAAATGACTTCGTACTTTCCTCTATTATTTCTATATTTCCTGTCTCCTCTCTTCCTCCTATCACTTCCCATTTACCTCTTGATCCTTCTTCTTGAAATATTTCCCTTCTTCCCTTCTTCTATTCTTTTACTTCCATTACTCTATTGCTATACTCCTCAAGTCCTCCCTTTCTTCCTCCCTCCCTCCTTCCTCCCTCCTTTTCTTCCTTCCTCCTTCTTTCTTTTCTTTCTTTCTTTCTTTCTTTCTTTCTTTTGTTCCTTCCTCACTTCCTCCCTCTTTTACTCCCATTCTCCTTCCATTCTGCCCTTTGTTTCTTTTTCAATCCCTTCTTTCCTGTTCCTTGCCTTTTTCTTTTCTTTCACCCTTCCTTCATTTCTTCCTTCCTTCCACGCTTCTTACCTTCCTTATAGCTTGCTTCCTTACTTCCATACTCATTAACGCCATTACCCCTCCCCCTCCCAGTCATTCCTCCATTCCTTTGTCTTCTTTTATCAAACCAGACTTGCAATCACAGACTTAAATCTCAGAATTCACATATAAATGTATACCTATAAACTACTCACATTTTGCCCAACACATTAATCTTCTTAGGAAGATTGTTAGGGTTTACGTTGACTCCCATTAATGACATAACCTCTACGTCGACAGGGATAAGAAGAGGGAACTTTGAGTTTCCATCAAAGGTTCGAGGATGCATCTCTCTGACTCCATCGCAGTACTTAGCGTGAATGTTACTGAAACAAAGTAAAAGTTAATATGAATACACACTTAGCTATTAAAAATACGTTTTGAAGGCGATAGGTAATGGGCACATGCTTAAAATATGAAATTATAGGCATGCATGCACCTATTACAAATGGGTGCTATTCCATCCCAAGGGGATATATGCATACACTAAGCTATTAAAAATACATTTTGGAGGCGATAGGTAATGGGCACATGCTTAAAATATGAAATTATAGGCATGCACCTATTACAAGTGGTTGCCATCCCATCACAAGTGGATACACTGTTCTAAGAGAGAAAGAAAATGTGCGCAAACAGCTATATAAAAACGGTTTTCATCGCATCCAAATGTACCCAATGTGATAGATCATTACAGTAAAAAGAATAATAGGTATAAGTCTATATTGAACATTGTTTCATCAAATCCTAATGTGACAGCTCATTTCTAATTAGAACAGAATAATAGGTATACAACAATAATAATGGCGTCAAAACTTTGGTATCAAAAGACGATTAAACATGAATGCAAGATAGTTCAGGAGCTGATCTTACCTGCCATCCTGAGTGCATTGTGACAGGGAAGATTCTTGCAGCCACGAAACTATGCTATCCTTCAGTTGTATGTTTGGATCGCACCATCCCAAACACTGATTACATTCGATAATCCGTTTCTTATTGGGACAGCTTTTCGAGGTACATAATGACACTTGTTTATTTTTGAAGAGGACATCCATATGCTTTAGGAAATACAGATACTCATTGCCATCGAAGTCGGCACGTTTAAACTTGACATTAATAGAGTTTACATTCAAAAGCACTTTCTTGATGTCATTAAACTTTCCTTGTTGGTAAAGATTTTCGATGTCTTGAAGCAATTTGCAGTCAGGTTGGTTGATTCTGGCTCTAACAAGTTCGTTGTCCTGGTATAAGCTATGTAGGACAACAATCCATCCGTCTATAGGACACGTGTTAGTGAGAGCCACTGATCCATGAGGAGCAATGTTAGCTGAACCACCCCATACAGGATAGTGATCCATGTTCCACGTTAGATTAACTGGTCCAGCGACAGGTTTACTTGGTGTTGTTGTGGAGATATGCATGTGATCGCCAGATTGTCTCACATTATTTTTTTCTGTACTCCGTTGCAAGTACTTGACCTCATGAGAAGGTATTTTCTTATTTCGCTTACTATTTTCTCCCTTTGTATGTTCTACGCCCTTCACCTTGGGTGATAATGCTTGAGATGTCGACGATTGTTCTTCGTAGGGGCTAGATGGTTTCAAAGCCTTTTTCTCGGTAACCAAAGGCAAGTTTCTTTGTTGCTTCTTTACAGGATTTAGAGGTTTTGTTTGTATGTTAGGTTTCAGATGCTGTTCATGAGAGAGAGACGGAAAATTATCTTCGTTAAACATCTGGCTCTTAGGCTGCTTTATTTGTAGCTGGTCCTTCTGAGAAAGTGCTATTCCTCTCATCACTTTTTGATCTTTTGAATGCGCACTACTTAATGGTGGGAAATCGTTTACAGTGAATATGGCGTTCTGGCTATTTGCCTGCTGGAAGCTGTGCTTGTCTTTTGGTATAGATGAAAATGAATTTAGTTGAGTACTGAGAGGAGGGAAATCATGGACACTCAACTCAGGCTCCTGGTTTATTGGTATAAAGGGTTGGTCTTTCAGTGCAGTCGAAAACATCTTCGATGATTTTGCACTTGGTTGTTGTATATTACTTAGTGAAGAGAAGTTGTCCACTTCTAACTTAGTGTCCTGATTTCCAGGCTTGTTTTTCATGACAGTCGAGGACTTCTTTGTTGTTGGTTTGGCAGTCGATCGACTTAGTGGAGGGAAGTTGTCTACCTTTGATTTAGTGTCCAGATTGGCCGGTTGAAAGGGCTGGTCTTTCAGGGCAGATGAGGACTTCTTTGTTGTTGGTTTGGCAGTCGATCGACTTAGTGGAGGGAAGTTGTCTACCTTTGATTTAGTGTCCTGATTGGCCGGTTGAAAGGGCTGGTCTTTCAGGGCAGATGAGGACTTCTTTGTTGTTGGTTTTGCAGCTGTTGATCGCTGTTGAATTAGTGGATGGACGTTATCTGCCTTTGACTTATTATTCTGATTGGCCGGTTGAGATGGCTTGTCTTTCAGGGCAGATGAGGACTTCTTTGTTGTTGGTTTGGCAGTCGATCGACTTAGTGGAGGGAAGCTGTCTACCTTTGATTTAGTGTTCTGATTGGTTGGTTGACAGGGCTGGTCTCTCTGCGCAGAGGAGGACTTCTTTGTTGTCGGTTTGGCAGTCGATCGACTTAGTGGAGGGAAGTTGTCTACCTTTGATTTAGTGTTCTGATTGGCTGGTTGAGAGGGCTTGTCTTTCAGGGCAGATGAGGACTTCTTTGTTGTTGGTTTGGCAGTCGATCGACTTAGTGGAGGGAAGCTGTCTACCTTTGATTTAGTGTTATGATTGGCTGGTTGACAGAGCTGGTTTCTCTGCGCAGATGAGGACTTCTTTGTTGTTGGTTTGGCAGTCGATCGACTTAGTGGAGGGAAGCTGTCTACCTTTGATTTAGTGTTCTGATTGGCTGGTTGACAGGGCTGGTCTCTCTGCGCAGAGGAGGACTTCTTTGTTGTCGGTTTGGCAGTCGGTCGACTTAGTGGAGGGAAGTTGTCTACCTTTGATTTAGTGTCCAGATTGGCCGGTTGAAAGGGCTGGTCTTTCAGGGCAGATGAGGACTTCTTTGTTGTTGGTTTTGCAGTTGGTCGACTTAGTGGAGTTAAATTGTCCTCTTTTGACTTATTGACCTGATTGGCCGGTTGACAGGGGTGGTCTTTCTGCGCAAATGAGGACGTTTTTGTTGTTAGTTTTGCAGTTGATCGAGTTAGTTGAGGGAAATTGTCTACTTTTAACTTAGTGTCCTGATTGTCTGAAGCGCAGTGCTGGTGTTTCAGTTCAGATGAGGACGTTTTTTGTGTTGGTTTGGTAGCGGACGTTTTGGGTGGTTGAAAAGTTGGTAAATCACAGCCTAGTGGAGGGAAATCATCCAACTTTAACTTGTTATCCTGGTTTCTAAGTACAAAGTTTCTAAGTTCTTTCAGTACCGTCGATGAGATCTTAGGTGGTTTTGATGTTTGTACTTGACGATTTTCTGGTGGGTTGCTATTGTTACTTAAATTTCTATCCTTGTTCTTCTTTACACAGGGTTGTGCGGTCTGAACATTCATTTGTGCATTCGATGATTTGACATTGGTAGGTGTCTTCGTTATATCGATGGAATTTGTCGAAGAAGAGGATACAACATTACTCTTCACTGATAACATTTCAGTATTGCTATCCTTCCTGTCTTTCTTACTGATATGTTTTTCATGCTCTATCTTCTTCTTTTTCTGCCGTTTTGACTTATCATGTTTTCTACGTCGATGAGGATTCTTGGTTTTGAAAGACTCCACAACGGTTGACTCAAACACGGCGTCTTTTTCAAATAGCTGCACAATAGTGGTGCTCGTATTTTTGTTGATCATTGAAGGGCCGTTAACAAATTGCTGCTGTAAGCTGGGTCTTTCATCGTTGTTCACTAAGGCAGTGCCTTTATCAGATGCCTGTTCTACATTCGAGCTATCTTCTATGTTAACAAATGCAGCATCGTTTTGAGATGCTTGTTCTAATTTTGATCTCCCTTCGCTGTTGACCAAGTCAATAGATATCTTCTCGCGGTTGGCCAAGTCAGCGTCTTTGTCAGATGTCTTTTCTACAATAGAGATCTTCTCGCGGTTGGCCAAGTCAGCGTCTTTGTCAGATGTCTTTTCTACAATAGAGATCGTCTCGCCGTTGTCCAAGTCAGCGTCTTTGTCAGATGGCTTTTCTACAATAGAGATCTTCTCGCTGATGACCAAGTCAGCGTCTTTGTCAGATGGCTTTTCTACAATAGAGATCTTCTCGCTGTTGACCAAGTCAGCGTCTTTGTCAGATGGCTTTTCTACAATAGAGATCTTCTCGCTGTTGACCAAGTCAGCGTCTTTGTCAGATGGCTTTTCTACAATAGAGATCTTCTCGCTGTTGACCAAGTCAGCGTCTTTGTCAAATGTCTTTTCTACAATAGAGATCTTCTCGCTGTTGACCAAGTCAGCGTCTTTGTCAGATGGCTTTTCTACAATAGAGATCTTCTCGCTGTTATCCAAGTCAGCGTCTTTGTCAGATGGCTTTTCTACAATAGAGATCTTCTCGCGGTTGGCCAAGTCAGCGTCTTTGTCAGATGGCTTTTCTACAATAGAGATCTTCTCGCTGTTGGCCAAGTCAGCGTCTTTGTCAGATGGCTTTTCTACAATAGAGATCTTCTCGCTGTTAACCAAGTCAGCGTCTTTGTCAGATGGCTTTTCTACAATAGAGATCTTCTCGCTGTTATCCAAGTCAGCGTCTTTGTCAGATGGCTTTTCTACAATAGAGATCTTCTCGCTGTTGTCCAAGTCAGCGTCTTTGTCAGATGGCTTTTCTACAATATAGATCTTCTCGCTGTTGACCAAGTCAGCTTCTTTGTCAGATGGCTTTTCTACAATAGAGATCTTCTCGCTGTTGGCCAAGTCAGCGTCTTTGTCAGATAGCTTTTCTACAATAGAGATCTTCTCGCGGTTGGCCAAGTCAGCGTCTTTGTCAGATGGCTTTTCTACAATAGAGATCTTCTCGCTGTTAACCAAGTCAGCGTCTTTGTCAGATGGCTTTTCTACAATAGAGATCTTCTCGCTGTTGACCAAGTCAGCGTCTTTGTCAGATGGCTTTTCTACAATAGAGATCTTCTCGCTGTTGACCAAGTCAGCGTCTTTGTCAGATGGCTTTTCTACGAAAGAGATCTTCTCGCTGTTAACCAAGTCAGCGTCTTTGTCAGATGGCTTTTCTACAATAGAGATCTTCTCGCTGTTGACATTGGAGGTCTCATCGCTGTCAACCAATGCAGTATCTATATCAGATTGCTGCTCTACACAAGAGCTCTCATTGAGGTTGAGCAATACATTGTCTTTATCAGATTGCTGCTTCAGTGTGTTGATCTTAGTAACCGTTTTAGAAGAATTTGACTGTTCTTTCTTGTCATCTTCTTTATTCGGGTTTTTAGGAAGAGGAACTGTCTTCTCTAAAGACTTTTTAGGTGTGTGGTTTGCCTCTTCAGCCTCACATTGGTGCTCTAAAGAAAACAGCGCGATTTATGTAAAGCACAAACTATAGCTTATTATTGTAACATATGATATTGTAAAATGTATAAATAATAAGATGATTCAACATTTCTTGTTACTAAAAAAATACACACAGAATTAAAAAATTCATAGTTCTTTCCTGTTACATCTAATGTAAACTTCCATAAATAATGCCTTTCAACAAATTGCCAAGTCCACTGATAGTTCTCCAAACACGTCTATTTTCCAGCGTTTTCGGCAATTTTTAAAATAGGCTATTTATTACAACTTTAAGTATAGAATATAAATTAATAATAATAATAATAATAATAATAATAATAATAATAATAATAATAATAATAATAATAATAATAATAATAATAATAATAATAATAATAATAATAATAAATCTTTATTGGGTATCAAATAAAGCAGAGCTTTTTTTCCAATCTGGCCCATAAATTATTATTGTCACTCTACCTGTAAGAAAATTGATTTTCTTGTCATCTTCTTTAGAACATCTTTTACTTTTGAGGTTGTTGGTTGTTGACTTCTTACATTTGTTAGGTCTGCTGTGTAGTGATAGAGTAAAAAAGGTTTGAATATTGCTGGTTTCTCGTTTAATGTACAAATGAAAAGAGATAACTTTTGGGATAAAATTTAAGATATCTCTCATTTTGAAATTTAGCCTTTAGAAATGGGAGGTTTTATGGAATCTTTTTTTGACGTCACACACTGGCCTCGTCTCGAGTCTGGCCGTGAAACTGGCCGCCTTGCACTTGTTCACATCGATGCCAACTTTATCATGTTTTGATGAAAAAAATTGCCTAAAACGATGTTGTGATTCTAAAAAATCAGAAACAGTGGAAAAACAAAAGCACAATCTGTCACATGACAGGACTTGAGGACATTTTATGCTACTAACGGAAAAAGAAAGAAAAATATCAACACACCATCTTCGTGAAATGAATTAGCAATGAAGAAAAAATCTTCACAAATCATAACAAAATGCCATCGGATTTTCACCGGTCATCCAAAGCAGTTAGGTAATATACATAAGTTAAATTCAAGAAGTTATTTTGTTTGTAAAGTGAAGTAAATGTTTTTAAATTTACATGAATGTGTCTTGTACGACTGAATTTCAATATGGCGAACGTGACAAAAAGGACTTGTAGGCTTCGTGACAGACTCAAAGACTGTGTAAAAACTCAGTTTTATAATTGAGATATCAATAAATTTATTTGGAAAATAAAGTAAAATACCTAAAACTTGCTATCTTGATGTTCAAAATTTTAAAAAAATACGAAAAAGACTAAATATTAAATTCTGCACTTTTTACACTTTGCCGATAGTTTCATAAAAATTTTGGCGGCCAGCCTCGGCCTTAGGCAGCCCAACTACGCCTTTCGAGGATTTTTTATTTTTCAATAAAGATTCAATGGAAAAAAATGCGCGCGACTCTTTTGGTTTCTTTGTTTGGCGCGCGCTTGTAGTCTTTGGGTTTCCTGTGGCGCGCTTGTAGATTGTGGGGTTCCTGCGGTCAATCCCGCGGGAGACAAGACCATCCATCCCGCAGGATTGACCACAGGAACCCAACAATCTACAAGCGCGCCACAGGAAACCCAAAGACTACATGCAAGCGCCCGCCAAACAAAGAAACCAAAAGAGTCGCGCACATTTTTTTTCCATGGAATCTTTATTGAAAAATAAAAAATCCTCGAAAGGAGTAGTTGGGCTGCCTATGCTTCGGCCAGCTTGTGTACACGCTACCAAAATACGTCACTAAAAAACCTCCCATATCATTTTAAATTTTAAATTTAAAAACAATGTTTTATTACATAACAAGTTTTTAATAACAAGTTAAAAATAATTTTTCGCTGATTTTAGAATTCGCCTCATATTATTCCTGGTTTGTTTATACTGTCTGATATTTCTCGCTTTTTGATTGGTCAATATGTTTTATAAACAAGCGATTCTCGGAGTTTGATTGGTTAAAGTTTGACAGGTAAGCCAATTTGATTTTACTTGCAGAAATCGTAGAGCCGCTTTTCATCAAGACATTTTGTGTAAAAGGTTATCTCCATCTAAAGCGCTGCAAATCGCTTATCTTTTATTCTATTATCTTTTCTTTTGATGATTCTACCCTATGAGAACCATTTGAAATATGTTTTCATACTGTAAGAGAGAAGAAAAAGTCAAGAAAATTTATCGACGAAAAAGAACAAGCAAGCATGGACGACCACGATCAACTTTATTTTACATTGGCATAATTGGACAAAAACTCGCTGTTTTCCATACTCTTCGATCAAAATTAGTTGTTTTGGTGTGTCAAAAAATTATCCTTGTTTGGTATGTAACTATCCTCCAAATATTTTGGTGGCAAAACGACGATAAAATTGCTGTATTGTATTTGGTTTCTCTGTAAGGTTATTAGAGACCAGGAGCCCATGTAGAGACTAAATTTATTATAGTCAAACTGTCAAAAAACTTTTTACGTCCGTCAACACTAAAGACATTTGTAAAAGTTGATAAAATGAAAATTGAAGAAAACATATCTGCAAAGCATTGTTTCTCTTGTTTCTCGATCAAGGTTGTTCAAAGTTCTATCTTTGCAAGTGCAGCGTGTTCGACTACATCGATTATTAGGGAACTTTAGATTTGACAACGAGTACGAGATTGAGTACAAGGACAAGTTTTGAAATTGGCCTTCTGTGGGCTGTTGATGATGAATCCTGTGTATAGATTGAGACACCAAATGAATAACAACAAGTTGAATGTAATTCAGTATCAACAAAACACACATATACAAGGCCAATTTTAAAACTTGTACTCGTACTCAATCTCGTACTCGTTGTCAAATCTAAAGCTCCCTATTATAAAATTAAATCCCATATAGCCATCCCTACTTCTCTCAAACCAATAATTCCTTTTGTGTGTGTGTAGTTGATAAGTTATTCATTGTTCACAATTCATTATTTATCAATTCATTTACTATTTCATTCAAAGCAGTTATTTAATTATAATAAGTCTCTGCCAAGAATCATAACTAAATATTTGTTTATCTATTTCACAGACAAATAAAGTCACTTACACTTTCAAGACGACCAGAAATACAACGACAAATAAAGCGACCGTTGGAATCACACACAAGAATAAAGCATTGGTGTGATTTTGTGCTTTTGTCACCGCTATCACAGGATACTTATTTTCTGTGACGTACACGGGGTGTATGTGTAGATGATCGTCTGTAAAAAAATGTTGAAGAAACAAAGTTAATGGTATGTACGTAACAGATTTAAATGATTCCTTGTTTATTGGATTTCAATTTTATTTTCAATTGTATTATTTTCTTACTTATTATATAATATTTTTTATTAGTGCCAAAATCATCCTTTTTCGATTCTTAAACTATATTATTTTGTTGCAAATTCGTTTCTCACTGATTCACTCCATTTTCCCATCCTTCCTCTATCCTATCCTTTCATCAATTTCTCTTTTCAATCATCCTGCCTTTCTTTTTTCCTTCATTTGTTCCTAATTTCCATCCCTCCATCCATCCGGCCAACCTCCCTCCCTACCTCCCTCCCTCCTTCATTGCCTCACTACCTCCTTCCTCCATTCCTTCTCCTTCCCTCCATCCGGTCTAGCATCCCACCCAACCTTAATACTTTCTACTGTTTCGTCCTGTTTCCTCCCTCCATCCCTTCATTCACCCCTTCATTTATCCTTCTATCTATCCATATTTCCTTCCCCGCATTCTTTGGTCCTTTCTTCCTTCCCTTCTATTCTTCATTTTCATTTTATTATCTTCAATCTTCCTTCGTTTTTCTAAGCGAGTCATCTCACTCGGTCCATTCCTTCATTCCAATTATATTATCAAATCATTTTGTAATAAATAATTATCGTACAAGTATTTGATAACGTCCATACCTTTGTCATTAAGTGAGGCCGTGTGCCTGAAGTTGAACCATCGTCGTGTAAACTTTGGAATGGATGGTTTTTTCCTTCTCTCGTATCTTGGAGGAACTTCTAGACGAACTTTGGAAACAATTTGCTGTGTTGTCTTTCCCTCAATACCGCCTGGAAAGAAAAATGTCATATTAAGTAACAAGAATCTGTTCTTCTTGAGATATAGAACTTCCAGCAGTGAAAACAATTATTTGCTAAGGTTTCTTACCTTTGTTATAGAAAGGCAGGTATTCGATCTTGAAAATGTCATACTGTGGAAAGTATGTTTTCACGAGGAAAATACCTCCTCCCAAAAATCCTCCTGCTATAGAGGAGTATAAAATGCCGAGCAAAAGCTCTGGAATCATTTCAAGTAAATAACTTTGTTGAATTTCGCTATAAGCAAAAATTTGCGTGTCGTTCTGAAAACTTCGCGCAAAAAACTGAATCGTGACGTCAAATTTTATTGTGATGTCATCCATGATCATTGACGTCATAATTTCTATCGCGCTCTACTCGTAACGTGTTTGGGATAAAATATTTGGTTACTTTAACTTACTTTTAGTGAATATTTATTAATTTTCATTTTTCATTGTCCCTGATTTTACATTTCTAGGTTCATTTGTGTGGAATTCTTATTATTGTTGACATTTTTAATTCGGTAAAGAACGTTCGTGGATTCGTCGTTGTTCGGAAAAATGTATCAAATTCCAACAATCCAATAAGAAAAGACACAAATACTTTTGATTCGTGTCACTCAAAACATTAACTGCGACGCAAACCAAATGTTTCTGATATTTAAAAAAAAGCGCATTTGGCGGGATTCCTGTTGCGCGCGAGTTAGGACCCAGTCCCTCGCAAGTCTAAATGGCAAGAAGCATGCGTTTGTTTTGGTGCTTAGGATCCTTTCACGCTGAATGAAATAATTTTATGCTGGTATGTGTGCCGAGTTGTATGCAAAATATTAAACGTAGAGGTAGTGAGTGTGAGTGATTCTCCCCGATTAGCAGGGCGCACTGCGTCCAACTACAAGATTGAAACGTTAAAAAAGTTATTACTTTTTTCCGTAAAAACAATTAAAATTCTTTCTGTCTTGGAATGACCTATTGCCTTGGCCAACCTTTCCGATAAATTAAGGTGTATGCCTATGATTATAAAAAGTTTTGTTATTATTCAAGATATGTGAATATTTCAAAAGCGACAACGAGGACTGGAGATATTTCAAGTCCGTGTAATAACACAGGTAGCCCAAGCTCACTGTTAGTGCTGATTTAATTACTAAATGATATACGGGTACTTTTGAGCCTTTGGTTTTTTTTGCCTTTAGATTTAATAAAATTCAATATATTTAAGGCTGGGAGAAAGTAGTTAAGCCTAAACGAAATCGACAGAATTTATGTCAGGGGATTAATGAGATCAACACGAAAATACTGTACTATAGTTTTTATTGAATTTATCTATTTAGTTATTAATGGAAACCTTTCATTCATTCACTTTTTTTTCTTACTCACGCCTCTACCCTTTATTGTTATTTGTTATAGCGAGTAAACTAATATATAGGCTGCGTCGGTGTTTAATATAAAGTATAGGTCATATCATGAAATTCGTAACACTGTAAAAAATGTTGACTTAACTTTAAATTTATGAAGTTTCGCGCTTTAGCCCTTCATCGGAGTGAAAGATTTAGACTAAAAGCCCGAAGAAAGAAATGGCTTCAACATTAGCTTCAACATCCGTTCGATTTTGTTGAATGGCAATGTTGATGCCGTTTGCCACCCGGCCCATTTCAACATTGTTGAAACATTTTACCACCTTTTAGCACGTCGTTCAACAACCATTCTACAGTGTTCAACAAAATTGAACCAATGTCGAAGCAAATGTTGAAGAGATACTGAGCATAAATATTAAGCGGGAAAAGTGATGAGCCAATCAAAAATAGATAGAAAATGTAGGAGGAGTTAAAGAACAATGGATTAATTGAAAGTGAACCGTTCATTCATACCGAAATCTTGCTGTGTACCTACAGTTATTGTTAGTTCCAGTAAATTTTACAAGGAGATATATAGAGGATATTACATGGGCGCACGGAGATATGAATTCTATCTTCGAGTGTTGATAAGATATCCCACGAGTGAGCGAGAAGATAACATTCAAATCTCCAAGCGCACATGTAATGTTTTGTTTATTATATAACAGATTGAAGAATTTTTTTTTTTTTGAAAGTTGATTGGTTGAGAGTGATATCACACATGTGCGATATCAATGTTATCTTCATGACTAGGATAGGCTTTTTATCTAGTTGATATCACTCGGTATACCACTATATGTTATATAATAAAAACTCTTAGCCGGTCAAAAGGCTTGCTTCTTATAAAGCCAGAGAGGGCGTTCTGTACCCCTCCCATTACAATCTACCTCATTTACATAATCACAAAAAATGATTGTATACCGTTTTCATGGAACCGTATCGGCGGCCATCTTGGATGGAATGTACAAAGTCACTCTTTATTGACTATATATTTTCCTCACAAAAAAAAAAACACTTTCTAACCTTAAAAAGATGCAAATTAAATACCCAAAGCAAAGGGCATTCTTCATGTGGGAAGAATTAGGGTACATACTTACAAACTTAGTCGAAATTATAGTTTTTTTGGTGATATTTGTTTTGCTTATTCTACGTTCTCGTATGCATCGCTCTTCTCTATTTACAAGCTAGTCGTTCGTTCCTCTGTTTTAATACTTTATTTTAATCGTATTAATGTTATTTTTCTTTCTTCAGATGTTTGGCAAGGGTACTTGGGGATATAATGTTACGTGAAAATTCTTTTAGTGTCAATTTCGTTTTGGTCGACAATGTTGATGGCATTCAATGTATACAAGTACTTGCAAGAACGTTGTCATCCGAAAAAAGAACATTTGTATTTAGTGTTTCAGGAATAAATTAAAAGTACAAAAGATGATCACTGAAGCTGAACTCTTTCTTTCGTACTTTTAATTTATTCGTAGCACACTAAATACAAATGTTCTTTTTTCGGATGACAACGTTCTTGCAAGTAGGTGTATAGAGAAAACTACCTTTATTGCACCATTTGCAGGAACAGAAATCCAACACTGTATGTTTAAGATATAGAAGAAACTTTATTGTACAGTTTATATCAGGTATAAAGAAAAACATTTTGGTACAGTTTATATCAGATATAGTAAAAACTTTATTGTATAGTTTATAGAAGAAATAGAAAAACAACTATATTAATTGCACTGTTTATATAAGATATAAAAAGAAACTTCACTTGTACAGTTTATATTAGGTATAGAAAAAAACGTCATTGTACAGTTTATGTCAGATATAGTAAAAGCTTTATATTGCACAGTTCATATATAAGAAATAGAAAAAACGTTACCTGTACAGTTTATATAAAATATATAGATAAAACTGTAATTCACTGTTTATATAAGAAAGAGAAAGGTACTTTTTTGTACGGTTTGTAAGTATAGGATATGGAAAGTAATATTATTTCACAGTTCATAAAAGACGTTTAAACCCTTCTTAGTGTTCCAGTTGGTATAATATAGTAGTAACGTTGTACGATTTCGGTACTTGGTTTCCAGTAAAGACTACAGGACGTCCTTTGTTTACCCTTCCATCATAATAGATCCATGTCAATCTGTACTTGACGATGCAAACATAATGTCGGTCTTTCTTGCTATAAAAAGTTATAGCCTTTAACGAATACCTGCAATAACGGGGAAAATACAGTTAATGATTATTTGTTTTTAAATGACTTCGTACTTTCCTCTATTATTTCTATATTTCCTGTCTCCTCTCTTCCTCCTATCACTTCCCATTTACCTCTTGATCCTTCTTCTTGAAATATTTCCCTTCTTCCCTTCTTCTATTCTTTTACTTCCATTACTCTATTGCTATACTCCTCAAGTCCTCCCTTTCTTCCTCCCTCCCTCCTTCCTCCCTCCTTTTCTTCCTTCCTCCTTCTTTCTTTTCTTTCTTTCTTTCTTTCTTTCTTTCTTTTGTTCCTTCCTCACTTCCTCCCTCTTTTACTCCCATTCTCCTTCCATTCTGCCCTTTGTTTCTTTTTCAATCCCTTCTTTCCTGTTCCTTGCCTTTTTCTTTTCTTTCACCCTTCCTTCATTTCTTCCTTCCTTCCACGCTTCTTACCTTCCTTATAGCTTGCTTCCTTACTTCCATACTCATTAACGCCATTACCCCTCCCCCTCCCAGTCATTCCTCCATTCCTTTGTCTTCTTTTATCAAACCAGACTTGCAATCACAGACTTAAATCTCAGAATTCACATATAAATGTATACCTATAAACTACTCACATTTTGCCCAACACATTAATCTTCTTAGGAAGATTGTTAGGGTTTACGTTGACTCCCATTAATGACATAACCTCTACGTCGACAGGGATAAGAAGAGGGAACTTTGAGTTTCCATCAAAGGTTCGAGGATGCATCTCTCTGACTCCATCGCAGTACTTAGCGTGAATGTTACTGAAACAAAGTAAAAGTTAATATGAATACACACTTAGCTATTAAAAATACGTTTTGAAGGCGATAGGTAATGGGCACATGCTTAAAATATGAAATTATAGGCATGCATGCACCTATTACAAATGGGTGCTATTCCATCCCAAGGGGATATATGCATACACTAAGCTATTAAAAATACATTTTGGAGGCGATAGGTAATGGGCACATGCTTAAAATATGAAATTATAGGCATGCACCTATTACAAGTGGTTGCCATCCCATCACAAGTGGATACACTGTTCTAAGAGAGAAAGAAAATGTGCGCAAACAGCTATATAAAAACGGTTTTCATCGCATCCAAATGTACCCAATGTGATAGATCATTACAGTAAAAAGAATAATAGGTATAAGTCTATATTGAACATTGTTTCATCAAATCCTAATGTGACAGCTCATTTCTAATTAGAACAGAATAATAGGTATACAACAATAATAATGGCGTCAAAACTTTGGTATCAAAAGACGATTAAACATGAATGCAAGATAGTTCAGGAGCTGATCTTACCTGCCATCCTGAGTGCATTGTGACAGGGAAGATTCTTGCAGCCACGAAACTATGCTATCCTTCAGTTGTATGTTTGGATCGCACCATCCCAAACACTGATTACATTCGATAATCCGTTTCTTATTGGGACAGCTTTTCGAGGTACATAATGACACTTGTTTATTTTTGAAGAGGACATCCATATGCTTTAGGAAATACAGATACTCATTGCCATCGAAGTCGGCACGTTTAAACTTGACATTAATAGAGTTTACATTCAAAAGCACTTTCTTGATGTCATTAAACTTTCCTTGTTGGTAAAGATTTTCGATGTCTTGAAGCAATTTGCAGTCAGGTTGGTTGATTCTGGCTCTAACAAGTTCGTTGTCCTGGTATAAGCTATGTAGGACAACAATCCATCCGTCTATAGGACACGTGTTAGTGAGAGCCACTGATCCATGAGGAGCAATGTTAGCTGAACCACCCCATACAGGATAGTGATCCATGTTCCACGTTAGATTAACTGGTCCAGCGACAGGTTTACTTGGTGTTGTTGTGGAGATATGCATGTGATCGCCAGATTGTCTCACATTATTTTTTTCTGTACTCCGTTGCAAGTACTTGACCTCATGAGAAGGTATTTTCTTATTTCGCTTACTATTTTCTCCCTTTGTATGTTCTACGCCCTTCACCTTGGGTGATAATGCTTGAGATGTCGACGATTGTTCTTCGTAGGGGCTAGATGGTTTCAAAGCCTTTTTCTCGGTAACCAAAGGCAAGTTTCTTTGTTGCTTCTTTACAGGATTTAGAGGTTTTGTTTGTATGTTAGGTTTCAGATGCTGTTCATGAGAGAGAGACGGAAAATTATCTTCGTTAAACATCTGGCTCTTAGGCTGCTTTATTTGTAGCTGGTCCTTCTGAGAAAGTGCTATTCCTCTCATCACTTTTTGATCTTTTGAATGCGCACTACTTAATGGTGGGAAATCGTTTACAGTGAATATGGCGTTCTGGCTATTTGCCTGCTGGAAGCTGTGCTTGTCTTTTGGTATAGATGAAAATGAATTTAGTTGAGTACTGAGAGGAGGGAAATCATGGACACTCAACTCAGGCTCCTGGTTTATTGGTATAAAGGGTTGGTCTTTCAGTGCAGTCGAAAACATCTTCGATGATTTTGCACTTGGTTGTTGTATATTACTTAGTGAAGAGAAGTTGTCCACTTCTAACTTAGTGTCCTGATTTCCAGGCTTGTTTTTCATGACAGTCGAGGACTTCTTTGTTGTTGGTTTGGCAGTCGATCGACTTAGTGGAGGGAAGTTGTCTACCTTTGATTTAGTGTCCAGATTGGCCGGTTGAAAGGGCTGGTCTTTCAGGGCAGATGAGGACTTCTTTGTTGTTGGTTTGGCAGTCGATCGACTTAGTGGAGGGAAGTTGTCTACCTTTGATTTAGTGTCCTGATTGGCCGGTTGAAAGGGCTGGTCTTTCAGGGCAGATGAGGACTTCTTTGTTGTTGGTTTTGCAGCTGTTGATCGCTGTTGAATTAGTGGATGGAAGTTGTCTGCCTTTGACTTATTATTCTGATTGGCCGGTTGAGATGGCTTGTCTTTCAGGGCAGATGAGGACTTCTTTGTTGTTGGTTTGGCAGTCGATCGACTTAGTGGAGGGAAGCTGTCTACCTTTGATTTAGTGTTCTGATTGGTTGGTTGACAGGGCTGGTCTCTCTGCGCAGAGGAGGACTTCTTTGTTGTCGGTTTGGCAGTCGATCGACTTAGTGGAGGGAAGTTGTCTACCTTTGATTTAGTGTTCTGATTGGCTGGTTGACAGAGCTGGTTTCTCTGCGCAGATGAGGACTTCTTTGTTGTTGGTTTGGCAGTCGATCGACTTAGTGGAGGGAAGCTGTCTACCTTTGATTTAGTGTTCTGATTGGCTGGTTGACAGGGCTGGTCTCTCTGCGCAGAGGAGGACTTCTTTGTTGTCGGTTTGGCAGTCGGTCGACTTAGTGGAGGGAAGTTGTCTACCTTTGATTTAGTGTCCAGATTGGCCGGTTGAAAGGGCTGGTCTTTCAGGGCAGATGAGGACGTTTTTGTTGTTAGTTTTGCAGTTGATCGAGTTAGTTGAGGGAAATTGTCTACTTTTAACTTAGTGTCCTGATTGTCTGAAGCGCAGTGCTGGTGTTTCAGTTCAGATGAGGAAGTTTTTTGTGTTGGTTTGGTAGAGAACGTTTTCGGTGGTTGAAAAGTTGGTAAATCACAGCCTAGTGGAGGGAAATCATCCAATTTTAACTTGTTATCCTGGTTTCTAAGTACAAAGTTTCTAAGTTCTTTCAGTACCGTCGATGAGATCTTAGGTGGTTTTGATGTTTGTACTTGACGATTTTCTGGTGGGTTGCTATTGTTACTTAACTTTCTATCCTTGTTCTTCTTTACACAGGGTTGTGCGTTCTGAACATTCATTTGTGCATTCGATGATTTGACATTGGTAGGTGTCTTCGTTATATCGATGGAATTTGTCGAAGAAGAGGATACAACATTACTCTTCACTGATAACATTTCAGTATTACTATCCTTCCTGTCTTTCTCACTGATATGTTTTTCATGTTCTCTCTTCTTTTTCTGCCGTTTTGACTTATCATGTTTTCTACGTCGCTGAGGATTCTTGTTTTTTAAAGACTCCACAACGGTTGACTCAAACACGGCGTCTTTTTCAAATAGCTGCACAATAATGGTGCTCGTATTTTTGTTGATCATTGAAGGGCCGTTAATAAATTGCTGCTGTAAGCTGGGTCTTTCATCGTTGTTCACGTGCACTAAGGCAGTGCCTTTATCCGATGCCTGTTCTACATTGGAGCTATCTACTATGTTAACAAATGCAGCATCGTTTTGTGATGCTTGTTCTAATTTTGATCTCTCTTCGCTGTTGACCAAGTCAGCGTCTTTGTCAGATGTCTTTTCTACAATAGAGATCTTCTCGCTGTTGGCCAAGTCAGCGTCTTTGTCAGATAGCTTTTCTACAATAGAGATCTTCTCGCTGTTGACCAAACCAGCGTCTTTGTCAGATGGCTTTTCTACAATAGAGATCTTCTCGCTGTTGACCAAGTCAGCGACTTTGTCAGATGGCTTTTCTACAATAGAGAACTTCTCGCTGTTGACCAAGTCAGCGTTTTTGTCAGATGGCTTTTCTACAATAGAGATCTTCTCGCTGTTAACCAAGTCAGCGTCTTTGTCAGATGGCTTTTCTACAATAGAGATCTTCTCGCTGTTAACCAAGTCAGCGTCTTTGTCAGATGGCTTTTCTACAATAGAGATCTTCTCGCTGTTAACCAAGTCAGCGTCTTTGTCAGATGGCTTTTCTACAATAGAGATCTTCTCGCTGTTAACCAAGTCAGCGTCTTTGTCAGATGGCTTTTCTACAATAGAGATCTTCTCGCTGTTGACCAATTCAGCGTCTTTTTTAGATGGCTTTGCTACAATAGAGATCTTTTCGCTGTTCACCAAGTCAGCGTGTTTATCAGATGGTTGTATTACATTGGAGATCTTCTCGCTGTTGACCAAGTCAGCGTCTTTGTCAGATGGCTTTTCTACAATAGAGATCTTCTCGCTGTTGACATTGGAGGTCTCATCGCTGTCAACCAATGCTGTATCTATATCAGATTGCTGCTCTACACAAAATCTCTCATTGAGGTTGAGCAATACATTGTCTTTATCAGATTGCTGCTCCAGTGTGTTGATCTTAGTAACCGTTTTAGAAGAACTTGACTGTTCTTTCTTGTCATCTTCTTTATTCGCGTTTTTAGGAAGATGAACTGTCTTCTCTAAAGACTTTTTAGGTGTGTGGTTTGCCTCTTCAGCCTCACATTGGTGCTCTAAAGAAAACAGCGCGTTTTATGTAAAGCACAAACTATAGCTTATTATTGTAACATATGATATTGTAAAATGTATAAATAATAAGATGATTCAACATTTCTTGTTACTAAAAAAATACACAGAATTAAAAAATCAAAAATTATCGAGCAATTAGAACAGATTATTTTCTATATTCATAGTTCTTTCCTGTTACATCTAATGTAAACTTCCATAAATAATGCCTTTCAACAAATTGCCGAGTCCACTGATAGCTCTCCAAACACGTCTATTTTCCTGCGTTTTCAATTTTTAAAATAGGCTATTTATTACAACTTCAAGTATAGAATATAAATTATTAATAATAATAATAATAATAAATCTTTATTGGGTATCAAATAAAGCAGAGCTTTTTTTTACAATCTGGCCCATAAATTATTATTGTCACTCTACCTGTAAGAAAATTGATTTTCTTGTCATCTTCTTTAGAACATCTTTTACTTTTGAGGTTGTTGGTTGTTGACTTCTTACATTTGTTAGGTCTGCTGTGTAGTGATAAAGTAAAAAAGGTTTGAATATTGCTGTTTTCTCCACAGGCAGCCCAACTATTCTATCTGAGGATTTTTTTGTAATGACAATAAAGTTATTTTTTAACGCGCGCCGAACGCCATATTGGAATAATTATGCGCGGTTGGGGTTCCTGTGGTGTATTTGTTTGAATGCTTCAATTTTTCGGTCGCGCGGAATCGCACGTACGACAAAAAAATCGAAGAAAGTGGTGTCTTGATACAAGGTCTGAAACTTGATGGCGTGGATGGATAGATGTGCTTTCCAGCTTGCTAGGGCAGACACTGGTGAAAAACGCACTGCGCACGCTCGGAAGACGGTCGTGTTTACAATAAAACCATTGGAGATTTACCGGCGTTTGGTAAATCTTAAAAGTTAAGAAAGTTCGTGGAAAGTTAGTGCTTATATTTCCCTAACACATTACATTAGTTGTTTTCTTTCCCTTGTCAAATAATACAAGAGAAATTCGCTTAATATATAACCACACGAAAACACGGAACCCTTCGTAAAATCTTCAGTTAGTCTTGTGTTTTGCTTACGCATGCGCCGTGCGTTTTTCACCCGTGTCGCTAGGGCACGGAAATCTCACGGAAATTCAACGACGAGCACCGAAAGTTCGCCGTGAAGCAATCGACTGACTCGCCGAAACACAATTGTTGTTAAAACTTTTCTTTCAAAACAAAAAAATGTGGTTTTTCTCATAGGGATTTACACTGAGTACACTGAGTACACTGTGTACATAACCAACAAGAACAAACAGATCAGTATGTGAAATTTATTTCCATGTTTATTTGAAATATAACTTTAGTTTATTTGACAGTGTGAAGAGATTTTCATTCAAAGTGTATTTATAGAATCCGTAAATGTTGTGTTTTAGCTATGTTTTTCGGCAGTATAGCATATAAAATACAATTGTAAACGCTTCACACTTTCAAAACATGTTTTCTAGTCTTAGTGTTCGAACCGCTATAACTAAGTAAGTGTTCACAAAATAAAGTTGAGCCGTTTTCAAGCGTGGAAAACTTCGCAAAGCGGCCATCACAAATTCACTGTTTAGCTCGGCTGTAAGTTGGTTTGTACAAGACAATATCAGTCGTTTTGACATAAAAACTTCAACTCCAATCATTACCTGCACATACCAGAACTACTAGAAAAACTTTCTCCAGGTTTTCGTAATAGTGAAGAGCATCGATGACTTCAAAAGCATGTACAAGTGCTCACTTGAATCAGGTGTTTTGAGTGTTAAGCTAAACTCATTGTAGCTAGCAGCAAATGTAGTGCAAATCACGATCTTTTCGACTCTCCCTTCGCCAGCCCATGATTTCCACAATAAAATACATTCTCTTGTATTCTAGTTTTCAATTTAAAGTCATTTTAACAATCCATAAGCTAAATGCAAGAAAGTAATCGCCAACTTTTTCGGTGAATGTGGTATTTCACAACACCGCGGCTCGATCGATATTTTCACGATTGCTCCACGATTGTAAAATCCGACTGTTTACCGAAAACTCTACCCTAGCAAACTGGAAAGAACCTCGACTCTATGCTGCCTTTTTTTAAAAAATTATTTGAACCCATTTGCTGATTTGCCACCCGCGCGTTCAATGATCCTAACAAAAGATATTTATTCCAATATGGCGCTCGGCGCGTCGCTCGGCGCGCGGTTAAAAAATCCTCAGATAGAATAGTTGGGCTGCCTGTGGTTTCTCGTTTCGGATAAAATTTAAGAGATCTCTCAGCTTGAAATTTAGCCTTTAGAAATATCATTTTAAATTTTAAATTTAAAAACAATGTTTAATTACATAACAAGTTTTTAATAACAAGTTATTAAAAATAATTTTTCGCTGGTTTTAGAAGTCGCCTAGTATGTTTTATAAACAAGCGATTCTCGGAGTTTGATTGGTTAAAGTTTGACAGGTAAGCCAATTTGATGCTACTTGCAGAAATTGTAGAGCCGCTTTTCATCAAGACATTTTGTGTAAAAGGTTATCTCTATCTAAAGCGCTGCAAATCGCTTATTTTTTATTCTATTATCTTTTCTTTTGATGATTCTACCCTATGAGAACCATTTGAAATATGTTTTCATACTGTAAGAGAGAAGAAAAAGTCAAGAAAATGTATCGACGAAAAAGAACAAGCAAGCATGGACGACCACGATCAACTTTATTTTACATTGCATAATTGGACAAAAACTCGCTGTTTTCCATACTCTTCGATCAAAATTAGTTGTTTTGGTGTGTCAAAAAATTATCCTGGTTTGGTATGTAACTATCCTCCAAATATTTTGGTGGCAAAACGATGATAAAATTTCTGTGTTGTATTTGGTGTCTTTGTAAGGTTAGTAGAGACCAGGAGCCCATGTAGAGACTAAATTTATTATAGTCAAACTGTCAAAAAACATTTTTGTCCATCGACACTAAAGACATTCGTAAAAGTTGATAAAATGAAAATTGAAGAAAACATATCTGCAAAGCATTGTTTCTCTTGTTTCTCGATCAAGGTTGTTCAAGGTTCTATCTGTGCAAGTGCAGCGTGTTCGACTACATCGATTATTAGGGAACTTTAGATTTGACAACGAGTACGAGATTGAGTACAAGGACAAGTTTTGAAATTGGCCTTCTGTAGGCTGTTGATGATGAATTGTAGTCCTGTGTATAGATTGAGACACCAAATGAACAAAGACCTATTTCGTTTTAGACTTAAAGATAATCAATTATGTTCTTTTTGTTTAAAAGACGCTGAAACTATCGATCATATTTTTGTTAAATGTGAATTTTCTAGTAATCTTTATAGTGAAATTTCGTCTTGGTTAAATACTCATAAAATTAATTTACCCCCTCTTAATCTAACCTCGATTGTAGTAGGGCCCTGTTTATGTTTTAATTTTTCGCTGCTTATCAATTTTATTTTGCTTGCTTATAAATCTTATATTTATAGAGCAAGAACAAAGGGTTGTTTTTTGAGTCTTAATGTTTTTAAAGTTTATTTAAGCTGTTACGTACAAATTGAATATAATATTGCTTCAAAAAACAACACAATGCATAGCCATCTGACTAAATTCTCGAGTTTAAGAGATGCCCTCGTTTTATGATCTAAACACTAACATTCCTTAATTTCCTTTTTTGTCTTATTTCTAGTACAATTAACAATATATTATTAACATTATTATATTTATTTATATGTATATATATTTCTTTTTGTTCTTTAATTATGTTACATTATCTTGTAATTGTAAATGTGTGTTTGAAATAAAAACAATTAAAAAAAATAAAAAATAAAAACAAGTGGAATGTAATTCAGTATCAACAAAACACACATATACAAGGCCAATTTTAAAACTTGTATTCGTACTCAATCTCGTACTCGTTGTCAAATCTAAAGCTCCCTATTATAGAAATAAATCCCATATAGCCATCCCTACTTAACTCAAACCAATAATTCCTTTTTTGTGTGTAGTTGATAAGTTATTCATTGTTCACAATTCATTATTTATCAATTCATTTACTATTTCATTCAAAGCAGTTATTTAATTATAATAAGTCTCTGCCAAGAATCATAACTAAATATTTGTTTATCTATTTCACAGACAAATAAAGTCACTTACACTTTCAAGACGACCAGAAATACAACGACAAATAAAGCGACCGTTGGAATCACACACAAGAACAAAGCATTGGTGTGATTTTGTGCTTTTGTCACCGCTATCACAGGATACTTATTTTCTGTGACATACACGGGGTGTATGTGCAGATGATCGTCTGTAAAAAAATGTTGAAGAAAGAAAGTTAATGGTATGTACATAACAGATTTAATTGATTCCTTGTTTATTGGATTTCAATTTTATTTTCAATTGTATTATTTTCTTACTTATTATATAATATTTTTTATTAGTGCCAAAATCATCCTTTTTCGATTCTTAAACTATATTATTTTGTTGCAAATTCTTTTCTCACTGATTCACTCCATTTTCCCATCCTTCCCTCTATTCTATCCTTTCATCAATTTCTCTTTCCAATCATCCTGCCTTTCTTTTTTCCTTCATTTGTTCCTAATTTCCATCCCTCCATCCATCCGGCCAACCTCCCTCCCTCCCTCCCTCCTTCATTGCCTCACTACCTCCTTCCTCCATTCCTTCTCCTTCCCTCCATCCGGTCTAGCATCCCACCCAACCTTAATACTTTCTACTGTTTCGTCCTGTTTCCTCCCTCCATCCCTTCATTCACCCCTTCATTTATCCTTCTATCTATCCATATTTCCTTCCCCGCATTCTTTGGTCCTTTCTTCCTTCCCTTCTATTCTTCATTTTCATTTTATTATCTTCAATCTTCCTTCGTTTTTCTAAGCGAGTCATCTCACTCGGTCCATTCCTTCATTCCAATTATATTATCAAATCATTTTGTAATAATAATTATCGTACAAGTATTTGATAACGTCCATACCTTTGTCATTAAGTGAGGCCGTGTGCCTGAAGTTGAACCATCGTCGTGTAAACTTTGGAATGGATGGTTTTTTCCTTCTCTCGTATCTTGGAGGAACTTCTAGACGAACTTTGGAAACAATTTGCTGTGTTGTCTTTCCCTCAATACCGCCTGGAAAGAAAAATGCCATAAGTAACGAGAATCTGTTCTTCTTGAGAAATAGAACTTCCAGCAGTGAAAACATTTATTTGCTAAGGTTTCTTACCTTTGTTATAGAAAGGCAGGTATTCGATCTTGAAAATGTCATACTGCGGAAAGTATGTTTTCACGAGGGAAATACCTCCTCCCAAAAATCCTCCTGCTATAGAGGAGTATAAAATACCGAGCAAAAGCTCTGGAATCATTTCAAGTAAATAAATTTGTTGAATTTCGCTATAAGCAAAATTTGCGTGTCGTTCTGAAAACTTCGCGCAAAAAACTGAATCGTGACGTCAAATTTTATTGTGATGTCATCCATGATCATTAACGTCATAATTTCTATCGCGCTCTACTCGTAACGTGTTTGGGATAAAATATTTGGTTACTTTAACTTACTTTTAGTGAATATTTATTAATTTTCATTTTTCATTGTTCCTGATTTTACATTACTAGGTTCATTTGGAATTCTTATTATTGTTGACATTTTTAATTCGTTAAAGAACGTTCGGCCTTTCGTCGTGGATTCGTCGTTGTCGGAAAACTGTATCAAATTCCAACAACCCAATAAGAAAAGACACAAATGCTTTTGATTCGTGTCACTCAAAACATTAACTGCGACGCAAACCAAATGTTTCTGATATTTTAAAAAAAGCGCATTATTTGCGGGATTCCTGTTGCGCGCGCGTTAGTACCCAGTCCCTCACAGGTCTAGATAGCATGAAGCATATAGAGGTTTTTTTCCTACGCATGCGTTTGTTTTGGTGCTTAGGATCCTTTCACGATGAATGAAATAATTTTATGCTGGTATGTGTGCCGAGTTGTATGCAAAATATTAAACGTAGAGGTAGTGAGTGTGAGTGAGTCTCCCCGATTAGTAGGGCGCACTGCGTCCAACTAGAAGATTGAAATTTGTAATACCCCCGGGGTAACACCGTAAAAAATGTTGACTTAACTAATGGCCCGAGCAAAAGGCTTCAACATTTGCTTCAACATCCGTTCGATTTTGTTGAATCGGCAATGTTGAAGCCGTTTGCCACCCCATTTCAACATTGTTGAAACATTTTATCACCTTTTAACACGTCGTTCAACAACCATTCTACAGCGTTCAACAAAATTGAACCAATGTTGAAGCAAATATTGAAGAGATACTGAGCATAAATATGAAGCGGGAAAAGTGATGAACCAATTAAAAATAGACAGAAAATGTAGGAGGAGTTAAAGAACAATGGATTAATTGAAAGCGAATCGCTCATTCATGCCGAAAGGTTGCTGTGTACCTAAGGAATATATTCGTCGCATTTCTTTAGATTTACGGTTATTGTTTGTTCCAGTAAATTTTACAAGGAGATATCTTCCCCTCCCCTCCCCTCCCTCAAAGGTCAAAAAGCTTGCATCCTATAAAGCCAGAGAGGGCGTTCTGTACCCCTCCCTTCCATTATATTATCTACTCATTTACATAATCACACATAATGATTGTATACCGTTTCCATGGAACCGTATCGGCGGCCATCTTGGATCGAAGTTACAAAGTCGCTCTTTATTGACTCGATATTTTCCACACAAAAAAATGACTTTCTAACCTTCAAAAGATGCACATTAAATACCCAAAGCAAAGGGCATTCTTCACGTGGGAAGAATTAGGGTAAATACTTATAAACTTAACTCGAAATTATAGTATTTTTGACGATATTTGTTGTGCCTATTCTACGTTCTCGTTCACATCGCTCTTCTCTATTTACGAAGCTATTCATTCGTACTTCTGTAATAACACTCTGTTTAATCTTATAAATGTTATTTTTCTTCTTTAGATGTTTGGCAAGGGCACTTGGGGTAAGTGTACGCTCTTGGATACCTTCAAAACAACAAAAAAATAGTTTTTTAATCTATTTTAAGCTTATACATAGTATGTACACAAAACTGCTTCGATGTTCCATGGAAAAATGACAGTGAAAAATGAGTTATATTCCGTGAAAAGAGCATTTAATGCACTTATTTACTGACGTTTAGGACATTAATTTGTCATCGCAGTAATTAGTAGAGTAAGAAACATCATTAATTAGTATTTTAATAAACAGTTACTGTATATTTTAATTCACTTAAAAAGTGTTTAGAATCAAGCTCGTTATTGATACAGTTAATGTTTCTAAAATTTTCAATGAAGGAAAAAAATCTACAAACTTTTCTTCAATTTTTTTCTCAAAAATATTTTATATGACATTTGTGACACAGCTTTCTAAAAAATATATTTCAATTTGAGATATTTCTGATCAAAAAAATTGTTGGATTTAGAAAATATTAAAAAAAAATATGGAAAAAGCTAATATATGAAAAACCAATTAAGTGCTGTGGAAGCCAATTTAGTGTTGATGAAACTGCAGTTAATCAATAGATAAGCCAGTAAAGTATTAATCTTAATTAATGTAAGTATGTTAATTGCTCTTAATTATTCATGTAAACAGATTCATACTTGATGTGTTTAGTGCTGTGTTCATATTTTGTGTTTTTTCACTTGTTTCTTCATATCCCTATTTTTTTCTTTTTCCTCTTCTGTCACTTCTTCGCATTCTTTGTCTTAATTTGTATTCTTCTTCTCCAAAATAATAAACATGTGAGAGTTGTGTGTCATTGTAATAGTTATATGCTCCTAAAACATATTATTAATTAAACTATGTAACATAGAGGTATAGTGATTGAGTGTGAGTGCATGGGTTTCCTCAATTATTAGGGCACTTGTGTTGCATGTTATTTCTTTTTCTTGGTTCTTGGGTGGCATGAGTAGCCTAGTGGTGAGAGTGCTGGCCTTTCACCACTGTAACCTGGGTTTGATTCCCGGCTCGGGTGACAAGTGAATAGAGTTTGTTTAATGTGTTGTTCTCTCCTATGCCACAAGGGTTTTTCTCCGGGTTGTCCGGTTTTCCTCTTTCTGCAAAAATCAACATGCGAGCAGAGTTGTGTACGTGTTGTAAATATTGAATATAATGGTAGTGAGTGTGAACGAACCTTATGGAAGAGCCCAGAGTCGGGGAGTGATGGTTGTAAATATATGTTTTTTTTTAGGTTTTTTTTGTTCTTGTTCTTCTTGTAATTCTTTTTCTTCTATTTGATATTTTCCAGCTACAAACACATACTTAATTACATTACATCTAGGCAGGTTATTTAACATACAAAACAAGAACAATTACTTACAACACTAACTTATATTTATAACTAAACAAATGTAATATCCTTGTATTTCAAACACTTATTTATATTTACAATTAAATTTACAATTATAATTGAATTATGGCATTATTTTGTCATTTTTCTAAATTGAATGATTGTGAATTTAATTGAAATTCTTGTTCTTCTTGTTTCCTTCTTCTTTTTTTTTATGAGTTTTTGTCAAATTCATATATTTATTTTTCTGTCTATTCATATGTAGTACCAGAAGAACCTATTCTACAAGAATATCCCAGCTGAATACCACAAAGAAAAGATCCCTGGCCTTGACATCAAGGTTTGTTTTAGTAACAGCTACAATCTTAAACTAGTATGACACTTTTAATTACAAATGGAAACTAGCGAGTAAACTAGTACAGGCTCCGTGGGTGATAATCGATAGGTAATATAATGAAATTTGTAACACCGTAAAAAATAGAAATAGAAACTAGCGAGTAAACTAGTATAGGCTGCGTCGGTGTTTGATATAAACGATAGGTAATATATAATGAAATTTGTAACACCGTAAAAAATAGAAATAGAAACTATATAAGCGAGTAAACTAGTATAAGCTGCGTCGGTGTTTGATATAAATGATAGGTAATATAATGAAATTTGTAACACCGTAAAAAATGTTGACTTAACTTTACTGACGTTTCGAGCTTTAGCCCTTTGTTGGAGTAAAAGAGTTAGACTAAGACAGACACTGAAGCGGGAAAAGTGATGAACCAATCAAAAGGCGATAGAAAGTGTCTTTTAATTACATGTCATGTACCCATTAATTGCAAATATCGATCTTCACTCTCCCCCTCCCCCTCCCCATCCCCCTAACCAATGTTGATTTGGATTGAAACAAGAGGCAAACTTGAAAAGTAACTGGTTAGATTTTAGTATTTTATCTCATAAATAATACCTTTATTTTTAGTACCATTACAATGTCACTGTGAAATGATAGCGCATTGATAGGGCAACTACATAAGCACCACAAAATGTCTCCCTCCTCAACATTACCAGGGGGGGGGGGGGGGGGGGGGTGAGTAGCAGAATTTCAGCAATGCTAAAATGATTTCATCTCAGTCATATGCCAATTTTTTTGTCAAGGATTGTTTTTGAAATAGATATATTTGTGTTATTTTGTGTAGACGTTGATGGTGATAATGGACTTGAAGGTTTTACATGGCGATCTTCATCGTACTTACAATATGCATGATGCCTTGTACAATTCAAGAGTTATTGAAAAGTCACTTGATATGCTCTCTTATAAATACCTTAGGTAAGTAAAATATTAATCTACTGTACTGTGACAACCATTATAATATCCATTACCATTAATACTGCAAAAAAAAACAACTAAATAATCTGATTGATTGGTGGGTTTAAGTTGGTTGCAGCCACCCCCTTCGCCACCCCTGGATCCGCCGCTAAGTTGGTTTGTTGTCTGGTAAATTTGGTTGTTGGGTTAGTTGTTTTGGTGGTTGTTTAGTTGATTGTTTGGTAGGTTGGAAGTTCTGACAATCAATTAATTTTTTAGTTTTCAAGAATTGCATGAAGTAAGAGTGGCATTCCAGTTATATGAACATGAAGATATGTTAGGTCTTGTCATTGATGAACATATTCTACTTAGAACACTCAAGGTAATTGATAATAGCTACAGTTATATGCAAATGATTTCAAACAATGAATTCAAATCGAGACTTTCGGGCAAACCTATTGTTTTCGCCCGAAAGCCTTGACTTCAACCCATTGTTCAAAATCATTTGCATATAACTGTAATTACTAATAACAGCTATTGATTTATGTATAACTATACGCACTTAGTGCTTTTACTCAGGCTACGTCATAATTGTAATTGTGGTTTCCCTGTGGCATTAAGTCATGTGTAATCTCGACACTGGGTGTGTTTGGTTGGGGGATGGGGGGGGGGGGGGGGGGGGGGCTCCCTTAGAAAATGGATAGGGGTGCTCGACGGATGGTTTTGAAAATGACCATAAAAGTTATGCATAAATTAACTCAGATAGTGATTTCAGACCCTAAAATGTACGGCCACATTAAAACATTTTTTAATATGTATAATCTTAAGTTCGAAAACTGACTCTAAAAGTTACGGTGCCAGTTCAAGACCATAGAAGGTACACAAGGGTCTTGTTTTCGACCCTAAAAGGTCCGTGGAGCACCCCTATCCATTTTCTAAGGGAGTCCCTCCCCCGGGATCTCGACACAATGATAGACCCATAGAAAAGGTAAACCTAGACTCAGGCTTCCCTGTGGGGTAGCCTGAGTAATAAAATAGTCAATTAGGCTAATGTTTTTCTTTTCTTCAAGGCTTGTGGGAGATCAGTGTCACCAATTAAACTAATGCAACATGTAAGTATGCTGGTTGATTATGATGATGATGACAGTGGTGGTGAAGTTGATGACTATGATGGTGATGCTGGTGATGACGATGGTGGTGATGATGATTGTGGTGATGATGATGATAATCATGACGACAAAGATGATGATATAATGATAAAATGACGATGATAATGGCGATGGAGATGGTGATGTTTGTTGTGCTGATGATGAAGTTGATGATGACAATGATCGTGCTGATGATGATGATGCATGATGGCGGTGGTGAAGTTGATGACTATGATGATGGTGATGATATAACGGTGATAATGATGGAGATGATGATGATACATGATAGTGGTGATGATTATAATAGTGCAGATGGTGATGGTGGTTGTGCTGAGAGTGATGATGATGATAATCACGACGATGAAGATGATGATTCAAATTGTGATGACAATGGCGGTGAAAAAATACTCTATGTTGCAGATAAAACACACTGAAACACATGCACAAGACAGGCTGTTGCTTTATGAGTTCATGGAATTGCTCCTTCTGTAAGTAAAAAATAAATAAAAGAAATGTGTGTTTTACAGTGCTAATCGATAAACCGTTGGTACCGATAAATATTTCAGTAATTACCGTTTATTGTCCGTTGAACGATGTGAAATGACTCTCTAACTACACGAAGATTATCTGTCTACAAATCAGTCAAAGGTCTTGGAGTTAGAGAGCTATAGCTAGCTATTTCAGGTTGCTTAATTAACGATACATGATTTATGAAATATTACTGGATGCCCACAGTTTTTTGATTCACACTGTAATTTCCTTCAAACTTGAAAAGCAACGATTGCTTTTTACAAATTGATGTGTAATTTTGTACATGTTTATTTGTAGATGTGAGCGAGAATCTGACGTTGTCCTTCAACCAACTCCACAAGCTTCTGGTATTGATCCACGAAATAGCCTTTATAAGGTTAGTTGCCTACCCTACCCCAGACTAAACCTAAGAATTGTACCAGCAGAAAACGTAGCTTAGCAGGCTAAGACAACTAAAACATAATCCTATCCCAGACAAAATGTCAAAAAAGATACCCTATCCCAGACAAAAACCTTACTCTACCCCTGACAAATTGTAAAAAATGATACCCTACCCCAGAACCTAAAAGCCGAAAAACTATACCCTATCAGGCTGCACATAAATGCTTCTGATTGGCTTATACCAACCGGAAGTGCGCGCGCGAAATCACCTGGAAGTCAGTCAATCCATCATCAGTCAAACAAACCACCAGTAAAGGCCAACCAAAATCATCCATTGAACTGTGTGTGAGATGCAGCAGGCCCCCACTAGCTATACGCTGTAAAATAGCCTGCTTTAACAAATATAAATACGGTGTAACCTCTATTAAGTGGTCAACCAATAAGTGGTCACCCTATATTAGGCGGCCACATTAAAAAGTCCCAAATCTATTCTTATACCCATTATCAGATACCTCTATTCAGCGGCCAACCTCTATTAGGCGGCCACAATAAAAAGTCCCAAATCTATTCTTATACCCATTCTATACCTCTATTCAGCCGCCAACCTCTATTAAGCGGTCACCCATTAAGCAGTCAACCTATATTAGGCGGCCTCAATAAAATGTCCCAAATCTCAGTATTCTTATACCTATTCTTTACCTCTATTAAGCGGTCACCCTCTATTAGGCGGCCACAATAAAAAGTCCCAAATCTTTTCTTATACCCATTCTATACCTCTATTCAGGTGCCAACCTCTATTAAGCGGCCACCCCCTATTATGCTGCCACAATAAAAAGTCTTAAATTTATTCTTATGCCTATTCTATACCTCTATTCAGCAGCCAACCTCTATTGACCGCTTAATAGAGGTACCACTGTATCTTATTTGTTAATCAATTATATATCGATTTTCAGATATGCGACTTCAAATCTATTTTAGTACCTCAAGATGACAAGAAAATATATCTACTAGACAGAGCATATGAGGTATGTACAATACTCTATAATGATACTCCAGTCAGTTTCGTGTTATCTAGCACCGTTGTTCTATTTGACAAAGGGCAAATTTGCACAGGGATAGCCTCAATACTCTAGTTCCATGTTATCTATCACCGCTGTACTATTTGACAAAAGGCGCATTTGCACAGGGATAGCCTCAATACTCCAGTTTCATGTTATCTAGCACCGCTGTACTATTTGACAAAGGGCACATTTGCACAGGCTAAGCCTTGATTTGTTGTAAAAATAAGGACAAATCACAAGCAGAGCACGAAAACATGTTATCGCTTAACACTGAATAGAAAACACATTTGAGTTTACTCAAAATTTAAGGCTATTCCTGTGCAAATGCGCCTTTTGTCAAATAGTACAGCGGTTGCTAGATAACATATGAAACTGGAGTATTGAGGCTATCCCTGTGCAAATGCACCTTTTGTCAAATAGTACAGCGGTGCTAGATAACATGAAACTGGAGTATTGAGGCTATCCCTGTGCAAATGCGCCTTTTGTCAAATAGTACAGCGGTGTATCGAGGCTATCCCTGTTTAAATGCGCATATTGAACACCGACGCAGCCTATACTAGTTTACTCGCTAGTTTCCATTCATGTTTTTAAATTGTTTCCAAAGCAAAGTCTGTCCAAACCCCATGTAGCCAGCAAGACTCCATCACAAGCATCATGGCGCGAAGAACAACATTTTCTTGTTGATGTGCAGCCAAGAATCGAAATGGTTAGTAATGTAGTGGTATTAATGGTAATAATAATTAAATTCTTAGCGCACCACATCAATCTCAGTGCTCTTACAATTAATATGGACAAGGTTTGGCACATAAACCTTGTAGGGGACTTCGTGTACCATTTTTTGTTCGCCATTTATACCGCTATATATAGTGTGTAAAATAGAAATAAATAAAAAAATAAAAAAAAAGAATAATGTGATGAATATGATATAAACGATAGGTAACATAATGAAAGTTGTATACACCTATTTCAATTAACGTTGTCCATCTGGAATGGTTGATCTGAGACCGATAGGAATTGTGGGAGCTCGTTAAACTGCAAATGCACTATTATAATCACGCTTGAATATTAATGTTTACTTCTGAAATACTGTTATCTGTAATTCAGCACCATTCAAGTGTGATTATAGCAATGTATTTGAAATATAATGAACTCCCACAATTCCTATCGGTCTCAGATCAACCATTCCAGATGGACAACGTTAATTGAAATAGGTGTATAACACCGTAAAAAATGTTGACTTAACTTTACTGAGATGAGATGTAAATGATTATAAAAACAATATGGAAAATAATGATGATGAGAATAGTAATCATAGCGGAAAATGGTATCCCCGTATAGTAATTAAGAAATTATTGTTTTCTTCAATAACCAGGTCAGCCGTCATAGACCAGCAACTATCGAACTCACAGATCATCTGAATCATTCTAACAAGAAGGTAGAACAAGGATTTCTGTATTCTTTGTACTATTGTGTATAGGAAATACATGTTTTATTTTAGTTCATCATCTGCATCACCACCATCGTGAGCAATGTCATTGTTATTGTCAACATCGTCATCATCATCACCACTATCGTGATCATCATTATCATCACGTACCATCACCATCTTCGCTATCGTTATCATCATCAGTCGCATCACCACCATCGTCATCGTCATCGTTATCGTCAACATCATCATTATCATCATCATCACCATCTTCGCTATCGTTATCATCATCAGTCGCATCACCACCATCGTCATCGTCATCGTTATCGTCAACATCATCATTATCATCACGTACCATCACCATCTTCGCTATCGTTATCATCAACAGTCGCATCACCACCATCGTCATCGTCATCGTTATCGTCAACATCATCATTATCATCACGTACCATCACCATCTTCGCTATCGTTATCATCAACAGTCGCATCACCACCATCGTCATCGTTATCGTCAACATCATCATTATCATCACGTACCATCACCATCTTCGCTATCGTTATCATCAACAGTCGCATCACCACCATCGTCATCGTTATCGTCAACATCATCATTATCATCATCATCACCATCTTCGCTATCGTTATCATCAACAGTCGCATCACCACCATCGTCATCGTTATCGTCAACATCATCATTATCATCATCATCACCATCTTCGCTATCGTTATCATCAACAGTCGCATCACCACCATCGTCATCGTCATCGTCAACATCATCATTATCATCATCATCACCATCTTCGCTATCGTTATCATCAACAGTCGCATCACCACCATCGTCATCGTCATCGTCAACATCATCATTATCATCATCATCACCATCTTCGCTATCGTTATCATCAACAGTCGCATCACCACCATCGTCATCGTTATCGTTAACATCATCATTATCATCATCATCACCATCTTCGCTATCGTTATCATCATCAGTCGCATCACCACCATCGTCATCGTCATCGTCATCGTTATCGTTAACATCATCATTATCATCATCTTCGCTATCGTTATCATCATCAGTCGCATCACCACCATCGTCATCGTCATCGTTATCGTTAACATCATCATTATCATCATCAATACCATGATCGTGATCATCACAATCGTGATTATCGACATCGTCACCATCGTCAACTACAACAACATTGCCACCACCACCACCACCACCACCACCGCCATTTTCCTGATCATTATTTAAACATATCATCTTCAGGTTTTAAACGCTCGCTGTGGTCGTACCGGTAAAGGTGGTGGTCGAGCGTTTGTTGATTTGAACGACGTCGTGAAAAAAGAGAGGAGGCATAGACGAGAATTAAAAGTATGTGATATACCTTCAATCCATTCATTCATTCATTCATCTTTTCATCCATCCATTCGTTCATTCATTGATCAATTGATTTACTAACTTATTTATTCAGTCATTCCAGCCATTCGCTCGTTCGTTCATTCATTCATTTTTTTCAAATTTTTACTCATTCATTCATATATTTATTTTCTCATTCATCCAACTATTTATTCGTTCATTAATTCGTAAATTTATTCATTTATTTTTTCATCCATCCATTAATTTAGTTATCCATCCATCCATTCCTTCATTCATCTATCCCTTCATTCAATCATTCAATCATAAATATATATTTGTTCTGACATTTGGTATTAATTAATTCATTTCAATTGTGTTTACAGATCGACACTCCGTTTGAAGATATCCCAGAGAGAGAAATGAACAAAGACGAAAGTACGTATAAACTACATTATTTCATATATAAATCGCTAAATTGTCTTCTACATCACCAGCAACATCACCATCATGAACACAGCTGGTTCCTGTCATCATATCATCATCACCATCATTATTATAATAATCATAGTAGTCATCATCATCGTTATTATAATAATCATCACTATTACCATCGTCATCATTACCATCTTCATCGTCATCATCATCGTTATTATAATAATCATCACTATTATCATCGTCATCATTACCATCTTCATCGTCATCATCATCGTTATTATAATAATCATCACTATTATCATCGTCATCGTTACCATCTTCATCGTCATCATCATCGTTATTATAATAATCATCACTATTATCATCGTCATCATTACCATCTTCATCGTCATCATCATCGTTATTATAATAATCATCACTATTATCATCGTCATCATTACCATCTTCATCGTCATCATCATCGTTATTATAATAATCATCACTATTATCATCGTCATCATTACCATCTTCATCGTCATCATCATCGTTATTATAATAATCATCACTATTATCATCGTCATCATTACCATCTTCATCGTCATCATCATCGTTATTATAATAATCATCACTATTATCATCGTCATCATTACCATCTTCATCGTCATCATCATCGTTATTATAATAATCATCACTATTATCATCGTCATCATTACCATCTTCATCGTCATCATCATCGTTATTATAATAATCATCACTAATATCATCGTCATCATTACCATCTTCATCGTCATCATCATCGTTATTATAATAATCATCACTATTATCATCGTCATCATTACCATCTTCATCGTCATCATCATCGTTATTATAATAATCATCACTATTATCATCGTCATCATTACCATCTTCATCGTCATCATCATCGTTATTATAATAATCATCACTATTATCATCGTCATCATTACCATCTTCATCGTCATCATCATCGTTATTATAATAATCATCACTATTATCATCGTCATCATTACCATCTTCATCGTCATCATCATCGTTATTATAATAATCATCACTATTATCATCGTCATCATTACCATCTTCATCGTCATCATCATCGTTATTATAATAATCATCACAATTATCATCGTCATCATTACCATCTTCATCGTCATCATCATCGTTATTATAATAATCATCACTAATATCATCGTCATCATTACCATCTTCATCGTCATCATCATCGGTATTATAATAATCATCACTATTATCATCGTCATCATTACCATCTTCATCGTCATCATCATCGTTATTATAATAATCATCACTATTATCATCGTCATCATTACCATCTTCATCGTCATCATCATCGTTATTATAATAATCATCACTATTATCATCGTCATCATTACCATCTTCATCGTCATCATCATCGTTATTATAATAATCATCACTATTATCATCGTCATCATTACCATCTTCATCGTCATCATCATCGTTATTATAATAATCATCACTAATATCATCGTCATCATTACCATCTTCATCGTCATCATCATCGGTATTATAATAATCATCACTATTATCATCGTCATCATTACCATCTTCATCGTCATCATCATCGTTATTATAATAATCATCACTATTATCATCGTCATCATTACCATCTTCATCGTCATCTTCGTCACCATCATCACCATCGTAATCATCATTATCACCACCATCATTATTATAATAATCATATGAGTAGTCATCATCATCGTCATCATAATAATCAATACTATTACCATCGTCATCATTACCATCATCATTGTCATCTTCTTCACCATCATCACCATCGTCATCATCATTATCACCATCATCATTATTATAATAATTATAGTAGTCATCATCATCGTCATCATAATAATCATCACTATTACCATCGTCATCGTTACCATCATCAATGTTATCTTTGTCATCATCGTCATCATCATCATCACCGTCATCATCATTATCACCAGAAATGTTCCCTTGTCATTATCATTATTATTTCAACCACAACCGTTATAATCATCATCTTTGCCGTAATATTACTGGTCACTTTCACACTTTGATCGTCATCTTCATATTTTTATCATCATCATCATATCATCATCATCATCATCATCAACATTATATCATATCATGAACATCATATCATCATCATTATCATCAACATTATATCATATCATGAACATCATATCATCATCATTATCATCATTGTTGTCATCCTTCCATGATCTTCACTATCATCATTAGCATCACGAGTGCGATGATGATGATACTATTATAGTGCGTATATTTATCAAACTTTGTATTCTTTTCAAACAGGTCCAGCTTCACGTGTAAATTTCTCGTCTTCACCTCCTCAAGAATATCAATTCACCTTAGATCGACCAAGCACCACCGACTCACAATCTTACTTAAAGTCATTTCCTGGTACAACACCACAGAAACTGTCCAGGATGTCACGGACACGAGATAGAGAAATACTGGTAACACCCAGGGTAAGTACCCCACCCCTACCCCCACAATCCTACTTAAAGTCATTTCCTGGTACAACACCACAGAAACTGTCCAGGATGTCACGGACACGAGGAAGAGAAATACTGGTAACACCCAGGGTAAGTACCCCACCCCTACCCCCACAATCCTACTTAAAGTCATTTCCTGGTACAACACCACAGAAACTGTCCAGGATGTCACGGAAATTACCTCCAAAACCATGCAATTTCAGGCATTAACAAGGAGACCGGTAGACGTTAGCATGTAACATGTGAACCTTTTTGATTTGATTTCATGGTCTTAGTGTTCTTACTCATCCATTAAACGATTAACTGAGGAGAATGTTATAACTTTGTATTTATTTCGGTTTATAACTGTTAGGCTTCGCGTCCTCTCGGATAAGGACGTTAAATTGGAGGTCCCGTCTCGCTAACCATTAATTTGGGGGACGTAAAAGAACCACTGAGGACGCAGGTCACCACCATCCTCAGTGAAAGGCCTACAGTTACACTAATTTATACTAATTACTAACAGCTAACTATAATGTGTAAAGCGCATTTGAATATATACACATAGAAAGTGCGCTATATAAATGCATTATCATTATCATTATCATTATCCATCCCCCAGCGTAACCACGGCGTAATCTTTGTCTCGCATGAAAATATACACATTATGCTCTATCGATTTGTACAGTCTGTGAAATACAAATGCTAATAATGATATTTTGATAGGATGTTCACAATGCCAGCGCTAAGATAGAGAATCTAAACTGGGAAATTGAAACACAGGTAAGTTTGAAGATTGTGTATACGGTGTATCGATCGTACCCTGGATATCAGAAGTTTGAGAAGTAGCACAGTTTAGAGTTGTTTCGAGAACTATTTCGCGTCTAGGGACTTGTCAGAAATTAGCAGGGGGGGGGGGGGGGGGGAGGGGGGTGGCTACTGGGGCAGGTCATCACTTTTTAAGAACCTAAAAAGGGAGGGTCACAAAATAATAAACCACCAAAAATGAGGATTGAGACACTGTGACATAGGGTAGGGTCAAGATATTATGATCCTTTACTTTGGGAGGGTCATGAAATTTTCATCACTTCATTTCAAAACCCTCCCCCCCCCCCCCCCCCCCCCCCCCCCCCCCCCCCCCCCCCCTGCTAATTTCTGACAAGTCCCCTATTTGAATTTGTATGGTAGAATTGTGTGTACTGTAATTTGTTCGGTATAATTAGCTCCACAAACCTCGGGCTCGTCGCTTAGCGACTATAGATTATCATCGCTTGGCGACTCAATTTCTCATTGCCTCTCGACTCGTTTATATACCTTAGAAAAAAGGCAAGCCCGTCTATTTATGACGACATTGCCACTTCAATTTATTACATGCGGTATAATTCACAACCTCATTTCCAGGATCATCTCCCTTCGCTTGTGGGTGGGGCGGCACCCAATAGCGAAGGGAGAGGGCCCTGCATAGGAACAAGTTGATGTACAAGCTGGTTATAACGGGTTTGCAGTTAATTTGTTAAGTTAATTTGTTAAGTTAATTTGTTAAGTTATGGTTATGGACAGTCCCGAGCAGCATCTTGCAGAGGTTTATTTTCCTTCTTTTATAGAGGACGATAATCTCTACTAAGAAGGATACTTGTAATGTCTTTTCCTCTTTCACTTTTTGATACTGATGGGATTTCTTAACTGTCTTTAGTGTGTGCGATTACAAAGAAAATCAGACAAGTATCTAAGGGACAAACATCCACAGCAATATCAAATCATCAAACAACGAATTGACCGAAGAAAACCGAAAAGCCGTTTTAAACGACGAGGTGAGCCTGGTATTATCATTATACAGTGGAACCCCGTTAATCCGGCCACCGAAGGGACAGCCAAAAGTGGCCGTATTAACGGGGTGGCCGTATTAAGCCGGTAAATTTATAGAAAATGTATATGGGCATGGATTTCGTCGGGACATAAAAAAACTGGCCGCAATAACGGGGTGGCCGTATTAAGCGGGTGGCCGTATGAAGCGGGTAAATTTATAGAAAATGTATGGGCATGCATTTCGTCGGGATATAAAAAACTGGCCGCAATAAAAGGGTGGCCGTATTAAGCGGGTGGCCGTATGAAGCGGGTAAATTTATAGAAAATGCATGGGCATGCATTTCGTCGGGATATAAAAAACTGGCCGCAATAACGGGGTGGCCGTAAGGCGGGGTTCCACTGTATTTTCTTATTTTAATATACACCCTTTCCGAGAAACTTTGTCACCCGAGAAGTGAAAAGCCTACAAGCTAGCAGCGCAGGGGATTATGGGTTACCTATGTATACTTTATTAGAATGCAGGGATTTCATGGCCACATTGCTACATGCACTTGTCAATATGCTATTGAGAAATGTCCATTTTGACTTATCAAACATCAAGAAAGGCGTTCCGAATGCACATTTACTTTCTGAACTGATCCATGATACTTTGCGCCACTAGCTTATTTGCTTTTCGACAGGTGACAAACTTTCTCGGAAAGGGTGTAGTTAGACGGTCACCAAAAACCTGCAAAGCTGGGACCGCAGAGGATCATGGAAAATATTTTATATCAGAAAAAGTAAAGCCTATTGACACAAAGTTAAGCTTGACACAAAGTTAAGCTCTCAGGAGGCGGAACTGTAACTGGTACAATATTTCAAACTATCGATAGATATAACAATATATTTTTATTATTTTCACAGAACTAATGCAAAGTACAGATACTAAGGTACCATCAATTCGATAATTGACATCTTTGGCCACTGCCTCCATCATCATCATCGTCATCATCACCATCATCATTATTGTCATTATTATTTTTACAATCATCATCATCTTCATCACTATCACCATTATCGTCATTATCATTATAACAATCATCACCATCACCACTATCGTTATTATCATTGTTACAATCATCATCATCGTCATCACTATCACCATTATCGTCATTATTATTATAACAATCATCGCCATCACCACTATCGTTATTATCATTGTTACAATCATCATCATTATGATCACCATTGTCGTTATTATCATAGTTACAATCATTATCATCCCCATCACCATTATCGTCATTATCATTATAACAATCATCACCATCACCATTATCCTTATTATCATTGTTACAATCATCACCGGTGATGATTGTAACAATGATGGTAATAGTACCATTACCATCACCATTATCGGTATTATCATTGTTGGTAATGGTACCATTACCATCACCATTATCGGTATTATCATTGTTGGTAATGGTACCATTACCATCACCATTATCGGTATTATCATTGTTGGTAATGGTACCATTACCATCACCATTATCGGTATTATCATTGTTACAATCATTACCATCACCATTATCGGTATTATCATTGTTACAATCATCACCATCACCATCATCGTCATTATCATTATTACAATCATCACCATCACCATCACCATTATCGTCATTATCATTGTTACAATCATCACCATTACCATCACCATCATCGTCATTATCATTATTACAATCATCACCATCACCATCACCATCATCGTCATTATCATTATTACAATCATCACCATCACCATTATCCTTATTATCATTATTACAATCATCACCATCACCATTATCCTTATTATCATTATTACAATCATCACCATCACCATTATCCTTATTATCATTGTTACAATCATCACCATTACCATCACCATCATCGTCATTATCATTATTACAATCATCACCACCACCATCACCATCATCGTCATTATCATTATTACAATCATCACCATCACCATCACCATTATCGGTATTATCATTTTTACAATCATCACCATTACCATCACCATTATCGTCATTATCATTTTTACAATCATCACCATTACCATCACCATTATCGGTATTATCATTGTTACAATCATCACCATTACCATCACCATCACCATTATCGGTATTATCATTGTTACAATCATCACCATCACCATCACCGTCATTATCATTATTACAATCATCATTGTCATCAGAATCATTTATATCTTCCTAGGTTCTACCAGAAGACAATTCGTACGATCTTAACTTAGATGTAAGAGTCTCCCCTCGAAGGTATAACCCAACCAGAGACACTATCTATACAACGCTTAAATCACGACTACAGACCAACGATACCCTTCTTGACTATGGTGACGTAGAAGTGCCATACTCGCCTTTCTCAGAATTCCTGTCGAAACAATTACAACGAAAGAAGAGCGAGAAATTGGAGAAGGTCAATAGAAATTTTTATGGTCCACGGACCTTGAAGGTACGTATTAACGTATACGCCTATTTCAAACAAGATGTCATTGACAAAAGTGTTGGCTCGATTTTCAATTTTGATATACCCCCTTCCCTCTCCCCCATGACAATGTTGCTAAATGAACGTGTAAATGAACCTTGGCAATCGCGGGAAACACCTCCAACACTTTGGTAAAAAAGCAACAAATTCTCGCGTGATCTACTATCTATTTCTTTTATAAAATATTCAGTAGTTAGAATCAAACTAATCGACGATCTGTGCACTGTTTAGTTATAGAGAACTCTTCTCAGCCAATCAGAGCGCGCTATTTTTTAAATTTTCGTCAAATGTTCAGTCAAATCCTTGTAAATTCAAACAGCTGTAGCTTTTTATCATTTTATGCTACTAAATTAAAACTTTGGAATATTACTAAACTCGATGTGCTCTTTCTATTGAAAGCATTGTTGTATTCTAAAACTGATTAACTATGATATGTTTATTGCCACGCCTTTATGCATAGGGTGTATGAGAACGCTACTCAGCTAATCAGAGCGCGCGATTTATATCAAATATTATATACTGATGTATATTATATCCAAGGTGGAGAACCTGGGTTCCCTTCCTGATGAGGAAGACCTGAGAAGTAAGCATGAGAACACTGATGGAGAAGTACTTGATTTGCTGGAAAAATTTCAAGAAGCAGACTTTGTTGCCACTGGTAGAAAAGTATTCGGTCAGAATGACAAGCACCAATCTTGGAAATACACAACAATTGTATGATCGGTATATGATATACAGTGGAACCCCGTTAATCCGGCCACCGAAGGGACAGCCACAAGTGGCCGTATTAACGGGGTGGCCGTATTAAGCGGGTAAATTTTATAGAAAATGTATGGGCATGCATTTCGTCGATACATAAAAAAACTGGCCGCAATAACGGGGTGGCCGTAATGTGGGGTTCCACTGTAGTAACACCCCCCTATATAGCTTCCGAAAATAACATCACCCCCCCCCCCCCCCCCCCCTCCCCCATACATGCACTAATAAATGGAAGCCCCTTAGTCGATGGAAAGCCTGAAGGAATGAATAACTGTATATAGTTTGATAAATAGTTAAATGGATAGATGAATGAATGATGAACGAAAAAAAACAAAAGATTGTAAAAGAATTTATAACTTAAATTAATTAATTAATTAATTAATTAATTATAAATTAAGGTAGTACCGGATACTTGGATTTCTTCAATGAATTTTTTTATAAATTCTGTCATTTATAGATCATTGTTAGGCAAGTCAAAAAACGTGAAAAAAAATTGGGGTCACCGTATTGGTTATAGAGTTATAAGATATTCATATAGTAAAAGTAGGCTTTTGCAATAATTTGCGGTGATTTGCTCAAAAGTACCTATTCAAAAGCAGAATGCGAATGTATTCTGCTAGGAAAAGCATAATATTATATCAAACGATAGATCTAAGGGTTATCTTACATTTCCTGTCATAAAAATCATTGAATGATTTCCAAATATGGGTATAAGTGAGCCATAGAAGCACAATTATTACGCACACTACATGTGTATAGAGTTGTACCATTTGTAAAATTTCAGAAAATCCAATCAATGAATATTTTATTTTTTATTCTAAATCGTAAGAGTAGTAAATGCAGTCTTGAATAAAAAGAAAAAAATGGGGGTCCCCGTACTAATAGGCGAGTTATAAGCGACCGAATCCATTTTTTTGTTAAAAAAAAAAACACGGCAACGGTCCGCGCGGGACTTGGTTCTAGTACTTTAAACATCTGCTTAAAACTTGTCAAATTATCCTTGTCATGTCCAGAAACCCTAAAACCTATTTTGTATTAGTTTTACGACTAAAGACGTCAAAATCATATTTTATCTATTCATTTTTACAAAGTTGTAAATTTGTTGTTTTGAGACAAAACAGCGACCTTGTCAGGTAGTGAAAATCTGAGCATGTTTCGAAAAATGTCCCATTTAATTTTACCTCCAAAGTTGCATGAAATGACATAATACTTTCTTAAGTTATAGATAAGGATTCAAAGGAAAACGAGATGCGCGAAATGGATGCGCAGTAGCAAGTATCCGGTACTACCTTAAATTAAACAAGTTACTCGAAAGGAGGAACGAACGAATAAATTCTGAATGAATAAATGATTGAAAACTTTAATGGAAAAGTCTTTTTGAACAAACCCAACGTTCTTGTAAATAGCATTGTATTATATACTCCAAACCGATCATTGCGCTTTCAAATGCAAACCCTTTTTTTTTTTGGTTCCCCAAGTTCCTACACTTGTTTCAAAAATCGTTGACGGAATGAACGGTGACTGCATGACCGAAAGGAACTTTGGGTCTTTGATATCGATTGATGCATCTTAATTCGGTGACACAAAACAAATTTACTGCATGACGCCATCACCATCAGTATAGTAAAGAAGAGCTTAGGAATTAATGAAACGGTGCTTAGCAATCCAGAAAAACACTAGAATATGTTTGTGATGCGTAACCACAATTCCTTTCGGTCGTGCAATCGACGTTCGCTATTCACCATCACTGCGCAAACCTTTTTGAACTGATATATAAATGGAAACTAGTTTGATATACCCTTTCCAAGAAAGTTTGTCACCCGTGAAAAGCACACAATTAGCTAGTGGCTCAAAGGATCATGGATCAGTCCAGAAACTAAATGTGCATTCGAAATGCCTTTTTTTTGTTGTTGTTGTTTGATAAGTCAAAATGAACATTTCAAAATAACATTGACAAGTCAATTAGCAATGTGGCCATGAAATCCCTGCGTTCTTATTAAGTATACGTAGGTAACCCATAATCCCCTGCGCTACTAGCTTGTAGGCTTCACTTCACGGGTGACAAAGTTTCGCGGAAAGGGTTTAAACGATAGGTAATATAATGAAATTTGTAACTCAGCTGTAAAAAATGTTGACAGGGGCGGATCCAGAAATTTGACAAGGGGTGAACTTTGATATCCTTTTTGCGGATAATGGCATAACAATACTACAGTCTTAACATCTGAACTGTATAGAACAGAAACGTATGGTAAACGTGCGTTTTCTACAGCGGCACCAAGGCTGTGCATGGAATCAACTCCCGCCTTGCGTCAAAACCTGTGCCAACACAGATCATTTTAAAAATCAACTGAAAACCTATTTATTCAACTCAAACATCCTTTGAAATTAATTACTGGTACATCTGTATGAGCATTACTTATTTGTAAATATCTATTTATATCAATTTATATCTTCCTATATTTATATCAACATGTATTTTTATATCAATTGTAAGGGCATCGAGAATTATTGGGATGCACTAGAAATAAATTATTATTATTATTATTATTATTAACAAGAGCGCAAAGATCGTAATGTGCCTGCTTTTCTTTACTAAAACGAGACCTTACTGTAAAGGGGGGGGGGGGGGGGGGGGGGGGGGTGAAAAATCACCCAACTCACCCCCACCCTCCGTTCGCCCCTGGTTGACTTAACTTTACTACTTTACTGCTGTTTCAAACTTTAGCCCTTCGTCGGAGTTTTTTTAAATAAGTGTATATCGGGGAGAGAGAAAAAATATTCCGTTGACTTTCCGGCTGAAAAGGGATGCGACGCATGCAGTCTACAAATTCTTCAAAGCCTTAACCCTATGCCCTGATATACATAAGCCGTGTTCTTATATTTAACAGATAAATTTTAAGTTGTATGAAAGCAGGAAGTCGGTTAAGGTTTAGTGTCACAGCTTTTCTGCTTTAATCATATTTGGTTGGTACTTAGAACGGGGATTACCCTCAGAGAGGAAGTCTTTTAGGAGAGTCTACAATTTTGATTGATAAGTCTTAGCCGTAGAGTTCAGATAACAAGGGCAAAAATAACCCAAAGGATATATTGTTTTAAAACGAAAAACCAATCTCCTCTTTGATGCGAAATTTCCCCTAAAAATATATATTGAACTCCCAAAGTGGCCAAAATTCAAAAAAGTCGGGTAAAAAAAAATAAATCAATTTTTCTCTATTTATTACGCGAAACCTTTCTCTAAACGAATTGTTTAAAGCTAGTCAGTAGCTGAAGTAGAGTGCAGAGTGCAAAACAGACCATTTAAAGCGGAAACTACAATGGAAAGAGTTGACCAAGAATGTATGAAATAACATAAAACAAATAAACAAACAAACAAACAAACATACAAATAAATAAACAAACAAACAAACCAGCGAACAATAACTCAACTCAAACAACCAATTACCAACCAGCCAACCATCCAATAAATAAACATGAAACATGCAAACAGACAAGCAAACAGACAAAACAAAATTAAAGTGTGCATGTCTAGCACCTTCTTTAGCACTCGTTAAAAATGTTCGTTTTCTATTTGCAATAAAGATCTTGAATTTGAGAGACAAATTGAACTTAACCGTGTGGAAACCCTTACGAAATTAAGGGCAGTTTTTCAAGTATTTCTAGAGAATCTGATGTATGATTGATGGGTATTAGTATTGCTCTGATAGCAAGGCCAAGAGCAACTAAAAGCACTCTGTTTTAGTCGAATATCTTGGCAAAAGATCAATTGTCATTTTTGTGAAATAATGTGACATATCTGCTCTTGTGGGAGATAAAACCGAAAGACATCTTTATTGATTAACAATTACATCTACGTCGATTTGAAAATTAATTGTCTCCCTTGTCATAGATGAAATCATCATCATGTGAAATCTCTTTTTCTCTTTCCATCAATAAATGACCAAACGCTCTGTCTCCCCAGTAGCCATCCATTCGTTCGTTCGTTAATTAAAATTAATTAATTCAATTAATTAACTTAATAATGATTTAATGATGAAATAATTTCCTTTTATAAAAATTTAGAATAAAAAGGAAGAATTTTTTAAAAAAAGAAAGAAAATCCGAAAAACAAAAGCAATGCATAAAAAAACTAACAAAAAAAAAAAAAAACGATAAAAAATCAGACGACAAAAAAGAAAATTAGTTACTTGTTTTTTTTTTTTTACTTAAAGAACAAAATCATACAGTTACAATGAGCAAGCATTGGTAAATATAAAATAAGGTTTATTTAACAAAATAATTTAAAATTAAAAAAACTTTCAATCACAAAAGTTACAACTGATCTCGTAATTTCATTGACAGCGTCTGAAAATGGCGCCAATTCAATACAAAACAGCACTTGAATGGCTTGTGCTCATAATTATTGGCTAACAAAGAAATGATTGACATGTTAAACTGTCCGAAAACAATAGCCCCAGCTTCTTTTGTCTAAATCGCGTTCTGATTGGCTGTTGAACCACTCGTAAATTTGTGCTTACAATAACTACATTTAGAAGGATTACCACTAAAGAAAATTAGCATTTAAAAAAAATTTCGCTGGTTTTTCAGGGGTTTTACGGTTAGTTTAGAAGGTTGGAAAAGTTTTTTCGTGTTTTTGCGTACGTGACAAAGTGAAAAATAAGGTTTTTGGATAACACGATTGAAGAATAGCTAGATGTCAAATCTAAACCAATTATAATACAGTGAGTCACGTGTTAGGTTTCCTGTTGCGTGATTGGTTCAGTGCATTCGTGTCTGTACAATGGCTCTTCGAACGCCCGAGTAGCTTTGCTGTTGTGAACATTGTCTAACGCAACCAAGAATTATGGTCGAAATTTGGACTATTTTTACCTACTTTGTGGACAAAAATGGCGAACTCTAATGAATGAGTTAGCAAAGGGTTAATTGAGGATGCTTTCTAGCGTGATTTTGTTGTTATGTCTGATAGATTCGAGCAGTTTTTCGTCAGGTTAGTACCGACATTTTGGTGTATATTATCGTTGTTGTGTTCGTCATGGCGCTGATATTGTAAGGCTTTACCACGAAGTTATAGATCGTTTTAGTCGCTCTTCTCCTCTACATTGCTTGAACTTGCTATTTTGGGGTTTCAAAACGTACTCTTATGTGCTGATCAGGGGATGATTTGTTGTCTAAAACCCCCCCGTCGTTACCGAAACATAGAAAACTCACATCTGATGTTGCATATTTTTAGTGGGGATGACACTGATAATGTAATCGCTATTCTAGTTACTTGATCTGTATTCTTTCCGATAAATCATCCCTTGAAAATCTCTTTAACCGACTTCTGCGTGTTCTACAAAGTTTCCCGTGGTTATGTGGGCAGTTATTTACGATCTAATTCGCCAAAAATATCAAAACTTTGATTTGCAATCTGTTTGAAAATATTTTTGTTAGCTCAGACTTAGGCACGTGGTCCACTCTTATACAGTTTTACCAAAAATATTGTTAATCCTTTTTGCTAAAATATTAGTGAAATCTTTCTCCATTCAATAAGGAACTCGCTGAAAATCGTTCAATGGAATCAAGTTTGTTTTATGCTCAAAAATCGATGTAAACAGTTAAGTGCAATTATGCTCAAGAACGCGAGGGTCATTCTTGGGTCTTCTTAAATTTACACAAAATTTAGAATATCTAGTTTCATAATCATAGGTTAAAAAAGTTCATTATGCTGTAGAGAGTTTTTAAGGTTTTTTTTTCGAAAACAACAAAAGCTCTAACATTGTGATTGCTTACATGTTCATGTAATCAACTATTTTCACGTTAATGCTGATTTGTTTATCTTCAATATTCTAAATCCTTTTTGTCTCATTCACCGAGAGTGGGTACAAATTTGCCTATTTGATTTACACTTGGTGAATTTTTAGCCCCAGAAAAATGACATCAGAATTAACTGTGCGTAACAACATGAAGAGCAAAACAAGGGGGATATTTCACTATGATATTTACATAGGTTGCAATGAACATACTGTGGCGAAACGAACAAACTTACTTGCCGCTAATGTTTTGACATTCGCGATTTCATGCTGATTCAATCAATGGCATTGATCGACGTGAAATTACTAACTTCTCTCTCAATTAAGCGTTATTTTCACATTTTCTCCCGTAATGATTTGATTCCACAGCAGCTTCGCCGAGGTTGATTTTCGCAAATCGGAAAGATATACGACTGCTTCGATCCTCTAACCATGGCCCCCCAAACGAAACTACGATTGTTACTGGCCTGGAAGATGCCATAGCCTTGGATTTCGACTACAAGCAAAAGATCATTTTCTGGACTGACGTGAGTGTCGAAAAGATTAAAAGTAGTGTACTGGGAAGCAAAAAAGTGAAGGATGTTATTGATGTTGGTCTACGCAGGCCAGAGGGGCTTGCAGTGGACTGGAGCAGCCACAAGATCTATTGGACTGACTCGGGGATAGAAACAAATCGAATTGAAGTTTCAAATTATGATGGAACACACAGGAAAGTTTTATTTTGGCAGAATTTGGATCAGCCAAGAGCGATTGCGGTGGACCCTCGATCAGGGTAAGTAGTGATGGTATTCTAGAATGTTTATTATCATTGATCGTTACTTCGATTTTTATGCATATTGTTTTGTCGATCATTGCTTCGATTTCGTATTTGTAACTTATGTTTATTTCTATTGATCGTTGCTTGGATTTCACTCTTCTATTTATTTATTCCGATCACTCGTTCATGTTCGTACTTACAGCTCATGTTTATTGAAATTGATTTATATTCCTTCGATCTCATGCTTAAAGTTGATGTCTATTTCCACTGATCATTGCTTCTATTTTCATTATAGCTGAGATTTATTTATTTCGATCATTGCTTCGATTTTAAGGCTTGTATTCAGTAATACTATATTGTTTATATAGTTTGATAGACGCTTTAATTTCATGCTAAAAGTATAACCTTGTTTATACGTTTGAAAAACTTTCGCTGCTTTATTTATTGGTCTTTGTTTCGATTGCATATTTCATGCACCATTGTTGCCGTCAAACGTAAATATTTATTGTCTTTGATCATTGCTTCGATTCTATGTTTGATCACTCATTCCATAAAGTCTAAATATTATTTGATGCATCTAAATACCTGTTCCACTTTTTCCTATCTACTTATTTTAATTGTCCGGTAATTTTGTGCTTAAATTCTTGCTATGCTAAATTTAGTTGTTTATTTCCATTGATCATTGCTTCGATTTCATGCCTATAAATAATGTCAATTTCTTCTAAAATACTTCTGTTAATTTCCATTGATCATTGCTTCGATTTCTTGCCTATAAATAATGTCAATTTCTTCTGAAATATTTATTTCCATTGATCATTGCTTCGGTTTCATGCCTATAAATTATGTCAATTTCTTATAAAATACTTCTGTTTATTTCCATTGATCATTGCTTCGATTTCATGAATATAATTCTGTCATATTTTCCAACAATACTTCTGTTAATTTCCATTGGTCATTGCTTCGATTTCATTTCTTGAAATTGACAAGTGGAATTCTATGTTGTGTATTGCTAAGCTCTCTAATTAGAACCCTGTTGACAACAAAACAACACATGCAACTTTCCTAGCATTATTCTCAATTCCTCTCGACACTCAACGACTGTTCAATTTACCATTAAAAACTGTACAGTTAAAAATTAATCTCACAGATTTCTCTCTCCACGAAAATATTTTACTAAGTTTTAATCTTTTGTATTCTGTTTTGTGAATCCAAATGTGTGAAAACGTGATTAGCACTTTTAATACTGTCAATTTAATGATCAGCTACATTCAGAGTGCAGTGTTAGCCATAACAATAGATATTTGAAAGAACTAGAGTACTACACTAAACAGCATCTGCTTGGACTCAAATATTAAGTTAGGAACTCAATTTTCGAAGCTATGTCATGGAAAAATGTTGCTCTTTATTACCAAAAATGTGTTTTAAGGACAGTTTTGGTTTTCTCAGTGTAGATTCTAATTCAATACTTCAATTCAAATCTTTAAGTTGATTCCCCTCAGCTTTGAAAACAATTATTTTTTGGGGTAGAAAATTGTTTAAATTGGTGTTTTCAATGTGACATCTTCCTGAATTCAAATGCTAGTGAATGTGAAAGTGAACTTGAACTCATTTACTCAGGTCATTTTTGATGTTTTTCAGTGTCGATTCTGATTGAATGCTTCAGTTGAAATCTTTAGGATGTATTTCCTTTAGTTTTGAAAAAAATTTTTGGGGTAGAAAATTGTTTTTGGTGTTTTTAATGTGACATCTTCCTGAATTAAAATCCTAGTGAATGTGAACTTTAGGTTAAGAACGTGAACTCATTTACTCAAATATCTATACCTTGGAAGATTTAAAGATATTGTGTTTGGAGGACGTTTGTGTTGATTGAGTTCTATTATAATATTCTGTTCTATTCTCCTGATTTCAAATATTCATCATCTCAAAACTAAAAACCTTAAAACTTTAACTAAAAATATACAACAACAAAAGTGAAATAGAACTCCTTTAGAAGTTATAGGTTGTGATTTGAGAACATTTTCAGAGAAGCTTGTGTTGAGATTTTGCTATGAATAGTCAATACCTTTACTATCTACAAATCTAAAATTAAATCTGCAGATTTTGCCTTAAAAAGGGTATGTTTATTAAACTAATTTTTGGGAAGATAGATCTATGTCTAGTTTGTTGTCCAAGGACATTTTCTGAGATGAGGCTCGTCTATATGTAATTTCCCTAACTTTTAAAATCAAATTCTTTAAATTTGACTATAAAAAAATCAAAATTGTGGCTCTTTTTCTTGCCTTTTTGTTAATTAATGTGAATACAAATTTCTGGAATTAGAATCTACAAACTGTAACTAAAAACGAAAAAGTATTGACTGCTTTGATGATTTAGTTAGTTTGCAATGGATGGGTGTTTTCGTTGATATAGTGATTCTATGTTTTTACTGTGAATTGATTTTGTTAGATCATTAGAAGGCAATAACAATATGGTGGCTTAAATTCTTTATTATGCTAAACATGAAAGACAAAAGGAATCCTTAATGCTCTTGTGTGAACATGATTTAATGAATGACAGCTTAATTAGCTTCCCCCCCTTTTGTTAACACATTATAACTTTACACAAGCATAGCATCATTAATATATGTGAAAAAACCTTTCCTCTTTTTTGTGAGCACATTACAATTTAAAACATTTGATTATTAATGTATGTAAAACGATGTAAAAAAACATTCTCCCCTTGTGGGCACATAACAATTTTACACCAGCATAGTATCATTAATATACATGTATGTAAGAAAATGTAAAAAAAACCTTTCCTCTTCTTTGTGAGCACATTACAATTTAAAACATTTGATTAATAATATATGTAAAACGATGTAAAAAATTGTTCTCCCCCTTGTGGGCACATTACAATTCTACACCAGCAAAGGATCATTTAATATATGGTACAAAAGTATGTTCTCCCCCTTGTTAACAAATTTCAATAATACACAAGCATTTCATCATACAGATCGGATGGGGATATTGTCCTAGGTGATGTACTCGGGGGGTAAAATGACAGGGATGTCCATATTTTTTTGGGTTGACAATTTTCGTTCTGGGTATTTTTTTGGGTCAAGGGACTTGCCATGTATTGTTTTAGGAAAGAAACCCTTATTTTTATTGGTTTTCACATCCCTGAGTTCAATTTTTGTTTTGATCTGTGTATCAGAAAATTATTCATTTTAAATTTTTTTCAGCTAGGTGTGAGTTCTGTAAAGAAACATACTATATACATTCAATAAATCAGTTTTGAGGTATTTAAGTCTTGTATTTTTTGGGGTTCGAAATTTGCATGCCATGTATTAATTTTTTGGGGTTTAAAATTTCAGGTTTGAGTATTTTTTAGGGATTGCAATGTGAAGCTCCGTCGGACCCCCCTGTCATTTTACCCCCGAGTACATTGCCTGGGAATATTGAATAGTACTTACATGTCTATGAAACTCCAACATTAACTATTTCTTTTATTACTAAAATTGTCAAGATTAAAGTAAATCTGGTTGATAAAAATCAATTAATATGCAAATCAGAACTATTTTGTATCTAAAATACAACCTTTTTCACGGCTTTGATTTCTTTTGTCAAGCTCTCATAAATTTTTAATTGGTTGTTAATAATATATATTATACAGTAAAACAATCTGAAAAACATTTAGCACTAAAAGCGAAGACCTCATAATAATAATAAATTACCTTTCGCTGAATGGTTTATAGACCACTTTCATAAATACCATAATATGTACCGCAAAATGATTTTTCAAGTAAACAGATATTTCAATATTTTAGCACTGTCATATGAAAGAACCACTTGAAATACTATGAAAATCACTAGAGTGGTAAAATGTCTGTTGAAAATTTGGCCTTGGGGGTGTGTCTTTTTGTACCACATGACCAATTTTGAGCAAAATGATTGGCCAAAAGCGATCACATGGTACAAAAACGAGACGAGAATTTCAAACGAGCATTTTACCACTCTTACTAGTGATTTTGATAGTAGGCATGTTTGGAAGGTTTTGATGTTCTGGCTGAAATACCAAAGAAGTTGTGCTCAATGAAAAATGTAGAGATTTGTATGTAATGTTCTGCTGAGGCCTTTGATGCAGGCGTTTTGGTGTTTATCTGATTTTTCAAACTCTTATAGCTTCTTGCAAATTAAATCGTTTTTCTTAAACTTTCACAAGTTATTGTTATGGTGAATGCCTATCATATGATAGCTTTCATTTTAAAACATCAATTCTAAAAATTATGATAATAAGTGACGGCCATTTATGAAAGTCGTCTATAGGTGCTAACATATTCCTGTACAAAGGCTTTCATGATTAAATCTTGACTGAAGCATGTATTACGTGTGAGTTTAGTTAGTTTGGTGTGTTGTTCGATTCTATATACCAAGAGGTTTTTTCTCTGGCTCTGGGTTATCCGGTTTTCCTTCCACCACAAAAATCAAGATGTGAGCAAAGTTGTGTGCTAAAATATGTAACATAGGGGTAGTGAGTGTGATTTTGAGTCTCCCCAATTTGTAGGACAGTTATGCCTGGCTGGAAGATTTAAGACCTTAAAAACGTGATTTATTTATTGTAATTTTTTACGTATGTCAATTCTGTGATCTCTGCTTGCTTGGTTTCAGCTTCAATATTTATAATTACTCAATGTTTTGATGGAGTTTGGCACTTTTTGAGTAATGGCAATACGTATAGGCATTTGAATAAATCTCTTAATTATCAAACTACTCATAGACAAGAAAAAATATTGCAGGAGTAGGACTGGCTTGAGTAAAAAAGTCCAGCAATATTTTAACTCGTCTATCTATTCCTAAAGTAAAACAATATTTGCTTTGTACAAGAACAAAAACCATTTGATTGGATAATAAATAACATATTAAACAGTTTGATGTGTAATATGGCTGGATATTTTACTCATTAACTTGCATTTTGACTTGTTTAAAGGCTCGTCAAAATACAGCGCCTCACTCATAAAATATCCAGCCATATTACACACCAAACAGTCTAAACAGTCTATCCCAAGGATATTGTGATTGATCTTGTGTTGAAAGTTTTTTGGTAAAACCTGGCTGGTTCACATGATTACATAAATGATGGTGTTGGAATATAAATGGTATGATGATGCAAATTATTGAATAATATCAAAATATCAAGATTGACTACAAGAAGATAATCCCTATAACACATTGTATGTTATACAGGGCATCTGAAAAAGTCTGAGGGTGTGATTCCACACTATTTTCCAAAAATCAAACTGAATCGCACTATTTATTGTTTTCCACACTTTTCGACATTTTCCGCACTTTTAATGGCATGTCACCCTTTAACCAACTCTTCTATGTAGCATGTTAAATATTGCCTCTAAAGAGTGTGAGTGACGCAACTAACTAAGACAGTTTATTTTAAATGTCACAATTCTTGTCTATATTGAAGTGTGTTTTGTTTTCATATGTCTACAAATGCCATTTATGTCAGACCATGAAACAGCTTACTCATTGAGATCCATTACAAATGCTGCTTTGTATTTTTGTCAGTCAGCTGTGTTTTCTAAAAACGTTTTTTTTGTATTACATTGTTCAGTAATTTTCAAAAATGAACATGTGAGCCGAGTTGTGTGCATATCCTGTTTCATTCTATCCCATCCATTTCTCTTCCATTCTATTTTCATTTTATATTCATATTAACTCTATTTCCATTTTGTATTCATATTCACTCTATTTTCATTTTATATTCATATTAACTCTATTTTCATTTTTATCCCATTCTATCCCATCCATTTCTCTTCCTTTCTATTTTCATTTTATATTCATATCCACTCTATTTCCATTTAGTATTCATATTCACTCTATTTTCATTTTAATTCATGTCCACTCTACTTCATATTTATCACATTCTATCCCATCCATTGCTCTTCCATTCTATTTTCATTTTACATTGATATCCACTCTATTTTCATCCTATTCTATCCTATTCCATTCTATCCTATCCTATCCCATCCATTTCTCTTCCATTCTATTTCTACAATTTCTTTTCATTGGTTCCTTTTACATATCTCTTTCAGATTAATGTTCTGGACGGACTGGGGAGAAGACGCCAAAATAGAACGAGCTGGAATGGACGGATCGAATAGGACTATAATAGTAAAATCCCGAATTACTTGGCCAAATGGCCTGACAATTGACTTTAAAGATAGAAAATTATACTGGACGGATGCTAAAATGAATCATATTGAGTGTGCCGATTATTACGGGAAACGCATAAGGAATATAGTGCGTCGCCTATTGCCGCACCCTTTTGCATTAAGCTTATACGGGAACAAGCTTTACTGGACTGACTGGACGACCAGATCAATACATTCATGTAATAAAAATACTGGTCATGGAATACAAAGTCTGCAGTCAAATATCGATGCACCGATGGATATTATGGTATATGAACCTGAACGACAATTGGAGTTACCGTCAAGTAAGTTGATGGTGATGATGACAGTAGTGGTGATGATAGATGGTGTTGATAATTGTGATGATAAGGGATATAATGTGATGGTGATAATGTTAATGGCAATGATGGTGGTAATGATGATAATGGTGTAGATGATGGTAGTGTTGATGACAGTAGTGGTGATGATAGATGGTGTTGATAATTGTGATGATAATGGGGTTTATGTGATGGTGATGATGTTAATGGCAATGATGATGGTGGTGATGATGATGATAATGGTGTTGATGATGATGATAATGGTGTTGATGATGATAATGGCAATAATGATGGTGGTGATGATGATAATGGTGTTGATGATGATGATAATGGTGTTGATGATGATAATGGCAATAATGATGGTGGTGATGATAATAATGGTGTTGATGATGATGATGATAATGGCAATGATGGTGGTGATGAAGATAATGGGGATGATGGATTCTAAACTATAAAAAGATCCCAAAAAACTTACATATTCTCCTGTAGCTCGGCGGTACTGCACAATAAACAATGGGGGATGCAGCCATTTGTGTCTACTCTCTCCTCATGGCTACTCCTGTGCATGCCCAACTGGTGTACAGCTTCTTTCAGATAAAAAGACGTGCGAACAAGGTATGAGCAATTCTGAAGTGCCCTTGTGTAACATATAATGTTTACAACATGAGCGGCCATGTTGTAAAAGCATATACAATCACAAGCCAAAGGTGCTTGATTGTATAGCCAATACAACACAGGCGCAAATGATGTAAGTGACTTAAAAGCAACCCGGTTATTTTTTTTCTACCAAAAATTTCAAAAGTAATGTACATGTTAATCTTGCTATGAAATTTCAATTTCAAACTAATTTTCAAGAAAATATTGCATGTAAATACACCACTACCCCTATATATTAACTATCTATGTATAGGTAATATATTGAAGTTTGTAATACAGTAAACACCCGCAGTTAAGAAACTAGTGGATTAAGAACTTCTTGGCAGAAATTTGCCATTTTGATACCCCTTAATTATAATATAAGAACCTGTTTAGCCAAACAGGATCAAGCAGGTTCTTATATGTGGGTTACAGCAAAATTACAGGATAAACAACCCAAAAGTTACTTGACACAGTTTATTGGAAAAATTAATAATATAATACAGTATTAAACGTTTGTTTACTGTAATTGTGAATTGTAAGTTGATTGTTTATTTGTTTGTTTAAAGTCACAGTTACATGTAATGTTAGTCCAAACCGAGCTTATTTATTATTCTTATAATAACAAATAATAACATATCCCAGTTATAACAATTAAGAACCTCATTAAGAACCTGTTTTCCCCAAATCATCAACAACTACCCCTTTATACAAGAACCTTTTTTGCCAGATTTAAAAAAATAAAGGTTCTAAACTGTGGGTGTTTACTGTACCGTAAACATTGTTAACATTCAAGCTTACTTAAGAATATATCAATACTCATTATGTTGATTTTTAAAGAGGGAGGAGTACCTGATAACAAACTTCAATCACTTTTTGCCTGAGCTGGTTCACCATTGATAATTGAATAATATTCAAACATCATATTTCCATTTGCAGGTCCTCAACATTTTCTTTTGCTGGCCAGAAGAACAGACCTTCGCCGTATTTCTTTAGATACACCGGACCATACAGATGTAGTTTTGCCCATCAATGGAGTTAAACATGGCATGGCAGTGGACTTTGACCCTGTGGATAGTTATGTGTATTGGAGCGATGATAACTTGGATAGCATCAAACGAGCTCGTCTGGACGGCACAGGTTAGTTGGAATTCAATTCAATTCAAAAATTCTGTACACAAATGCACAGCCTGCATCTATACTCCAGTCTCACGTTATCTAGCACCTCTGTACTTTCTGACAAAATTCTCATTTGCACAATTTATTGTTTATTTACCAAGAAACGGACACCATTGTTGTTTCAGATATAATTTATTTATCATGGTCATGATTTCTTTGTTAAATTTCTCATTAATTATTCATGAGTTTTTTTGAATATATTATTTACTAGATATGGAAGTGGTTGCATCTATAGAAGTTGAGAATCCTGATGGTATCGCCGTAGATTGGATTGCCCGTAATATTTACTGGACGGATACCGGCATGGATAGAATTGAAGTCAGTCGGTTAAATGGGTCAGCTCGTAAAGTTCTGATATCTGAGGGGTTGCGAGAACCTAGAGCGATTGCAGTGGATCCAGGCAGAGGGTAGGGAGATGAATACATATCATTATCATTGTTGTCATCATTATTATCATCATCATCATCATCACTATCATTACCATCATCATTGCCATTGATGATTATTATCATCATCATCATTTTTACCATGATTACAACCATCATTATAATTATCATTTCTGTCATCTATCATTAACATATTCATCATCGTTATTATTGTCATACATCATCATTATCATTATTATTGCTGTCATCATTATTATCATCATCATCACTATCAATATCTTATCCAACATTATCATTGCCATCATTATCATTATTATTGCTGTCATCATTATTATCATCATCATCACTATCAATATCTTATCCAACATTATCATTGCCATCATTATCATTATTATTTGCTGTCATCATGATATAATCATCATCATTATCATTACCACCATCATTATCATTATCATTGCAGTCATCATCATCATCACTATCATTATCATTATCAAATGATCCATCATCTGTCCCTTACCACTGACCAGTTCTGTTATCTTCATCATCATATTTATCATCACCATCATCATCCATGTGACCATAATTACTATCACCATCATCATCGCAGTACTTAATCAGCATTCTCATTATTAATTACCATCTTATATTTTTCTAAGATATCTCTTCTGGACTGATTGGGGTAAAAACGCCAAGATAGAAAGAGCTGACTTAGATGGTGGTAACCGAATGATCCTGGTAAACACATCAGTCAGCTGGCCTAACGGTTTAGCTATTGACTACAAAGAACACAAAATCTACTGGGCTGATGCAAAGCTTGATAAAATCGAAGTCATGAGCTATGATGGAAAGCATCGTAGAACTATACTTAATCATCGCTTACCACATGTGTTTGGGTTTACATTGCTTGGCAATTATGTTTACTGGACCGATTGGCAGACACGGACGATATCAATGGTCAATAAACGAACTGGTAAAGACAGGAAGAAGATTATTGACCAGTTGCCTGATTTGATGGGCATCAAAGCCGTGAATCTAAATATTTCTTACGGTAAGTTAAATAGGACAATTACGTGACATGATATTGTTTATCTGTGGCCCAAATAGCATTAATTAATTTTGTGCCAAAGCTAAGTGATGCTACTTGGGATACAAATAAACAACATACACAGCAAACTTCATGTTACTATATCATTGTTAAGCTACAAGACTAGTTATACAAAGTCTTTATGAATATCAGAAACAGAAGCAGACAACACACACACTTCGCGTTTGCCTCACTACATGTAGGTTGAAAACAGATAAAGGGATAATGTAATAACAGGAATATATGTTGTCTGGAATAGACTACAGGTGACCTTTGTTCACAATACAAGTTTCTTGTAGTTCAGTGGTTAGACCATCCACTGTCTACCAATATATATTTATTATAGACAATAAAATGAAATTTGGAACACTGGGAAGCTTTATAACTTAACTTTACTGGCCTGTCAAGCTTTAACCCTTTGTTAGAGTAAAAGACATCACATTCATGCAAATTGTGTGTGTTTTTTTTAAAGCACATAAAGTAACATATTTATTATTGGTATTGAAGTTAAATTTGTAACACTGGGAAGCATAACTTTGTTAGAGTAAAAGATGCCATGCAGACTGAGTTTTTAAAAGCACATATAAACATATTTTGTTATAGGCAATGATGTTTAATTTGTAACACTGGGAAGCATTATAACTTAATCTTACTGACATGTCTACAATAGCTTTAGCCCTTTGTAAGAGTAAAAGACGCCATGCAAATTGCATTTTTTAAAGCACTTATAAACATATTTATTATTGGCAATGAAATGCATTTGTAACACTGGGAAAATTATACTTAACTTTACTGACGTTTCAAGCTTTAGTCCTTCATTGGTCAGGAGTAAAAGACACCGACACATCCTATACTAGTGTAGTTGCCATCATGCAAATTGTGATTTTTGTAACATTTTCTTGTTTTGTGTTCAGGTTCCAATCCATGCCAAAAGGACAATGGTGGCTGTAGTCATTTGTGTTTGTACACACCTAGAGCTGTTGTCTGTGGATGCCCAACAGGAATGGAGCTGATCAAAGATCAAAAAACTTGCATTGGTATGTTAAACAATTATTATTATTACAGTGCGAATCAAAAAACCGTGGGCACCTAGAAATATTTTAGAAATCGTTTATTATTCCATTGAACAACTCACAAACAACTATTTCACCGCAAGACTTGCCAGGGCTGCAAATAATTTTCTCTATAAGCTGGTCATTTGTCAGGCCAGGGGCAAGTTTGACCTGTCAAAAACCCAGTCTGGTCGGACAAAATTATTAATTTTGAGTGAACATAATAAAAAAGAAAGAAAGAAATACCTTATTCATACTATTTTAAGCTAAATTTGATCGGTCAAATGTCCGACCAGAAGCGGTCATTTACCAGTCAAATTCCGCTTTTTATCGGACATTTGTCCGATGACTGGCGCTTATTTGCAGCCCTGCAAGAAGTTTGACTGATGTGTAGTATGATAAACTTTTTGTAGTTGGAGTTGTTTGTGAGTAGCTCCACGAACAATATAGGATGTCTTAAATATTTCTGGGTGCCTACGGTTTTTTTGATTCGCACTGTAATATGATTATAGACAATCACCTGATGGCATGGTTGGTCGAGAAGGTGAGAGCACATGCACCAGCCTTTCATCGCTGTGATCCAGGTTCGGGTCCCACCTAAAACACCGGATCATATGTGAATTGAGTTTGTTTGATGTGTTATTCTCTACCATGCCACAAGGGTTTCTTCTCCGAGCATTCTCGTATATTTCCTCCAAAAATTAACATGTGAGGTGTGATGTATGAAACATATTTAATGTACAATATGCAATATGCATGTGGATCTGCTGTGGAAAATATTATATTATTGTTCATTAACACTTCTGTACAGCATTTTTAGATAGGAAATAACATTTTTTGTGTATAAAAAACAAAATCACTTAATCCATGTTTCCTTCATTTTACAGTACCAGAAGCTTTTCTAATATTCTCTGGCAATAGAGAAATCCACCGTCTTTCCCTTGATACATATAGTGGAGATAAACAAGTCCCTCTTGTGGGAGTCAAAGATGCAAATGCTTTGGATTTTAGCATAAAGGACATGCGCATTTACTGGTCAGATGTGAGTTTGAAAGTCATCAACAGAGCTTTCCTAAATGGAAGTGAATGCGAACGGGTTATAAGCGTGGATCTAGAGTACCCAGAAGGCATTGCAGTTGACTGGATTGCTAATAATTTGTACTGGACGGATGCCAAGAGACATAAGATTGAGGTTTCACGCCTTGATGGGCAGCATCGAAGGACACTGATTTATAAGGACATATGGGAACCTAAAGCACTCACGCTTGACCCTTTCAATGGGTAGGTTTCTAACTTGTCACAATAATCTTAAGGTTATTGTCAACCTTCGCGGAATCACTCGTTTGAAAATTGTTTTTCGCGTCACATTAAAGTAAAGGCTAATAAACTATACATCAATTTAAAGCTTATAGAACATATATACGTTTTTTGGAAGTAATATATTTTTGACAAGTACAAAGGATTTTACTCGAAAACGGCTACTTTTGTTTGCGCGAATTTTAGTCAAAACTTTGTATTCTTACTGATAAGGTTTTTACGTCACAAATTCTGCACGTATTGATCTTAAAAATATGTTTATTATTTTTAAAATATCTTTGTTATAAACGATAGGTAGAGTGCTTACACTATGTCCATGAAATAGAATCTCAACTGGAACAGCTTTAGTAACAATAGACCACAATACACAAGGGAAATCAAATACTCAAAACCATAAAAAGTTAATACTTTATTCATTGTGTATTGTTACTAAAGCTGTTCCAGTTGAGTGATAGTGACTAATAGTCACTAAATAAAAACTATTAGTTAGTATCTATTTAGATTTTATTTCATGGACATAGTGTAGGCACTCTAATATAATGAAATTCATAACACCGCAAAAAATAGAAACTAGTGAGTAAACTAGTATAGGCTGCGTCGGTGTTTGATAAGAACGATAGGTGATAATATGAAATTTGTAACAAAAATGTTCACTTAACTTTAATGACGTTTCGAGCTTTAGCCCTTCGTCAGAGTAAAAGGAATATAAATGCAATTATTATAATTATTATGATAATATTATTGTATTGTATTTTTGGTATTAATCTTTTGATGTTTGTCTTTCAGACATCTTTATTGGGTGAATGGGGGTGATAAACCAAGCATTGAGAGATCTGATATGGATGGATCTAATCGAACCCTCATCATTTATGGTCCTGATGAGAAGAAGATTGCAGACCTATCAATGGACTACAAAGAGAAACTATTGTTTTGGGTTGACGCTGACAAAAAGGTAAGGGTGATGTTGATAGGGAAGGGTATGATGATTGTTATGATGATACTGATGATAAAGATAATGGTTATGATGATAATGGTGATGGTTATGATGATAATGGTGATGGTTATGATGATGATACTGATGATAATGATAATGGTTATGATGATAATGGTTATGATGATAATGGTAATGGTTATGATGATAATGGTGATGGTTATGATAATAATGGTGATGGTTATGATGATGGTTATGGTAATGATGATACTGATGATGATGGTTATGGTTATGATGGTGATGATAATGGTTATGGTTGCTATGATGATTGTTATGATGATACTGATGATAGATATGATGGTGATGGTGGTTATGATGATAATGGTGATGGTTATGATGATGGCGATAATGGTTATGATGATAATGGTGATGGTTATGATGATAGTGATAATGGTTATGATAATGGTGATGATGGTTATGCCTGATAATGGTAATGATGATAATGGTGATGGTAATGATGATAATGGTGATGGTTATGATGATAATGGTGATGGTTATGATGATAGTGATAATGGTTATGATAATGGTGATGATGGTTATGCCTGATAATGGTAATGATGTTTATGATGATGCTGATGATAATGATGATGGTTAGATGATGATGATAATGGTAATGATGGTTATAATGATGCTGATGATAATGATGATGGTAAGATGATGATGGTAATGGTCATGGCACCTTGCTACCTTATTATTGACTTCAGGTGTGAAATCAGCTATTGACATGATCACATGTTTTTTTTCTCAGCTCATCAAATGCTCTGATCTTGAAGGAAGAAATAGGAGAACCATTGCAGGTGGTCTGTCAAGTCCCTTTGCTGTTTCACAATACAAAGATTACATCTATTGGTCTGACTGGAACCTCCGTACAATAGAACGAGCAAACAAAACAACTGGCTCCAACAGAACACGCATACGCGATAATTTAGAGTTTATAACGGATATAGTTGTGTTTCACGCTAGTAGACAAGAAGGTGGGTGTTACTGTAATGATGATGGTTATTATGATTGTGATCATGATGGTGATGATAATGATGTTGATGATGATGATGGTTATGATTGTGATGATGGTGTTGGTGAAGATGATGATGATAACGGTGATGGTTATTATGATTGTGATGATGATGGTGTTGGTGATGATGATTATGTCGAAGATGATGATTTCGATGATGATGATGATGTCAATGATGATGGGATGATAGCAATGATTGTTATGGTGATATTTAATAGAAATGCAGAAAATACATTATTGTCATCATCGTTATAATTACAGTTGACTCTCTCGAAAGGACCACCCTCGAGCTAGAAGAAAAGATGGTCACTTACGAGAGGGATTTATTTCAGAGTATATATAGGAAACAAAACGGGAAATTGAAATAGTGGTCGCTTGCGGGAGATGGTCGCTTATTAGAGAAATTTATTTCAGAGTTTATAATTATAGGAAACAAAAAGCGAAATTGAAATAGTGGTCGCTTATGGGAAATGGTCGCTTAGGAGAGTGGTCGTTCAGAGAGAGTCGACTGTATTGTACACTTAATGACTGGTCCCGAGGGAACAGTTAGTTTTGTTTCCCGAGAATCTCAATGTTTCCCGAGGCTCCGGCCGAGAAAACAAAACTAACTAGTTTCCCGAGGGATCAGTCATTAAGTGTTTTGTTATATAGCTAATCATTTTAGACAAGTGAATTAAGAAAATTTGAATTGTTTCACATGCGCTGGGCACTTGTATCCCGGTCGGGATACAGTTAGATTTAACTAGTGTCACGTGAGCATCTATCAACCAATGAGAATGCTCGTTATATAGTCAAAATAATTAGCTATATAACAATAAGTATTCATACTGTGATAATTCCTCTTCATAGGTTGGAATAAGTGCTCAACCAATAATGGAGGCTGTAGCCATCTATGTTTGACAAAAGCATCACGTCAACGAACATGTAGCTGCCCCATGCACTTTCATCTTCTACCAGACAACAAAACATGTGAAGGTTTGTTAGAAAACTCATTCAAGGCCCATAGTCACTTACCATATTAAGTAAGAGTTACATGCCGAGAATGGAGGCTATAAGCCATATATATCCCGCGGGCCACAGGCCCAAGGGATATATAGGCTTATAGCCGAACATTCGAGGTATGTAACTAACTTATTCACACTTGAGAAGGTTTTCTCACAAAAAAAAAACAATGATTTAATCCTATTTTAACAAAGACACATGATTTGAGTTAAGAAATAAAAGAACGGCTTTCCAAATCTCACTCATTAGATGTCTACTGGGAGTGGTATTTGATAAAAGGAATGATATGAATAGAAAATGTGCAGGGAACCGGTTCGGTGCATTTTTAAATCAAAAGCTTAACGATAGAACACAATTGAAGGAGGTTATGCTATCTTAGCTTTCATTCCTTAATTAAAATACGCAAATACTCAAACCATTGAAACTAATGAATAAGGTGGAATACTGTTAATGATTTTTGTCACTATAGGATACAACAGTTTTGCCTTGATTGAAGTTATTGAAAGTTTTAAAGTAATTGCTAATCAATAATTGTTCGTTTTGCAATTAAAGTAATTGCTTATCAATAATTTCTCGTTTTTGCTCTCACATTGTAATTATTAATCGATAATTTCTCGTTGTTTAGCTCCCAAAGCTTTCATGTTATACAGTACCACAGAATCAATCCACCGATTCATCTTTGAGTCAGACGATTTTGCCGAAGTTAGTTTACCAGTTCGTGACATCAGCAACGTTCTTTCCATCAGCTACGACATCAACACCGAGTTTGTGTATTGGATTGACGTAAAAAATAACGTCATCCGACGAGCTTACGAAAATGGCTCTCGGGACTCGATCGTAATTTCCGAACCAAACATGGCCCCGTTTGACCTGGCCATCGATCCTTATGGTCAGCAGTTGTACTGGACTGACAGTGGTCGTAATGATATCAATGTATTCAGCTTGAAGAAGATGAAATCTCTGGGTGTTGTGAACTCTATGAAGGATGATCAACCTCGCAAACTTGTCTTGTATCCTGAAAAAGGGTGAGTCTATTTGGTTATAGAGGCTCTTTTCAAGAGTGGTTACCTAGCAATGACATGGAATAGCAACCAAGCTTACTTCCTCCTTCCCTCTCTCTCTCCCTTTTTTTATCCATTCCTCCTCCCTCTCTCCCTCTCTCCCTTTTTTTTCCATCTTTCTTTCCATCTTCCCTCCCTTCCTTTCTTCCCCTCTTCCTTCCTTTCTTCCTTCCTTTCTTTCCCTCCTTTCTTTCTTCCTTTCTCTCCTTCATCCCCTTTTTTCCCACCTTTTCCCTTCCTTTCCCTTCTTTCTTTCTTCCTTCCTTCCTTCCTTTCTTTCCTTCCTTCCTTCCATCCTCCCTACATTTCCTTCCTTTCTTTCCCTCATTTCTTTCTTCCTTTCTTTCCCTCCTTTCTTTCTTCCCTCCTTTCTTTCTTTCTTCCTTCCTTCCTTTTCCACCTTTCTCCCTTCCTTTTCCACCTTTCTCCCTTTCTTTTCCACCGTTCTTCCTTTCTTTCCCACCTTTCTTCCTTTCTTTCCCAACTTCCTTACTTCTTTCTTCCTTCTTCCCATTTATCCATTTATTCTTTTTAATGCGTGTTGTTTTTTTTCTTTCTCAGTCAAATGTTTTGGACAAACCCTGTTAAAAATGGACCATCCATCCGTCGAGCTGCTATGGACGGTACAAATAGAGAAACTATTGTCAACTCTGAACTCTCCAAACCTGAGGGTCTTGCTGTTGATACCGTCTTAGAGAAGATATTTTGGACAGACACTATTTTGAAGAAGATAGAATATGCTGATCTAAGTGGTAAGTGTGTGGTGATCATGGCAGTGATGGTCATGTTGTTGTTGATCATGATAATTGTGATGGTTATGATAACTATAGTGATGATGGTGATGATAATAGCAAGGATGATGATGGTGATAATGATAATAATAATGATGGTGATAATAATAATGATGGTAATGATAATGATGATGATGATAATAATAATGGTGATAATGATGATGAAGGTGATGATAATGATGGTGGTGATGATGATGGTCAAAACTCAACTCACATCTGTTCCTGAAAAAAAAAACATTTATTGCAAGGGAAATAACAACACGCATTACTAACTCAACATATTCATGCTTGATTGACAGGTGCCAATCGTGCAGTCCTTGTTGAAGACAACCTCCTAAAACCTGTTGGTCTTGCTATTTATGATGAATTCATATACTGGATTGACAGCCAGGCACGGGTTATCAATCGTGTCAAAAAGACACTTGGAAGTGACCTAAAGACCATCCAAGCAAATATAGATGACTTGACTGATTTGGTGGCATTGGATCGTACCAAACGATCAGGTAGTGAAAATAGACAGGAATAGATGATGATGGTCATGGTGGTGGGGGTGGTGGTGGTGGTGATGATAATTGTGGTGATGATGATGGTGATAGTTATGATGATAATTGTGATGGTTATGATAATAATGGTGATAGTAATGATAATAATGGTGATAGTAATGATAATAATGGTGATAGTAATGATAATAATGGTGATAGTAATGACGATAATGGTGATAGTAATGATAATGGTGATAGTAATGATAATAATGGTGATAGTAATGATAATAATGGTGATAGTAATGATAATAATGGTGATAGTAATGATAATAATGGTGATAGTAATGACGATAATGGTGATAGTAATGATAATAATGGTGATAGTAATGATAATAATGGTGATAGTAATGATAATAATGGTGATAGTAATGATAATAATGGTGATAGTAATGATAATAATGGTGATAGTAATGATAATAATGGTGATAGTAATGACGATAATGGTGATAGTAATGATAATAATGATAATAATGGTGATAGTAATGATAATAATGGTGATAGTAATGATAATAATGGTGATAATAATGATAATAATGGTGATAGTAATGATAATAATGGTGATAGTAATGATAATAATGGTGATAATAATGATAATAATGGTGATAGTAATGATAATAATGGTGATAGTAATGATAATGGTGATAGTAATGATAATAATGGTGATAATAATGATAATAATGGTGATAGTAATGATAATAATGGTGATAGTAATGATAATGGTGATAGTAATGATAATAATGGTGATAATAATGATAATAATGGTGATAGTAATGATAATAATGGTGATAGTAATGATAATAATGGTGATAGTAATGATAATAATGGTGATAGTAATGATAATAATGGTGATAGTAATGATAATAATGGTGATAGTAATGATAATAATGGTGATAGTAATGATAATAATGGTGATAGTAATGACGATAATGGTGATAGTAATGATAATAATGGTGGTAGTAATGATAATAATGGTGATAATAATGATAATAATGGTGATAGTAATGACGATAATGGTGATAGTAATGATAATAATGGTGGTAGTAATGATAATAATGGTGATAGTAATGATAATAATGGTGGTAGTAATGATAATAATGGTGATAGTAATGATAATAATGGTGATAGTAATGATAATAATGGTGATAATAATGATAATAATGGTGATAGTAATGATAATAATGGTGATAGTAATGATAATAATGGTGATAATAATGATAATAATGGTGATAGTAATGATAATAATGGTGATAGTAATGATAATAATGGTGATAGTAATGATAATAATGGTGATAATAATGATAATAATGGTGATAGTAATGATAATAATGGTGATAGTAATGATAATAATGGTGATAGTAATGATAATAATGGTGATAGTAATGATAATAATGGTGATAGTAATGATAATAATGGTGATAGTAATGATAATAATGGTGATAGTAATGATAATAATGGTGATAATAATGATAATAATGGTGATAGTAATGACGATAATGGTGATAGTAATGATAATAATGGTGGTAGTAATGATAATAATGGTGATAATAATGATAATAATGGTGATAGTAATGACGATAATGGTGATAGTAATGATAATAATGGTGGTAGTAATGATAATAATGGTGATAGTAATGATAATAATGGTGGTAGTAATGATAATAATGGTGATAATAATGATAATAATGGTGATAGTAATGATAATAATGGTGATAGTAATGATAATAATGGTGATAGTAATGATAATAATGGTGGTAGTAATGATAATAATGGTGATAATAATGATAATAATGGTGATAGGAATGATGATGATGGTGGTGGTCATCATGTTTATGAATATTGTGATAATCATTATGGTAATGAAGTTGATAATGGTGATATTGATTATTATTACAATGATGATGATGATGATGACAGTGATGATGATACATAAAATAATAGGTAATATAATGAAATTGGTAACACCATAAAAAATGTTGACTTAACTTTACTGACGTTTCGCGTGTTAGCCCTCCGATGTTATTACCTATTATTAATATCAAACACCGACGCAGCCCACACTAGTTTACTCGCTAGTTTCCATTTATACGTAAAATAAGTTTTATTTATACAATCTTGAATTGTATAAATTCTATAATATAAATATACAAATTATGACACATTATTGTTAACTAAAATGTTTTGCTTTTATGTATATTGTTTTAAATAAAGACTCATTTTTTATTATTTAAAGTTATTATTATTTATAATAATGTTTTTTTTATGTTATTAGGCAATCATCCATGCTCTAAAAACGACTGTAGCCATGTTTGTCTGGTCGGTCGCGATAATAAAGCCAAGTGTTCATGTACAGGAGCACTAGTACGACAAGAAGATAACAAGACATGTGGAGGTAAACATGATGATGGTGGTGGTGATGATGATGATGAAGATGATGGTTATAATGATGGTGGTGATGGTTATAATGATGGTGATGATGATGGTGGTGATGGTGGTGGTGATAATAATAGTGATGGTGGTGGTGGTGATGATAATGGTGGTGGTGGTGGTAAGGGTGGTGGTGGTGGTTATAATGATGGTGGTGATAGTGATGATGATGATGTTGGTGATCATGATGAAGATAATGGCGATAATGATGATGATGATGATGATGGTGGTGGTGATGGTCATGATAGTGCTGGAGATGGTGATGATAGTGGTGATGAAGATGAAGAAGATGATGGTGGTGAAGACAATGATGATGTCAATGATGATGATAAAAATTATGGTTATGATGATGACGATGACGATGAAGCAAATGATGATGATGTTGATTATATTGTGCAATTGTTTCAAAATGATATTTTCTCAATGTGTATTTTCTTCGTTACTGACAATGGCTGTAGAACAGCTGAAAAGTGTTAATATTAAAGTGCAATAATAATCAATATTTCTTAATGACAATGATATTCTAGAACCATCAACGTGTAGTGCAGACCAGTTCACGTGTTTAAATCGTGCGTGTATCCCTCTGGGCTGGAGGTGTGATGGAACCAACGACTGCAAAGATGGATCAGATGAGAAGAGTTGTCGTAAGTTTTAACACTAATTTGATGAAATTATTGCATGATGATGATGGTTTTGATTATGTTAATGGTGATCTTGAAGATGATGATGATACTAATGGTGATGGTTATGATCCTTGTTGACTTTCTATTGTTTTGTCTGTCTGTCCATAGCTCCATGTACCGAAGATCAATTTCGTTGTAAAGAATCGGGTCTATGCATCGATGCCAGTGCAAAGTGTGACAGGCACAAGAACTGTTCAGATGGAAGCGATGAACATGGATGCAGTAAGTAGTATCATTATCCTCCCCCCCCCCCCCCCCCCCCCCCCCCCCCCCCCTTCCCCCAGATCCTCCCCTGCGGCTAATTCATTCCTATCAATGTTAGAACACATGATTTATTTCTGGACTTGCAAATTGACATTTGTTTTTCAATTCTTTTATTCAGCAACGTGTGGCGCTGTTTTTTTCCGTTGTACAAGTGGCAAGTGTATCCACTCGACCTGGCAGTGTGACGGACTCGACGATTGTGGGGACAGATCGGATGAAATTAATTGCGAAAGTAAGTTGGAAGGGAATAACCATTCAATCAAATTGGAATTTTAATGAAATATATATTTTACGCGATTTGCCATGAAATGCACTTAATTGTATGCATGCTAACTGTATTTACTAGTTACCCTAACAATTTTGTTTATTGAATTTTCTTGTTTGTATTTCTTGAATTTTCTTGTTTATATTTCTTGAATTTTCTTGTTGATTTTATTTATTGAATTTTCTTATGTTATTATTATTTTAGTCAATTTTCGTTTTTTTTGTTTAGTCAATTTATTGAATTTTCTTAGGCATTTATTAATTGAATTTTGTTGTTTTTATTGATTGAATTTTGTTGTTTTTACTGATTGATTTTTCTTGTTTTTATTGATTGATTTTTGTTGTATTTTTATTTATTGATTTTTCTTGTTTTTTTTTTTATTCATTGATTTTTCTTGTTTTTATTGATTGAATTTTTTTGTTTTTATTGATTGAATTTTTTTGTGTTTTTTATTGATTGAATTTTTTTGTTTTTATTTATTGAATTTTGATGTTTTTATTTATTGATTTTGTTGTTTTTATTGATTGAATTTTGTTGTTTTTATTGATTGAATTTTGTTGTTTTTATTTATTGAATTTCGTTTTTTTTATTTATGGAATTTTCTTGTTTTTATTGATTGAATTTTGTTGTTTTTATTGATTGAATTTTGTTGTTTTTATTTATGGAATTTTGTTGTTTTTATTTATGGAATTTTCTTGAGTTTTTCATTTATTGATTTTTGTTGTGTTTTTATTGATTGATTTTTGTTGTATTTTTAATTATTGATTTTTGTTGTGTTTTTATTGATTGATTTTGTTGTATTTTTAATTATTGATTTTTGTTGTGTTTTTATTGATTATTTTTGTTGTATTTTTATTGATTGATTTTTGTTGTATTTTTATTTGTTGATTTTTGTTGTATTTTTATTTGTTGATTTTTGTTGTATTTTCATTTATTGAATTTTCTTGTTTTCAATTATTTATTTGTTTTTTTTTGTGTGTTTTCCTTGTTTTTTTTTTATTAAATTATTTGTTTTTGTTTTTATTTATTAAATTATTTTTTTGTTTATATGTATTTTATTTTTTTTCTTTACTAGGAAATAATACCAATCTCGTCCCACCATTAAAGCTAACGTCCCCACTGAGTGCCAAAATGGTTGGTGGTATTGTATCTTCTATAGTAGTATGTATTCTACTGTTCGTCGTTTCGTTACTCGTTTGGCGCAGACTAAAACGCAACCCGGACAATCACTTGTCACATGACATTGGACTTGTTGTCACGCCAGTGCTAAACGGTCACGCACCGTCATTATCATCAAGTGAGTCCCATGCGAGTCTTTACGTGTCTGTCGTGGGCTCCGCGAACTCAGGACAAAGGGTGATGCTCTTCTCTAAAGATAATACTAGCACTGCGAACTCTGGTATCACGCAAACTCCATACGATAGGAATAATCTAACGGGGGCCTCATCTACGTCGTCCGCTTGTACGGTTATAAGCACTTACCCTCGAGAACCGCTCAATCCTCCTCCGTCGCCTGTAACGGAGCGGTCGCTATTCTCACTCAGGTCACGTGGTTATTGCGACTCGGTAATGACGCCATCTACGTGTCCAAGCCATCGTCACTATCGTGCGCACATGCCGCCACCGCCCACTCCGGTATCTACGGACGCAGAGTCATCGATACATCAACCGCTGCATCGCTATCATCGTAAGTCACATGGTCCTCGGAGTAAAAAATCCAAGAGATATGTATGCAACGATACGACGTATGACTTAGACATTTTCGCGCCTCCACCGACACCAAACACGAACTATTTATCCGAGGCGACGCACTTCTCTGATCACGAGTGTCCGCCATCACCGACTGTCACAGAGAGAAGTTATTTTCATCCCTATCCCCCTCCCCCTTCGCCAGTGACCGACACTCCGTCACTGGTGTCTCAGTTATATTGATAGTAATTAATCAAAGCAGCTATTATAGCAATGAATGTTTATAAGAAAATGACAAAACAAGTCCAAATCCTAGTTTCTTCAGTTGGTTAGTGATCTCGTGGAGATACTTGTATTCACAACTCGTGGATATTGTATTCTTTAGGCTCCGTCTACACGTATTCTGAAATTTTTCAATCTACAATTCATTGATGCATAGCCTATTCGAACCGTCCTCATTTAGCCGGATCGATTTGAATACATCCTAGGACCCCGCTCCAAGGTCTTGTCAACAGAGCATGCGCAAACTCCAAGGTAACACATTTGATTGACGTCCAACCAAACTCTATTTTTCGTTTGATTGAAAAGTCTGTATTTTGTGTGTGTGTGTCTGTCTTTCTGTGTTTCAATCTTCACTCATCACTAACCAACATTAGTAAGATTCTAGGATTTTTGATTTTTAGCCTTCCCAAGATCCTTTGCGCCTCCAAAAGCTATTTACTAGTATTGTTTACATATTCACCAAACTCGAAATGAATATTGAGGAACAGTAACCAAGACAAGGTCGAGGTTTTTATCCACCGATATCAGTTCAGCGAGCCTGAGGAGAATAATTGGTTGATTAGTATAAATACACAAGTGACTATAGAAAATCTCGCAAAACTCACACTATTTCTAGATAATCACCTACAGCATTTCGCGAGCTTTTGGAAATAAGAAATGAGCAGTTTTTCTTCAAAAAAGGGCTGGTTATTTTTACTTTTTGAAATAATCACTTTTGTATTAATACTAAAACGATTATCCACCTCAGGCTCAGTGAATATCGATAAATAAGAACCTTGACTTCGTCTCCGAATAATTGACATCATAGAGTTAATAATAGAGATAGTAAGGCTGTGACGCACAAGGCGACATCTCGCAGCTAAAATCACCTTTGTCTCTGCGACTGTACATTTCCTCTTCAAATATATTGGTTTGATCTGCTCGTGCAATGCACACACTTTCCCCCTGCTTAATGTCGCTGCGACTAGTCGCACAGTGCGCCACGGCCTTGTTTCATATTTTGCAGACTTTTGACGCAAAGGCTCTTGAGTAAGCTATGAAATATTTAAATGCATTATATAACTGTATATACTGTAAATACCATATAGTTGTAAATGATATATTCTCCCAACTCGACAAAAAGGGTTTACAATTCTTACATTGGGAGAATTTTAAATTTAATCAGCCAAAAAAGTTGAATGATAATTCAAACGCCATCTTGTTTACTGTGTCAGGGATTCTCGGAACGAGCTTTAGCTATCCCATAATTCCTAACGCGAGAAATAAGTTTGGTGGTCACGTGAATTATTGGCATGCAATAGTTCACTCTGATTGGCTAAATACCAGAGCCTTTCTGTAGAATATGTTTTTATATTTTGTTGAATTAATATATTTTTAAAATAAAATTATTACAAAGATGTGTCTTCGTCTGTAGTTATTTTGCAAAGAAGAAGGTTTTTACGGTCATTATTTTCGTCGGGAACATGGAGGCTTTTATTGAGATATTCTTGGCATATATCTAAACATGCTCTTGTCATGAACATGTAGGTTATTGTTGAGATGTTATGAACATCTAAACTCAAATAATCGAGGTTTTTTTACAATCATTATTTTCGTCAGGAACATAGAGTTGGTCTAAAGATCAAATATGGCCCTATTTAAGGGGGAGAATAATCCATAATCCTGATTGAAGTTCATATAATAATCGGTAATCCTAAATTGTACATAATGATTTACCAAAAATAAATTACAATCGAGTAATCCTAAATCGCTCCTAAATGCTGCAAAAATAATCCATAATCCTAACACGCTAACAGGGCCTCTGAAATGGGGCGATCGATTTATCAGGAAGGAATTGATAAAGACTATCTATCAAGATATGAATATGTTTTCGAAATTAAAGATTATGAGTTTAGGAGATGTCTGTGTGGTGGTCTTAATTTTTTGGGGGGGCCATTTTAGGAGTTTCTGAGAATGGTCATCGGCGTGTCAATATATTTATTTCATTTGTTTTCAAAAGAATGTTTTCAGCGGTCATTGTTCCTATTCCGTCCTCTAAATAACACAGGAGGCCCAAAACAACACATATTTCGTTTGGTATGCCCGTGCCCTCCCCCCTCCTATCTTACCGCACCCCAGTTCTACACGTCATCATTACAATCGAAACCACGATGGCGGAAGCGAGAGGTTGTTTCTACGACTGTAGCCCTTGATCGGTTTATTTAACCGTTTTAACATGACGATTATAGTAAAGATATCTTCCAACGGATAACCTAGTAAGTACACTGTATTATTGTTGTATTTTTGTTGCGATTTATTTGCTAGATTCCCGAGTATAAACGTATAGGCGTGAAGTAGGTGTCCGTCAATAGCCCAAAGACCACTGATGTAGTTTTCTTCAGTCAAATTTGTCATCGATTTCTTCTGAAAGCTCTATGTTTATGTTCACTTTTTTAACTGCAAGAATCTGCTAGTCTTTTTGAACGAGAACGATTCACGGAAGCTTTTTTAGAGAGTTTAAACTTGATAAAAATAACGAGCGAGTTTCGATAAAATGGCACAATATGCAATTTCGATAAGAAAGAGTTATCTTTGATTATTGTTGTATTTTTGTTGCGATTTATTTGCTAGATTCCCGAGTATAAACGTATAGGCGTGAAGTAGGTGTCCGTCAATAGCCCAAAGACCACTGATGTAGTTTTCTTCAGTCAAATTTGTCATCGATTTCTTCTGAAAGCTCTATGTTTATGTTCACTTTTTTAACTGCAAGAATCTGCTAGTCTTTTTGAACGAGAACGATTCACGGAAGCTTTTTTAGAGAGTTTAAACTTGATAAAAATAACGAGCGAGTTTCGATAAAATGGCACAATATGCAATTTCGATAAGAAAGAGTTATCTTTGACTTTGTACAGTCCCTCCATGAGTTTACCAAGCGTTTACGATTGATTTAAAGAAAGAAGAACTTGTGTTTCATAAATTCTCTTGACAGAATAATGTGAAATGCTATATCAAAATACGATGTCTTGTGTTTGTTCTTTCAACTCGTTATGCAAATTACAAGGTGAAATGAAATGTGTCAAACGGTTTATCAGCTGTTTCAACAATTTTTTTAGGTAGACAGAATTCTAAAGGGTTACTAGTATGCAAATTTAGACCAACACTGACCACATCGAAGCGAACGTTTGCAATCTGGATTTCTCAATGTAGCCTTTGTTTGGACGTTTAGATTCAGAAAAGTGATTTCAACTCTTATTTAACCCTTTGGAACTCTGTCTACCTAAAATAATTGTTGAAAAAGCTGATAAGTTTCCTTATATGGCGATGGCGCGTCATCAGCTTGCATCGAGGATTGTACGATGAACGCCTGTTTAGATCCTACCAGCAAGGGGCATTTTGCATGACCATGCGCAAAATGCTGTACTGTGGCATCGCAATGCAGGCTCACCACAGGCTACCCACTCATTCACTTGTAACAAAATGTTGCTGAGCTATCGCGTTTTGTTATATTTATCGATCTTTTTATGATTTCCATCGCTATTTGTGAGTGTAGCAAAAACACAGTCTACGTAATTCAATATAAATAGCAAAAGACTTAATTTAAACAAAGAATGAAGCTAACAAAGAATACAATAGGTTTCCGGTACACGCAGACGGAGACACAATTCTAGGCCAAGCAGCACTTTTTATGGCATTAGATTTTTGCCCGATACTTTTACTTTTACTTTTACTTTTTTCATTTTTATTGTTGAATAAGAGTGAAAAAAGATTTTTATATTTGACAGTTTTGTTTTAGAATAAAGAGAAAGAGTACATTACGCTACGCTGGAGGCATAAAATACGCGTAGACGTTACAAAACAGCAAGAAAAATGTACAAAAAAACAGCCTAATTAGGTTATTGATGTCAAGTGATAAAGTAAGATATCTGTTCAGCGAAGAAAGCGAAGTTAAACCAAGAAAATGGAACGGCATCCAACGGACAAAGTTTAGTACATAAGTTATCCACTTGAATAAATAAACTTGCAAAAACAGACTCAAGTACATTAAGGCTTGGGACAGTCCTAATATCAGATAAAACGAAATATTTTCGATTTTTTCGTGAAAACAATCCAAAAGGCAACAAAACTTTCAGACAACCTTGATTCCATTTAGTGGGATCGTTTTGTGTTGTTTTTGGGCAGAACCACTAATCACCTGGTGGGTCACGTGACCTTTTGATATTCTAATATTCCTCCGGTAGTGAGTTCAAAATGTATCGGAGAAGTAAATACTTAAAGGCCCAGTATCGACCGGGATGCTTTGCGTGCCTCGACCTAATTTCGTGTATCACGAAATTATCAAAGTTCATAATGCCTTCTCAATCCAAATAATCCTAAGTAATCCTGCTAATATCTCAAAACATTTCACTGTATTTAAGTTCTCTATGTATTTTACAACATCTGTGCCGCAATATTTTGTATATTTTCCGTACATAGATGTAAATAACAAGCTTTGATGTTTAAATAGATTATAACCAACTCGGCCGCTTCACAGGCATCTCATTCCGATCCACGGACTAGCAGTTAAAATATGCCATAGAGCTGCTCAGACGAGACGATAATATACTATGGACATTAAAAATACTTATTAACATTATTTATATTTGGAGCTCAACTTTCTTAAACATATTTTTACTACAACGATTGCTTAATAATAACAAAGCGGACAAATCGAGTTGATCAATATCGTTACTTTGATAATACAACAGAAATACACATAACATACCATGCCCAATCCTTTATTATATTCACCGCATACTATTACACGATAGTTTTCTTCTCAGGGATGCATTTAAGGATATTCAGAAACACTCAAAAGCTCAAAGGTTCGTCGAAAGAGTTCGCTACTTTCATATATGTTGATATGTGATATTTTTCGTATCTCCGTACGGCCATGGACTTTGAACTCAAGCGGGTTTTGGCCAATTAGAGAGAGCCATTTAACAATAACGCTATTTCAAAACAAAAACAAACGGCCGCAAAGCATCCCGGTCGATACTGGGCCTTTAAAGTTATTTCTCTTATGGATTGCTTTTCAAAAGTGTATTATCCAGTTGAAAAAGTAAACTGCTTTAAGGGGTTGTTATGTAAAAAAGGTCACGTGACTTCATAGATGCCCATTTATCTCGTTACCTAAAAGTCAATGAAAGATATGAAAGTGTACAAAGTGTTAACAAACGCCAACGAAGATATGCAAGAATTACAGAATGATTTACATTCTCTGGAACAATGGAGCACTGACTGGCAACTAAGCTTTAATACTACAAAATGCGAAGTGATGCGAATCTCGAAAAAGACTGACAAGTCAAGTCCTGAATATCATTTATGTGGTAGCAAGCTTAAGACAGTATCTGAAGCCAAAGACCTCGGCATTTATATTACATCAAATCTGTCATGGAGCCTACAAGCCACCAAATGCTCAAATAAAGCTAACAGTGTTCTTGGCTTTATTAAACGGACCGTTGGACCAAAGAACCCGGACTTGTTCTCCAAACTATATAAGAGTCTAGTTAGACCAATACTTGAATATTGTTCTCCTGTGTGGTCACCACACCTGAAGAAAGATATCGTTATTTTGGAAAAAGTACAAAGGAGAGCTTCAAGATTTGCACTTGGTGCAAATGCAAAAGATATGCCGTATGAAGATCGTTTGAAACGACTAAAATGGCCAACATTGGAAAAAAGAAGAACTTTTTCATCTTTGACTGAGTGCTACAAGACGATTAATGGACTGAACGGTTTAAACCCGCAAGATTTTTTTAACTTCGCTAATAACTTCAAATCATTACGAGCAAACCATCGCTTCAAGCTAAAGACTAGAGCTGCTAAATTAAACAGCTATAAGCATTCTTTTTTTATACGTATTGTAAATCACTGGAACAATCTATCAAAATATAAGAACATTCAAGAAAAAATTAGGAATTAAATTATTAACACATTAACCCATTAGTAGACATATTTTTATTATATTAGTTTTAAATCACCTACTTGTTAATAGTTTTTATATATTATAGACATTTGTAAATTTCAATTTTTTATATATTTTAGGATAGTACTGATTGTAAACTGTTTTGTAAATTATGTTAAGGAGGTGGACTAGAAAGGGATAACCTCTTTCACCTCCTTTCACAATTTTTCATGTATTTATATTGTATATATTATTATTTTATTTTTTTCCGTCTGCGTGTGATCAATTGTGAATAAACTATTATTATTATTATCATTATTATAAAGGTCGCCAGCTAAGACAGTTTCATATGTTTATGTTTGAGAACTATCCTTTTTTGCCGAAAATTTTGTTTCAGCAGCTTTCACCACCACCGGAGAGAGCTTTTTATGTTTAGTCATGTGACCTAGCCTGTGACGTCACAAATTTTCAAAAAAGGCCATAGAAAAGTTAAGGTCGTTGAGTTCTATCATATTACCAAAAATAAAATTTATCGAGAAACATTAAGGCAGTTAAAGGTTATTTTTTAGTTTTTAGTTAGTCCTCTTGTTATCAGTCCGGAATATAGTCTTATTTGGCAAGATTTCTAATTAGCGAACTGTCCAATCAGGTACCGAAGTTTTGCCGTTACGTCATAGCACGTCACTAACATGAACGAAATCAAAACATCCAAGATGGCGGCCGCAAAGGCGGATTGCAAATATAGGAGAACTATATGATCTAAAGCTCGTGTCTAAGTCAAACTAGCTGCCGTAAATATTTCTACGTTTTTAGGAAATGGACATTTATATTTAACCTTCGGGGTGTATAAAATGTATTGCTCAGCTTTATAAGGCGTTTTATCGTTGGAAAGACCACAGGAAGCCCAATCTCATAGATCGAGACGCTTTATAAGGCTTTATATGTAGAATTATTCTCAAATTTATAACTCGTCGTAAAATAAAGGAAATAAACTCTAACCTTCGTGGATTGTTTCTTGTGTCTTTCTTGCTATCTGGTAGCGATTTCAGGCTGTTTGGGTAATTTTTAGCTATGTTCTTCCCCTACTACTAAGTACATGGCAAGGAAGGAGACCTTGGGTCAGCCAACGGACCGACTTGCTCTCGAAAATCGTGTAATTCTCACACTAAATCGCATTCCCTTGCCTTGATACTCCGTAACTCGAAAGCCAGATAGTTACCCTTCACGATTATCAAAAAATGTCCCATAAAAGTTATCCCCTCGAGGAATAAATCCGGCGAGAATTTCAAATTACCAGCCATTTTGAATGGCTTCGATGCGCGGCAGGGATTTCTTGTGCAGCTTGACGAGCGTGACAGCGCGGACGGCCTGGACTCTAGTCAAATCTCTCCCAGCTACCCCTCCCCCTACTCTACGAAATCCAAGACTCAGTCACCCCGGGGAGGGAGACATTGGTAAGTATCCTTTGTCATTAGCCGACCAATGACATTGCAGAAAGCCACGTGAAATTCGACCAGGTGAAAAGCCCGCGCGTACATTGTAAACAAGAAACTTCTTTCGTCTTTTAGTGTAATTAGAAACGCTTTCTGCAAAATTAATATGTAGCAACAGCAAGAAACAAGATATGGCAAGGTATTTATTGAAATTATAATGTTTATAAGCATTTAATTTGAGATTGTTTTGAGTTTGAATCAAGATGTGTCAATATCTCACCTTGGTCGAATTTCACGTGGCTTTCTGCAATGTCATTGGTCGGCGAATGACAAAGGATACTTACCAATGTCTCCCTCCCCGGGGTGACTGAGTCTTGGATTTCGTAGAGTAGGGGGATGGGTAGCTGGGAGAGATTTGACTAGAGTCCAGGCCGTCCGCGCTGTCACGCTCGTCAAGCTGCACAAGAAATCCCTGCCGCGCATCGAAGCCATTCAAAATGGCTGGTAATTTGAAATTCTCGCCGGATTTATTCCTCGAGGGGATAACTTTTATGGGACATTTTTTGATAATCGTGAAGGGTTACTATCTGGCTTTCGTGTTATGGAGTATCAAGGCAAGGGAATGCGATTTAGTGTGAGAATTACACGATTTTCGAGAGCAAGTCGGTCCGTTGGCTGACCCAAGGTCTCCTTCCTTGCAATGTACTTAGTAGTAGGGGGAGAACATAGCTAAAAATTACCCAAACAGCCTGAAATCGCTACCAGATAGCAAGAAAGACACAAGAAACTATCCACGAAGGTTAGAGTTTATTTCCTTTATTTTACGACGAGTTATAAATTTGAGAATAATTCTACATATAAAGCCTTATAAAGCGTCTCGATCTATGAGATTGGGCTTCCTGTGGAAAGACAGTGGTATAATTTTTTATTAAATACTTAAAGATCGAATCAAGTCAAATCAAGTCTTCGCCCGTCGGTGAATTTTAACGCCAATGGATATTAGTTATCCTATTCAGAATGCTTAAAGTGCAACAAACCTCTGCGAGATTACAATTTGTATCAAAAGTTAGAGCATTTCTAAGAACTTCTGCGAAAAAATTACACGATTTGAACAAATTCCTGATTTTTTACAAACGTTTAAACATGCGAAAAAATGGCCTTCGAGCTCCCTGTGGTGGCACACCAGAGTGCAACAGCGTGGGCTGGCCCGAGTAGCTGTGACGACATCGCAGTAGCTTGTTACCTTGATAGTTAGTGTAAACATAGCGAAGTGTGTGGCGTAAAACGTTAAAATAGTGTCAAACAAGGCACAATTTGCCCAACCGGTGCGTTATTTATGGTTGTAGCAACACATCGAACCTTGGAGAAGTCATTGGTTTACACAAAATACTGTTCTGGGGCAAATTTAGGATGAAAGCATTGGATATAAGCTTCGTGCATCGAATCCTGATCGAATTGACATCCAAAGAAGGATTATCGAACTGAAAACTTTGCAAGAGCCAAGATTTTGACAGACTTAGCTTTTCTTTCTTCTGCCAGAAAAAAGACAAAACGACCATCTAGAGGTTTAATTCGGGATAAGATTGGCATAACTGTCATTTCAAGTTTCTTTAGAGACTGAACTGAACGCTTCGGTATTGCATATATACATTTATGTAAACATGACTACAATGTAGGTCGTTTCAATGGTTTGCAATATACTGTTGATGGTAGATTTGAACATATATAACACAACGTTCAGTGCTAAATTATAAAGAATCTTCTTGATGATTTGCTGAAATATTACGAAGTTTACAAAATGATCTGCTGAAAAAATTACTACGGCGCTTGTATCAGTATGAGACGATAATACCTGAATCTAATCATTATATCATAGCATAATTCATTGTTTAATGACTGTTTCGAGACAACTCTGCTCACAATAAGTTTGTATAGCTTGTCTTTATCAATAAACCTACAAAACACAACTATTACATTGAAATGACTTCACTTTAATTCAGAAAGTTCAGTTTCAAAGTGGAAACTGTTTTATTAATATTATTACGCGGTTATCGAACATTCACTCGCCGCGGCTGTCATGCACGCATTGCTTTTCAGTGGATCAAACTCTTTAACAATTATCTTCATTTGATTCTTTTTTTCCTTTCAATCAACCTACAAAACACTGTTATTAAATTGAAATAACTTAACTTGAATTCAACTCTGTGCTATATCTTCGAGTTCCTGTACAACTTGTCTATTAAACGCTTGAGCTTGTTTTTAAGATCGGCAGTTCGTGGTAATATTCACGGCAACATTCGCTTATGTTTTTCCATTTCAATGTCCGCATTAACATCTACTTTCTTGTCCATCAGTTGTCCTTTTAGCTCCTCTGTTTTTTAATTATAATCGGCCACCTATTCTTCAAATGATTCTAATTTAATATCAGCTATATAAAGCGAACTTTCTCAAGATCAAACACTGTTGTCTTGTTCGTCTTGATACTCATAAACGGCTCCTTTAACTTCTAATTCGAAATCCGAAAACTCAAAATCTACATAAGAATCATTACTCGGTTCCGAAGATGATATCTCTAGATTTTTAAACTAAATACTAGCATATGTTCGGTATAAAAGGTTTATCAAACTTTCAACTTCTACAATTTCTACACATTGTTTGTGTGAATGCCACAGACGTGTGACTGTGCTGACGTCACACTGTAACCAAACACTCTGATCCCGGAGTTTGCAAGTGGTCCATCCGAAATCGGACTTTAAAAATTTATAAAAAATCAGGAATTTGTTCAAATCGCGAAATTTATTCGCAGAAGTTCTTAGAAATGGTCTAACTTTTGATACAAATTGGAATCTCGTAGGGGTTTGTTGCACTTTAAGTACCATAGGAGAAGTGAGGTAAGGCTTATCTTGCCTAATTGTTAGTGTTTCTTGACTTGAGCAATAATTCAGCTCGCTTATGATGCAATTCGAATCTGTTTATGTTTGATATTTTTCATTGAGATAGACGTACTCACTGAACTAGATTTGCTTTAAAGAAAGAAAAAGATAAACTAAATGTATGGAGCATATTTAAGGTTATTATTTTCTAAAATTGTCAGCTTGTCCTGGAATAGTTAGATTCGCTTTGCCTTTTGCTTATTTTAATTCAGTGCACTACCAAATAAATTCTCAAACCCTGTCTTGCTTTTATTAAAGCGTTCAATACATAAGCTTATTAAAAATTACTTCACAATGGATTTTTCAACATATTCATCATGAAAAATACTTTTGACTTACACTGTAAATCCATTCAATCATGAATTATTTGGCATATTGTTTGGCATGCATATGAAAGCTACAAGTTTGTGCTTTGGACTTCTTTAATTCAATTCACAATATAAAAGAATAATCAACAACATGCAAAAACAATATCATCAATTTAAATTTTTATTTAAAGTGACTTCATTTTCATTACATCCTGCAGCAGTTTTATCTGAAAACAAATGGACATACAATTATATCAGACATTGAATTGGTAATAAAGTGACAAATAAGAACACAAGGCAGTGACTGTCATTCTTTTTAATTCACTTAATTATACTGATAACTCATCCTGATAAACTGGAAAGACCTAACCTCTTTTATCTCTTATTCACACTTAAAAAAAGCAATAGAATCAGCATACTGCATGTTTGTACTTTATTACTGTGGTTCCTCTATTAAGCGGTCACCCTCAGGACTTTCCAAAGTGGCTGCTTAATAGAGGTTGGCCGCTAATTAATAGAGATATAGAATAAGTATCTCTAGGATTATATTTGGGACTTTTTATTGTGGCCCCCTATAGTTGTTGTACCACTGTGTTTTCTTTTTTTGAGTATATGGATATTTTGTGCAACTATTTACATATTGCATGTGTACTTCGATCCATATTTGATACTTTTTATATCCAGTACTGTACTAAGATAACCATTTCAATTTTCTTGTATCATAAAGAGTTTCATTACAATTTTGAAATAAAATGTTATTTTTGTCAATATTATTATCATTTTTATTATCATTAAATTGTTGTTGATTAGTTCTGAATAAAAGTTATTATATTAATAATGATGATAATAATAATAATAATAACAATAATAGAGTGGTTTTCATTAGCCCATGAAACAAAGTGTAATAGGGAAAGAGTAATAAAATGTATTTAATGCTCATAATTTACTTCAAAACTTGGTAACTTGTAAATCTGTACTCTTTGGACTCCCTATTCACAAACCTGCAAGAAATATCTGCTCATCTTCTCACTTGTTGCTATCCTCAAAGTCATACAATATCAAGTCATATGGTCTACGGTCTTTATCTCAGATGCTGCTCCTCTACTTTGGAACTCTCCACCTCCTGGGAGGGGTACTCCCTTTGTCCAAGTGGTAGGGGTGATCGGCGTACCTTTTAGGGTAAAAATGTTCCCTGTGCGTACCTTTTAGGGTCCTTTTAGGGTTCTGGCTCAAAAATCAGTTACGTGACATGATTTCATACCTAAAAGAGTCATTTTTACTCTGTTTTGTTGTTTTGTTAGGGTAGAAATCGACAACTCAAGCATGTTAAGGCCTGGGTTTGCACCAAAACGAGGCTCTCGCACAAAAATTGCTTTTAAAAATTGTTCTTGTTTGCAATAATTGACGAAACTTGGTGAGAAAGAACATTTTTATATGTCAAAACTGATGATGTCCAACAAAAGTCGATTTGAATGTCACGTGACTTCTTATTAACGATGATATATGCCGTTCACAAAGTGCTAAATGGGGAGATGAGTTTAACATAAAAAGTTGAAAAAGTATAAGAAATGATATTGACATATACTGTTTATAATGATCCCGCCTTAATACCAGGAACAAAAAGACTCATTCATAGCACATTTTCCATTTATTCTCAATGACTAGATATTTTTTCGATAAACTTAGCAAAAACATATAATTTTGTCAATTTTTTACAGGTATTAAGCCAGAGTATTAAAAAACTACTATCTACTTATCAGAGTGATGATTATAGGTTTGGTTATCTTTATAAATTCACTTCCCCATTTGCAAAAAACTAGCAGTGCAAATTTGCCGTAAAAAGTCGGCCATTTTGATCTTACCACAGGAAGCCCAATGTATAGAAATTGGGCTTGCGAAAGAAGCCCACCCCTCCCCTCTTCATCAAGAATGCTGGTTGATTGACCAATTACATCAACTGTTATATTGTCAACCAATCAAAACAGCTCTAAAAACAACAAGCTATGAAATTCAAAATGGCGGACAAAAAGAAATAGCCTTGAACGATTTTTTTTTTGTATGTTTTCTCCAACATTTCAAAATAAAAGACATCATTTCTTGATGTGCTCAAAAACTCTGTTGTTCAAATGACTTTTAAATAGCTTTTTTTAATGATTATGTGTTTATAAATAGTTCTTAAGCATTGAAATAAAGCTCAGGTTTGCCTTCGATATACCTTCCCTTTGCATTGAATTTGCTATCTGTTTCATAGATATCTATCTCTAATATTCAGTGAAAAGCGGCTAATCTACACAAATACATGCGCAACAAAAACGCGGGAATTACAAATCGTTTTGAATACTTCACTAGAAGGACTGTAAGAATATCTACATTTTATTAATTAAAATAGATGACTGAGGCAATAAGCTGTGGATATGCAAGAGTATACTTATATACTACCAAACAACTTGCACTTTCACAGCTGAGTCCATTTCCAAAAGAAAGCCAAACTAAATTTAAGATAAGAATCCTACAAGAAAGGTTTACCTTATTTCAAAACAAGTTTGCAGGTTGTCCAAATTTACAAATTGACAAAGGTAAGGTAATTAATTTGTATTGAAATATCATACTTAAAAACAGCTTCTCAGTGAACAGTTTTCTTCTAATTTATTTACCTTGTAAGCATGTGTAAAAAGTGAAAATCAATATGAACATTTAATTACTTAATATAACATGCAATATAAATTCTAACTATATAAATTAATATATAATCAGTAATGTATGTTGCAGGATCATTTTACAGAGGTTGTCATAAACTGGACAAGGTATTCTCATCATGGAGAGATTCATCAGCCAAACAAGCATATATCAACATGTTTTCCCCCACCAAGTGGGAAGACATGTCTGATGTCAGAAAAAGAATGCATACTTGTAAATTATGCAAATTTTGTGCAAATTTTCACACAACAGTCCATGCCAAGTTCCCTTCCAACAAGAACAATCTAGTGTCTGCACTTAAAAACAAGCCACTTTTCAATATCCACTCAAAAGCAAAATCTTTAACAACAGTAAAAACAGCCAAGCCAACCAAAAGTGACTTGAAAGGAGTTGGTGAAGAAATATTCAAGACATTTGTTGTTCAATGCAAAGAAAATCTTGGACGCTCCTTTACAGATGTACTATTGATGGTCCCTCCAACCATGAGTGGCCTTCAAAAACGACTCGGTCCTGTAGAAATAAAGAAGAAGAAAAGAAATGAGCAAAGAAAACTGGAAGAGTCACTTGAATCAGTGTGGAAGGGAAATGACACCAACTCTCACTTTGCCCTTAGACAGTCACTTTCTTCAAGAGAACAACAAAGACTAACATCATATTTTGAAACGAAAGAACAAGCAGAAGAAAGAATACAAAAAACACCCCCTGACAGACTGAAGTCCCATGTCCCAAGCCCATCAAGTCTTGAAGGCGAGTTTGAACGTCTAAACGAGGAAGTTAAATCATGGCCAAAAGAGAATATCAACTGGAGTGAAAAGGCTAGAGAATACAAGATCAGAAGAGCTTCAGACCAAACTACCCCACCCAATGTTGGGCAGATTCTTAAAGAGCACCTCAAATCTCAAGGAATTGACACCAGCCAATTTGAAGATGAAAAAGGTATGATAGTGACATTATAATAAATATCTGCAGCCATTTAGCAATTATTCCATGAACTCATAACCAATGGCTATCAGCTATGTATACTCTGCAGATATTAAGTGGAAAAATTATTTTATTATACGTCCACACCAACTGGAGTTTGAGAAATATAGTTTTTAGTCTTAATTATCATTAGAATATTTAAGTCAAGAATGCAATATTTGGCGAGACCTCAAATATCTGTCATAATGGGCGAGGATGAATCCTAGCTATAGGTGTTTTATAATACCAAACAAATAGTTTTTTCAAAATATCTCGAGTAAACAATTTAAAAAAATGTTGTAGTCCAATAGGTTGCTGTCCAATATCGCAAAATAAGGATTGCCCGAGTTGTGATTAGAGGATTATTTGTAAGGCATGATAAAGTCTATTATAAATTTTTATAAAAATCCTACAATAAATGTTTTAAGGCAAAATACTTTTAAGTTTTCAAAAAAATTGACAAAATTTGTCTAAATCGCTGATTAAGCGGCAAAATATGGTCGTGATTTAAGTGGACGCATTGATTCCTTTGTATTTGAAACTATCTAAAACCTATTGTATGCCATCTTAACATTCATTTCTGTGATTTACAGCAACAGTGCACTTCTTTGAAGTATAAAAATAGTTTAGCTTACATGCATGTTCATTTTTGTGTTGTAGAGGCAAACTACAAAATAGACTGAAAAATATATGTACAAGCTCTATTTTGTGTTGTAGGCTCTAAAAGCAAATGGTAAAGTCGAAAATCGAACATTGATGTAGTATTCATCATTGTCTTAGCAGTTCAAAATGTCAATAGATCAGCTTCCATATCATTGTTATTTAAAACATAATTGCCAAGGTCGTTATACTAAACATCCTTAATATTTTCGATAAGCAAATTGTTCCAATGTAGGCTAAAACTGATCATTTCACATATGTAGTAATTCCACTCACACAGGTGAAATGTACACAGGTGTGTACTTAGGGGGAGGGGGACTCAGGAGAACAGGGCAAGAATCTAGAATATTGCAAACTCGTTCCCTCCCCCTCTCCCTAGGTCAACACCACTGATATAGACAAACTTAACTAAAATTTCATTTTCTCAAAAAATAAAAAGTATTTTGACTGAAAGTGCATATGACATGAAATTTTGTGGTCGTTTCTAGAAGTACAATAGATGCTAAACATAATTCGGATATCGAAATTACGATTAAAAGAACCATTAACCATTTTTATATGGTGGTATATTATGATAGGCAATTGCAAACAAAATGACGTCACAAGCCCTTGTCACATGCTGATTTGGTCGCACACTGAAGGCATTTTTCAAAGCATATAGCATGATTAATGAAAAAATATTTGTAATCGCTACTTTTGTTTTGAAATTATGCTATATGCCTTGAAAAATGACCGTGTCACTAGGCCTTGTGACGTCATTTTGTTTGCAACGGAGTCATGTTCAGCACCTATCATACTTCTAGAAATAACCACAAACAAATTCATGTCATATGCACTTTAAAACCCATATAGGTTAGTGGTATAATAGACTATATCCGGACAAAATTTGAGTGAAATTGATTTTTCAAAGTTTGATACCAAATGTTCGATGTTAAAAGACATCTGCTTTTAATGTCTAAAAATTTAATGGTTTCAAAAAGTTTTAGAAATTTGTATGGAATTCGTATAAACAGAAAGGGTAGCAGTCCACTAATCCAGCCTACATTGTATATTAAACCTACATGGAGCTATCTTCACAATTCTTGTTATGCATTATATTCAGACTTTCTCACCTTTTCTTAGTGCATTCATATAGTTAAATCAAAGTGTACATGATCTGCAAAAATAAAATAAAAACAATATTTAAGTAAAATATTCAAGCATTTTGAATTTATTTCTATACATACAGAACAAAAGATAATTTTGATTCATTGAAAAATTCTAATGCTACCGGTATATAAAATAATTAAAAACTTGCAATAAAAAATATGCTAAAAATTATCTTAATTTATAAAAGTCAGCAACAAACACAATCATAATCAATTGCATATTTTTTGTAGGTTTTACTTTTGTTTTAATATGCCATATTGTAATAATCACAAATTGTATTATAACAGTTTTCTTTTTCTGCAACTTTTCAAACAGATCATACCAAAATAAGAAGGAAAATTCTGAAACAGCCTGGTGGGGAAATATCCGTCCCAGTACCAAGGACCAATCAAAAAATCAAAGAAGAAATAAGAAAAAGAGTGGAGCAAGGGATAAATGACTTAGGTGTTCCGGTTGTTGAAACTGAATGTCAAAAACAATAATTACAAAAGAAGGTCAATTCCAATTTAAGTCTTTTACAGTATCTGGAAAGAAAATACCTTTTGATCAAATACGGAAAAAAACTTTAGAAAGAGAAAAATCATTCTTGGGAATAAAGTCTGAGGAATACTATGCTAACCTCACTGAAGGAGAAACAAATTACCGCCTACTAGTTAGGGGAGCCACTCACAGGCAGCCTTCAAGAAAACAAAGCTAATCTGAAGTCCAAAGAAAGGCATCGCCACTGGATGATATGGCATGACCACTCCTCCTTAGCGAACAGTGGTTTTATGCTTTTTCTTTTGAGACAACTGTATGATCCAGCTATTCATTTGAAAAATTCTGAGTATTTTCAGGAAACAGGGAAGATTGTTGATGTCCAGGCTACCATTGAAAACCCCCACTTATACATTTTGTCAAAGGCAAGATCAACATCAGAGGACCAATTAAAATTTGTCGCCACTTCCAGTGAATGTCTACAAAAATTGTCACAACCAATCAGTACAAACGGTGTGGACATAACTGATACAATGAGGCTTATGAATGGCGATAAGCCCGCTGTTGAATTTGAGAGTGGCCAACAGAAAGGTGGCCATTATCCCTGTCCAGGGTGTGATGCCCACATGACAATGGTAGATGACTATGCTTACACAAAAGCCAGAAACTACAGAAGCTTAGAAGACCGTAAACACTTGGTGCAGGCTGGACAGTTTGGAATGTTAAAAAAAGTGGATCCCTTTAAAAATCTCAAAAAGGGTGAGGTCTTTAGTGAACTAAAGTCAAGAAAAGTTCAAGTTGACAAGAGTGCAAACAAGAAAGACTTGGACATTCAACTTCAAGAAATTCTTTGTGGAGCAACAAATACTCCACCACTGTTGAGTGAAACCCATTCCATTCAAGAACTGAACCTAGAGTCCTATGAAGTCCTGTCCTTTGAACCACTACATGACACAATGAATCACATCTCAAACATAATGAAAGAGCTCCCACACCACATTACAGATCCAAAAATACTTATTACAATTAAACAAGTTGAATCTGTTGTGTTTGACAAAGAGAAAGTAAGAGGCACAGACTACAGAAAGGCAATAATAAAACTAACATCAGCTATACTGGGAGATATTTCCCAAGAAGTGCAAGATCTTCTTTTGTCATTCATAGAAATGACAAAAATTTACTATAGCCATGACCAAGAAAGATGTCCAAGGCAGATTCTCCGTCTTTACAACTTATCGTGGCTACACAGCAAGACAGTAAGGAAAATACTGTGCCCACCGAAAGCTCTCACGTATAGAAAGCTTTTTGGAATTTACTTTCACGCCATCATAGATCATGCCCCTATCACACAGCGAATTATGTGCTTGCGTTCAGTGAACGCAGAGCAAACAGAACGCTGTTTTGATAAAATTGTGGACATAACAAAGAAAACATGGAACAAACAAGTGGAAGATCTAACATCAAATGCCTTTCTACATATGCAGGCTGAGGGGATCACAAAAAGTAAAGTCGATGCAGTCAAGGTGCAGGAAAGAGAGCTGAAAAAGTTGGCTGCACATTTGCCTATCCTTGGAAATCTCAAAGTGTCAAAGAATGAGATGCTGAAACATGCCAGAGAATGGCAGGCTCACCTTTCACAAATAGCCGACTTCCTGATTTCAGGACCAGGTGTTTGGTGGAATTGGACTGAGGACGGTGGGATTGAATTTTATGACTCACCAATAAAGTCAGATTCACATCCAGAAGGCCCAACACTGCATCACTTCAGGTCAAGCTCAATAGGACAAGAACTTACATTCTTGAAGCAGTGCTGGGACAAATGCTGCAATGAAGAAATAGAGCTACCATGCTATAAACGGTATGACAGCAATGGAAAGGTTGTTTTTTTGAAGCCATTGGAAGAAGGGGACAGAGATGACTGTCTAATTGAAGGTACAGCCATAAATGATGACCAACAAAGAGACTGTCTAGCAGAAGAAATAACAGACATGGATCAGCAACAATGTAATGAAGACCATCGAAGAGACTGTCTAGTAGAAGATATCAGAGACATGAATCAGCAACAATGTAATGAAGACCATCGAAGAGACTGTCTAGTAGAAGATATCAGAGACATGGATCAGCAACAATGTAATGAAGACCATCGAAGAGACTGTCTAGTAGAAGATATCAGAGACATGGATCAGCAACAATGTAATGAAGACCATCGAAGAGACTGTCTAGTAGAAGATATCAGAGACATGAATCAGCAACAATGTAATGAGGACCAACAAAGAGACTGTCTACATGTAGTAGAAGATATAAGAGACATGGATCAGCAACAATGTGATGAAGACCAACAAAGAGACATAGACCAAATTGATGGGCAAGTACTACTTGGAAAAAGAAAACCAGACTTTGAAGATCTAGGCACCAGCGCAAGCAAAAAAGTGTGTACGTCTACAGTAATGAAAACAAAGACTGGAAAAGCAATAGAAGTAGTCGTAGGAAATGATGAAGTAGTCCAACAATTTGATAGTGTGAAACACAATCTCTCAAAAAGTCCCAACTCAAGGTATTACATTGAAAAATACAAAACTTGCTTGGCAAAGGTCCAAGTTTTAGTCCTACAAGCAACAACCTCACTGAACAATGACATTTCAACATGGGAAAAAATATTTTTTACAGAAAACAATCATTTACCAACTGATACTGACTACCAAAAAAACAAAGAAATCATCTTACTACTCAAAAAAAGGAAGATTGCAAGCCAGTTGCTTAGCACGTGGAATATGACCATTCAACTATTTTAACTATAAAAAACTAAAGCCTGGTTCATAAGTACTGCGTTATAATCTTAATCATAAGCAAAACAAAAGAATGTAGAAAAGGAATTACTTTGGTCTTTGTTTTCTATTACCCCAGGGGATAATGAATCTTTAGTTTTCTTGCTTATGATTATGATTATGACACTCATGTGAACCAAGGCATAATTGTGTAGCTTGTGTAGAATAAGAAAAACTTTTCACCAGTGACTGTGTGGATAGTGTAAACCAGGCATTATTGTAAACACCTAATTGCAATAACATTGCCAATGATATAAAAAGAAAATCACAAAATAGGAATTAATTAAAAGACAAAAGAAGAAGTTCAGCTTAAGTAATCTGCTTTTAGATACGTATGTGGGTCTGATCCGCCGTTATATTTGTCTAATTTCTATTTTCTTTTTTTCTTTTTTTATATGACAATGTTATTGCAATTACGTGTAGCTTGTGTAGAATAAGAAAAACTGTTCACGAGTGGCTGTGTGGATCGTTGCATGGCCCATCTTATATCTACTAAAGAAAGTGCTTACCTGATTTTGAAAAGTAGAAGGTATAGTAATACAAAATCTTGCAGTTCATTCAGTGGATCTAGATAAAAAAAAGCAGTCAAATGCATACAACAATCTTCATATCTCTTATATAAATTATAATTCTATAAGCAATTATAAAGTTTCGCCAATCTCAAGAAAGTTGGTGGTTTTGAAATATATATCATATATATATATATATATATATCATTTTATTATATTTTAATTATAGTAACATGTATATAATTAATGTACAGACAAACATTTATCTAGTCCAATCAAGTGGAATATACAAGCAGTGATCACTTTGTATTTACCTGCATTATTCTTATATAAATCTTAGAGAAATTTAAAAACATAACATATTACAAAACGTATTATCAACAGCATGATTACATGTAATTTAAAGCTTGTAAATAAATGCAAAATCTTGTAAATAGAATGCAAAGTAAAATAGAACACTTGTAAATAAAGTCTTGTAAATAATGCTTGATTTTGAAAATGGAATGCTTTTGAATATGAAATATTATTTGTACATGCATATAGATCATGTAAAGCTTTTTCTTGAAACATTATTAAAACAACCTTTATGTGAAAACACCTTATATACTATATAGTAAACAAAAACAAAATTTAAGCTTAATTAACGAAACATGCAGAATTGATTTCTAATTAGGTCGGTAATGACCTAAAGGAAAGAAGACCGAAAATAAAAGAATATGCCTTGCAAGAACATAAGCTTTTAAATAATTTCTTACTGACCGTTGAATTTCTGCCACGAGGACGTTGATTCGAAGTGGTTTTCTTCTCAAAACTTCCATAGAACCAAATTGTATTCCTCAGAAACGTCCACAATAGAAATGTGTTTCTTTTAACTCTGTCTTAATCGATCTAAGGTCTCTCAGGTATACAAAAAGCTATATAGCAGAATACTTAGCGAAAGTTACGGCTCGTCCGCCATTTTGAATTTTTCAAAACTGAATTCGTCATTGGGATTCATGGGGGGTCTAATTCGTCAGCAAATCCAGGCCTTAACATGCTCGAGAACGGCTTTATCAGTTATTTTTATCTGTGCGTATCTTTTAGGGGTCGTTTTCAAAACCTCCGCCGATCACCCCTACCACTTGGACAAAGGAAGTACACTCCCGGGCTCCACCTCCTTCAACTAAATACATTTCAAGTCTATCTTTCTTCAAGTCAAATATCAAAACTCATTTGTTTAAATTAGCTTTTTCATTGCTATCATATCCATTTGTTATTTTAAGCGTTTAAAACAGACATGTATAAGCACTATACAAGCCATATATATAATCATATTATTTAGTGTGTAATAGTGCTATTGAACAAGTAATTATAAAACACAAAGTGAAAGTGTAATAAAGCATATGAAGCTAAACTGTGCTTCACGGGTTAATGAAAACCACTCTAATATTACCTAATAATTGATAGTAGAAGAATAGTCTACAATACTGTGCAAATCAAACCTTACAGATGTTACGAAATTTCTGTATAAAAAATACTCACACTTGTATTGAAACAACTTTGTTTTCATTTAATAACTCTACAGGCCTTATTTACAAAGTATTGCACCCTTCCAACATAATAATCTTTATTCGCCTCTTTTTTTTGTCATGTAATTACAATTTATAAGCATATTAATGTAGCAAGAAAATCTCAGCAAGTCTTTAAATAATATAATATAAACATGATAATTAAGCTTAACATCGAATGTTAAGCTTAATTATCATGTTTATATTAGTTATGAAGACATACTATGAGCGTACATGTCAGCTTGGATGTTGCTAGCTAATACAAAATGACAGTATAGCCTTCCAAAGCGATCCTAAATTCATCAGAGATGCAAATTCTGGGACGAACTGTAAACCGATCGAACCTGGAGTGCCAAGCGTCGAAGTATCAAATATCTTCAAAAAATTATGTCAAACTTTAGCTTAAATCTACCACTACAAAAAATATCTACCATGCTGACACTTTGCATACAGTTAGAGAGAACATCCAAGAACCCACAAAAAATCGAACTTTCCACCGGAAAATTCAAACACGACGGCAATGAAGGAAAGTAATCATACTTACCGATTGAAAATCAACAAAATGGCGAACAACCAGCACGATGACAAGACGATTTAAAGTACTTTCTTCTCACTCTACATCACCCAGTCGCTGTGTCAGCCATGATTAGGTCCATGTCCTTTCAAACAAACTAAAAGTTCGCGGATATTTCACCCGAGAGAGCGCTGGAGACGACTTTTACAAACAAATCGATTATTTTTGCGTATTTTTCTCTATTTCCGCTTAGACAAAGGAAATATCACGTGACGTATCTCGCCAAATAAGACTATATTCCGGACTGGTTATCCCAGGCCTTAATGTACTTGAGGATGCTTTACGATATAACTATAGTCAATATCTTAAGTATTCATCAATGCATTTATTTAATAAGACCAACGGCGAATACATCTTTTTTGTTTAAAGCAGGATTACCTGACTATTATGGCGATTTCTGTTCGTCCGAATTTAACTCAAACCAGCCACATATGTCTATGTCAGTAGTGAGTAAATATCATCTGCTTGAGGTTAAGCGATGTCTAGATTTGTTTGTTAGTCAATATATCCTTACGGGGATTTCCAAACAAGAACCGGAAAACAAACATTTATTGACAACAAATTCGATCGCTTCATTGGCTTGCAAGCTACATTGATCCATAGAGCTTTGATTTGAGGCATTCTTCACTTGTATCTACCATATTCTCCACACAAAAAATTAAAAAGAATGTTATATTTTCATGAAAACATTACCTGTAGAATACAATTTCATAGTTTTGAAAGTTGTGAAAGCTGTGTACATTTTTGCTTATAACAAATAACGCCATTATATGAAGATTGAAGAATGTAGGACATACAACTCCATGTAGAGGTACATTAGTAATATATCTTGCCTGATTTAGACTTGTCTGTTATACCTTATAATAGCCAGTTAATAGAAACCATTGCATAGGTATAGGAAGTATTAGCAGCAACTTCATTTCATTTCACATGAGGGGGAGGGGGTGGGGAGAGCTTTTTATGAAATTAATCATTATTTCTAAATTGTTTCCTCCATAGGAATACACTTGTTTAGTTCACTCAAATTCAAGATGGAGTCAAACGTTCTAAACGATTATGGTGTCAATGTAGGTTTGCAAAATGGTCGTACTCCTTTAATGGACGCTATACTCAATGGTGACAATGAACTTACATTGAGACTAATTGCTAGTGATGTGGAAGTCAATGCATCTGATGCAAATGATAAGACTGCTTTAATGTTTGCAGCCAAACATAACAGCAGAGAAATCGCAAAACTGTTGATAGAAAAGGGTGCAGAACTCAATATGCCTGATATTTCTGGCCAGACTGCTTTAATGATTGCAGTCAAACACAACAACGAAGAGATCGCAAAACTATTTATAGAAAAGGGTGCAGAAATCAATAAATGTGATAAATCTGGCCAGACTACTTTAACGATTGCAGCCAATTACAGCAACGATGAGATCACAAAACTGTTGATAGAAAACGGTGCAGAAATCAATGCAACTGATGGGTTTGGTCAGCCTGCTTTACTGATTGCATCCATCAAGAACAGCGAAGAGGTCGTAAGACTGTTGATAGAAAAGGGTGCAGAATTCAGTGTATCTGATGCTTTTCACAAGACTCCTTTAATGTTTGCAGCCACTCACAACAACGAAGAGATTGCAAAAATGTTGATAGAAAAGGGTGCAGAAATCAATGTATCTGATAATGATGGCCAGACTGCTT